>CM050164.1:100360116-101560116 GCA_027410445.1 Discoglossus pictus | reverse complement strand
TATATTATTTGTTTACTTTACATCAGAAATATTTGACTACATATTATGTGTTACTATATAAAAACAAATATTAAAGCAATTGTGTAATATGTTTGTATTAGGTGCGGTGTAACGTCTTTCGTCCTGAATCTGCAAGAGATCAAATTGTCAATGGAGTACACAGCCCTCCACAATTCAGGTAATTTTACACACATGTTCTACACTATAATAACATGATCATAATATATATATATATGTATATATATATATATATATATATATATATATATATATATATTCATATTCATCACATTAGATAATTACCTTATGGAGCTTATTAATTACAGGATCCACTCAAGAACCAGGTAAAGGCCTGTGAGTATCTAGCTCACTGTTTATTCGTTCAAAAATGTCTTTATTTAAAGTCAGCAATAAAGCCGTCTGTAATTAGTATGGTTTTAAAATGTATCTTATCTGACTGGTGTGATGGGTCTGTCTCCACCTTCCTCCCTTTACATGGAAGGGATGAGACTTGAACCAGACATTAAGTATCGAAGAGCAGCATACATTATAATGTGAAGAAATTAAGAGTGAATCATTATTTTACAAATATAATGTATATATGCAATGGTGCTTACCATTCTCCACCCATAGCTTTTGTTTTATTGTATCTGAATGGCTTTTGCACATTAAAGTTCATTATCACAATAATACTGTTTTGAAGATGGCAAAATACATAAAGCCAATAGAATGCAAATGGATATCTCCAGCACTTCACCATTTTGTAAAGAGGGCTTAACTTTTGAATGAAAACCAGTATGCAACCTGGGATGCTTATCTTATCTACATGATCATGATTTTTTCAAACAAAGAAATGGCGACTATGGAATGCACATAATAAAAAATGTCTGAAGATACAAAAACAACACAACTTTTTAAAGCGACATCAAATATTTGTGTATAATTTTATCAATAGGTTTGTTATTATCTTGCTGTAACTAAGGTCTTTAATAAGAATCTTTCATGCATATAATTATATATGTGTTTACTACATGTATTAGTTGGAGACAGTCTGTTTGTCAACAAGTAACCCATAATAGTTTCTGGAGTGTGTAAGTCTCCAGGCCGGGCGCATGCACATGCACACTACAGAAACTATTGTAGGCAATGCGCAGCAAGCATCGTTAGCTGTGTGAGCATATCGCCCGTGCATGCACGTCAATGCGCAGCGCTAGCCACCCATTGTGCGCTGGGGGAGGAGTAGAGAAAGACAGAGGGGAGGGAGGAGGGGAGCAAGACACATCGGAGGGAGGAGGGGAAAGAAACACAGAGGAAAGAGGGAGATGGGGAAAGGAGACACAGAGAAGTGAGGGAAAAGAGGAAAGAGACACAGGGGAGGGAGAGGGGGGAAAGAGATATAGGGGAGGGAGAGGGGGGAAAGAGATATAGGGGAGGGAGAGGGGGAAGAGAAATAGGGGTGGGAGGAGAGGAGAAAGACACAGAGTGAGGTGGGGGGAAGAGATACATGGGAGAAATACAGGGAGGGAAGGGGGAAAGAGATGCAGGGGAGGGGTGAGAGACACAGGGGCATGGGGAGAGACACAGGGAGGGGAGACACAGGGGAGATAGGAGGGGGGAATGAGACACAGGGGCGTGGGGGAGAGACACAGGGACGTGGGGGAGAAACACAGGGGAGGGGGGAGAGACACAGGGGTGTGGGGGGAGAAGCACGGGGGAGTCGGGTAAGAGACACAGTGGAGTCGGGTAAGAGACACAGTGGAGTCGGGTAAGAGACACAGTGGAGTCGGGTAAGAGACACAGTGGAGAGGGGAAGAGACACAGGGGAGGGGGGAAGAGACACAGGGGAGGGGGGAAGAGACACAGGGGAGGGGGGAAGAGACACAGGGGAGGGGGGAAGAGACACAGAGGAGGGGAAAGGGACACGGGAGAAAGAGACACGGGGAGGGGGAAGAGATACAGGGGAGGGAGATGGGGGAAGAGACACAGGGGAGGGAGAAGGGGGAAGAGGCACAGGGGAGGGAGAGGGGGAGGGGAAGAGATACATCAAATATTATCTTATCATTTTTGACGGGCAAGTTACTAGTGTAACTATAAAATAAAAATGCAGTCATAATTTTATGTAGAAATTGGTCAAATTGTGCTGACATTTTTTCCAAAAACAGGCATATGTAAGGGTAAGCTATAAGGATGATGTTTTTGATCTTGCTTTCAACCATAACAAGCTTAGCATGTAGACAATTTGTGTAATGTGATTAAAAGACCATTGCACAAAGGAAAAAAACTGTATGAAAACTAAGGCCCCCATTCACTTGAGGTTTTTGGGTGATCCAGTAAGCCTGTAAGTGAGGTTGCAAGTTTATTTACTATTCAATTGGCGGGCTCCAAACAGGTTACGAGTTACAGCCTTGAAAATATTGCCATTGCTATGGTTAAACCCGTAACTTACAGTCTCCAGAAGACTTTGGTATTTCACTTTCACAAAAGTTATGATGGTTAAAATCGCAAATCGCTATTCAATTGATCAATTTCCCCAAGCCCGCAAATGTTTTCAAACCTGTAAATGGCAAAAAAAGGAGAAAATCCTTTGAGTGCTAGAGAGGACCCGCAAGGGGTTTAAAAACCTATTCGTAGCACTGTAAATGCAAATAAAAAATTAATACTGCACTGTAAATAAAGGGAAATCGATGATAGACATTAGAAATAGTTGCACAATAGTCTCAAGCTCGCAAATCGTCAGGAAACAAAATGTATTTTTATGTTTCATTTCGGGGTTAAATTGATCTCAGGTATCAATGAGGCCATCAATATGGGCTAGAACAGTATTGGCATTTATTTTCATAATTCTTTATTTTGAGTGTTTGCGAGTCTGATAGCATATCGGACCCCCGAACCTAATGGATTGACATGTAACTTCCATGTTTTACTACCATAATAATGATAGTCACATTTTCTATTGGCGGATTCTAAATGGGAGGTTACCAGCTTGCTAAATTGATCATGTTCCCACCCTGAACTGCGGCTTTGGGCCAGTAACTTGCGGGCTTGAGCAATTGAATACTATCTCAATTTCTAGTCGAACAGGAGCCCATAACATACCTGCAGATATTCGGCCTACTACGATCGAGTTGTGGGCTTACAATTGAATGTGGCTCTAAGAGCATAATTAAGTAGGAGGTCATCCAGCTACTTTTTATTTAGAAGAAGAGAGGTGTGTGTGTGTGTAGATATGGTTGAATTTCCTGAAGCAAGGAGTCTTCTTCTAGGCTAGAGAGGGGGAAGGGGTGTAGTATTGTTTTCTAATTATCTTAACACAGGCTCTCAGGTTAACACAGAATCTCTCTTCCCTCACCCCTCCCTGCACACACACATCCACATTCCTATACTCAAATAGCCTTAAAAATTTCAGGTTCTCCCCAAAAATGCTTTATGTCCATGACACAGCTGCTTTTGTTCGTTTGGTACATACGTGACAAACAAGTGCCTTTTTTCTAGAACTGCAGTGTGCCTTTAAAATCCTGTAGATTGCTTCTTGGATATATTTTTTATTTCAATTAGTTTTCATGGGGGCAGCCCTGCAGACACTGGGCAGATGGTGTCCCTTTTATATATATAAATATATATATATATATATATATATATATATATATATAAATAGATTCACTTTCACATTATGAAATACTTTGCTGAGGCTACGGGGACAATTGTCTGGATAGGAAATTGCCATTGCAGACATCAGTGATCAGCTCCATATCTCTTACAAAGCTTAATGAATCTGGGGGATGGAAACAGAATTTTATGTTGAGTATGCATATGAGATTTAAAAATTAAGTTTCATCCAACAATACATAGACTGTCTAAAATGTATTAAATATTTTTATGTTTCTCCTACAGAGTAATTGGTACAATGAGTAATTTTGAGGAGTTTCGGAAAGCTTTCAGTTGTCCAGAGAACACTACAATGAATCGAGGGAAAAGCTCTTGTCGGGTTTGGTAGAAGAGATGATTCATTTTATATTGCTGTATATAATGTAGAATATCCTGTTTGAACTGCTGTACAAACTGCTGTTTTGGAACTGAAGAGGATAATCCACTTTTATGTCTTGCTGATATCTGGAAAAAAAACATTTCTCATTTACAGGGATTATAGGTGCCTACAATTATAGAATTATAAAAGTATGTGTGTTAAATTAGCCATGCGATATGTGACTTTTTAAAATAAACCTCATTTTGGAATACAAACTTACATAATTGTTTGGATTCTTAATATGTATTTGAATGTTTATCATTGTAGGCAGGGCTGAATTAACCATTAAGCAAAATAAGCACATGCTTAGGGCATCAAGGGAAGGGGGGGGGGGGGCGGCACCATATTACCAGATTTACCATGGATCCATTGGTGCAAAATCTGCAAATGGGGCAGCTGGACCATGCTCCACAAAAAGGGGCTCCCACGATAAATGAAAACATTATATATATATATATATATATATATATATATATATATATATAATATGAAAATAATATGAAAATAATATTAACAGAGGTTAATGATATACATTGTAACATTTCAATATTGGTTATATTTTAAATTATATATATATGGAGGCACCAAAATCTTTTAAGTGCGTAGGGCCTCTAAAGGTCCTAATCCGGCCCTGGGTACATGTAGTGATACTAAGATTTAAAAATGTTACCGTATATACTCGAGTATAAGCCGACCCGAGTATAAGCAGAGGCACATATTTTACCACAAAATACTGGGTAAAATGAGTGACTCGAGTATAAGCCGAGGGTGGGAAATGTGCTGTCCCCTATGTCCCTCTTGTGCCCTCTGTGTCCCCCTCTTGTATGCCCTTTTCTTGTGTCCCCCCTCTCTCTCCCGTGTCTCTTCTCCCCTCTCCCTCCCCTGTGTCTCTTCACCCCTCTCCCTCCCCTGTGTCTCTTCCCCCCTCTCCCTTCCCTGTTTCTCTTCCCCCCTCTCCCTTCCCTGTGTCTCTTCTCCCTCTCCCTTCCCTGTTCCTCTTCCCATTTCTCCCTTCCCTGTGTCTCTTCCCCCTACCTTATCACCCTCCACAACCCCCCTCCTCATTCTCAACCTCCTTCCTCAATCCCACTCCTCATCCTCAACCTCCCTCCTCAACCCAACTCCTCATCCTCAACCTCCCTCCTCAACCCCCTCATCCTCAACCCCCTCCTCAACCCCCCTCCTCAACCCCCTCCTCAACCTCCCTCCTCAACCCCCATCCACATCCTCAACCCCCCCATCCTCATCCTCAACCCCCCCTCCTCAACCCCCCTCCTCAACCCCCCTCCTCAACCTGAACCCCCTCCTCATCCTCAACCCCCTCCTCTACCTCCCTCCTCATCCTCAACCTCCCTCCTCATCCTCAACCTCCCTCCTCAACCCCCCATCCTCAAATGTCTGCATTATAGGCATTATAAGGGGGCACTTTCTATTATACTGCTATGTGGAGGCCAGCTCACAGAGAAGGTAATCTGACTGTGGCTGAATCATTTGAGTGCACTGATGTCCCATTGGAGCAACCACGCAACCCAACTGTCATTAATATACACACACAGGATGGGAAAACATATCAAACTCTTGAGAGCCAAGAAGGTTTTATAGGGCAGGTGGGGTTTTTGAGGCAACTGTAAGTCCTTCATAGGTGGTACATTATACTTTGAAAAATTATATAGGAGACAGAAGCACACTTAAGTGTATTTTAGTAATCCAGGCTCAGAGGATAGATGTATATATGTATGTATGTATATATATATATATATTATAGTAATTAAGTGTGCAGAATCAATTATTGAGTCTGGGTAATATATACATTTGAGATTAATATTCTAAAATTAAAGCAATTTTCCACAATGCCGCATAGAGTATGAGAATGTGAAATGGTTTAAGACAGGTTAATATATATACTTTTATATATATATATATATATATATATATATATATATATATATATATATATAAAAATATAAATATATAAAGTTCTTTATTATATTTCACACTGGACACTGTTATTATTCAGTAGTGTCTGACTTTCTGTGACGGTAGTACGCCAGGTACATCTGGTGTCTGGTTGTGCTCATCCCTAAGGTTTTCATGGCAAAGATACTGGAGTGAGTTGCCAGTTTCTTATCCAGTGGACTGCGATTTGTCTGACTTCTCTGCTATTAACTGCCCATCTTTGGAGCCCCCAGATGATATAGCTCACAGCTTCATTGAAGAACACAAGCCCCTTTACCATGACAAGCTAGTGATCCAGCAGGGGAATGGACAGTGAAGGACTGTTAAATTAGATGATATTATTTATAAAAATAAGAAACTCCCCTATATCAAAGTTCTAGATAGTATTCTAAATACAATTAATATATCTGTAAAAATAACACATGAAAGTAAATTTCACTTACAAAGTAAACACTACATTTTTTTCAGACATCAGTGATCTATAATGTAGTTTTTGAGCTGAGCGTGTAAAACACTGTAATTACAATAGTGCTGAGTCACCTCTAACCGTTCTCAGTAATGTTTACTGCTGAAATAGGTGTATACCCTTCTAGTAAACTGATAAAAAAACAACTTGTTTTAACATATATTTATTTTATGATGCATTTGCCAATATTTCCATTATTTGATATATTTTTCTTATCACTTTGAAATATCTCCTTCCTGCATAAGATGAGAGATTTTTTATAACATGTTGGCATTTTCACAAATAATAATACGTTCAGCTTCAACATTCAGTTTTATAAATCATTTTTTTTTTATTTTATGAAATCAAAATGACTTTTCTAGAAAAAAAATCCAATGTGTAATTTTAAACAAAACCTGAATTAGTGCCAGCAATTTCTTTGATAAAGTTTCAAGAACATGTATTAAATAATTTTTTTTTTTTTAAACTTTATTGAAACTATTGAACAATGCCGCTGTGCGCTGAGTATATGAGACTGATGATCTCATTGGCAGGTAATTATGGCTCATATATCTAAGTTTAAGCCTATTAGCAGGCAGTAACATAAACATACATTTATTCTGCCAAACGGTTACATTATAACAGCTATCTGCTTTCAGTGCAGCAAAGAAAATGCTTTCCATGATCCTTAAATATAGTATGCACCCTTGATCATTGAATGGGGCGCTGCAATCTTTAGTTTTAACTTGTTAGCTTGTAAAAGTAATCACAATTCAAAAAATATGTTTTTAAAGATTAAGGCATGGGAGAAATGTGACTCCTCCCCTGAATGTTCAATATCCTGAGATCATAGTGATGTTAAAGTGGTCATTGCTAAATGCTCTAATCAGGAGGACCTCCCAGGATTTTTTATTACCTGCAATTACCCTTCTGATACTATTAGGCCTAAGGCCATAGACCAATTAAATCTGGCTTTGCTGGCTATAGATAACACATAGAAGCACTTTTAGAATCCATCTGTATTATTATTATTATTATTATTATTATTAACTTTTATTTTCTGTTATGCTGTACAGGGAAAGAGAACAGGGACAAATACGATATTAACAACTGAAGAAAATGGAATGCCCTGTTTTGAGCTTAAAATCTTTGTAGAGATTGCTTTCTTCTAAAGCACCCTACAAGATTGGAACTCATGGATCTATCTTGTTTGAAATTCCCCACCACTGACAGCTGCAGTGCCGGCAAGTGGCTGCTAGATGGAGCTGCAGATATTTTGCAGCACTGCCGATATTTAACACAAGTTGTAACCTTAGAAGGTTACCCAAACCCTTAAACTAACCCTAACCCTAAACGTTTACCTAAGCCTAACTCTATGGTATGGGCACTGAAAATTGGCAGCGCCTTCTAGAGGTTTGTGGGTGGCACTGCTGCTGCCACTGCTGGCGAATTTCAAAAGCGAAAGTACCAAACTTGCTACTTACAATCTAGAGGGAATGGCAGAAAAGATAAGAAAAGCAAGGAGGTCAGGAAGGAGGTGAAAGTTTGCTTAGGTGAGAAGGTGTGAAAACTTGTGAAGGTTTTCCATTTAGTGGTAGAGAGTCATTTGAGGTGACAGGCTTTAGTAAGTTATATGTTATCTGCCCCAAATGGTCAGACAATATAGCCTGCAAGTGGGGAAGTCAGGTGTTTTAAATGGTGGAGTGTACATTTTAAACATAGCAGAGGCGCAGAATTCAAACACATGGAGTAAGGACAATGTTAGCAGCCATTGGGGCGAAGCATGGCAGATGAAAGGTGGGACTGATTGAGAAGTTCATGTTAGGAGATACAGTATTCCTCCAGCAGCTAGCAAAATAAGCAGGCAGATGAAATAAGAGTAGGACTTGCAGAAGTATTTCTGCTTATGGGCTTTAGAACATTAATGAAATAGTGAATGGAGGAAGAAGAGGACCTCGTGGGAGCAGAGCAGAGGGGAGGAAAGTAGGGAAGGAGAGATGTTAAGGTTGTTGGAGACATAATGTGGAGAAAATGAGGAGGAAAGTCAGAGAAACAAGCAGGAGCTTGTGATGAAGAGAAAAGTAAGAGGGAACATAGTGGCCAAGATAGTAATCTAAGGGGAAAAAGTAGGAATAGTAATAATGTGCAGTTGATTGATCAGGTGCAAGTAATTTGAGTGATTCAATAAATTAAAAATAACCAGGGAGGGAGGGGAAAAATGTGTTGCTTGGAAGTCAGCAGAGAGGGTTTGCAGAGACATCTGGAATATACAAACGTGTACATTAGATGGGGGTGTTAAAGTAAAGAGGCAAAGAGAAGTCAACGCATAAGGATGAGGATCCGATAAAGGCAATAAATCATAGTAAGCTTTAAATTCACAAAACAACAAGAAAAATAACTAAAAAATATAATATAATATCACTTAAATTAATGCAATAGTCAACACGAAGAGGAGATAGATGCAGTTGTGGAGAGATTAATGGAAGTACCTTGATAGTAGACGTTAACTGGAGTGATATTGCTTGGATGTGTTTCAATGAACTGGAAGTTAGCAGAGAGGGTTTGCAGAGACAGCTTGATAGTGGAAGTTAGCTGGAGTGATATTGCTTGGAAGTTGGAGAAGTTTTGCAGACTCAGAGACAGCTTAATAGTGGAAGTTAGCTGGAGTGATATTGCTTGGAAGTTAGCAAACAAGGTTTGCAGACTCAGACACAGCTTAATAGTGGAAGTTAGCTGGAGTGATATTGCTTCGAAGTTAGCAGTGAGGGTTTGCAGACTCAGAGACAGCTTGATAGTGGAAGTTAGCTGGAGTGATATTGCTTAGAAGTTAGCAGCGAGGGTTTGCAGACTCAGAGACAGCTTGGTAGTTAGTGGAAGTTAGCTGGAGTGATAATGCTTGGAAGTTAGCAGAGAAGGTTTGTAGACTCAGAGATAGCTTAATAGTGGATGTTAGCTGGAGTGATAATGCTTGGAAGTTAGCAGCAAGGGTTTGCAGACTCAGAGACAGCTTGATAGTAGTAGGTAGCTGGAGTGATATTGCTCTGTACAAAAATGGTATCAATAAGAAATCCATCATGCGAAGTGGTCTTCAGATGATTAGTTGCTCACTTAAAGGGCAGCATCTGAAATTTGTGTCGTAAAGTGTGATAGTGTAGTTAAGGTAGATACTACATGTGGCTTGTAGTCATTATAAATTGTAGTAATAATGGGAATGATAGCCCTTTTTGCAGGGAAAATAAAAGATTGTTGTTTAATGATACGTCCTTTGAGCTCTTCATTGAAGCAATTGTCACTTGTTTTAAAGTTAATCACATTTTTAAGGATGTAAAGCCATAACCATTAGCCATGCATCTAATTTATATTTTTTTGTTTTTTGAATATGTTTCTTTCCTCGTGTTCTGAGTTTCTTAACTTCGTGTCTCACAAATGATTAAAATGATTTTGGGTACAGTATGGTTTCATGATCAATATACTGAACTAAAGTCTGATTATGGCATAGGAAGAAACATTTGAAATCATATGTGAAAAATCCTCATCATTTCATGGCGACAATGGACTTATCTCTAATATGCTTGGATTTGTGTTTCTCTGTCTAGTTATGGATAGGATTATTTTTTTTTATAATGCACATTGCCAACCCA
This sequence comes from Discoglossus pictus, assembly GCA_027410445.1. Taxonomy (NCBI): domain Eukaryota; kingdom Metazoa; phylum Chordata; class Amphibia; order Anura; family Alytidae; genus Discoglossus; species Discoglossus pictus. Next base: position 101,550,050 of record CM050164.1, on the reverse strand, counting down.
GTAATTCTTCTTGTCATATTGAAATGTAGTCTTCTTGCTAGCATAGGGCCTCATTCAAATGCGATTTGGCAAATTGAATAGGGCTCTATATAAGCACAGAGCATATTTTTTACATATGTTTTTAGTTAGTGAGCATCTATCCAAAAGCAAGGTCTTCACTAACTAAAAACCTCTGTAAAAAAATATGCTATATGCTTATATAGAGCCCTATTCCATTGGCCAAATCGCATTTGAATGAGGCCCATAGAATGCTGGAACGGAATGAAGCTGCAATGTACCTGTAGCACAGGTATTTCAGATTGCGAGGGGCCTCAATTTTTTTTGTCATCTACTAATACATCTGGAAACTCAATTTATTAAATCAGAATTTACTAACACATTATGATTTTACTATTAATGCTTAATGTCTAATATAATATTTTATACCTACTCTGGTTGTGCTAACATCAGTATTCTCAAAATGAAACCTAGGGCCTCATTCAAATGCGATTTGGCTAATGGAATAGGGCTCTATATAAGCACATAGCATATTCTTTTTACAGAAGTTTTTAGTTAGTTAACTTCTATCCAAAAGCAAGGTCTTCACTAACTAAAAACCTAAATGTGCTTTTATTGAGCCCCATTCAATTGGCCAAATCACATTTGAATGAGAATAGGTATAAAATATTATATTAGACATTAAGCATTAATAGTAAAATCACAATGTGTTAGTAAATTCTGATTTAGTAAATTGAGTTTCCAGATGTATTAGTAGATGACAAAAAAATTGAGGCCCCTCACAATCTGAAATACATGTGCTGCAGGTACATTGCAGCTTCATTCTGTTCCAGCATTCTATGGGCCTTATTCAAATCTGATCTGGCCAATGAATAGGGCTCTATATAAGCACATAGCCTATTTTTTTTAGTTAGTGAAGATAGTTTTTCACTAACTAAAAATTTGTGTAAAAAAATAGGCTATTTTCCTTATATAGAGCCCTAATCAATTGGCCAAATCGCATTTGAATGAGGCCCTTAGAGTTCATATCATAAACAATTTGATTCATAATGCATATGCATACACGGGATCAGATATTTTGTCAGTGTTTTTATGTAAACAACCTGACACCCACCACCTCACATAAAATATGGTGTTTTATTATTTCAAGTGGTATGTTCTTTTTGATGTTCTATTTTATTATCGACCATAACTGGTGAAGGTGTTTTTGACTGATGAAAAAGAGATGCTACACATCTCTTTTATTTGATTTTTTATTTTTGCGCTTAGACTTAGTTATTGTTTTGGATACCAACAGTTGCAATAGGTTCAAAGTGGACAGCAACTCAAAAATTATATGGAAGAATTTTGCCTAAAGTATTTAGGTGTAGAGATTTTTTTATACTGGATGAATACTTCATTTGTTCAGATTTGCAATTTTTGGATGACATTTTACTAGTAATTTCAGGTAATAGCATTTGGTTTTACTTAGTGATGTTGATAGTAAAAATACAGTCATTAAAAAAGGTGCTGAAATGTAAAAACAACCAAGTTTACCTTTTTTTCAAGGGTATGGAATGCTAAATGAATCTAGTTGTTATTCAACCTGTTTTTCTTCATTAATGAGATGTGATGAATAAAACTGTTAAACAAATGAATGTACTGAGTATTGTTACTCTTGTTGAGTAATTACTGATCAGCATGTCATACAATGATGTGTTTGTTCAATAAGGATGAGCAGCAAAAAAAGAGAATATAAACATGTATGATTCACATCAGACTCAAGAAAAACAGATATAATTGTACTCCTATTTATCATGTAGAGTAGATACTAAGGGCCTCATTCTATTATCGGCCGCAGCCGCTGCGGGGCCGCAAGGACCAGCCGCAAGCTATTCTGCTATTCTATTCCCTTACGGCCGTAGGCTCCGGCAGGCTTGCGGCCGGTGCCTTGCTATCTCTTGCGGCCGATCGCGCCGGAGGAAAGCCTTTGATCTAAAACGGCCGCAAGAGATTTGCAATTCAATTGCTCCGGGAAACCTCTCTGCAAGGCTAAAAACGAGCCGCAGTTACTTGCAGGAAAAAGGTCTCGCTAGCACCAATTAAGCACATAAAATAGCTCAAATAAAGCCATCCTGCACTTTTAGAAGACTATAAAGGGATTTTAGGTGTTAGAAAAAATAGCACATAATTATCCTGTACTCAAATCCGTAAAATATTTCATTTTTAATATCCGTAAAATATACATGTAAAAAGTCCAGAGTGCTTGGAGCACCTCAGACACGCCCACGCCGCAGCCGGCAAATAAACAGTTAATTTGAACTCGGGTTTGGGCAGATGTGCAAGCTTGAGAGTGGGTTCCTTTTAATCCTCATGTCCCCCAATATGATCCCTAGCATTTACAGAGCTGTACAGTGCAGGCTTGAATTTATTTTTGAGTTTTTATATTTCACAGTTTACGGCCGGTTCCAAGATATGCGGCCGGCCGTAAGAGGAGATCCTTGCGGGGCCGTATAATAGAATCGCGAGTTAACTGAACCCTCGCAAGGAATCGCAGCCTTACGGCCGATTTACGGCCGATAATAGAATGAGGCCCTAAATACATACTATAAATTACTGGCTCATTCAGTTCTATATTGGCATTCCATCACTAGACCACAATAGATTTTAGCCATTTGTTACACATCAGCATCTTTTTTTTAAGAACCATCTAAATCTACACAACAGTACTTGTTTCTTTATGTTATTCTCTTGGGTGATATAACTCTTTTTATTTATAGTACCCTTGGAATTCTGTTACCAGACACCACTGTCAAAATCTCTTCTGATGCCAGATACTGGCTACATATGTAGAACATTGTAATTATAATGATGGTGAAAAAGCAGAACCCCCCCCCCCCCCTCCCGAGAAAAAATAAAAGAAACACATATTTTTTTAAAGATATAACAAAATCTATAAAGTAGGGCCATGAAGCTATATGAAGAAAAAATATGGTTGTACACAGAAAAATGTGTAGCCAGATAACTAAGCTGCTTGAATTAGAAATAAAGTAATGAGTAATGCATTTTTTTCCCAAAAGCAAACAATGAAAACAAAAAAACAAAAGTGTGTATAAACTTAATATATAAATACATATGCATTTAAAATAAGTATATGTTTCTATAGAATGGATAAATGATAATCTATTAAAATACGAGGGTGTAATAAATTTGTATCAGTCTTCAGGGACATCTGAAGAAGAGACCTTAAGGGCCTCATTCAAATGGGATTTGGCAAATTGAATAGGGCACTATTTAAGCACATAGCATATTTTTTTTACAGAAATTATTAGTTAGTGAAATTATATCCAAAAGCAAGGTCTTCACTAACTAAAAACTTCTGTAAAAAAATATGCTATGTATTTATATAGAGCCCTATTCAATCGGCCAAGTCGCATTTGTATGAGGCCCTTAGTACTATAAAATGGGGGATAGATAAGAATGAAAATACATTGAAGATTTTTTTTTTTTTAAATTACTTCAATATGCATCCTAATTTTAAGAGCTAATTTTAATGCTTAAGAGCAAAATCAATGGAGAATATATTTATTTATATTTATATATATATATATATATATATATATATATATATATATATATATTTAAAACAAAATAGGATAGGTTTGCGAGCTTGGTTACTTTGTACATGTTGTGAGTGGATGCTTGGAGAAAATCTATTCATTTAATTAAAAGACTGAACTAAAGAGAAGTAATACCAATATTGTTGTTGTTCTGTCTTTCAGTCATGTCCGACTCTCGGTGACCATATGGACACAGCATGCCAGGCACCTCTGGTTGTGCTTATCCATATGGTTTTCATGGCAAATATACTGGAGTGGGTGGCCAGTTCCTACTCAAGTGAACCACAATTTGTCTGATCTCTTTGCTATGACCTGCCCATCTTGGGTGACCCTACATGGCATAGCTCACAGCTTCATCACGACAAGGTAGCCATCCAGATGGGGAATACCAAAAATTGCTTGTCTATTTCCTTTAGTGATAAGGCTACATAAAGCATACAGTATAGAGGCTAATTTTATTATCTTTCTGTCCATAAGCAGATAGTTATGTATTTAGAACCTAGAAACTTTATTTGAGTAAATGTTTTCTAATCTATTTTACAACAGAAAAGCAAACCAAATATAATTAAGAAATGGTAGACTGAAAAAAATCAACAATCAAATATACTGAGTGTATTGTCTTTGTAATTGATAAATTAACATATTCAATAACAAGGCTTTATAAATATAAAAAGATTTACAGCTAAAGGCAGTGAGTAATTGTAATCAATATAACAAAAGACAAAGTAAAAAATAGCCTTTTGTATTTATGTAATACCATCACATATAAATCGGTTACGTTTGTAAAACGGAGGGATATTTCCTAAGCTATCACAGCGGAGTGATGAGATGTGGAGAGCTTTGATGGCAGATGGAATGTAGATGTTTTCTTAACCCTGTAAAAAAGTAACAAACCTCTATTAGCCCCATTAAATTAGAAGCCTGTAGTGGCACCGACAAGCCCGCAAAGGTTGCAGGCTTGAAAATTGGTTGCATTACAGAGCTATTAAATTCCACCATGCCGCAAGTTACGGACCAGAGATATGATTTTTCGCATGTTGGATGTGCGGCCGTGAACATGATCAATTAGTCAAACCCGTAGTTCTGGGTTTAGACAGAGCTATTGGCAAATGATATCGCCATCATTACGTCACTGAAAAATTAGATTTAAAAGAAATACGGGTTTCAAATACGAGTTTTGATCAGACCCACATTGCAGAAATAATGCAATATGAAAAATCTGTAAATATGATATTCAAATCCATGCAAGTTCAATTATATGTATTAACACATTGATTGCTGGGATTGATATAACATGGAAATTAAATAGAAAAAAAGTAGTTTATATTGCAGATTTGTGAGCTTGATAATTTTTGGGCTATTCATTTTAATACCTGACATCACTTTCCCTTTACTTATAAGTACAGTAATGGGTTTATAATTGTATTTACAGTGCTACGGATAGGACTTTAACCCTCTAGCGGGTCTTCTCTAGTACCCATTGGCTTTTTGGCTCCATTTTCTCGTTGCAGGCTTGAACGTCGGTGAATTTGTTGCATTTTAATAGGCTTCCCATAGCCTACAGAATAACATTTAAAATCATGGCCATAACTTAAAAAGCCCTTCCACGGATTACAGTATATCTCATCTCAAAATACTCCCTCAATTTCCCAATTGGCTCTGCTAATGACCTTCTTTGTTGCTCCTCTTATCACCTCCTCTCGCTCTCTCCTTCAAGACTTCTCATGCTGCCCCTACTCTATTGATCTACTTTTCTTGTTACACTAGACTATCTTCCTGTCTTTAAAACCTAGGAGAATATCACTTTCAGCCTTAATATGTGCAACTGCACACTCTACAGCATAATATCACTCATGCCCACAATCTACAGTGCAACACACAGACACCTCACCTAATTTGAGCCTATTGTTTTCACTTCCATCTTGCATCTATCACTCTACTGTTTCACATCCAAACCCTTTAGATTGTAAGATTGCAGGTTTTCAATCTTGTAAGGTGCTCTACTAACAAGGACTATGAACATTTGATTCTAAGTTCAAAAGCAGGACCCTCCATTCTTTTGCAATGCGTTATTGTTTTTTGCCTTTTTAGGTAGATATACTGGATTTACTATATATGCCCATTAGTTTTTATCTGCAGTCAGTTCTGTGTTTCTATATTAGTAAATAGCTGTAAATCATTAATTAGAATATTGATGATAAAATAGTAATAATTTGCAGCACTGTCTTTAAAAAGCTACCCTGATCCTATATTTATAATGTATTACTTTGATGAACTCCACATGAAAATATTCAATATGCTTTTAGAATAGAAAATAAATCAATGCAGTCTCTAAAATATTACATTTTAGATACATGGGGCCTCATTCAATTGCAATTTGGCCAATTGAATAGGGCTCTCTATAAGCACAGAGCATATTTTTTTTACAGAAGTTTTTAGTTAGTGAAGACCTTGCTTTTGCATAGAAGTTCACTAATTAAAAACTTCTGTTCAAAAAAAATATGCTCTGTGCTTATATAGAGCCCTATTCAATTGGCCAAATTGCAATTGAATGAGGCCCATGGACACAAACTCATGAAAAGGTAACAGGCCGGATCAGCTGATAAAGGGAAAATGGATCCCTGCTGTAATGAATAAGTGGGTATAAAAGATAAAGATGCACAGGCTGTGTTTAATTATTATTTTTGGATTTCAAAAACATTCTGCTAGGCTAAAATGTACAGAAAGTGAACTGTAATGGAGATGTATACCAATGTACACCATAGGTAAAAAGGCTGCTATAATTTTATTAGCTTTGTAAATACAACATGTCAGTTATTGTTCCTTGCTTTTTAAAAGAACATTGTGTGGATTTCATACATATATTACATATGGATGTCAGTGCTCATGTAATGCTTAAGCAGATATGATCCTGCAATTAAGTTGCATGCCATAAAAGTCATCAATCTATGATATAATGATGCACCATTCAGTTTCAATGCAATAATTACTTTTTACACTCTAGTGTATCATTAAAAGGTCTCCAACCAGTGTCCTGAATTACATTAGGTAACTGTAATCAAAAGGAAGGGTCTGCATTTTTCATGTGGAAATTTAATTATACTGCCACCTCTAGATGACACTGTTACTCTGTCCGTGCCAAGGGACCATCAGACATTATAAATCTTCCTTTTACTGTGACAGTGTCTAGCCAAATCATTTTAACATTGTCAGTACAAATGACCTTTTGCTTAGTTATTCTTTCTTTAGCAAGTCCATTCAATGAAAACAATTCTTGGAGTGTGTCCAAACTCCTGCATAGGTATGTCATGATTTTAAGGGTTTCTTTTTTAATTAAGTTATTTTTAATGCAGACACTTGAGTTTAATTGTAATTCTTAAAGGACTTTACAGAAATATATTGACTTGCAGACTTACAACATGGATTGGAAACTTAAATGTCACTATAATGCCCTAATAATAGGTGCTAGATGGTATATGTAGGCATCATATTCAATCATTCCTATTGAATCATTTAATATTCAGCATTCGACATTAAACTCCATATACACTATAAAGTCATTTTGCTTTGGCTACAGCCTATGAATGATTGTTTGGCCTCATATTCAATCAAATTGTTCAAACTCCAACACCCCCCTGATGACCTTATTACGTTGGACTGGTTGCTGATGAAAGTGAATTTAACATGGAATATCGCTACTGTAAATCATTAAATTTGAATTTTATTAATAATTAATGCATAATTGAAACTAGCACCTCTTGTTAGGGCATTACAGTTGTCAAATTTTTGCTACATGGTTCTTTGAATAACTAAACTTGATAACAGGCAGAATGTATATAGAAAGCAAAAAGCAAAAAACAAACGCATTTTTATCTTATATACTCAATTATTCTTCACTGCAAGCATCCTTTTTAGTCAGCTAAACCAGGAGTGTGTGTCTGTAAGCTATTGAGAATTTAATTAGACCTAATGACATTTTTGGCAGTTGTAGATGTCACGTTCACATAAAGATAGGAACTTACAATATATTCAAAGTCTTCTCTCACCTCATGTAGTAGAGCTGCAGAAAACAAAAAACAGCATAACTGCATTTAAGAGATAACTTGTTATATATTATATTATTTTCTATTCTCAAAACTTATACTGTATATATTTTTGCCCATTTCTTGTTATCTGCCAGCCAGCAATTGTGGCTTGCGCTTGTGGCATGGGCAAAAATTAGTTCAGAGTCCTAGGGTTAGGGTTAGGGTTTGTGACAGATGAGAAGCTTTTCATAGCGCTGTGCATGCCACTGTTTTACTATGTAAAGTTTATAATCTGCCACTACCATAATCCTAAACCCTAACCCCTAAATCTAACACTCACACTAACAAGAAATAGAAGACATTCTCTGCCGTGCCACCTAGTGTTTCCTGGCCACCACTGATGGCAGGCAGATAACAGGAAAGATGCATATTTTCAAGTGTAGTGCACTTGTTTAGGGATTTCACAGTACAAGCGATGAAAAATTATTCAAGATTTTTCAGTTTGTTATTCATTAATAATTTTCAAAAACATGTACAGTTATTCCATTTTGACATTATGAACTATTTTGTGTAGATAAGTGACATAAAGTTGCAATGAAATAATTTTTAATTCCACGTTATCTGATTAAAAATAGTAGAAAAACCTTGTGCTTTTCATTATTTTTAAGTACCTGTAAAATGTCACCTATTACTTGACAGGTTGCACACCAGTCACTGGTGCTCAGCCAATATATTGTCAAGAGGGGTACCTGGACTTTTTATTCACAGGGTCAGAAAAAGAGGAACACTGGGGCTGGATCTGTGGATCTGGGGCCTAACATAACACATGTGCTGAGTAGGCTGCAGAGTGAGCTGCTTCCAGGTCATACCTTTTCCCTGTGATGCACTCGAAGGTACTGTGCAAGCCTCACTTCCTGGTGCTTTGCTCCAGGTGTTATAACTCCATCCCTTGTCAGCAACAGGACATGGGCCTAGCCAATCAAGTATTCCAGGGCCTATGTATTCTTGTTGAGTCCATTGTACAGTGACTGTTGTAGGACATGGTGCTTTTGGTGTGGATAGTTGCCAGGGCTCTTGCCTGCTCCTTAAGGTCTTCTGTGGCTCTGCCCTGAACTCCTGTTTTTCCTCGATTGTCTCCAGTCTAGTTGCCAGTTCTAAGCCACCCACTGTGTTTTAATATTTGAACTTCTGTCTGGTTCCTTTGCCTAACTAGTATTTCCGCCTAGCTTTCTACGCAAGTTCCAACTCCAAGTCAAGTGTTATGCTTCTACATATTTAAATGTTTGGGGCAAGTTCCCTAAGAGTTCATGTACTAAAGTTATGTACTAAAGTCCAGGTTTAAAAAAAAAAAAGTACAGGGGTCCAAGGAAATATTCACAATAAGCAAGTGTCTCTCTGATTCACTTAAGTATGAGCTGTAATTGAGTCAGCTGTGTGTTTAATCAGTGTTCTGCAAAGCTCAAAGTGGAATAAATCCAATCTAAAATATAATGAATATGCAGGCAACAATGTGTTTTTAAAGATGAAGAACTCTCATTCTTCTCTTTCCTGTGCATGTAAAAGCGTCTGGAGTCCTGAGTCTGGAAATAATTATTTTGCATTTCCTACCATTGCCACACAAAATACCTGTTAGAGCGCATTCATTAGAGGTATATTGTTGTAAGTCATGGGAGGGTCTGCATTTGTAAGGGGTTTTGGGAAAGCGAACCATTTTCCATATGGTTATTTTCTCAGACAAGAAGAGTAGTAGATCAGTCCACAGTCTAAGCTGGGTTGGAACTGATTGAATTGTAGGTTAGTAATTGACATACATTGTTTACATTTTGAAGGAACTCAATGTCCAGGTAAAATGGTTCTAAACTGTTGCCTATTTTCACTCTTTATATATAACATTTGAAATATAATATCAAATTCATGTCATGATAAATTCTAAAGACAATTCTGATATGACATGATCAAGACAAAAGGCCAATATTAATTATCAAACATCTGTTCCAGATGAGTGGGTCTAAAATAGCAACCAACAAGCCAAAAGATCTCTAAAATATATTTATTTCAGAAAATTTTATATAGAGATAGTTTGTTACAGTTGTAATTAAAATACACTTATTGCCTCATTGTGTGACACTGATCAGATTAATTACATCAACATAGATCTATACTTTAAACTGTTTCTCTATTTTAATTTCATGGAGAAATATTTATAAAGAAAATTTAACTAACCAACTTGATTTATATGAGGAAAATATATAAAATATTAGGGCTGAGGCTGGGACAGCTGATGGTGTAGCCCTGTGTAGAGACTAGACTGACATTTGAAACTGACATTTCTGAAGCAGCTAAAATACTACAATTCATTAAAACTACAAAATAATGATACATTTCTGAAATCAAAAAAAGGTCAAGATAAACTGGGTTATAGAATAGGTGAGCTAGATATAATCTGATAAAGACACAGATTGTATTTTAAATCTAAAATCCACAGTGGACAATCATGGCAAAATGCTTGTCATAATTTCTATTAGACAAGAGGATGCAGAAATACATGTAGACAGCATTTAAGATTGAGAGGAATAAATTTACTACTTTTATGACTGTTCTAGGCGAGGTTAACAGGGCTAAATGCTTTGGATTTTAGAAAATTTGATTGGGTTCACTTGTGAACACAACCTCCAAGTATGCCTGCCAAAACCACAAGTATATTGGAATACATTTCAATTGGTCTGATGTGGTAAGTCTTTTAGACAGCCAACTTCTTCTAAAAACCTTCCATTAAACTAGGGTACATATACACAGGCTGTTTCAATCTAGTCCCTAAGCCCTACGGTGCCCATACAGCCTGCTGCAAGGGAGGCTGAGCCAATGGCCCAGTAGTCTCTGCAGCAGTGCTGCAGTAAAAGAATACACTTAATTACTCCCATCCCTCATGGCAGGAAAGGGGTTAAAAATGAAAAATCATATGCAAGGGGCATATCTTAGATCTCCAGGACCTCCATTAATATTGGCTTATATTACATGTTCCTTGCAGGATCTCCATGGCTAGGTTATAAGTTATAGGGCCCCCTGTGGTATAAGGGTTAAGTGACATTGCCACATGGATCTGTTAGGGACCCCTGTATAGGGGTTTAGGTGCCACAGAGGCCCTTTAAAGATAGGACAGGGTTATATATTTGAGTGGGTATCGGAGGTTAACAGGGGAGAGAAACCTGAGAGTTCCCTTTTGCACGTCGGAGGGGCAGGGGTACTTACGGAGGATCCATGAGATCCCCTAAGCATGTTTCTTGTTAGGTGTGTTAGGTGGGTGTTAGTAACACTTTGTGTTGGATATAAAAAAAATCCAAAATCTGACTCAAGGAATGTGTTATAGTGATTGGGGTGATATTGTGCATTTCTAAGCTTCTACGGGTGGTCATCAGTACACGTAGGATTGGGAGCAGAAAAAAAGAGCCAATCTAGAGCTTGTTTCAGATCCACAGGGAGTGGTATGGGGAAATATGTCAAACTATAAAATTTAAGTGAAAGCTGCAAAATAAATAAATAAAAATCAAATCAGGAGCATTAGAGAAAATAAATCTTGGTGGGGTGATAAAGAAAAAAGTACTCCATCTACAGTCCACTGGGAGGTAAAGTCACCCATCCTCCGAGTGGGCAAAGCCAGGTGATATGCTGCCTGAATACAGGAGTAAACCAGTGCCCAGAACATGGCCTCACATGGCAGTGGAACCTCCTGTGACAGACACTGCTTCCCAGACGTTTAAAGAGCCAGCCTAAATAATTCCAGGAGCAAGCTCACGAGGAGGTTCCTTGTCCTGTTGCCCAGGGATACTGGGCACCTAAACAAATGGAGGAAGAAATGCAGCAAGAACTGCAGGAAGAGGCCCCTCAAAAGTGATAAGAGGGGTCTGGTGCAACTAAAATAAATATGAAAATTAGACTCCCCATTACCACAGAATGAGAAATGCACTCATTGTCTTTTAAAGGGCTAGTCATTCATGAGTCATACCTTTTATCAGAGAAAAAAAGTCAAACCATAAAACAAGGAACTGCAAAAGAAACAAAAAAATGAAATCAGGAGATGGAGTTGAAAAGAATCCAGATGGTAGAATATAGAGCAGAGTACTCCACCTACAGCCCACTGGGAGGTAAACATACACATCCTACCAGTGGACAAAGCCAGGTGGTAATCTGCCCGGATATGGAAGTGCCCCAATTTCTAAAACATGGCCTTACACAGTAGTGGAACCTCCTCCACTATTTATAAATAGTTGGCCTGGCAAATGCCAGGAGCAAGTTGACAAGGAGGTCCCTGGTCCTGTTCCCCCAGGACACTGGACACCCTAACAAAAATAAGTAAGGTGAGAAATGCAGGCAGAACTGCAGGAGGAGGTCCCTCAGAAGTGATAAGATGGGCTGCAGTCTGGCTCAACTAAAATAACAGTGGAACAGTGGATAAATGGACACAGTATATTATGTGCAAGGGGCTGGCATTGATTGGCCTTTTCATAAGGCCAATCTGATGTTAGTCACATTGCCAGCAGGTTGACGAGGCGGTCCACTGCCCCGGGCCAATGGAAGCCCAAAATAAAAACATGAGGGGAGAAATGCAGTCAAAACTGCAAAAGGAGGCCCTTCAAGAATGACAAGGGGGGCTGCAGTCTGGCACAACAAAAATAAATGTGAAACACAAACTTTCCCTTGCCACAGAATGGACAAGTGGCAGGAGAGTCCATGAAATTACCCAGGTACTCGCCCATGCTCAATGCACTAAGGAGCACTTTCCAACTCAATTCTCTCCACCGGTGCCTCTTGCCCTCATCAGCTGGTAGGACCCGCCTCCAGATGGTATCGGGATGGGTCACGAGGGCAAGGAAGTGCACTGAGAAATGGACACAGTGTATTTTAACACAAAAGTTTGACAGTGCATTTCAAACCACTAAAAGAGAGACATGTACTGTAAATTAAATAATAATCAGATTAGGAACTTGAGAAAAAAAAAGAAACCTGATGGGGCGATACTGAGCAGAGTACACGAACTACAGCCCACTGGGAGATAAACTCATCTTTCCTCCCAGTGGACAAAACTAAGTGGTACTCTGCCCGGATACAGGAGTGCACCAGTGCCCGGAACATGGCTTCAGGTGACAATGGAACCCCCTCTGTCAAACACTGCTTCCTGGACTTATATATAGCCAACTTGGCTAATGCCAGGAGCAGGTTGACAAAGGTCCCGGGCCCTATTGCTCCGGGACACTGGGCGCCCAAAAATTAAAATATGAGGGGAGAAATGCAGCCAGAACTGCAAGAGGAGGCCCCTCAATAGTGAAAAGTGGGGCTGCAGTCTGGCGCAACAAAAAAAAATATGGTACACGGACTCTCCCTTGCCACAGAATGGACAGCTAATACTCCCTCATGCTCAGTGCACCATGGAGCACTCTCCAACTCAAGTCTCTGCTGGGTCATGCAACTAAAGAGAAATAAAGTTCACTCCACCAGAGCCTCTTTCCCTCATCAGCTAGTAGGACCCGCCTCCAGATGGTATCGGGATGGGTCACGAAGGCAAAGAAGTGCAATGAGAAATGGACACTGTATTTGAGGTGAGATCTAGAGTGGCATTAGTACCTCTCTATTTCTGCAGCTAATTTATCTTCAAATATAACTATGTTTTCTACTTAGTGTTTCTTCAACTTCATTACATTATTTACCTAGTTTTAAACCCTGCAATATAATACTCTAAAGCCTCTTATGATAATTATGATAATTAATTAAAAAATGTCTGAAGTTGTTCCTTGGAAAAAAATATATATTTTGCAGCAAGGATGCAATTTTTCAACACTTTATATAAGAATAAAATGGTAAATGTCTCAGTAAGTCTCTTTCTTCGTCTTCCTCTGCATAAATATCAGCAAAACATTGAGGAAATCTTTGGCGGAAATCTTAAAAGAAGTGACTTGATTGACTTACGTCCTTTATACCTATTAACTTCCTTCAAATCCCCTTCAAATCCACAAACCTAAGACTTGTCAAAATGTCAAAATTCTGGCCATTTAGAAGATTCTGCCAGTAATATATATTCCATTGAGAAGGATTTACAATGTACTGTATTTTCCCAAACAACTTTCGCAGAAATTACCAATTTATTATATGCCTGCTAGCTATAGTTCCTATAATAGACTTCATATTAATACTGCATTGAAACTGACTTTTTATTTTTAGATTGCCTGATAAAATTCTTATGTAAAGGGGACTGCATCTTTAAAGTATAGACTTTACAAAAAATCATTTAGGTAGTCCATTATCAAAATATATGTGACAGATTGTACTGCAGTATTCACATAACAGCAATAGCATCACCAAAACAATCCATACATCACAAATTAGACTTCTGAAATACAACAGAGGTCAAAGTGTATTTTCTGCTCACTACAATACATTAATATAAACTGTCACTGTTATGAAGAATAGAGTTCAGATGCACCAAACAAATGGGAGAGTCAAACATTATGGGAAGGTTTTATAATTACTTAATATGTTTATAGAGATAAATGTTGTTAGCAATTCTTTTAAAAAATAAAAATGTTTTATTAGTGAGAACATTTCTGTTAATTTTAATTCTTTATTACAGTATGTCAAGCAGGCAAAAATACCAGAGGAATATGTAAAATTAATAATGCCTTGAACATAAATGACAGATTGTTGGTATCTGAATTCTCCTTTATTACTACAAAATGTTTTGTATATTTATGAATCTGTTTTTCCAAAAACTGATTTACAATATTAATAATGTCTCAAAATTCTATTTATACTTGTTATATTAAGAATTAACACACATTTTAAAATATGTTACTATATACTGTATGTTAATTACAGTGTCACATAGATTTATGTTCCACAATGAAAATACATTTTGATAAGACTTTTCAGCTTGAACATTACAATGGATTTATATTTACTTTACAGAACAAACATTAATTATGGTAAATAATACAATTTGGTATGGCTTAAATGAGTTTTTGCTGCTGTAAATATATTCTATACTACAAAATATTTTAAGTAGTTGAACTTTTTGTTTTATTTTTTGTATTACTGTTTCTAATCTAAATTATGAGCTATGTTTAAATTCATAGACATGTTTAGAAAAAAACTATGAATGGCTAGATGAATTGCTAGAAGTGGAGGTAAAGTTTTTAATAGCTGAAAAAAACCCTTATATCCTATCAGACCCTTTGATTTTTGAGGCAGGTGAAAAAAATAATAGGATATTCTCTTAGCTACATACTTTGGTTAGGAGTTTCACCTAATCTATCTGCACGTTTTTCTGAGAAATATAACTCACCATTGTTATCATATTTATGACAATAAAAACTGGACACTGGGCAAATAATGAAAAAAAAATCTAATCTGTAAATTAAATAATAACAAAAACAGCAACAACAATAATAAAAAAAACTGAAAAACAAACTAACAAAATTAGCAGTTGTGTATGCCTGTTTTTTAAAGAAAATCTGAATTTGAAAGCTTTTTTTTGGATAGAGGGTGTGATCTTATCCTTGTGGCATCAATTGCTGAAAACTAGATCAGGAGGGGTATGGTTTTTAATCTATCGCTCCCTCTATATATCACGATCTACAATGCATATTATGACTCAAAGATACTTTTATTTAAAAATTTACCATACAGACATTCTTTATTGAAATATATCTGTGTATATTATTAATATAACATAACATATTACATATGATAAGATCCTGAGTGTGTGAATTATAAGATTCAAGATAACCATAAGAATAAAATATAAAGATTGCACCTGACTGGTGGATGGAGAGATGTTCATATCCTAAGATCTAAGGCCTGACTTGTACCAGGGGTTTATGGCACATACAAATTAAACCATTACCATGGGGGTTCCTATGGACCTCCATGGTATACTAAACTGTAGGGGTCACTATGGAAGTACATGGTAGATTAACCTAATCCCATACAATGGGTAAGCATAATTTGCCTCCTTACTGGAATATTATTTTTCATTGTAACTGTTTACATGTAATTATTTTTTATTTAAAAGTATTATTTTATTTTATTTATTTTTTATTTTATATATTTTATTGGGGGGTAGTGTTAGGGACTATGGGGGTCCTTGTGTATCTCCATGGAGGTATAGGGTCCTTGGGGGTTCATAAGGACCCCTATGGTCATAGTTAGGTTGTCATGGGAGTCCATTGAGACTCCTATGAAAGGGGGTTAAGTTTAGTAAACGATGGGAGTCCCATGGTAAAACAGTTAATTGTAGGTGCCATGGGGTCTATAAGGATATTCTGCATCTATTCCCCCATGGTAGTAGTTAGGTTGTCATGGGGGACCATAAGGACTCCTATGGAAGGAGGTTAAGTTTATTTACCATGGGGGTCATTTATAGTTTAGGAAATTATGGGGGTAGAGCGGTTCATTTTAGGGACCATTGAGCCCATAGGGGCCCCCATAGTTATAGTTAGAGAAGCCTAATGGATTAATGAACCCCCCGCCAACCAGCACAAGGGTTGGGAGGAAGAGGGACGGATGGCTACAGAGTAATGATTGAAGAATCTTGTGGAATACCCAGGCTCGTAGAGGTTACCGGTAGGGGTTGTAGCTCCTTATTTGTGTCAGATTTTAGCAATCACATCTAACACAAATAAGGGGTTAACTCCTTCATAGTGTCAGATTTTAGGTATCCATGCAGGCGTTTTTCAATCTTTACAGGGATTAAAGTTTGGTGTTTTACATACTTTCTGACAGAAATTTGAATTAATAATATATATATTTAACAAAGTAAATTAATTTATCCAAAATAACTAAATAATATTTATTGCAAATGGTAATTTATGGTTTCTAATGGAGATTATTATAATGCAATTTTAAAATGTGAAGATTTTATTTTATAATTTGAAATGCTTTTAAGTATATACCACTGAACAGTTAAATAGAAATAGGATGCCAACAATAAAACCAGGCTCTATTTGAAATAAAGAATTTAAAATTAGAAGCTCAATTATGGGGGCAGCAATTTATAAGACAAACATACCATTAATGGTTGCTATTTTTATTTTTAAATCAGCGGAAAGGGATGCAGAAATACATAGATATAGACTAGAATGACAATTTCAATCTACTAGGATATGAATATTAATACATACAATAAT
This sequence comes from Discoglossus pictus, assembly GCA_027410445.1. NCBI lineage: Eukaryota > Metazoa > Chordata > Amphibia > Anura > Alytidae > Discoglossus > Discoglossus pictus. Next base: position 101,533,253 of record CM050164.1, on the reverse strand, counting down.
ATACAATACAATATACCATACTATATATCCAACCATTAAAGTGTATATTGTCACTAAACTAATTGTAAGTCATTAACAGTACAGCATTTTATAATATAAAACTGCTGGTTCATTATAATTTTAAAGTATTAATAATATGGGACATATTAAAAATGTTGCTCATTTTAAGGGACACATTCTTGCTAAATGTGTCTTGCTATGGTCCTCCACTCTGGGCCAATCAGGCTGCGAACACCTGGCAGCTCATATTGTGCAGAATCTTTATTGCATGGTGTCTTCATGTAAGTCCAGCCCCTTAAGTCAGGAGTTCCCTTGGAATGATGGGAGCAGAGTATCATATGAAATGGAGACACCTACAGGCAGCCAACCTTCAAGAAATAATTGTAAGTAAAATATGTATATACTTTTATAATAAGGAACAAGCTATTTAAAGTGCATATATACGAAGCCTTTAGACTATATTACCATAAAAATCCAATCTTAATAAAGCTAATAAATTGCAAACTGATTGTTAGCTGCATAGAGGTAACTGGTATTATGCCAATATACAAGTTGAAAGTTAATAAACTTCCTTCATGCATAAGACTTACAATTTACATCTGGTGGCATACATGTCTTAATCATTTAAACAAACTTAGAAGATTCAAAAGGAGGCTTTTTAAAGCAATCCTACTTAGCAAATTGCTTTAAAAAGCTAACTATCAAAACAACTATCATTATTGCAGTTATGGTTAAAGTAACTAATGCATTAAATATACATACAATAATAAGCAATAGATATTTCAAAAGTGTTCTTATATCAAGGTTTTCTTATTATCTCAATCTTCATGTAAGTACATGTTGAACACAGTCCATGAATTCACATGTAATTTTACATGTAATATGTTATTACTTGTCTAAAATAGACACATTTTTTTTCTTCGTCAGCTAATCCTTCTCAGAAGAAAAACAAGTAATTTGGGAATACAGTTGTAACAATAATGATGTCCTCTTTCAAAGCAGATACAGTGTCACTCATACAATAAATCATAATAAAGCTATTTTACTGTGCAACCACTGACATGTAAATCATTACATACAACTAATTAAACCTATAAGGAAAACCACTGAAGCCAAATAAATACTAAGGTATATAACATTTACCAATTTTACCCCATACGTCAGTTTTATAACTATAATCCCAAAAACCTACCCAGTAGATATGGAGTATTAAAAAAAATCCATTATTCCAGAGCAAGTTAATTGTGACTATGATGCTTTTTAATGGTGCATAAAGTCTGTGGGTAAGAAGAGATGGGGCTTTACAGTGCATATAGCTTAGTCTTAGTAAATATTATTCACTGATGTTCTATGTATAGAAAAGTTGCCATAATGCATTCTAGTGTATAAAAGCCTATTACAAAATCAATTTAACATGAACCAGTTTGCTTGTAGACAAACAACAAACATCTGTTGTATAGCTTAATAACAATATATATATACACTTGATTCTTTAACAACTTTTGCTGTTTAGTTAATCTCAGTCAAAGGAACAATTAATTACATAGTTACATAGGCCCTCATTCAATTGCAATTTGCCCAATTGAATAGGGGTCTAAATAAGCACATAACATATTTTTTTAAAGACGTTTTTACTTAGTAAACATCTATCCAAAAGCAAGGTTTTCACTAACTAAAAACTTATTTAAAAAAAAATATGTTATGTGCTTATTTAGAGCACTATTCAATTGGCCAAATCGCAATTGAATGAGGGCCATAGTAATTAAGGTTGCAAAAAGACTTTCGGTCCATCAAGTTTAACCTTTTAAGATCTCCTCTGATCTGCAATTGACAGATTATAAGCATTTTGCATATTGGGCAAGAGTAATGGTGCAGTGCCTGGAGCATTTTTTTATATATGTTGTTAGGTAAGCCCATAGCACAGTATTATTATTATTATCGTTTATTTGCAATGAGTCAACATATTCCATAGCGCTATACAGGGTTCAATTCCAGGCAAAGACAATTACAATATTAACAAGCTGCAAAGGATAGAGGGCCCTGTCTTTGAGCTTAGAATCCAGTGTCCATAGTGCTTTCCCAAAGCACCTTGCAAGATTGAAAACTCACAAACTTACAATATAAAATACATATCACACCTCTATCTATTTTTAATGTGTACACTCAAAATTAATATCAACTATAATGTTAAAAACTTTCAAACTAGAAACCCAACTTTCACATAAGATTAGAAATGATTGATTACGCACACTCAGTATTTAGTAGAATAAATAAATGAAGTCTTGGTAACCCACTCTAGCATGCTACTGTCAATGGTGACACACTACATAGTGCTTATGGGATAGAGGAAAAAGCAGAAGCAAAGGTCAGGTCTGGGGGCAGACAAAAAAGTTCCAAATAAAAGGCATGGAGCCAAGGATGCAGAAATCGAGAGAATCCAGGAAACAAAGCCAATAATTGGAAGACAGAGAGTATAATCATTAAACATGTCAAGAGGTGAGTGACAGGAAGTAGAGTATTTGGAATACAAAAGAGGTCAGGAAGTGCAGAGAAAAATCCAAAGTTAACAATGAATATATCAAACATGATCAAGTGTTGTTAGTTAGTTGCTGGAGTGCTAAATAGGAGCACATTGGCTTGTTGGTCACATTGAGCATGAGCAACAGCATGAGCTTGCATGAATTGGAGAGTTGTTGTGCGTGCGATTGATGCATAGCATGAAAATGTTGGGGCTTCCTAATTCATTAGTTGGCGGCTTAGAACACACCCCCAGTCAGAATTCTGGGGAGCCGTACTGGAAGTATCACACACAAAATCATTCTCAGTACAAATTCCGTTTATTGCTACGTCATAGCATAGGTTATATACTTGCTAAAGAAGGCGGATATTAGAGGCGATTTACACAGTACACGTTACAAGGACAGATAATCAGGTGTCAAGATATCCCAAGGACAAGAATGTGTTATTATGGTTAGGCTATATCTCATGTGAATATGTCAGCAAAATATGTTAACCCCTTCATCTGCAGAATATGTTAACCCCTTCAGAAAATACATACCAAGCGCAGAGTTAAACAGATGCTGGCTCACAGATGGTGCAGACAAAAGATCCCACACAAAGATGGAGGCAAGGGCCAATGAGTAATACAATGTTTTATTTTTAAATGTGAGCAGATTCTGTAGCACTGGGTGTACAATAAACAATGGATAGACATTTACATCCTTTAGAAGGCACATAAAACAAGACAGCATATTTGTACAAACACAGTCTTATATGAGGAGATGAGGGCCCTGCTCTCAGGGGAGCTTATAATCTAAGAAGTTATAGGGGATAGACACATGAGGTAAGGGGGCTGCTGGATTAATTGATGTTGGAGAGGTATGTAAAGCAAATCGGGTAACTTAGTATACAGTTCTGGATGATTTAGTTAAGGCCGAAAGCTTCTCTGAACAGGTGGCTTTTCAGATAACGTTTGAATATTTGAAGACAAAGGGAGAGTCTTCCAGAGCAAGGTAAAGAATTCCAAAGAATGGGGGCTGATCTTAGGAAGTCCTGCAGGCAAGCATATGAGGAGGTAATGGTAAAGGATGAGAGGTGCAAATCTTGGAAAGAGCGGCGAGGGTTGTTTGAAGTGTATCTGGAGATAAGAGTTGAGATGTAGAGAGGTGCTGTGTCGTTGAGGGCTTTGAATGTGGAGGATGAAAGAGAGATCTGAGTTTAGTGTGACACAAGACATCTGACTTGAGATACACAGGTGATTTTTTTACATATTTCAGGTATAGTGGCAGAGGCGGAAAGGAGAAATAGTAGCAGCTCAGTCTTGGAGAGGTTGATTTTTACACTTGGAAGGCCATCCAGGAGGGTATGCATAAAATGTTTTGGCTTCAGTTAATATAGCACTTAATGTAGTCACATTTTGGCTTTACTTTAAAGAAAGAAAATGTAACATTAGAATAGGCCATGGTTCCACATTTTGATTTAAAATCGGGCAACCTGAAACATTATTTCATCAAATTAAATTGAATGTCCCCCACAAAAAATGTCTCCTTGCACTTTGGCAAGAATACTCATATGTAAATCCAGTTGTGATAACATTAGAATGGAGCATATAACATTAGCAATCACTTAGTCCTCTATGAGAGTCATTGTTAGAAATGAAAACCAAAGAAAACACTGAGGTATTTCAGGTGAATACTGAAATCCATAAATTAAGACAATTCCCTGCTTTGGTAGAGGAGCATAATGGATTTTTTCTGCATCTAGTTTGTTTGTATAATTATCCTTGAATATAATCTATAGAGTGTATCTGTTGCACAGAAACAGCTCAATTCTCTGCTAGAAAAATATATTTATCATATAGTTTTTAATAGCCATCAACAACCTAATCACCTTAGATCATTATATTTGTTTTACTAAATAAATCCAGAATAAAAATGCATTTTTTTTCTGCAAAGAATCCAGATTTTTTCCACAGTAAAAACAAGATGAATAATTTATGTTTCATTTTTGATAAGTGATCATTCAATGCATTTATCAAATGTTAAAGAGAATTGCAGGCAGGATCCACCAGTAAAGCTGACACAAATGATTCATCTGCTATATTCAAAATGGGTTTTTATAACGACACATACAGTAAACACAGCAATTTATATTTGTTATCAATCAACTGGCCTCTGGGTTTGGTGTTCAATCTGCCATTGTGAATCAATGAGGCAACCCATAAATTGTATCCAATTAGATGTAATTGAGCTAGCCAGAAATCAGCATTTCCTATTATGCAGCAGCATTTGTACATTATGCAGAAAAAGCTACTCAGATAAGAAATGATTGGTAGGTTGTAAGCAGGAATACAGTTTACTTACAAAGAGCTATTTAAATTTAGAATTTTTCATAATGTTGTATTTTTCTTACATTAAAATATTCAGCCAATTCTTCAAAATAATTTACTGCATTGTGCAATAATATTTTAACTTTCAATGGATATGGCTATATAATGAGATCTGAATATGTTATTAAAAAATATCCAAACAAAAACAGATTGCAGCTAAAATACCATATATCTTTATTGACACATTCTAAACTGACAATATTTCTTCTTCTTTTTACATAGATGGGTTAAGGCAAGGGTAGTCAATTAGTTTTTATAAAATTCAAAAACTCAAATGTATTAGTGAAAAGGAAGTCAAGGTCCAGAATCTATATTGTTTGTAATATACATAGGGGAATATTTTAATATGATGGTACAAGAATTCCCCGTTTAGCGCAATATATGCATGCAGGAGCAATATAAGAAAACTGCACTAAAAGGAGCATTAATTCGCCATAGCAGTGACAAGCAATATGGCTAAAAAAAACACACTAATCAGGGATTTAAATTCCCGGCAGCGCATATTTGAGCGCTATAGCGAGATATAGCACTTTCCTGGGACCTGGACTGAAAAGAACGATATTGCGAATCAGCTCTCAGCGGGGTAGCACAAACTGGGGTATACCTGTACTGAAAAAGGTACAGGACGAAAGATTACTACAGAATGGTGGGATATCATTTAACTGATGTCTTATTTAAGGATATGGAAGCTTTACGAGGAATATGTAGAATATAAGATAATAATGATGTGATGGTATGGAAGAGATGAACCAGAGCTCTTGATTTGGATCCAGCTCTGTCTATTTTCTACCATTGGGTTAAGAGATTCAATTCTTAAAGGGCTTATCCAGCTCTCCAAAAATCCAGCTCTTGTGGGTGTTTTTGCAAACCGATGCAGTTTGATACTGAAATGCAAAAATAATCAATCCCTTTTGGATTATGCAACCAAGTGTTTTTTGTTAACTTGCTAAAACATGTAGTGGATATATCTCATAACATAGCACTTCACTAAAAGTCTAGTTTCATAGAATTAATGTGTGATATAATGGCATAAGAAATAAAATCCAGTTTAAGAGGGACAGTGTAAACAGATTAATAACAGTGGTTAAGGCTAAAAAACAACCACTGGGGTGCGTCAATTTTTATGAAGAATATCACCTCATTTGTTTTTGTACCAATTAATTATGAAGTGTAATCAAAATCTGCATCTTTTGATCAGTGGAAAATAACAATTAAAATGATTCTCTGATCTTAAAAGATCTGTTTCTGGAATGTGTTTACATTGTTATCTATGGAATGTAATAAGTTTAAACAAAGGGTAATATTAGGATTTGGTACTTTCACAAGTGTGGCTGGGTTCGATTCCAGTTAGGGAACCAAGAGGTCACACCACCCTAAAGCCGAGCAGCGTTAGGTCTGGTCAGTATTTGGATTGGAGACTACCTAGGAATACCAGGAGATGTTTGCTGTGGCCCACTGGAGAAGGAACTGGCAACCCACTTCAGTATCTCTGCCATGAATACCAAGTGGATCAGTATGGTGTGTTGCAGTCCATGAGGTCACAAAGAGTCGCATGCGACTGAACGACACAAACAAAAGACAAACACAATATTGGGAGCGTGGACACATTTATGAATTGATCTAAGGCAACACTAAATCTGTTTTACAAGCAGAGAACACTTTCTGCTTTTTCACATTCTTCTGATGGATTCGTTGTATATTTGACACACATCACGTTTTTCTTACATTTTATTGTTATGTTGAAAAACGTTACTGCTTTTCTTCTCAGAGCCAGACATCACCTCACTGCCCCTCGTTTGCTTCAGTGAATGGCTTGCATGAGTTAATTTATTAACTATATATTACTTTCCTTATATCTTAGAAAGTCAAAGCAAAGACTAATCTATTATCTTGGAAATTACTGCTGCTTCTGTATGCTCCTTTTGTGCAATTTGATGGGTGAAAAATACAGACAGGATTAAATATATGCCAGCTCACGATTTCACGTTTCTCTATTCCTGCTGCCCTCTCTTGATGACTCATCCTGATTCACTGTGTAATTTATCTACACAGTGGAAAGGGTAATATTCAAGGAAACTGCATTACATTACAAAAGATATCACAGTATTGATGTATCTTCTTAAAACGGTATAAAGTTATTGTTTTATGTAGTATTAGAACATGAACATTCAAAGTATTTTATAAATTAAAAAAAGCATTGAATTCTATATTTTCCTTGTGCATAAAATAAAACTTGTGCATAAAGCATTTCACTAGAGTAATTAACACATTGTTTGCAAAATGTCCATAATGACAATTGAAGCAATAAAGACTATTAGGTTAAGAGGATTGAGAATCCCTTTGTAGGAGAGGGGGAGATATCTATACACTGATATGTTTTATTGCAATGCTATAAATATGTCCGTGAAATATACCTTTTGCAATGGGACATTTTATACACACCCATACAAATATAAAATTCTGAATAAAATAACAAAGTTGATGTATTAAACCAAGGCAGATGCAAAAATGTATTTTTATGTGCTGCAGTATTTTGCTATGCAAATGGCAAGGAATGGTATTTTGCAGTATTTGAAGACTGATATGACTATAATATAAAGTGAGACCAATGTATATTCCTCTATTTGTCTCACATCCCTAAAAAAGTAAAATGGCCACAGAAACTCATTTACACTACACATGCCCTACTCTGGCTCTTACATACTCCAGAGGTCTTCTCAATCATCTGTTCCTTTTTTAAAGTCTCTTGATTCAAAGCAAATTCCCTACACTAACTTGTTTTGTGAAAGGAGTGAATAGTATGGAGTGCCCCCTCAGCTGCCCCAGCATATATATTGGCTGGAGGAGCTTGCTGGTCATGTGTAAAGAACAAATGGAGAGGGGCCCCTAAATATAACATACATAAAAGATTACCAAAAATAAAAAATGAAAACACAAAACTGACAAATCCTAGTACAATGGTACCTCGGTTGAAGTTGGCTTCTTTTTAAAGTCGTTTTCGGGCTAAGCCGCGTCTCCTCTGGATATTTCTGTTTCAGTTTGAGTTGCTACCTTGGGTTAAGCAGCGCTCACTAACCTGAAAGCACAACTGCGACTGCTGCAGTCTTCTGCAATCGCAACAGCAGTAGGAGTCTGCACCTACAATAATTTTAGTCTCCAGAGCCTAAATTGCCTGTGCCTGCAAGAGCCCAAGTTGAGCCCAAATCCAGCCTGTGTCTGTAAGAGCTCAAGTCCAGCATGCATCATGACTTCAAAGAAGGCTACCACTCAGCAGAAAAAAAGAGAGAAACATGATAAAATGCAGAAAAGAGATAATAGCCAAGTAACGGTGGTAGCCGCATCTGTGATCTCTCTGCTGAGTTCAAAGTGCCAAGAACAACAATCGCTAGCATTCTGAAAAATAAGGAAGCCATTAAGGAAGCTGATGTGGTTAGAGGTGGGAGTACCATCACCAAGCAACGGTCAAAGACATTTGAGGAATTGGAGAAATTATATAAACGAAAAACAATTAGCGGGTGATAGCATTTCCTAGGCACTGATATGCGAGAAAGCCAAACAATTGCATGCTGATCTGACAAAAGATTTGCCTACAGCAAGTGGTTTGAGAAATTCAGAAAGAGAACAGGCATTCACAGAGTGGTGAGGCATGGAGATGCAGCCGTTGCCGACAAAGAAGCTGACAAAACCTTTGTAAGGGAGTTCAGAGAGTATGTAGAGCCTGAGGATTTTGTTCCCCAACAAGTGTTCAACTATGACGAGACTAGATTATTTTGTAAGAAGGTGGCTCCGAAAACCGGCATTACCCAAGGGCTGAACCTAGCAGAATATTGGAGGACATTGTGTCTCTGGACAAGTCCATGGACCTGGAGGTGACTAATGAAGACATTGAAGAGCTAGTGGAGGAACACATAGAAGATCCCAGCACTGAGGAGCTGCAGGATGTTCAGAGAGAGCAGCAAGTGGGAGTGGCTGATGAACTTTCTTCTTCAGGTGAAGAGGAGGGAAGGGAGGAAGCACCTACTGCACTCATCAAAGAAATATTTGCTAAATGGGCTGAATTTTAAAATATTCTTAAACACAATCACCCTGTCAGAGCTCAAACAAGTCGCGTTGTGGACTTGTTTAATGATTCATTTTGCAATGAAGGCAGAAGCAAGTGTCCCTTCACGAGTTTCTAGTGAAACTACCTACATCACAGTCTCCAGCAGAGTCTCCAGCAGGGTGCAGTGGTCTTAAGAGACATAAAGGACAAACATCCCCTGTGCAAGTGCCTGATGTTGCAATGGAAGAGGACTCCCCTTCCAAGTAATAACCTGTTTCCTCATTCTCTTCCTCTATATTGCCACCATCTCATTGAGCCCTCAAGTCTTCTCAGAACTGTAGCGTTAAAGTGAAGTTAAATTCTCTATTTGTTCTCAGTACAGTTAAAGTGAGGTTAAATTCTACATTATTTGGTGTAATTATTGTTATTTAGTAATGCCCGTCTCGTTTTAAGGTTTTGTTCAAAATAAAATGCGAAAAAATGTGAACAATTTGTGGTCCAGAACAGATTATTTAAATTTACATTGATTCCTATGGAAAATGCTACCTTGGTTTAAGTCGTTTTCGGGTTACATCGTGCCATCCGGAATGGATTAACAACTTAAACCGAGGTACCACTGTATATACTTCCCTATGGAAAAATACCAAATTATGACTATATTTAAAAATAGTGATCTCCCACACTCACACACTCATTATGGATTCACATCTATTCAAAATTCATATAGATTTAGCAAATATATAAAAATAATTAAATTGTCAATCAATTCTATCACTGTCACAACCTGCTTCTTCAGTGGGGCTTGATAAGAACCTGGTTCATACCTACCCCAGCAGGACCGTGTAGTTCTTATTACCTCTGGCACAAAAGATGACTTCAGGATAGGAACAACGTCGAAAAATATGTACAGAGGATGATGTAGGCAGGATATTAGTGATTTCAGAACAGGATTACTCCCCACTCAGAATACAGGCACACAGTTAATAACCCAAACATTATTTATGTGAAAACTATAACTGACTTTTATTAATTCAAACTAGGAAATTGACCGTCAAAAATTATGGGAATAAAATTGTAAGGCTGGCAATGCTGTTTGCCACACAATGTGAGGCTTTTTCTCCTCTGAGCATCTTTGGCGCTCATTGCGAGCCCCACGCTAAGCACCTTTGGTGCTCATTGCGGGCTCGTAATGAGCACCTTTGGTGATCATTGCAACCCTCTCCCACTCGCAGTGCTCATCGAGGCTCATTGTGAGCCTTTCCTCCCGCATACTGTATGGCCCTCCCATTGCAGGGTTTGTTAACCTGCAATGTTTGTGCTTGGGAATGCCATGTGTCTTTTTCCACCATCTCCCCCCTGTCCCTTTCCTGTGTCTTTCTCCTCTGTGTGTCACACTGACTGACATTGGTTTTATTTTCAAAGTCCTGCATGCCTGGAGTTGTTCGTGGAAGTGTTAATGTCTTTGCTGTTGTGTATTTTCTAAGTCCCTTGTGCCTGGCGTTGTGTTTCTGTTTGCGGCGTCGTGTATTTTCTAAGTCCTGCATGCCTGTTTTTTGCCCAGCCTCGTTTTCATCCTGTTTCAGAACTTTTACGTTTTTCAGCCACCATTTTTTATCTCGCTTAGCCAATTTTCGATTGACGAAAAACACCAAATATGGCTGAAATTCGCATGCAACCTCACTCCTACCTTCCTGGCTCTCCCCCTGGGCTGTTTGTGAGTGTGTTTTTTTTATTTTTTAAGGTATTTTGTTGTTTTTTGGGGTTTTTAAAGTTACGTGGGATGTGAAAGTCCTGCGCCGCTGGTGATGAGCGCCTGCGACGCTCATCGAGAGCCCTGCAATGAGCGGCCTTCGGCGCTCATTGCAGCCCAATTCCTGCGCCACTAGTGATGAGCACTGACGATGAGCGCGAGGTCCTTCGGCGCTCATTGCAGAGTAAGTCCTGTATGCTTCGCGAGACTCGCAGTCAACAGCTCGCTGTGCGTGAACAACATCCCGAACGTCCCCAACACTGACAACTATATATGTGATCCCACATATTTATACCCTGTCCCTAGTTATGAGCAGCTAATGCCAACAATGTGCATTCTTAGCCAATCAAGACATGCCTGTATGAGATTAAACATTTATTAACCACCAATCAGGCCAAGGTGCATTCTCAATTGCCTTGGGAACACATGTGCACATGTCCAACAGAACATCCTAGGTGCATAGCACCACCTACTCTGCAACAGTCAGCTTTACAAGTCATTTTCCCCCATTGTGGAATAACCACACACATAATACAGAGTAACAGTATATACAGTACATATATATTTTTACAATAACAGTGCTTCATGACTTCAACACCAAGAAGTCTGGCCCAATCCAGCATCAACTTATTGAGTCCAGGCCTTCACAGTGTCTAGGGGCTTTGTCCATGACAACCCCAAAGACATTTAAGTGGAGTTAGTGAGCAGGAAGTACAAAGAATTCTGTTGCTCAGTCAATCCCCCGTAATTTCTTTTGAGTATTTCTTTTTTTTTTTTTTTTCTTTATTTCAATACGTTTATGAAAAGAATTGATTTAGTTTGAATCCAAAATTGTTCTGTTTTACCAACAGACTGTATGTGTTCTCATTATTTTATAAAAGAATGGCTATTTTTAGATGTGTTTCCATATGGAAGAAAATATTAACATGTACTAGTTCTGTGTCTCCATTTTTAATTTTAATCTGGCATGTTTACTATTTTTAGGAGCGCCTCTCTATTTTATATGTCTTTGTGTCCGCAAATGTTTGTTTTCATCTTCATATTAATTTTATTCTTTGAGTGGCTGACACCAAGAGGATGTTTTCTGTGTGAAATGTTTTACCTTGGAACTTTGTCCTTTGGGTGAGATTGCCTATTTTATCAGACTATTTTTCAAAGGCACTAAATTGTAATATACACATAAAATTTAAATTGCTCATAGAAATCTAGAACACCAATTGTAAAGTTCACTTATTTATCTACCCACTACTTATTGTAAAATATTGAAAGGGAATGCACTTTATTTATCACTAAGAGCTAGGAACTCCGTAATTGCACCTAAAATGTAATTATTTTCTTTGTAATCTTCTGCTTATGCATATTTGAATCAGAATTAATATACTAAGCTAAAAAGATGCAATATTAATTTATCCATAAATCACCAGTCAGACATTATTTCTTACTCAGCCAAAAATTCCAATATACTTTATGTCAAATAAATTATCAATATATCTTTTTTATGCAACTTATAACAGCTATCATTCTATTTTATCATCTTCCTAAGCTATTCTTTCACATCATATTCATGCTTTTGTGCCTTCGATAAGCACATTTGTCAGATAATATTCAATCCAGGATGTCTAATGTAGCATAAGGTTAACCTTAAGCAATAAAGCACAATACATACACAACACTTGCTATTTCATCTCAGAAAAAAAATTAAATATCAAAGAGAACTTACAAGTCTTCTTGTCAAACTGTCATAAAATATTATAAATAATATTTTCTTTCAATACATATATACGTGTGTACTATTGTTGTTGTTTATTCATTCAGTTGTGTCTGACTCTCCGTGACCTAATGGATAGCTGCACGCCAGGCACATCTTTTAGCCAGTGCCCCTCTGAGCTCCATCAAGCTCATGTTCATTGCTTCAGTGATCTAATTATCCATCTCCACCTCTGCCTCCCCCATCTTTGAGTGCCTTCAATCTTTCCCAGTCCTATCTTCTCATGATTTGGCCAAAGTATTTACACTTCAGCCTCGTGATCATACCTTTCCATGAAACTTTCCATGTCTTGATTTCCAAGGGACTCTAAGCAATTTTTTACAACACCGCAATTCAAAAATATAAATTCTATGGTGCACAGACTTCTTTATGGTCTAGCTCTCACATTCGAATGGGTGCTTTGTGAGGTGGGCTCTGAGAGGGGTTGGATGCTGTGTGGGGATGGATACTAATAGGGGATGGCTGCTAACAAGGACTGGTTGGTATGTAGGAATGCATGCTAAGAGGGGTAGGTGCTATGTGAGGGAGGATGTTGAGAGGGACTGGGTGCCCTGTTAAGATGGCTTCTGAGTGGGACTGGCTACTTTGTAGAGATAGGTGCACAGGGGAAAAAATTGCATTGCAGAAACTCGGGGTATCTCATGGATCGCACCCAGTACTCATATCCCCTATGAGCCCAGGGATTATCAGATCTCCCACATTTCAAGTACATTAAACTAGGGAACCCTGGGGATTCCATGCCCCTAGCTAAGCCCAATCCCCACAGCTATAACCATGGGGGCTATATAGACCCCCATAGCATTTAAATCTTAGATGTCATGAGGCTTCTGATTGGGTTCCCAGGAGTTCCCTTTGACGCATGAAAAGGGGGAATCCCTGGATTTCCCCAAGTTGGAGTCATATAAATAGGGGTATCCCAGGGATCCCTGGGCTCATAGGGGTAGGAGGTGAGAGGCAGTGGGAAAAGGTTTACATAAATAGGGGGGTTGTGTAGGGCTGTATAGTGTTAGCGCAGCACTGCTACAGAGACTACTACAGGCTCACAGTCTCTTGCAGCAGGATGCATGCATACAGTAAGGTGGGGAAACAAGCTTGATGCTTGTGGTGGTTTGAGGAGGGCTTGACTGGAAAACCTCCGTAGCTTGAGAAAAAGAGCCCCCACAGTTGAGGGAGCTTTTTTCATAGCTACATAAAATATTGATATGGGGGCCATGATTATATATAATCATGTACAGTATAATAAAACTTGTATAGAATGTAAAAACGCAGCTCTGTTGATGTGAAAATCCAGTTTAATGTTACTGTATCTTTACTGCTTGCTAGGGGATAATAATAATCCTCTACCCCGCAAGAGTGTCCTTAGTTTACAAAATCTGTTGCTTCAGATCACATCTGTACAGGGTGGCCGCCTACATTAGGGATTTATGGGGAGGTGAGAAACTGCTACTTGTCTTACAAGTTAGTGAGGGTACACTTTATGTGAAAATTACAATGAGGAGAATCAAATTAATTAATGTAACTTAGAACATTTAGATTAAAAAGAAGTTGTCCAAAGAGTCCTTTTAGTATAGCTCTATGTCCTGCATCCGTGGACCAGAGTTCAGGCAGTTTCAGACAATTTAATATAATGCACTTTATTATGCAGTCTTTTGAATTCCCATGGTTTGTTCTTCTAAGCATGTACACTATATGCTTATTGGTGTTTTGTGGTTTAGAACACTTCTTTCAAAATCTCTATGCACATCTTTTAAAATACTTTTGTTAAATATCTTATATTGTGTACAGTAAAATAAGTTTGCTAAATCTAAACTGGGCAGGAATAAACAAAGAACCATTGTGGTCACTTAGACATCTTCAAATGCAAATATTAGCTTCCTGTAGCTGATTTCACAAATCATATTAAAAGTAAGCTTTCTACATAATTTGTTTGCATAAATAAACATTGGATTCAGCTTCCTGTCTAATTTGTTTACATCAGTGATCACTGATACATAATTAAACTAATTTTACCAAATCAGCATTAGAAAATCATGTATTTCGCTACTAATATTTTCAGAAAAGATTCAATGCTTATGAATTGTATAATACTATATTAAAGTAGCAGTCATTTTGTGACCCAGTAATGTCCCTTTAATTAATTTGAAGTATTCAGAGTTTATAGAACTGATTCGGGGATGGGACCATTTTGGGAAGTGTATAAAAAGTTATTTTAGTTAATAAAACATAGAATAAATGTCAAAAGGATAATTTGTCTTTTCAGTAATAGACTGTTGATTGAAATTAATTTTTTATTTGACATTATAAAAAGTGGCTAGCATATTCAACAACAGTGGAATTTGATCATACTTAAATTAAGTCTTCAATTAGTCTGGAAAAACGTATAGCCCCATTAAATTCCAGCCCCGTAAGTGCAACATGAAGCCTGCAATGGCTGCGAGCTTGAAGAGTTGTGGATTTACGAGGCTATGAAATTTGAACATGCTGCGAGTTATGGGCTTGAGATGCAAACTCGTAAACCATACTTCTCTCGTCAGATGTGCGGCTGTGAACATGATCAATTAGTCTAACTCGTAGTTCCAAGTTGGGATGCAGCCAATGGCAAAAGAGAGCGTCAGAATTACGTCACTGAAAAATGGAGGTGGGATTTCCAAAGTCCTACGGGGTTCAATTATGAGTTCGATCGGACCCACATTCCAGATATAATGCAATATTGATAAAACCATAAATATGATATTCTATCACATGCGAGTTACAGTATATGTATTAACACATTGATTGCCGGGATCGATATAACACAAAAATTGAACATGAAATTAAGTATTTTTTGGGTTGATTTGCGAGCTTGAGGAGGTTGTGCTATTCTTTCTAAGACCTAACATCACTTTCCCTTTTAATAAAAGTACAGTAGTGTGGTGATATGTGCATTTAAAGTGCTATGAGTTGGACTTTACCCTCCTTGCGGGTCCTCTCTAGCACTCGGCTTCTTGGCTCCATTTGCGAGGTACGAGTTTAAACTCCAGTGATTTTGATGCAATTTAATAGCTCAATTGGAACGTAGCGATGTTTTAAGAGGCAAATTTAATAGCTCAAAGTCTTGCGAGCTACGTTACAAGCTATGTTTTACCACTTAACAAGAATTTAATGGAGCTTTTAGTTTGCATTGATAAGGAATTTTGTTTTATCTTTAGAGAAAATTAATAATATAGTATAGGAGTTAAATGTATTTTTCCTCAAAAGAATGACATTTTGGAGGTATCCAAGTTGTGATTGGTTGTTGAGGCAGATAGCTTACAAAGACTTCATTCTATAAAAGTTACTTTGATACTGTACATCGATATCCATTATACAATTTGGTCAGTGGTGGACATAGTGAATGGAGGGCCAAGGTGCAAAAAAGAAATTGGGGAATCCTCTCATCATGCAAATACAGGGGAGAGATAAAGCAGAGAAGAGAGGTAGAGAGAAAACAGATTGGGGTGGGGAGAGAGTATATGGAGAGAAGGAAAAGAGAGAAGAAGGAGATAAATATAGAAGGGGGAGTGAGAAAGTGAAGGAAGAGAGAGATAGGAGAGAAAGAAGGTAGGAGATAGAGACAAGACAAGAGGGGGAAGAGGAGAAGGGGAAAAGGATGAGAGATTGAGGAGAGAAATGAAAAAGAATGGATACAGTAGAAGGGAGAGAGAAGGACAAAGGGAGAGATGAGGAAGAGGAGAAGGGAAAGGAATGAGAAGGGGTGAGAGAAAGGAAGGGTAAAAGAAAGAAAATGGGAAGAAAGAAGAGATAGAGAGAGAGAGAGAGAGAGAGAGAGAGAGAGAGAGAATACAGATATAAGGGGATGGAGAGATAAGGGGGAAGAGGATAGTGGGAGAAAATGGGGGCCAATTAAGAGAAAAGGGGAGAGAGAAGAGATTGGACAGAGAGGAGAAAGTTGTAGAAAACTAGAGACAATGGGGAGAGAGAAGAGAGAGATGGAAAATGATTAGATAGAAAGACAGAGAGAGAAGGATCAAGATAGAGAATGGGGAAAGAGCAGAGAGAGATAAAAGGGGGAGAAAGGAGGAGGAGAACAGGAATAGAAGAATAATTAACCATCAATCCTTGGAAGTAGTGTTTGCTGGTTCCACTTAAACCCTCTCCCACAAGCACTTTGCATGCCTAGGAGGTATATACATGGGAGTATCGAGAGAGATGAGCAACATTGATAATGTTCAGGGCTATATGGAGCCTGCTATATCTTTATATATCAGCAATATGTAGAGTAATATGGACGATTGCTATATTTTTATATGCCTGTAATGTGCAGGGGTATATGGAGTTTACTATATATGTATATACCTGTGTGTGGATGGCTATTTATACATCTGTAACAATGTGGACGACTATATGGAACTTGCTACATCTTTTCTATACCAGTACTGTGGCAGGACTATATGATTAGTACCCAGTGCAGTGCCCAAAGGATTAATAAAAGTTTTGCCATTATTCTTTAGATCTATGATTCACTTGACCAACAGAGAGCAGAGAACAGTCTCCAGTAAAAGTAGAAGAACCTAATGCTTAATGGAGTTCAAGATGCCTGAGATATGTTTACAGGGAAAGAAAGACCACAAATTGAGCTAAAACTTAACTTGTATTGACGAACAAAGAGCAGATATAGAGCACTTCAGGTTCCTGCTCAGGAGAGATAACTATAGAGACTGGATGACAATGTAAAGAGATATTTTTTTCAAGTGTCTTTACACCTCTTGCAAAAAATAAATAAGGGATAAACACAAGAAGCACGTTACTATTTACAAGGGGTTCCCTGTACGACAAAGGACGAGACAAACATTCTGACTGACACATGAGGAGATGACGACTCTTCTCCTGAGAGCTTAAAGTGTAAAGGAGATGGGGAAGTGACACAAGAGGGTGTGAGAGTCTGATGGACTATGATCCAGTCAGCAGCAAGGACATAATGGAAGAGGGGGGGGGGGGGGGGTGTCCAGTAGGGTCTGCCAGTGTTTAATACTGTTTTGGATTGCAATCCACATAGAAAGTTAGGAGTTTTGAGGTTGTGTTCCTCCTCCAGGACAGTATTTGTTTTTACGTGGGCAGAGGTGGCATGCGGCAAAGTAGGGTCTTCCAATATTTAATACTGCTTTAGATTTCAATCCACATAGAAAGAGATTGTGTTCCTCCTCCAGGACAGTATTTGTGTTTTACTTGGGCAGTTGCATTACTCTGATATAATGCAGAGTCTTAGTGCTTCAATGTTACACACATGCTATTTCCAGTTTCTTCTTATGCAGCTAATATCGAACCAGTAATTATTGTCCATTTGAATAGAGGAGAACAGATGTAGCTGCTGGAAGAACTAATGTATATTGTCTAATGTTCTCAAATGTTATCATTTCAGTGCTTCATTCAATGTGAGAGAACATTCTGGGAAAACTAAATTCTGTTCCATTTGGCTTAAATGTCTTGAGTCTTGGGCTGCTGTTCTGTAGATATGTGAAACAAAGTTTAAGCACAATATAGTTTTACAACATTACATTTGTTATGTTTATGATCAGACAAAATGTTTTATAAAGTAAAAAAATGTAGCCTTAAAATATTATAAAACAACAAAGTCAGAGGTGCTCATCAAAGAACGAACCAACCATAATAGATTAGTTCTATGGCCATGATAAGCCACTCTGAGAGCAACCTCTTTGAGCTCACTTGTGCCCTTCACAGGGAGAAATATCCTGTAGTATATCAGTCTGGTCCCACTCAGAAGAGTGACCCAGCCCCGAAATACCAGGCAATTCTACCCTGAACAGGAGAAACAGCAAACCGCAGACGCGTTTCGGACTTTATGGGCCTCATCATTGCGGTGCAGCTGAACTCCCTATGGCACAGTGAGGAAGGGGTCCATGTCTGGAGTCCACTATTACCCTTAGGGAGACTAAACCCTAAAGGTAATTTTCATATACAAAACAACAAAGTCAGAGGGTGCTCATCTGATGAGCGCCTCTGACTTAGTTTTTTTGTTTATGCAAATTACCCTTAGGGTTTAGTCTCCCTAAGGGTAATAGTGGACTCCAGACATGGACCCCTTCCTCACTGTGCCATAGGGAGTTCAGCTGCACCGCAATGATGAGGCCCATAAAGTCCGAAACGCGTCTGCGGTTTGCTGTTTCTCCTGTTCAGGGTAGAATTGCCTGGTATTTCGGGGCTGGGTCACTCTTCTGAGTGGGACCAGACTGATATACTACAGGATATTTCTCCCTGTGAAGGGCACAAGTGAGCTCAAAGAGGTTGCTCTCAGAGTGGCTTATCATGGCCATAGAACTAATCTATTATGGTTGGTTCGTTCTTTGATGAGCGCCTCTGACTTAGTTTTTTTATTTCTTAAAATATTATATGCAAAAATATTATACTGTAGTGAAAAGCCAGCCATGTTTGTTTCTGTTTACCTGTTTCTTCGACTGCCAAGAAACATTGAATGCGGAAAAAAAATGTGTCAATCCTTAGCGTTAAATGCCTACAGCAGGACTAATGGAAATCTAAGTCGATAAAGTCCCTCCCTGCTGAGAAAGTAGCTATACAAAAAAGATAATTATAACTTGTATATAACAGGTAAATGAATTAAAGGCTGTGCCCAAGTCTATTTCTTCAAAAGAGTATAATGTTAACATAGGACTACAGTATACCTTTAAGATATTGACTTGCAGACCTTCATTCCCTACATCTTTTTAAAAATCGTGCTTTGGGATGTCACCCATTGAGACATTTGATATATTTATATCAATATATCATGTTATACAAGAGACTGTAGAGGTTAGTGTCCATGGTTGGTTATTTATTTCCTGGGGAAGTAGACAACACAACTATGATACCAACTAAGACATCTCTCACTTAATTGCTCACAAGTGATTACACACACTGAAAAAAACACCTGCCATGCCAATGAAAGAAAAGTCAGTTCTCACAGATAAAGAAATTGAAGAAAATGATATACTTACCTCGCAGTCCTATCTTACAGATTGAATTATTCCTCATTTACATTTATACAGGGAGTGCAGAATTATTAGGCAAATGAGTATTTTGACCACATCATCCTTTTTATGCATGTTGTCTTACTCCAAGCTGTATAGGCTCGAAAGCCTACTACAAATTAAGCATATTAGGTGATGTGCATCTCTGTAATGAGAAGGGGTGTGGTCTAATGACATCAACACCCTATATCAGGTGTGCATAATTATTAGGCAACTTCCTTTCCTTTGGCAAAATGGGTCAAAAGAAGGACTTGACAGGCTCAGAAAAGTAAAAAATAGTGAGATATCTTGCAGAGGGATGCAGCACTCTTAAAATTGCAAAGCTTCTGAAGCGTGATCATCGAACAATCAAGCGTTTCTTTTAAAATAGTCAACAGGGTCGCAAGAAGCGTGTGGAAAAACCAAGGCGCAAAATAACTGCCCATGAACTGAGAAAAGTCAAGCGTGCAGCTGCCACGATGCCACTTGCCACCAGTTTGGCCATATTTCAGAGCTGCAACATCACTGGAGTGCCCAAAAGCACAAGGTGTGCAATACTCAGAGACATGGCCAAGGTAAGAAAGGCTGAAAGACGACCACCACTGAACAAGACACACAAGCTGAAACGTCAAGACTGGGCCAAGAAATATCTCAAGACTGATTTTTCTAAGGTTTTATGGACTGCTGAAATGAGAGGGAGTCTTGGTGGGCCAGATGGATAGGCCCGTGGCTGGATTGGTAAAGGGCAGAGAGCTCCAGTCCGACTCTGACGCCAGCAAGGTGGAGGTGGAGTACTGGTTTGGGCTGGTATCATCAAAGATGAGCTTGTGGGGCCTTTTCGGGTTGAGGATGGAGTCAAGCTCAACTCCCAGTCCTACTGCCAGTTCCTGGAAGACACCTTCTTCAAGCAGTGGTACAGGAAGAAGTCTGCATCCTTCAAGAAAAACATGATTTTCATGCAGGACAATGCTCCATCACACGCGTCCAAGTACTCCACAGCGTGGCTGGCAAGAAAGGGTATAAAAGAAGAAAATCTAATGACATGGCCTCCTTGTTCACCTGATCTGAACCCCATTGAGAACCTGTCATCATCAAATGTGAGATTTACAAGGAGGGAAAACAGTACACCTCTCTGAACAGTGTCTGGGAGGCTGTGGTTGCTGCTGCACGCAATGTTGATGGTGAACAGATCAAAACACTGACAGAATCCATGGATGGCAGGCTTTTGAGTGTCCTTGCAAAGAAAGGTGGCTATATTGGTCACTGATTTGTTTTTGTTTTGTTTTTGAATGTCAGAAATGTATATTTGTGAATGTTAAGATGTTATATTGGTTTCACTGGTAAAAATAAATAATTGAAATGGGTATATATTTGTTTTTTGTTAAGTTGCCTAATAATTATGCACAGTAATAGTCACCTGCACACACAGATATCCCCCTAAAATAGCTAAAACTAAAAACAAACTAAAAACTACTTCCAAAAATATTCAGCTTTGATATTAATGAGTTTTTTGGGTTCATTGAGAACATGGTTGTTGTTCAATAATAAAATTAATCCTCAAAAATACAACTTGCCTAATAATTCTGCACTCCCTGTATTTTTGGCGACTTTGTAAAGATGCAGTGTTCAAATGTAAGTGGTACGATAAACACATGAGCCTAAGAACTATTTACAACGGGAACTCTGAACAACAAAGGACAATACAGACATTCTGATACATGTAGAATTCATGACCCTGCTCCCCAGAGCTTACAGTGTAAAGGAGATGAGGAAGTGACACAAGAGGAGGAATGAGAAGAACTCATGGATGTCCAAATGTTCTTAAAATATTTTGCTGTTATCATTGTGGTGCAATTCTGCAGAGAATTAAAGAAAACAAAGTTATAGAACAATTGAGCTGTATACCATAACATTTGAGCACATTTGTCATGTTAATGAAGAAAAGAGTGTGTCTGATATGTCAGGCCTTGACAAAGCAGCAGTGAAACGTGCGCGTTCAGCAGCACTTCCTGGATGTGACATCACCCGCCGATCCAAAGCAGTGTGAGACGGCCGGGCTTGGCCAGTTTCAATCCACATCCATCGGGACTCTAAACTGCATCTTAAAAGATAAGGACACTGGATTGCAATCATATGAGCTATATATAGTATTTTATGATTATATTGTGCATCTATACAGTACTATATGTTTTAGCATTTCATGTGTATATTGTACTTTTATGTAGTATTGGAATCTATGTATCTATTTTTCTTATTGATATAGCGTACAAATCTAATACCCCATATCATTTCATCTATTGATTATATTGAGGGGTTGGATAAATATAGAAATATAGAGTAGATTAGATCTTACGTCTTAGCTTAAGGGGCAATTGGTGGGCCCCCAAGCTATCATATCAAATAGTTCATTCTCACTAGATTAGCACACATAGCAGCACTTTAGCACAGGACAAGTGATAGGTCCCCAGTACCACTAAAACAGATATTTTAGGGACCACCCCTCAACTGATGTTATTTATTGTCTTTTCCTTCACATTTTTTCACTAAATATTTTTTTTATTATAGTACATTAAAACTTTTTCATAGCACATAGCACTTTAAAATTTTCGTTTCGCGAACATCGGACACGACTTTCAATCAAATGTTCGCGAACGGGCGAACCCGGCGAACCACCATAGACTTCAATGGGCAGGCGAATTTCAAAACCCACAGGGACTCTTTCTGGCCACAATAGTGATGGGGAAGTTGTTTCAAGGGGACTAACACCTGGACTGTGGCATGCCGGAGGGGGATCCATGGCAAACTCCCACGGAAAATTACATAGTTGATGCAGAGTCTGGTTTTAAGCCATAAAGGGCATAAATCACCTAACATTCCTAAATTGTTTGGAATAACATGCTTTAAAACATCAGGTATGATGTTGTATCGATCAGGTAGTGTACGGGTTACACCCGCTTAACAGTAACAGACCCCAATTCATGCACCGCAAACAGCCGCAAACAGTCCCTTTGCACCACCGCAAACTCCCCATTTGCACAAGGTTGGATACCAAGCTAGCCATGTCCCGTTCCTTGTCCTCACTGATGTCATTGAAGGCATCTGCCTCCACCCAGCCACCAAGGGTCCCCGAAAGGTGACAACAAGCCCCCTGGGACGCCTGCTGTGTTTGGTCTTCCACCTCCTCAAAGCCACCTTCCTCCTCTGACTCCTCTTCTTCAGATTCCTCTCTCTGAGTTTTTATAAGGTGTGTACTGTTAAGTAGTACTATTCCTATCGGTTTAATCCCTGTTACGTCCACTATTAGGGGACATGTATATGGCATTGATTTTTGGAACAGGGAGATGGAAAAGATGCTTGATCGGACCTCCTACTTCAAATTTGGGGCACTGCGCTTGCAATCTAAGGTGCCACCAGATATGAGTGTCACTGTGCACTGGCAAAAGTTGGCAGAGTAGGCGCTGTAGGCCTCACACACACGCCTATAGGCAGGCAACTGATATTCAATCGATTACAGTCAAAAAAGTGTTGTTTTATGTCACTGTACACTACGGTTGCACCAGATATGACGTATCACTGTGCACTGGCAAAAGTTGGCAGAGTAGATGCAATAGGCTTCACACACACGCCTGTAGGCAGGCAATTGCTATTCAATCTATTACAGTCAAAAAAGTGTTGTTTTATGTCACTGAGCACAATATAAGCTGTGTGCCTGACACAGGCAGGCAAGTGAAATTAGATTACAGGAAAAAAATGGTTCTTTTCAATGTATGTTACACCACCAGGTATGAGTAGTGAAAATAAGCACAATATAAGCTGTTAGGTGTTAGCCTGTCACACACACACGCTGGCAGACAGGCATAGATTACACAAAACATTTTTTATAAAATTAAATAAATAATGTTCAAAGTTTCCTCAATGATAAAGTATAGGGGGAGAACCGAAAAGCGCATGTGTTCGTCGTTCGTGGCGGACGCGAACATGCGAAAATCGCCGTGAATAGTTCTCCGGCAAACTGTTCGGGACATCACTAGCTACAATGTCTCTTTAAGCTATTTGTACATTAGGCATATCGACTTGCGGATTTTCTGTCTCTACATCTGTATAATAACTGGGTTTTGTGATGTCATCTATTATGACATATGATGCTTTTATATACATATACAGAGGCACACAATAACTGCAGGTAACTGTACATGGTTGGTGCTTTATTTCCTGGGGAATTTGACAATAACTCTGACACTAAAAAATACAACACCTTTCACATATTTACTCACACAATATAATATATACTTAAATATTATCTGTACTCAGACATTAATTCATGTGACAACACCTCCCAATTAATGGGAATGCTTCTGAGAAATACATATTGCAGGGCTGCTTTAATATTAAGTGCATCCCTGTCATGCCAGTTATAGGGAGGTCTGACCTTCTTAACATACAAAGACTGAAGTCTATATACAAAAATAAACTAAAGCAAATTATTTACTCACCTCATAGTCACAGATGGAATTATTTATTTGCTGAATTTTTTTTCTTTGCTATCATTTTTTGCAGAATAATGCAAGAGGTACATTAAAAACATGGTATTCATATGAGTTTACCAATTTAAATATACAGTAAGTTTCAAAAAGTAACATAACAGAGTAAACAAATGCAAGGGGTACAGTAATTACATGGGACTTATGTCTATACTGATTTAAACATACAGTAACAGTACGTTTCAAGAGGTAGCGTAACAGAGAACACAAATGCAAGGGGTACAAATGTATGGGACTTTTCTGACTGTACTATTAACCTAAGCCCCGAGTTATGAAAACGTGCTGTATTTTTCCATGTATAAGACGATATTTTTACCCAAATTTTTAAGTTTAAAATAGGGGCTTGTCTTATACATGGAATATGTTGCAAAACTGCAAGTGGCCACTAGATGGCGTTGTTGCAAGGTAGAGTTTCCTCCTTTACTTTCTAGTCATGTTTATAAGGCACTGGCACATGGTTTTTCAGCTGCTCATCTGTTGATCTTTATGCTGGGAATGGCTTTGCCTCCCAACACAGCTCCTTATATAGTGCCTGGGCTCTGTGACATCATCTAATATGACACATGTCTGGTGTAAGACGTTGTTTGTTTACCAGGGGGCCTAGCTCAGCCTTGTAATATCTGTCATTAGACAATTCATCATATAGCGCCCTGAAAATATCCCAATGTTCTCCAACATATCATGTACCAACAAATATACCTGTACACACATAAACACAGACAAGGAGGACACAAACATCCACACCTTAGAATCCAGAATAAATTTAGAAGCTGGTCAGAAAATATGATTCACTTAATATGCAGCAATTTACAGAATCTATAAGTGACAGTTTACTTGCCTCCCTCTTTACTTTCTGGCCTACATATTTTCATTACCCAATGTTACCACTGCTTATTAGCAGCTTCCTCCTGACCTCAAACAATAAGATGGAGGTATGAAAGTGAAAAAATACTGTAGTGTATATATAGAGTGGCATTGAGGTTGTTTAAGGAGCAGTAGAGAGTCAAAGATTGTAAAGTTGTCTAAAGCAAGCAAAGTGTGCAAGACAGAGAGGAAGGAGTGTGTTAAAGACCGAAAGTAAAAGACAGTGCAGTATAGGCAGATAGGATACCAGCAGCCCCATTAAACTGCTACATATTTATGAACCGTAGCTCGTAACGTAGCTTGCAAGACTTCAAGTTATTAAATTGGCCTCTTAAAGCAACCCACAGAGGACTTGCAGGTTAAGACGCAGCAAAGCCGAAAAAAACCTACGGGACGTGGAACGTGGAACTTTGCGGCCACAAATCCTTTGTTCTTTCAAGCCCGTAACCGCTACGTTCCAATTGCTATATTTAATTGCATTAAGATCACTGCCGTTCAAACTCGTAACTCACAAATGGAGCCAAGAAGCCAACGAGTGCTAGAGAGGACCCGCAAGGGGGGGCAAAGTCCAACACGTAGCACTTTAATTGCGCATATACACACACCACTGTACTTTTATGAACAGGGAAAGTGATGTTAGGTCTTAAATTTAATAGCACAACATTCTCAAGCTCGCAAATCGGGCCAAAAAATACATTATTTCATGTTTATTTTCCGCGTTATATCGATCCCGGCAATCAATGTGTTAATACATATAATGTAACTCGCATGTGATAGAATATCATATTTACGGCTTTATCAATATTACATTATATCTGGAATGTGAGTCTGATCGTAACTCGTAATTGAACCCTGTAAGATTTTGGAAATTCCACCTCCATTTTTCAGTGATGTAATTCTGACGATCTCTTTTGCCATTGGCTCCATCCCAACTTGTAACTACGAGTTAGACTTATTGATCACGTTCCTGGCCGCACATCCAACGAGCGAAACATGGTTTACGGGTTTGCCTCTCAAGCCCGTAACTCGCAGTCTGTTCTAATTTAATGGCACCGTAAATCCGCAACTCTTCAAGCTTGCAGCCGTTGCGGGTCTCATGTAGCAGATACAAGTTTCTAATTTAATGTGGCTGCAGGTGTCCAGTATTTTAGTAGAGTGTCTGGTTCAGAACTTAAAGGACCTCTCTAGATTGGTAAAAACTCAACATGTTTGTGAAGTATGTAACAAAATAAAATTAGATGGTATGTAAGACAGGAACATAAAAGCATTTTAGAGAAAATCTTTATTTAGATAACTCATAGCCAGGCCCATATGACTTTAACGGCCGAACCGCGGAAATCGAAAATCAAGAAAAACAAGAAAAAAAATAAAATAAAATAAAAACACACTCACACACAGCATGGGGAGGACGCCTGGGAGTTAGGTTGCACACAAATTTAAGCCAAGTTTTCAGAGTTTCGGCACTTTAAAATCGGCTAATCGAGAAAAAAAATGCCTGCCGAAAAAAATGAAAATGAGGCTAAAGGACACCAAAGTGCTCAAATCACCGCCAGGCACGTACAAGTTAGCTAGGAACGTAGGAGATACAAAATATACCATTACAACAGACAGAAAATGCCAAGTAACACATAGAAAAAAAACACCATTTTACAAAACTAACTTACAAATAACAACATTACGATTCTAAAATGGTGCTTTACCCGCCTAAACAAATGGTTTGGAGTTGCGCACGTAGCCTATTTACACTGCACACTCAGCACATTGCTGACACTTTCTCCTCAGGTGATCAACAGTCCAACTGTACATTTTCTGATGCAGGAAAATCAAAAGCGATTGTTAGCTCTTCAGGATATTGATTGCTGCATATTAAATATAAATAGGTAAAGTATATTAAATGTATCAATTCATATAAATGTATTAATTAACTGTACTAAAAAAATTGTATTTTTTACACTGTACTTATATATGTCTTCGTGATGAGCACCGAAGGGGATCGTTGCAAAGCAGGAAACTTGAAGGACACAATGGGAGAGGCTTGCCATGAGCCCAGAAGGTCCTCAGAGGAGCAAAAGCATTACAATGTGTGGCAAAACGCATTGCCATGGCTTCAAATTTTATTGCCTCATTTTTTGACGGGCAATTCGCTAGTAATCATAATAATAATAATGTCAGTGGAGTCACTGACTGAGAGTGTGATAGATGAGGCTAGTGGATGAGTTTATTATGAATTGAAAACAGATGGGTGATGTGGCACAATAATGAACGAGTTGCAGTATTCAAGGCAAAATATAATGAGAGAATAGATTATAATTTTCGTTGTATCTTGTGTAAAATAGTGGCATACTTTGCAGAAGTTTTAGGTGAAGATAACATGATTTGGTTATTTATTGCATGTGAGGGTTCAGAGTTCAAAAGAAACCCAGTATGATGAGCCTGAGAAGTGGAAGTGATGATGGCACTGTCAACAGTGAGGGATAATTGAGAAGTGGAAGCTGTATTAAATGGTTGAAGGATTAGAAGCTAAGTCTTTGAAATGTTGTTTTTGCATTTAGGTTGGGGAACATCCAGAAGCATGTGCTTGAGAGGTAGTTTGCAACATGTGCTAGAAGAGAGGGGGTAGGTCTATTGCTTTTGGATAGATTTGGTTCTGAAATCCAAACAATTTTATTAGGATGCTATTGGAGGATGCATAGATGGAGAAGAAGGGGACCTACGACTGAACCTTGGGATTCACCAGCAGTCAGCGTAAAGAGGTACCAGAGAAGGAGACATTAAATGTTACATTTTCTAGATAGGATGTAAAGCATGAGAGAACAGATTCATGGATACCAAGGGAATGGAGAATTTGGTTAAGAAGAGAGTGGACAACTGTTTTAAAGGCAGCTAGGAAATTCAGGAGAATTAGTAGAGAAAAGTGATGCTTTGACTTGGCTGAAAGTAAATCATTAGTGACTTGTTTGAGAACTGTCTATGTGTAGTGTTGGAGTTGGGGTCGAGAAAAGAGTTGTAGAAAAGGATCAGGTTAGGTGATTGTAGAAGAGCAACTCAAGTAGTTTTGAAGGTAAGCAAAGTAGAGAGATAGGGTCATAGCTGGATACAGAAGCTGGGTCAAAAGAAGGTTTCTTGAAGATGGGTAAATTTAAGGCATGATTTAAAAAATGATAGTAACTTGACAGTGTTTAGGGAGATGTTTAACAGATGCGCGAGAGTTGAGAATAAGTGTGGGCAAGTTGAAAGTTGTGTGGTTGACAGAAGACCAGAGACTTCATCCTCAGTTATAGGGTCAAATGAGCCCATTGTAGATGTGAGATTGGGTAATTGCAAAGCCTGGGGATTACAAGTTTGTTGAGAGGAGTTTGTGAACCACTTGGAGACGAAAGTTCCTTTCCGATATTATTGATTTTATTTTTACTGTGAGACAGGAAGGGGTAGAAGGTGGGGTATGGCACAGAAGAATGCTACATGTAGAGAACAAATGGTTGGGATTGAGGGCAGTGTTATTTGGTAAGATTGAGGGAGGGCAGAATAAACGTGTAATGCAGGAACTCTGCTAAAGTGAGAGATTTTTTTTCAGAGAAGGGCCCAGGTGCACTGCAACACCTGCACCACTGGTAGCTCCACCCCTAAATTTGATCCATAGCACCAACAATCATTTTTTTTCAAAATTTTCTAAAGCTAAATTTGCTGTTTTTTTTCAATTTTGTACTGTTCTCCAATTCTGTACTTTTTTTGTTTTAATTATCTTCTGTTCTATATCACCCTTTATTACTCTCAACTTTTACTCCATCTCAATCCTTATTTGTTATTCTTGCCCAAGTTTCTGCCTCTCTGACTCCCAGTAGATTGTACGTTTGCAAGTTTTCAATCTTGTTAGGTGCCTTGGGAAAAAGCACTATGTACATATTATTTAAAGCTCAAAGACAGGGTCCTCCATTATTTTGTTATATGTTAACAGTATGTTGACAAACCTGAAAAGGTAGAAAATCATGTATAAAACACTACTTATATATGTTTTTTTGTATGTACCTTATATTGCTATTATTATCCTTTATGTATAAAGCATCAACATATTTTGTAGTGCTAAGTACAGGGGATACAGTGAGTACATAAGGCAAATGTCACAAAAGTTACATACTAGTACAGAAGGTGTAGTGGGCCTTATTATTGTAAGATTTTAAATCTAAGTAGGTTAAGGATATTATACACAAAAGGAAAAGAGTTGCTTGTCTGACGTCCAATGAGGCATGCACATGAGGGGATCACTGTCTTATCTGAATCTCTGATGTTAAATTTGTTAGGCTTCTTTGAATAGATGGGTTATCAGAGAGTGTTTGAAACTGTTGAGATTAGGGGAGAGTATGGCAGAGCTAGGTAGAAAATTTAATAGGGTGAGGCTGCACAAGCAAAGTCTTGGAGACAAGAGTATGAGGAGATGATGATAGGTGGCAATAATCATTTTTTGGAAGAGAGAAGGAAGAAATTAGGGGAATATCTGGAGATTAAATCTGATATTTAGGAGGCTGCAGTGTTGTTGTAAGTTTTGTAGGTGAGTGTCAGGATTTTTAATTTATGTCTAGCAGGTATGAAAAACAAGTGAAGGAATTGGCAGATTGGAGCTGCAGATGAAATATTGCTGGTTAGATATATGAGTCTAGCAGGGGCACTTAAAATGCACTAGAGAGGGCAGTCTCTCGTAAGGTGGAGGCCTTTTAGGAGTGAGTTGCAGGCGCCCAGCGCGAGGCACGAAAGTGGTGTGTTGGACCATGTCTGGAATGAACGCTTATTGCAGGGCTTGCGATGAGCCCCTTTGGCACTAATAGTGAGGCCCGTAAAGTAGAGGGGGGAAGAAGCTCGCAATGAGTGCCGAAGGTGCCTATTGCGAGGCATGAGAGTGGCGGGTTGGCCGAGGCCTGCAATGAGCAGCGAAGCCTGTAAAGTAGACGGTTGGAGAGGCTCGCAATGAGCACCTAAGGTTTCAATAACTCAAGAAAGAGGAGAAGAAAAATATCAAAAAGATATTCATTCTATTATCGGCCGTAGGAGATGCGTGCCTATTCTATTCCCTTCCGGCCGGGGGCTCCGGGAACAGGCTTGCGGCCGGCGCCTTGTTATCCCTTGCAGCCGCACGCGCCGCAGGAAAGCCTTTGATCTTAAACGGGCGCAAGAAAAGCCCGGTTGCTATTCAATTGCTCCAGGAACCCTCTCGGCAAGGCTAAAACCGAGCCGCAGCTTACTTGCACCAAAAAGGTCCCGCAGGCACACAATTAGGCACATAATAAAGCCATCCTGCACTCTTATGAGACGATAAAGTGATTGGGGGTGTTAGCATTCATAGCACAACATTCCCCTACACTCAAATCCGCAAATAATTTGTATTTTAATTCATGTCAAATATCCGTGGACAAAGTCCCGAGGGCTTGGAGCACCTCAGACCCGCCCAGGCTGCGGGACGGAAAATAAACCGTTAATGAAATATCGGATTTGGGCTGATGTGCAAGCTTGAGAGGGGGTTGCTATTAATCCTCATGTCCCCCATTATGATCCCTAGCATTTACAGAGCTTTACAGTGCCATCTTGAATTTATTTTTGCATTTAAAGTTTTCAGACCTTGCGGCCGGTTGCCGGCCGTAAGGGGGATATCCTTGCGGCGCCGTCTATTTGAATTGCAAGGTAAAGGTATCTCTACACGGGGCCGTAAGACGGCCGCAAGGAATCGCGGCTTTGCGGCCGTTTTACGGCCGATAATTGAATGAGGCCCATAATATATAAATATCAAAATATATATATATATTACTGCTGGATCAAACTAATCAATTCAATTATTTGTTGTATTAATATATATGTCCCACAATCTGCAATTTAGTTTAGATTTACATTTACCTTTCGAACAAATTCTGGAAAATTATGTTCAATTTGTCTATTTCTACTAATTAGATCTTTTATTTTGCCCCTAGAAGGCGCTCCTTGCCAGCAACTGCGGACCTCGCAAAATTTTGGGAGTTAGGAAAGCAAAATACGAGACACGTTATGACCCATACGACCTCGCAAAAATCGTTTGAAACCCGCGCACATGAAAACACAATAAATACACACAACAAATACATAAAAAGCTTACCTACAGCAAGGGGGGCACCCAGGACCTCAAAAACGTAAGTTACCCCACAATTTAGCTCAAAATAAAAGAGTTTAGACACTCAAAAATCCTCTAAGCCAGAGAAAAAATGGCTGCTGAAAAAAACGAAAACGAGGCTACAGCACTCTAAAGATGCAAAACACCACAAAAAACCTACGAATTTCCCGAAAAAGACGTACGAGATTTGAAAAACAAGGACGCAACCTGCGTGACCCCAAAAACATTACAAACACAATAAATACACACAACAAACACATAAAAAGCTTACCCACAGCAAGGGAGGGCACCCAAGACCTCTGCAAGTAAAGTTACACCTAGTCCAAGTCCAAATTTCGATGTTTAGACACCCGAAAACCACCTAACCGAGATAAAAAATGGCCGCCAAACAAAACGAAAACGAGGCTAAAGGACCCTAAACATGTAAAACACCACCAATCAGCAACGGATATTCCGAAAAAGTCGGACGACATCCGAAACGAAGGACGCTTAATCAGCCACAGCCGCATACCACACATTAGCCGCCATTTTAGAACAATAACTTATACAATGCGGAAGTACGCTAACGGATTTTCCTCGCTCACGCACACTATTACACTCCACACATTCATCACGCTTACACAGCAGCTCCACAGCATTAATGCTGCAGCAACATCAAAAGAGATTGCCAGCTCTTCAACAGAATGCTTCCTGCATATATTACTTCAAAATACGTAAAGTATATTACTTTATTAAGGTATTATTTATTTGATTATCATACACCAAACAGCATTAGCTCACTTACCATTTCATTGCCATCATTTTAGTGTGCAGGAAGATAAGTCCTGTTATGTGTCACCAGCAATTTACTATTCAAGTCAGGGTAGGGGAATGGTGACGTATGATATGATATGCTAGGCAAAAATCTCTGAGAAAAGACTTTAAATGGGTATGTGAAGAATTTTTGTTATTTGTTGCATCAGAAAGGGGATATTTTATGTGTTATAGAGTGTTTTCTTTTATCAAATAAAGAGCACTTACTTATTCAGATGTTGAACTGCTCTTGGAGGCTTTACTCAATGCCAACCAATGAGATCTACAGGCTAAAGTATGCGCTCTGTCTTCCTGTTAGTTTCAATTAAGTTTAAACAAGTTTTACTAAATATTTTTTTCATTCAAATTTTTTTTGTAATGTTTAAAACATGCTCTTTTAAGTGCTTCAAATATCAGTTGTTCCATGTCCCTTTAAAATTCTTTAATACATTTTTTCTACATACCGTGACCTGTAATTTTAATATTTAATTAATCTCCATACTCATAGCCTTACTAATTTATTTATAAATATGTTATGATTTTACTCCCATTAACAAAACATCTTTCAGTCTCACGGATCACTTTTACATTAAGAATTTTATGAAAATACCACTTTGGTCTAAGGTATTGTTTGGGTATATTTAACTGGAAAGTCAGGTATCTTTATGAATCAGCAATGTACAATATTCTGTAAAGTTATATTAATGTTGTAGCGGAGAGGCAATATTCCCCAGGTTATCTCCGCTTATAATCCCAGTGAGGCTCAGGAACAAGTAAATGGTAAATCCACAGGCAAGGTTTCCAACAGGTAAAATAATAGCAATATCCCAACCGCAATCCCAATCACTGGACGACACACAGTTTCAGGAGCAGAACTACTCTTTAATGACGGGATTTCCTTTTATGCAATGGTGCCCTCTGAAGGGCTACACCCACATAATTATCACAACAGCCAATTATATACATGGTTCAACCCCCACTTCTCCTCTCCTCAGATAACAGGTAACACAATTAAAACAGAAACAATTTTAACCACATTCTGGATGTACCCCCAAAACAGGGGGTACACCTTTAAGTCCAGCACCGTTCAATAGCTCTCACCCAGGGGAACAACATATTAAAAAATGGCATGAATCAGACCAGGGGTTCAAAAGTTAGTAAAAGTATCTTTTACCCATAACACACAGACATTTCACAGGCAATACACATAGAGGGACAATAGGTGAGTCACACCTCCCTGAGGCTACCTGGCAACTTTGATATAAGCAGACAATGATTAGATCAGCCTTCTTTGTTCTTATGTCTGAGAATAAAAACACTTTATACAATCGACTTCCTTATCTGTAACAGAATTATCTCCCATGCCAAGTAGCTGCAATAGTCTGGGACCATATTCTGCAGAGCATAAACCAACATACATTTCTTTTAACACAAGTACAACATACAGTTATGCGAATGCAGCTTATTCACAGTAAATTGCAGGACAGCCCAGTGCCATCCGCTACAAATGTCACATAAAGTAATAACCATATTAGACATCAGTACAACAAAATATCTGGATTGCTACCTTGTTGTGGCGGATGGCCTTGTGTATCTCAGGAAAGTTGTGAGCTAAACCATATAGGGTAACCCAAGATGGTAAGGTCATAGCAGAGAGGTCAGACAAAATGCAGTCCACTGGAGAGGGAAATAGCAACCCAGTCTAATATATTTGCCATGAAGACCTTATGTATGAGCATAACCAGACACAAAATATGCCTGGCATGAAGAGGTCTATAAGGTTGCGGAGAGTCAGGCAAGATTGAACAAGTGAACAACAACAACGTATGCATGTGTACAATTGTCTGGTCTTACATTTGTAATGCTGTCACAAATCACTGTCATTCAGTAGTTTCTGAATAGGTGAGTGATTGTTGTCTCAGATCTATTAAACCATGACAGAAACTGACACATTCCTTAACAAATTATTTTGTTTATATTTGTTGTTAGATATCTAACCATAATTAACTTTTTTCTAGCCAACTTGATTGCCCCTACTTAATTTATTCACTTTGCTTATCAGCTATTATAGAATATCCTGTTTATTTAAGTTGTATTTGTGAACCTATGTCTGATGAAAGAACCATGGAGTTATGAAAACTCTTTTTATTTTTCTCATCCGTTAATGGTATCATATTTGTACCACTTTTGTTACATTTACTTTTTTATTGCCAATAAAACTTTTCTCATATTTATTCTCCTGGCTAGTATAGTACTCCCTTCTGGATTGATACCATGTCTTGGTGAACCGGCTTGTGTACTTCAGTTAGGTTGTGAGCATTATTACCATGTAGGGTCACCCAAGATGGCCAGGTCATAGCAGTGAGTTCAGACAAATTTTGGTCAACTGGGAAGGAACTAGCAACCTACTCCAGTATCTTTGCCATGAAAACCTTATGGATAAGCACAACCTACATAAGATGTGCCTGATGTGATGCGGTCCATAGGGTCATGGAGAGTCAGACACGACCTATGCTCTGCATCCCTTTTGATTCCGAAAATGTACAAGACTTTTGCTCATTTTCATATCTTAAAGGAATACATAATACACTTCAGCCTCATCTGATGATATTTCGCAAATGTTTTAAGTTTGAAAATGGTGAAGAACTGTTGGTGCTTCTTCACATTATTTTATCCTATGCAGAATATATATTAGGATTTGATAAGGTATGCTTATCAAGTGGGATAAAGTGGTGATGAGAAAAGATAAATAAGAATAAGTGAGAATAAATGAAGTTAAAACATATAATTTCTCTACTTTCTGTGTTTTCATTGGGATTATTTATCAAGCAAGGATATTGCTCCTATAGTAGAATAGAAAATTGGTACTGCTCCACTTTTATCCTCACTTGAAAAATATACCCCAACATCTCAGAGATCTCCAACACTCACACTTAGGCCCCTATTCAATAGGCCCCTAACTAATTGTTGGTTACTGGAGCCTGTAATGTAGCCTGTAACCTAATTTGCTATTCAATCTTTTAGCTACCCGCAAACGATTTGCAGATTATAGACTGCTGTTGTTAAAATGGTAACTCCGACCCGTCTACGCCTTTAATCTTTCAAGCCGTAATTGTTACAAACGCAAATTGCTATTCAATTGCAACAATTCCTCAAGCCCGCAAATGTTTTCACACCTGTAAATGTCAAATATAGAAGAAAATCCTACGATTACCAAATAGGACTTGCAAGGGGGGGTAAACACCTGATCGTAGCACTGTAAATGCAAATAAATAAACAATACTGTGCTTTAAAAGATGGGTAAAGTGATGAAAGACATTAGAATTAATTGCACAACAGTCTCAAGCTTGTAAATCTGCAATCATTTTTTGTTGTTGTTTGTAATGTTTTATTTTCATGTTATATTGATTCCAGGAATCAAGGAGTTAATACATATCCGGCAACCCACATGGACTAGAACATTTCCTTCATTAATTTTTATTATTTTGTACATTGCCAGATTGAGAGTCTGATCGTATATCAGACTTCTAAATGTTATTTGATTGACGTTTAACTTTCAAGTTTAAATGATGTCATGATGACGGTCTCATTTACTATTGGCTGGTTCTAAGTTGGCAGTTACGGCCTTGCTTAATTGATCATGATCACGCTCTGATCTGCTATTGAATAGGAGCCTTAGTTTGTATGGGTCAAAGTTATTTGTATTGAATTGAATACATTTAACCCATTTTAAAAAATACAAACTAGATTAGATTTAAAATGTTGTCCCTTTAAGCAATTTTTTGTCAAATATTTGTTCACTCACTATTGTTCAAGTAATATCTCTTTCCATATTAAAAGTCATGCAGAAAATTAACTTAAAAAAATCATGTTGATCATCGATATTGGCATTTCCATGAAACATATCATAAAATAGCATTGATTTGCATCTCTGTGTACTTAAGAAAAAGTTCTCATATGCCAAAGAAATTAATTTTTAGAGGGTTGTTGTGGTTAAGTCATACACAAATGTTACAGAAAATACATTATAAAACTGGACTCAATTAACCATATCTACCCCACATGCCACTAATAAGTTTTATTACCCACACACATATGGAATAAAAATAATGATGTAAATAATCTTAATATTTTTGTCTCTTTTTTGTACATGTGAAGTTAAAGGAACTGAAACATTTTGTAATTTTAATCAATTGCCATAAATCATAATAGGAACATTGTTAAAGCACCTGTGTAGCTTATCCCTAATTGCTCATATAGGAAATGTGATTCTCCCATCTACTTTCATCTTTCCTGATATCACTGGTAATTGCACCTATTAGGAATACATTCTGAAATTTTAATTACCCACAATGTTTTCCCTTCCCATACTGTATGCAAAAACATGAAAAAGTATTAAAAAAAAATTAAAATCATTGTAGGTAATAAAATCGTGAGATATGGTCATGATTAGAGCAATTATTAATGACAATTTTAACATCATCAGCTGCTCATAAAAACTAGCACCTAGGGGGAGGAGTCACATTATTACCCATGCTTCATTTAGGGGCAGTTTACCGCACACATTTTAAACAAATTTGTTAAACAATTCTTACTTTGATTTTTGATTTCTATTATATATGCTATCAGATAAAAAAAAAATATTACAGCATTCCTGTAATTTCTATAATAAACGCACATCGGAATATGAATTAAATATTTAAGTAGTATGCAAAAATATTTAAGTATATTAAAATGTCATTACAACATTTGTGATTCTTACACTTATCTAACACAAATTATATATATATATATATATATATATTTTAATATATAAAAATATTTGATCCACAAAGGAAGGTATATAGGAAGATAAAAATATGTTCAATTCAGCACATTTTACTGAAAATGTTTACTTAATGCAAGTTGTCTGCAGAGAGAATTCTTAGTGACTTGAGCAAAATAAAAGCTGGAAAGCAGAATTAATATATACAAGCAATTTAGCAGAGAAAACAAGGAGTTAGAAGAATACATTCCCATAAATGCAGAAAAAGCCAGCTCAGCTTTTAAAAGGTCAGCAATTGGGCAGTAAATTAAGAATGCATCCTAATTGTAATGAAGGCACAAATGATTACCTTTAAAGTCACAACTAGCCTACAGGTGTGAATTTATTCTCACAAGAATAAGATTATCCTGTGACTAAAGGTCACTGTATGAAAAATACAATTTTGATAATAGGAAACATTTATGCACATAATTTAAAATGCACATATCGAGTATAGATCTCATATTTTAAGAGTAATTGATTTATGGAAATACCTATTGTTTAGTTTACACTCATTGCTTTAGATTTTACACATATACCCTGACCCAAGCATGATCCATTTAGGCTTATCTTAAAATGAATGACACCACAGCTTTATTATAATTTAACCATTTAACATAACTTAAAACCTGTATATATTATATATATTAACATTTTAACTAAAGGGGGAGGAGCCCGGCCACGGACAGTGACCTCACGCCTTGGGCCCTGCCCAAAGCCCCAATGCTTATCTTAAGCACGCCCTGTGAGGTAGGGCCACGCCCACTTAGGCCAGTGGGCCGGTCAATCCACCTCCAGCTTAACCAACAATACAACCATACATCTCACTTCTCCAATAAACTTCTGCTCTTTACTTATATGACACACTTTTTTTTTTTTTTGCATAACTATACATAACCACTTTTAACATACAATTAAATTAGGGTTGGAGGGAGGGATTTTCCACGGAGACCGCGCCGAAGTGACTCCCGGCTCGCGAATGCGGCGGAAGTCCCGCCGCCGCCGCTTCCGATTGGCTGAGGCAGCCTTGCTGGCTCCGCTGGTTCACGAGACGCTGCGGGCTGACCCAGGAAGCCTGTGCAGCCTCTGCGTCGACAAGATGAAGTATGGTCACAGGAAATGCACTGTGTTCAATATTTAGAATTCTGATTACTTTACCCCATGATGTTTCATTCTTTTAGAGTAATTCATTGGAGATCAAACACCTAGTTGAATATTTTCCCAAATAAAGAAGTATATCTAAAATGCTTTCAAAGTTCTATACAGTATACAGTATAAACCATATGTGAAAAAAGAAAAAACGGCTATGGTTAAACCCCTAACTTACAGCCTCCCAAAGTCTATGATCTTTCAAGGCCGCAAGATTTCCGATCACTAAAATCGCTAATGCCTATTCAATTGCCAAAATCGCTCAACACTACAATCGGAATCAAGCCCACAAACGTCAAATGGCAACCCAAAGTTTACGGGTCCCACATAGGACACGCAAAAGGTTTACAGACTAACTTGGAACACTGCAAATGACAATATAAAGACACCAATACACTTTAAAACATGGGGGAAACAATGGAAGGCATTACAATTACTTGCATAACAACTCCCACATATTAAATATTGCAAAAAAAAATGTAATTTTATTTTCCACATAGGTTGTAATGGTCATGCACATGCCAATATGAAAAGCCATGCTGCAACATGCTGAAAGCTATTAAAGAGACACTACCTCATTAAATTGCAACACAAATACATGCAAATGGCTGACATATTAACCCTTTTACACTCACAGAGGCTCTAAAATATTTTAGGGTTAGTCTTACTTTCCATTGAAACTGACTTTTCATTTTCTATTTTAGCCAGTCTAATTGCCCTTTTGCAAGCCTTGTTGATTTCCTTATAGTCACATAAAGCTGCCTCTGTTCCACCCCCCTTGTATAATTTAAATGCATGTTTCTTTTTCCTCATCATGATCTTTAAGTCATTGTTAAGCCACATGGGATATGATTTACTCCTATTCATTTTATTTTCACATGGTACATGCCGATGAGTATGTTTATTTAGTAAGGATTTGAATGTTGTCCATTTATTTTCAGTATTTGTCCCTGTAAGTACTTTGGCCCAGTCTATATGTAGTATTGCTGCCCGTAGCCCATTAAAGTTAGCCCTTTTAAAATTTAGAGTTTTTGTTGGCCCCTTACAACTCTGGTTTTTGTATTCAATCTCAAATGATACTGTGTTGTGATCACTGTTCCCCAAGGGTTCCCCTATTTTAACATTTGATATTATATCAATATTACTTGTGATGACTAAATCCAAGATGGCCCCATTTTCTTGTATTACCTGGGCCAGACGATGATCCCCAAGTGTACTCAAGAACCTGCTCACCTTATCCAGTTTATTTCAGGGTAATTAAAGTCTCCCATTATTAGAACTTGCCCATGCTTAGCTGTATTTCCAATCTGTAACAATAATTGTATTTCCTCACTTTCAGCTATATTTGGGGGTTTATAGCATACTCCCACCAATATGCGTTTAGAATTAGCTCCTCCACTATTTAGCTCAACCCACAAAGAATCAATGATGCCGTTAGTGCCAGCATACATATTGTAACAGAACCCATCACTGTTTTACCCTGTTTTATGGTTATTTAATTATTATGGTTAAAATATGATTCTACTGTTATACTGTATGTATGTTGGTTTATGCTCTGCAGAATATTAGTCCAGACTATTGCAGACCTTGGCATAATAGTTAATCCTATTACAGAGAATCCTCATAAGATAAGGAAGTCTATTGTATAAAGTGTTTTCATAATCAGACATAAGAATAAAGAAGTATAATCTGATCAATGTCTGATTGTATCAAAGTAGCCAGGTAGCCTCAGGGAGGTGTGACCACACCTATTGTCTCTCTATGTGTATTGTGTGGCCAACTATGGGGGATGTGTATTGCCTGTGGGAAGAGATGTGTATATATATTTCTGCACAACAAAATAAAGACAGTATTCTTTTGACTCCCAATTGAGTGTCGTCCAATATGGGAGGTTGGGGATGGTGAGACTGTAGTGCTTCTTGGATATTTTACCGTATACCAGCGGAGATATTGGATTCGTGTTCCAACTCTGTTACATTTGGTGGCAAGTGGCGGAATTGTTCCCACCGTCAGAAGGACAGCTACAGGAGACACATTCCATGGAGGTACAAATTAAGGGCAACGCTAGTACCCGTACAGCGCCCCTGGCTACATCAGGATGGAACCGGCTAGTTTTCGGACAGCGTTCCATGATGAGGAGGAGGAGGCGGCTGCGGACTACAGGGATGCAGACAGAAAGGAACTCATGGAGGGAGACTGGGCAGCGGCTACAGCACCTCTTACGGACAGCACACAGACTGAGTTTGGAAGAGAACTCCAAAGCAGACTGGCCTTTTTCCCAGGTACGCTTCCCACAATAACCTTGGAATGGTTAATGACAGATGTCCACAAATACATAATGGAAAAGCAGCGGGCACGGGAGCGGTCCATCTTGGGAGCTGCTAACCCACCTCCCACCATTAACCCCCCCCCAGTACTGCGTCCGGGTGGTGGGAACTACCAAACCCCTCCACGGTACATGAGGTGCCACACGTGTAACCAGCAGGGCCACATGCAGAGAGACTGTCCCAGAAACAGAAACCGCTCCACGTGGAATACCAACTAATTCCCCTCCCCAGTGACAGTGTGTATCCCAGGGAGCAGAAGGTGCCGTCCTTCCTCCCCAGCGACAGTGTGTATCCCAGGGAGCAGAAGGTGCCGTCCTTCCTCCCCAGCGACAGTGTGTATCCCAGGGAGCAGAAGGTGCCGTCCTTCCTCCCCAGCGACAGTGTGTATCCCAGGGAGCAGAAGGTGCCGTCCTTCCACCCCAGCGGCAGTGTGTACACCAGGGAGCAGAAGGTGCCGTCCTTCCTCCCCAGCGACAGTGTGTATCCCATGGAGCAGAAGGTGCCGTCCTTCCTCCCCAGCGGCAGTGTGTTCCCCAGGGGGCCGAAGGTGTCGTCCTTCCCGCCCCAGCGACAGTGTGTATCCCAGGGAGCAGAAGGTGCCGTCCTTCCTCCCCAGCGGCAGTGTGTACCCCAGGGAGCAGAAGGGGCCGTCCTTCCTCCCCAGCGGCAGTGTGTACCCCAGGGGGCCGAAGGTGTCGTCCTTCCGCCCCAGCGGCAGGGTGTATCCCAGGGAGCAGAAGGTGCCGTCCTTCCTCCCCAGCAGCAGTGTGTACCCCAGGGAGCTGAAGGTGTCGTCCTTCCTCCCAAGCGGCAGTGTGTACCCCAGGGGGCCAAAGGTGTCATCCTTCCCCCTCCCCAGCGGCAGTGTGTACCCCAGGGAGCAGAAGGTGCCGTCCTTCCTCCACAGCGGCAGTGTGTACCCCAGGGGGCCGAAGGTTTCGTCCTTCCCCCCCAGCGGCAGTGTGAACCCCAGGGAGCTGAAGGTGTCGCCCTCTCCCCCCAGAGACAGCTTACCCTAACAAGTGGAGACACCAATCTCCCAGACGGCGCAGATGGGACCATGGTCTCTGTGCCTGACCTACCGGGATGCTGGACAGCCTGTCCAGATCCCCAACTACCCTCACTGGGACAACCGGAGGAGGGGGTAAGTACAAATTGCCCTTCCCAGCTAACTCCTAATGTGGCCCCAGGGTTAACAGAGGAAATGTTAACACCCACTGACCCCCACCTTTCCCTGGCTACTGAGCCGGAATATGTCCCAAGTACCCCAGCAGAAGAGCTGACAGCGGGGCAGAGTGCAGTCAGCCTCTGCCCTCCCTTTGTCCCTTGTACAGAGCAGAATGTCCTGCAGGTTATACCAGCAGAAGAGCTGGCATCAGGGCAGAGTGCCGCTGGCCTCTGCCCCTCAAGTCCCCTCAGCGTGTTGCCCCATCACCACATCGAAATATCCAGGTGCCTGGATAGACTTCTCCCCAAAGTAGAGATGGGTGATGAAGTGCCTTTTGCCACTTTGTCCTGGAGAGGACTTATTGCCAGCCTCCTGCCCTGCGACTATGGCCCTGGGACATATTGCCC
Organism: Discoglossus pictus; assembly: GCA_027410445.1. Lineage (NCBI taxonomy): Eukaryota > Metazoa > Chordata > Amphibia > Anura > Alytidae > Discoglossus > Discoglossus pictus. The sequence goes on along the minus strand of CM050164.1, from coordinate 101,491,622 downwards.
TTTAAAAACAGTATTCGGCCATACCAGAGTGTATGTCACTCATTCTGGCCCTTTAAATACAGGGGGGTCATTCGGAACTTGCCCTGTGGGAGCGGTGATACCCCAGATAGCTATGCCATGGAGCCCATTCATATAATGAAAGACTATGGGAGTGACTTTAGCTACATGGCAATTGAACTGTGTGAATAGGATCGGAGCGCTATTCAGTAGTTTTGTGCGCTCAGATCCCAGCTATCTGGGGATATGTGAAATGTGAGTAAATGTGAATTGCAGTAATGCTGATGGGTTGTCAAACTAGAGAATTGACCAACAAATACTTTTGTCCGGAAATCCCCAGGCCGATCCGTTGGGATCAGACCGTGTATGCCGGCTTATGGTCACGGGGGAGGTGTGTAATGGAACCCATCACTGTTTTACCCTGTTTTATGGTTATTTAATTATTATGGTTAAAATATGATCCTACTGTTATACTGTATGTATGTTGGTTTATGCTCTGCAGAATATTAGCCCAGACTATTGCAGACCTTGGCATAATAGATAATCCTATTACAGAGACTCCTCATAAGATAAGGAAGTCTATTGTATAAAGTGTTTTCATTATCAGACATAAGAACAAAGAAGTATAATCTGATCAATGTCTGATTGTATCAAAGTAGCCAGGTAGCCTCAGGGCGGTGTGACCACACCTATTGTCTCTCTATGTGTATTGTGTGGCCAACTATGGGGGATGTGTATTGCCTGTGGGAAGAGATGTGTATATATATTTCTGCACAACAAAATAAAGACAGTATTCTTTTGACTCCCAATTGAGTGTCGTCCAATATGGGAGGTTGGGGATGGTGAGACTGTAGTGCTTCTTGGATATTTTACCGTATACCAGCGGAGATATTGGATTCGTGTTCCAACTCCGTTACACATATCTTCTCTGACTATAGGCTTAAATTCAGGCTTAACATACAGACAGATCCCTCCGCCTCTTTTACCATTTCCCCTATCTTTCCTAAATAGGTTATAACCATCCAGATTAACAGCCCAATCATGAGATTCATCCCACCATGTTTCAGTAATGCCTATTAAGCCCCATTTTTCTTGTACCGCTAATATTTCTAGCTCGTCCATTTTCCCAGGCAAACTTCTTGCGTTTGCAAGCATACACTTTATGTTGCTATGGCTCTCCAGTTGTGAAGTGCTTGCCACTGTATTTGAGGCCCCTATTAATACCTCCCTACTGTCTACTGTAACCCTACCCCCTTCTCCTCCCTCATGGGTAACTAATTCATCCCTTTCCCTCTCTACTCTATTTACCCCAATACTTCTATATAGTCCCTCCCCCCCACCTACAAGTTTAAAAACTCCCCCAGCCTTCTACCATCCTATTCCCTAGCACAAAATCTCCCTCATCATTAAGGTGCAATCAATCCCTGCTATAGAGATTGTACCCAAGTGAGAAGTCAGCCCAGTGCTCTAAAAAACCCAAACCCTCTTCACTGCACCACTTTTTTAGCCACACATTAACCTCCCTAAGCTCCTTCTGCCTCCCTGGGCTAGCATGTGGCACTGGTAGTATCTCAGAAAATACTACCTTGGAGGTCCTTGCTTTAAGCTTATTCCCTAGTTCTCTAAAATCATTCTTTAGGACGCTCCATCTTCCACTAACTTTGTCATTGGTACCAATGTGTACCTAGACCGCCGGTTCATTACCAGCCCCTCCCAATAATTTATCCACCGATCCACAATATGCCGAACCCGAGCACCAGGGAGACAGCAAACTGTTTGCTGGGATCTGGGTGACAAATTACCCTGTCTACCTTCCTAATAATAGAGGTTGTTCAGTCCCTCAGTTGTGCCTGACTCTCTGTGACTCTATGGACTGCAGCACACCTACTAATGTCTCAGTCTGTGTGTATCCACAAGGTTTGCATGCCAAAGATACTGGAGTGGGTATCCAGCTCCTTCTCTAGTAGACTGTGATTTGTCTGGCCTCTCTCCTTTCACCTGCCCACCTGCATGTACGGCACATGGTACACAAGCCCCTTCACCACCACCAATTAGCAATCCACAAGGGGACCAGGGGAACATACACCACACCAATCTACCCAAAAAGGGCCACAAAAATACAAGGAGCCTGTTCAGAGGCATGGGGATCGACAGCTAACTCACCTCCATCAGGGGTAATCTCCACTACACCCATCCTGGAAAGTCCCACACCATTGCTGGTGGCCATGTGCCAAGATGTATACCCATTTGGTGACCTCCCATTATGTTTTGCTATTCATAAATTTACATTAGTGTGGGTTACGTTTCCCTGGTCCCCTTGTGGATTGCTGGTGAAGCAGTGGTGGTGAAGGGGTATTTGTACCTGAATAAAACTGTGAGCTATACCATGTAGGGCCACTGTAGGTGGGCAGGTCAGAGCAGAGAGGTCAGACAAATCACAGTCCACTTCAGAAGGAACTGGCAACCCACTCCAGTATCACCTGTCATATTGTTAGCAGGCCCTAAGGAGAATGTTGATACTACACAGTATCACTAATTGGACCTTGCATGTGTATTAACCTTTATTTTGATTATATATGATATATATTATTATATGACTAGCGAATTGCCCGTCAAAAAATGACGGCAATGAAATTGTAAGTGAGCTAATGCTATAGCATTATATATATCTAAAAAACACACAGTATATATATATATATATATATATATATATATATATATATAAAAACACACAGTATATATATATATATATATATATATAAAACAAACAGTATATATATATATATATATATATATATATATATATATATATAAATATATATAAAAAACACACAGTATATAGATATATATATATATATATACATAAATCAAACACACAGTAATATATATATATATATATATATATATATATATATATATATATATTAAACAAAACACACAGTATATATATATATGTATATATATATATATATATATATATTAAAAAAAACACACAATATATATTTATATATATATATATATATATATATATATATACTGTATATATTAAAAAAACACACAGTATATATATATATATATATATATATATATAAAAAAAAACACACAATATATATTTATGTATTAAAAAAAACACACAGTATATGTATATATATACACATTCCTCCAGGTATTATTTCCATGCTTGTCTACAATATATCAATATCCTGGTGCTATATATATGTATTTGCTTTATGTAGTCACATTGGTCTTATTTATTCTTATTTCTTTACACTATATAAATACACACATATAGTTTTCTCCCCACACCTATATAGAGCTCACTCCTGTGGTCCCAGGCCCTATCATGTCCCCTCTCACCCCACATGAAGCCCTATCAGGCTCCACTCACCTGTCCAGCCCGGGCAGGCCTGTGTGTACTCAGGGGAGACCTGTGTATGTTCGGGGCTCGCTGTGCTCCTGGGGGGTCCGCCTGAAGATAGGGGGAACTTATAGTGAGGCGGTGAGCGCGGCCTCCATGCCTGCCTGCTCTCCGGCTGCATTGTGGGAGTCTGACCTCACTGCTCCGAAATGGGAGCAGTCACAGACGGTAAGCTGGCTGGGACAGGCCTCTCAACATGGGGGTATAGAGACACCACAGCCCGCTTCGCGAGGGCTGCAGTTTCTGGCGCTCCTTGCCAGCAACTGCGGCCCTCGCTGCGCGAGCCCCTATCAGGCTCCACTCACCTGTCCAGCCCGGGCAAGCCTGTGTGTGCTCGGGGGAGGTCTGTGTATGTTCAGGGCTCGCTGTGCTCCTGGGGTTCCGCCCGAGGCTAGGGGGAACTTATAGTGAGGCGGTAAGCGCGTCCTCCATGCCTGCCTGCTCTCCGGCTGCAAGCGTTAGCAACGGCTCAAGCGGGCTCGCATGCTCACAACTATATATGTGATGTCTAATGCTGTTATAACTATTATTATTGTTACTAGACAATTGCCCCGCAATGCTGTTTGACAAACAGTGCAAGGCTATGGCTCCTCTGAGCACCTTCGGCACTCCTCACAAGCCCCGCCTTTGGCGCTCATCTCGTGGCTCGCAATGAGCACCTTTGGCCTTATTACAGGCCTCGGCACCCTGCAACGTTTGTGCTTGGGAATGCCATGTGTCTCCTTCCACCATCTCCCCCTTGTCCCTTTCCTACGTCTTTCTCCTCTATGTCTCTGCTGAATCTTTGCATTGCACCCGCTCACTGCGTTGCTGGTGTAAGTGTTACTGTCTTTGCCGTTGTGTATTTTCGAAGTCCCACATGCCTGGCGTTGTCCATCTGTGTGCTGCTTGCCTGGCATGCCGTTATGTATTTTCTAAGTCCTGCATACCTGGGGTTGTTCGTCTGGCGTTGTTGGTGTACTTTTTACTGTCTTTTGCGTCGTATATATTCTAAGTTCTGCGTGGCTGGCCTTGCTGAGCGTTGTTTTCATGTTGTTTTAGAATTTAAAAAAAATTTCGGCCTTCATTTTTTTTCCTGCTTCAGCGATTTTCAATTGTTAAAAAAGACAAAATATGACATAAATGAACTTGCAACCTCACTCATTGGGTCCTTGGCTCTCCCCCTGTGCTGTGTGTGAGTGTGTAAGTGAATTCGAGGCATATTTCTGTGTTTTCGTCATTTTTTAAAGTTTGGTGGTTTGGCCATTAAAGTCGTATTTTTTGCGAGCTAATGCCTCAACGGCTCGCCTTGCTTCGCGAGGCTCACAAGCATGATGACAACTCGCAGTTGGACAACTATTATATGTGATATGCATTGATCTATTGCATAGTAACTAAGGCTCATTAGTTTAGTTATATAGGAATGTGACACAAATGTGATATATGTGGATGTCCCATAACTCTAACCATTGAAAACACATTGACACGGTTAAAACGTTATAACAAAGCTTTATCTTATACACAGAGCACAATCAGAAATGGTCAAGACGGTGCATTAATATCATGGGTGTAGTGTGGGCGGGAAAGCAAGAGGCTTGTGGGAAAAAGGGGATATCTACAGGGGGTAATGTCATATTCTAGAATAAGCATGATGCATAGCACCTACCAAGGTCACATGTGGTCACTATACCACTGCAACCAGAATCTGATGAAAAAAAGGATCATCTCAAATCACTCCATTTAATAGAAGAAACTATTAATGTGCATAACACTTACAGCTTGTCTAGATCTGCTCAATGAAACAGATGATTCAATCTCTGGACTGTGTAATATAATCAATGTTAATACTACACAGTATCACTAATTGGACCTTGCATGTGTATTAACCCTTTATTTTGATTATATATATGTTATATATTATTATATGATATCTAATGCTGTTATGACTATTATTATTGTTACTAGGGAATTACCCGTCAAAAAATTACGGTAATAAAATTGTAAGCCAGGCAATGCTGTTTGACACACAATGCAAGGCTATGACCCCTCTGAGCACCTTCGGCGCTCATCGCAAGACCCGCGCTGAGCACCTTTGGCGCTCATCGCGTGGCTCGCAATGAGTGCCTCAATGCAGGCCTCTCCTCCAATCTCCTTCACCACTCATTACAGGCCTCCAGTTTTACACATACAGTGTGGTGTCAAAACAAAAATCTTAAAAAAAGTGGTCAACTAAAAAAAGGCGGAGGAGGATAAAAAATGTGTAATCAACATACATGTTCTGTGCTAAAAACTGTAACTGTAACAATATATCAACTCACCTGATTCCCATCTGTAAGCATTACTAACTATTTGCTAGGTCTCTGGATAATCAGCAATATGCGGAAATTAATACGGAGAGGACACAAAGGTCAGCAGCCAGATTCAATGTTACTTACATCAGACCAAAGGATCTGTTCTCAGACTGCTATTGAGGTCAGGATCACATGCTTCACTAGTGCATATATTAATGCTGGCTGTCATTAACATGCTATTGTAAGACTTTGCAAAAAGTCCACCGCCATAGCGTTATTAGTCTACATTTCAGCTAACAATCATGTCTTATATATCTGGCGATATGATAGCTTTAAGATTGTGGGAGCTACATGTTTCCCCTTAACCTGTCATTGAAGGATTGTCTACCTGAGAGGCACTGGGAAAACCTTACACCTCATACATTTCCCTAATCCTGAGCAGCCCGGCCAGGTAGGATTCAGTCTTCAGATGATGCCTCCTTTCCTCCCTATTGCGCCTTGCCATAGGATTACGTTACCTCAGCATGAATGACAGCTATGCTGGCCTCGATCCCCCGAGCAACTCCACATGCTGTTGCATGAGGGCCAGCATCTCCGCCTGTGCAGCCTGGCCTAATATCGGGGATGGAGCTTCGTGGGGCGTGGACAGGTGAGAAGGTGGCGGTGTCTGAGCGGGGAGGGTCTTCGGCCTGGCTGGATTCTGGGGCAAAACTAACGGTGGTGTTAGTGTGCCCTAGTGGTGATGGTGGTGGCTAGTCCAGTGCACTGCTGTGGGGGGGAGGTGGTGGCTGGCTGCCGACATCATTATTGCTCCAGTGGGAGGGCCCTGATGAGATGCTCAGTGTTTGGAGGCAGGGGATAGTGGGGTTGAAATACAGCGGTGTTTCGAGTGGTCTGCTGGTGACCCCACTAGCCATATGACATCCTCCTCCTCCAAAGCCAGGGCCCTCGGGTCCTCTTCATTCCTCCTCCCCTGCGCCTGTTCCTCCTGGGCGGGGGCTTACTCCTCCAATTGCTGCTCCAATGGAGCCGACGCCCCCACCTCTGCTCCGCCACTGGACCCAGACCTCCTTGATGCTGAAAGAGAGAAAAGAGAGGTATATGTCATTAGTATGATGAATAATACACTGTTTTGTGTGCATTCCTAACTATCTGACATCTAGGCTTGAACGTAGATGATACTCCTAATTGCAACTCAGATTAGCTATCATTTGATAAATGTGATCTATTCTTTGGCTCTTAGTCTTGATCGTTCTTGTCTCCTAACGCTATCTTGCAGTCTGTAACTGCATAGACTGCAGTGGGCACACCAATACATGGACTATCTATTACTGTTGTTGTGACCAGGAATGACAGTGATTTGTCAGCTTCATGGATTTAAAGACGCATCCATCTATCCCTTGCTAATTCCATGGAGCTGATATTTACCTGACATAGAGGCTGGGTCCTGCTGGTCCACCAGCCCTGAAGCTCCAGCGGCGGACAACTGTCTCAGAAGGTCCCTGATGTCCCTCTCCCACTCATTATAGGTCACAGTCGCGTGCTTATCCTCCTTGGCCATCCTCAACTTGGCCCTAATGTCATCAAATGGATGCTTGATGGATATCACATCCCTTGGCGCTGTGCCTACCGCAGTTGCCCCAGCCGCTACATCCTTCCAAGCCTGAACCATAGGCCCTGGCCTAACTTCCCTTACCAAGCAAACATTATGGGGCAGCCAAGGACAGCCCAGAGGAGGACCACATTCTCCTGATGTGAGTGATATCACTGTGGGCAGGGTCCCTTGCCTCCCTGACCTGTACCTAAGGCCTGTCCTGTCCCCAAACTACCACCCCCTCTGGGATCAGACCCCTTCCCTTCTGTCCCTCTCCTAAGTGTGCCTGGTGCTAGGGCCAAACTTGCCACCACCCACCTTCTCCTCTATACTCTCCTCCTCCTCCTTCTTCTCCTCCATCTCCTCCTCCTCCCCCACCACCTCCGCCTCCTCCATCTCCACTTCATCCACCTCCACTTCCTCCTCCACATCCTCCTCCACTTCCCCACCACTCCTCTCCTCCTCTCTACCACTACTCCCCATGGCCAACTTTCTCCTCACTTTCCTCCTCACCTCTCCACTTCTCCTCCCCACCTCTCCACTCCTCTCCCCTCCTCTCCCTCCATCTCAATCACAAAAATAATAGAACGATAAAGAAAAATAAGTGTAACCGTTAATATATGAAGGAAAAAGAATGTGAGAAGAAGATTATGTGTAATTAATAACTGTTGAGGGATGGGGTCTGCAAGATGGTGGGTGGGGGGGGGGGGGGGGGGCGAGGGTTATGGAGTGACCTAGCTCTATATGTCTCTATGTGTGTTCCTTTAATTATGTGTATTGCAAATATGTGTAATCTGTAAATATGTGTAATCAAGGATTAAGTGTAAAATATTAAATAGTTGAAGATAAAAGAACGAAACCACTGCTCCGAAATAACTCCAGCTGTCTTCCAAAACCACCAACTCTGGGACCTATGTGCTACGTCAAAAGAAAATACAACAGAGTCAACGCATGGGTGTGTGGAACGCAAATTTCTAATCTTCCTCTGTCAATCATCTGCGGCTAGACCGCTTTCTATTAGCCGAGAGGCCTGTGTCACACTACGTTATAACGTGATTGGATCATACTGGTCGATCGCCTCTTGGCCAGCCCCTTCGCGGCTGTGGAAGGGTTTAACAGGCTTGAGGCTTCGGCCATAACTCACTCCCTTGCTCAATTGAATAGCATCGCAATCAGAGACGTACAGGAACCCCCAGATATCACATGGCTACCAGCAAATATAATTCCTTAAACTTAGTGACTCATACCCTGGGGTTTTGCCCATAGCTCTCTGGCTCTATCGTGTAATCGTAGCCTGCCTTAAGTGCTGTATACTTGTAGGATACTCTGGGTCCATTAAACCTACGGGGATTCCTACGGACCCCTATGAGGACTTTACCCCTAAAAATGAAAATTAATTTTTAGGTATAGGCTCTTTCTATAGGCCAAAGATTTTCATTTTTTTTTATATTATTGTTATTTTTTTTTTGACTTTTCAATTCTGTAATCTTCTTCTATCTCACATCGCTCATTATAGAAAGTTTCATTGTCTCTTCTTGTTGGAATTCTGCATTCAATTGGAAAAATCTTTTCTCCACTACCTCTAGCTTTCCTTCTTTCCTGGACTACTTTCAAAGCCTCATTAGATAGCCAGTTTGCCTTCTTTGCTTTTTTTCTTTTGTGGATATTTTTTGTTGCTGTTTCCTGGATAATGTCGCAAACTTCTGTCCACAATTCGTCAGACATTCTATCTTTCATGTCTAGTCCCTTAAATCCATTCTTTACCTCCAATGCATATTCACAAGTGATATTATTTATTTCATAGCTGCTTAAACTGATTTTGGTATGATTTCTTCAGTTTAATTCTGCACTTTGTACTAAGAAGCTCATGATCTGAGGCACAATTAGATCTATGTCTTGTTTTTGCTGACTGTATAGCTGTGCAAGCCGGGTTTGCAGAGTAAGAGGCACAAGAGATCAAGTTGGCCACGTCTAATGGATAATAGAGAAAGCAAGAGAGTTCGAGAAAATGACATTTACTTCTGCTTCATAGACTATTGTAAAGCCTTTGACTGTGTGGATTACAACAAAATGTGGAAAGTTCTTAAAGATATGGAGATATCAGACCATCTTATCTGTCTCCTGGGGAATCTGTATGTGGACCAAGAAACCACAGTTAGAACCGAACATGGAACAACAGAATGGCTCAAAATCAGGAAAGGTGTGAGACAAGATTGTATATTGTCACCTTATTTATTCAATTTATACACAGAGTACATCATTTGTAAGGATTAATTCAAAACCAGAATTTATATTGCTGGAACAAATATTAACATCCTTTGATAAGCGGATGACACTACTCTGATGGCTTAAAGGGGGGAGGAACTAAATGACTTATTTATGAGGGTGAAAGAAGAGAATGCGAAAGCTGGCCTGCTGTGCAATGTTAGGAAGATTAAGATCATAGCAAACAGCAGTCTCAGATCCTGGCAAATAGATGGAGAAGAAGTGGAGGCACTGACAGATTTTTTCCCCGGGGATCCAAGATCTCTTCAGATGGTAACTGTAGCCAAGAAATTTAGATACTTTGCTTCTCGGGAGGAAAGCTTGGACAAGCAAGTAACAACTAAAGATATGACACTATCAACAACAGTCCACATAATTCGAAGAATGGTATTCCCAGTAGTAACATATGGATGTGAATGATGGACCATAAAGAAGGCTGAGTGCTGCAGAGTTGATGTCTTTGCATTGTGGTGTTGGAGAAAACTGCTTAGAGTCCCTTGGAGTGCAAGAAGATCAAATAAATCAGTATTTCAGAAAATCAGGACAAACTTTTCACTGGAAGGTATGATCGTGAGGCAGAAGTTTAAAAATGTTGACCATTTCATTAGAAGACAGGATTCCCTAGAGAGGAATATTGAGGACATGCAAAGAAAGTAACAGCAGAGGCGGAGATGGATTGATAAGGTTATTGAAGCAGATAACACAAGTTTGATGGAGCTCAGATTGGCAGTGGCTGAAAGATGTGCCTGCCGTGATGTGGTCCATAGAGTCACAGAGAGTCAAACACGAATGAATGACTGAAGAGCAGTACATTTTTATTTTCACACATATTTTTACAAAATATTTCAAAGCTTGTTATTCTGAAGACTCTTTCTACTGTCTTGATTGCTTTTTAATCTATAAACTAAAAAATCTCCTGCTCTATCCATTTTGTGTTTGCTACACTACAAGGTTGCTGTTCATATTATTTTGCTAATATTTATTTATTTATTCATGGAAGAACAGTATTTGCTATTCCGTGTTGTCTCCTTCCTATTCTCCATTCTAAATATACCATAGTCTCCATTTATTGCACATACATTCTATGCTGATGGATTTTAGGGATCTCTCTCTATTTGAACATATGATTTTGAATGATAATGGAGCACATAGGATTGCTAAATGTAACAACATTATTAGAGAAATTAAAGAATCATATTATTCTTCTCTGACCAGGGGGAAGAATGGTCAGAGAAGTGTGCGATTGGTGCTTTCAGAATACCGGTAGTTAAAAAGTCAGCCCTATGTTCTTCGTATAGAGAACATTTCATGAAGATTGTCGAAAGATGGTACTTTGTAACAGTATTATCAAATAAATGTGATCAAAACTCCTCAGATTTATGCTGGAGAGGATGTGGGACAAGAGGAATGTATTTTCATGTAATAGGTTTCTTATATACTACAGACTTTCTGGAAAGATTGTTCTATACAGATCTCGAAGCTTGTTTTGAAACCTGTGACTAAGTTTGATTTGTAATGTATTGTTTGTTCCTTTTTTCCCCCTTTTTGTTTGTGTATGTCTATTTTATAATAAATAAAAAATAAATAAAAGTACAAAAAGATGACTAACTTTGAAATGCTGGCATGTGACATGCTGGTCTAACCTGTGGTGGGATATAACTGTGTCAATTCTAAGCTGGCAAACACAGAAACAATAGGCCTATTTAGCTTAATTATTATATCTACCTAAAGAGACAAAGTTTAAATTACCACCTTAAAATAGCAAAAACATCAATTGTGAAGTATGCAACAAATTAAAATGAAGCTATGTAAGTCAAGGACATAAAAGCATTTTCAAAGAAAATCTTCATTTTAGCAGATTCTGCTAGTTCATGGAAGATGACATACTTCCTTTTGAAGGCACAAGAAGAGCAGGAAAGCAAAGTTTCCAAGAAAACTTGCAAGCTGCCTCTACTGAGCTTATGAGCCCTGTCTTAAATTCTTACCGGTATTTACCAATGACTCAACAAACGCCCTCCCTTATCCCTCTTCCTTCCTTGAATAAGTAATTAAGAAAATTGTCATCCTTCAGGCACAATCAATATCTAATAAAACAAAGATTTCTCTAAATCTCATTTAAAACATTCAAAGTACACAGAAGTTTCCTGGGTTTCAAATGTTTCCTAAAAACAGCCACTGATTAGTAGAAAAAAAATTGTATTATATTAAAAAGTATTTTTCTACTTATATGCTGGGTACTGCTATCTGGAATTGCACACCCCTAGCGTGGTTACATAACAGTGGGTGCAGGTTGCACAGCATCTGTGTAAGAGGTTGTGGCTTCCAGAGGAAGTGCTGCCAGTCACAGGCTGCAGGTGTAATCTAATGTGCTGCACAGATTGGCACATGTTAGAAAGTGCTATTTATTTTCATATGAGTCTGACTACATATCCAAGGGTGCTTTGCAGCAACCCCAAATGTTTCAGCCTCTGCTTCCTCCTGATTGGCCAAAATTTTTTTTTAAATGAATGCTAATTTAGCCTGTGTTTGGAGAGGGGTTTAACCCTTTTGTTAAACTGTCAGAAACTACAAGACTTTTTGCTAACTTCAAGGTAAGTTATTTGGGTATTTTTGTATACCAAAAATGTTTGCATACACTACTGATTCTTCTCTATTGGATGCATTCATAATTCAGGAAACATATGTATGCCTTTAAGGATTGCAATGTAGTGTGAAACTTGTCCATATGCAATGTACATCCAATGTACACCTCTTTTCACACTAAGCAGAGCAACACATATTTTTAGTGGTCAAGCAGTCAAATAAAGGTGGTTTGACCCGCTCATGGCAAATAATTGTCTATGTGTTCTTTCCAAACAGTTATTCTGGAGGACTATAGGATCATACCTCCATCCCCAGCAGGAGAATAGGAACCGGGGAGGATAGGGGTACAAATCTCCCCCAGATTATAGGCACCTCCTGGCCTGTTAACTGTCAGATCTCTTTGATCTACAGCTCTGACGAGATCTTGCGACATAATCTCCCGTGATCTGATGAGGTCTGGCTGTCAGAGTTGTCCTGACAGGGCAGCCAAATGAACAAAAGGGGAGGGGGAAGGGGGAGAGTAGAGATCAAAGGGAGATATATCTGAGGGAGAGATATGCAAATAGAGCTAGCTAGATAGATAGATAGATAGAGATTAATGGCCATATTAAATTAGAATCTGTTGTTCCCTCGGTCCTCACAAAAGTCATCTTAGGGCTGTTTGCGAGGACAGATTCCTCAATATGTTCCTCGCAGTCGCCATTGCGAGATGACACCCAAAAACGGCCAAAAATAGGCTCCGAGAGAGCTACGTGGTAACACGCAGCCATAAATCTATGGGGTGAACCTCGGACCTCGGAGGAATCCCTACGAGCACATAAAAGTGCCCGCAAGGGCTACTAAAGCCCATATGTGCTCCCTCGGAGCAGCCTGACTTTGGCATCAAATGCTTCCCCCTGCTCCCCAAACACATCCCCATTCTTCAGGGGTCCCTATCAGAGTACCCGCAGCCTCCCCATATTAACCCTTGCATTGGGGTCCCCGATCGGATTCGATCAGGTCCCCGGCTGCAATTTAACATTTTCAAAATTTCCCCCGCGGGACCCTTAAGAGCCTGCGGCAAATTATTAACCAGTACCGGCTGCAGGGGTACTGTAACATTAACCGCCTTCTATGCTGGGGTCCCCATCCGCATCGATCAGAACCCCCACTGCATTTAAAATTTAAAATGTCCCGCCTTACGCGTCCTGAAAGGACCTGCGCTAAAAAATATTAACTCCTGCCGCGTGGGTAGTATAAGTACCCCCCCAGGCATTTAAAAATTAACCCTATAACTCACGGGGCTCTATACAGAGCCCCATGAGCCTCTAATTAACCCTATCACTCATGGGCTCTCTACAGAGCCCCATGAGTCCCAATTAACCCTTCTCACTCATGGGGCTCTATACAGAGCCCCTTAAGCCCTTAAATAACCCTATCACTCAAGTGCTCTATGCAGAGCTCCATGAGCCCCTAATTAACCCTATCACTCATGGGGCTCTATACAGAACCCCATGAGCCTCTAATTAACCCTATCACTCATGGGCCTATGTAACCCCATCTGAACCTATTTAACCCTGGCTGGGCCTATCTAACCCCATCTAGACCTGTTTAACCCTTACTGTGCCTATCTAACTCTAACTTGGACTATTTAACCACATCTAGACCTATTTTACCCTAACTGGGCCTATTTAACCCCATATTGACCTATGTAACCCTAACTTGGCCTATCTAAACCCACCTAGACCTATTTAACCCTAACTGGGCCTATTTAACACCATCTGGACCTATTTAAACCTGTCTAGTCCTATGTAAGCCTATCTGGTCCTATTTAACTTTAGCTGGGCCTATTTAACCACGAATGTACCCAGTAAACCCTATCCTATCCTACCCTACACTATTATCCTCCTCTACCCTATTAAACCCTACACTACCTACATACCAACCTAATAAAATACCTATTACCTCACTAATTACAGGGGGGGGAAATTTAATTACAGAAAATAATAAAACATAAAATTACAGAAAAAAGGACATTACAGAATATAAAAAAAAGGAAATTAGCAACAAAATGCCTTCTTGTTCTTACATCCAAAATGCAATTTTATACATAGCTCCGCATATGCATGCTGTACCACAGCTTTAAAGCAAAGCAAAGGATTAGATTTTGCACAAATCATTAGCCCACTCACATACAGTACTATTTTAAGGTTAATGGCTCTCATCAGTGTGAACCAACCAGGAGGGGGGAACCACCTTTAAGAAGAATCTTCATTAACAATAACAAGAGTTTTTGCTAAAAAGGTTATCTGTCTCATCAGTATATTGGCAATATTAGACAGCCTAATGATTTTTTGTATTTACAAAGCTGTACAACAGTCTGTGATACAGTATGCAAACAGTTGATCCCCAAATGAAACAGTGCATAATAAGCATAGTAAGCATCTGACATTGGTGAGATGTGCATTCCTATATTTACTAAGCACAATTTCTTACTGACAGATCTGAGCTATTTTCATCTCATCCAGTTTAACTTCTTAGTAGATAGCCACTATTGTTTATCTCTGTAAACTTCAACAAATGTCTACAGAGGAATGTAGGAATGATGCATTTATATACCGTAGTAATTACCAGTCATACTTTAAACAGACATATGCCTGTTTGGGGAAAACAAACTTTGGGTTTGGGGTAAACCAGTGTGGAGGGTACCACCATTTAAGGGACATGGTAAGTGACGTTTTTATTATTTATTCTAATTTAATAGAAAAAATGGTAAACACAAAAAAGATTGTGTAATTAGTACATTAGTACATAAGTCCTAAGAAACAACTGTCCAACTTAAATATTCTACAGCCAGCACTACATATGGCCCAAATACAAATTTGGATTATATTGTAAATTAGCATTTCATTATATAAATGAAAAGGTCTATTTACATATATGAATGTAAGTTATATAACATGTGAATGCTAAATATATCTTTAAAAAAAAACTGTTTAAGCAACATAGGGCACAATTCCAATTGTTTTGCAGCGAATTTATGTGTCAAGTTGACAGGTAGTGATTCCAATAGCGATTCCAATCCACAAACAATCTAGCACTATGTGATGACATCACTGAATAGTGTAAAAAAGTTATTCATTGGCAAGTCAAATGTAGCTGTACCATTCAAATCCACCCCCAGCCACTCTAATCCATCAAATGGCTGCTATATGTTGCTTACTGAGAAAGCCTATCTATAATCAGACCTAAATGTAGATGCATAAAACATGCCTCAATTGAGTCAGATATAAAGCTTGATTTCTCAATTAAGCTGTTAATAATGAACCATAACACCCACTCCACACCAGTACACCAGTACACCAACCGCCTTAAGTTTAACAAGATGAGAAGTATTTGGCTAGACTGGTTCATTTCTCATAACAGATACAACATGAATTGCACTGCTTGCAGATGTACATCAGGTAAATTGGTTTATTGTTACAGTAACAGTATAAAGCACTGCACTGTACATACAGATATTGCTAGATTTTCCACTCCTCAGTTTTTTCAATATGACCATACACTAATTACTTCAAAGCTGTGTCATACTATTTCAGAGTTTCTGAAATCACACTATATTTAAGAGTTATTACATCTGTTTCATTGAGCAGATGAAGGCACAATGTAAGCTTTCAATCAGACATACACAGTGCTTTCCCTGAAGCACCTATCAAGATCGCAAACTTACATTCTTAAGGTATTGAGTACCAAATAAACAGTTAATTCCTATAAAGCCTTAGTATTTCTGTGGCAGTTTGGCAACATATTATTGACAATATTTTATGTTCACAGATGTATGCAGACTTTGGAACATATGTGCCTATGAGAATGTTTAATATATTATTTTACACTTAAATGATTGTTATTGATTTTTTATTATAGTACTATCTCTTTAACTGCCTTTGAAAGCTGTCTCTGAAAGCAAGACTTTTTTGTGCCCTTATGGGTGGTATTCAGTACACATAAGTTTTTAGACAAAATTCATCTACGATAAGGCCTTAATTATACTTAGTAACTTACATAAGGGCCGTTAACTGCAATTGGAATGGGTTTTGAGTGAAAATTAATGGAACAGCTATCTGTAACTTGATAACTCAGGTAATTTTAGCCTTTTTAATGATGGAGTGCAATGCATAGGTTCACAAGTTACTTACAAACTTGCACCGTCACTGCCTGCATAACAGATTTAAATGGGGCTCATAGTCATTAAGACAAGGTTGGGGGTTTGCTGATAGACAGGCATATAGTGTTGTACCACAAATATATGATAAGACATGAAAGCATCAATGATAGGCTGCCACAACAGCAAAAGCGTGTTGCCCAAGTAAACCTTTAATAACCAATAGAAATCATTTTGTGGGTGTTGTGATGACAGCCTGTAATAAAGTACTGTGGTACTTGCTTCTCTTTCTTCCCCAAAGAAGCTTAGTCCAGTCTTTCTAAGGGAATACATTTCCTACGCCAGCACAAGATAGACATAACACCCTTGGGCTTTTCTGTGATAACTATAGTTTCCACTGTTTGGACTATCTAGGGTCTGAAGTCCCTCATCCCCAGTGAAATCCCCCTTGTGTCTTCTGTGTTTTTGGCATTGTGTTGCTAACCGAATGTTATGCTGATTATATCCACGCTGGACTTGCCTGATGTTTGTATGTATTTTTTATATGTAGTTTTGTAATTCATATATGGTGATCCAATTATTATTATTTCAGGGGATAGGTCTGAGATACCCATTGTGAAGCTGACACAATGGGGTTGTTCAGCATTGAATACCTTGTGCTGAGCAATTAGGTTACCTTGCCTTTCAATCTTAATTGTTACCATTTGTGATCCTTTCCTGTTATGACTAGGCCAGCATAGGCAGCAGCAGTGGCAGTAAGCATACGCTAGATGGACAGAATTTTGCTGCCGATATAATAGCTTTAGGGTTAGAGAGTTAAGGGGTTAGGGTAAGGGGGATAGGGTTGGGGTAAGGATTAGGATTTGGGTAAAGGTTTAAGCTTGGAAAGAGTATATGATCTGAGCAGCGCTTGCATACTGTGCACAATTTTGGCAGCACCATCTTGCAGCTCCTTGCTGCAACTGCTGCTGCCACAGTCATGAAAGGAAATATATCCAATTGTTACTCTATTATCAGAATAATGAATTTTTAATTATTTCTGCTTCTTGTCTGATAGTTTAAACCTGTTCATTCTGATTGGTTAACATGATATAGGTGTTAATTTAGTGATACCATGGCAGTCCTTATGGACCCACTTGTATAGAGGATCATTTAGTGATATATGAGATAGTTTTAATGATACCATGGAGGTCTTTATGAAGTTAAATTTTCATACCATGGGAGTCCATGGCTAGCAGTAGTTACTCCATGGTGGTCCACAGGGTGTTAATGGGGGGAAATATCTTAATCTGCCCTTTAAGCAAACTTATAATAATCAGAGTACACAGCCGTGTTGTGACTTGCTCAAATAACCATAAGCCAGTACATAAAATTGCTGTTTACTGATGTCTAGTTGCTGGAAATAAATGTCCTGCTTTGGTAATGGATGGCTATGTACCCACATTTGGGTATAACAAAACAGCAATATGCTGACCTTTAAGGAGGCACATTTTACACATTTACTCCTTTGGCAGGCATTCAACTTGTCAGATAAATCTACTTACAAGGTCAAAACATTATATGCAATCAAAGTCATATGTAATATTAAACATAAATTTAAAAAAATGCATGTATAGATATCAAATTTTAAAACAGCCATACACTGGCAAGCAGCCATTGGTAGGTACAGTAACAATATTTTAAATGTCTTACTTGCAGTATTTTTCATTTATTCTAGTTCTGACATAATATTTAATTTTCTGGAATGATGGATTTTATCCCTCTATAGAGTTTTTCAACCACCAGACAAGTCTAAAAATATAACTGTTAATTTGAAGATACATCTTTTTGAAGGTACATCTATTTGACTTTAATAAATCCATTTATTTCTATGTAACACATTCAGAGTCATTTTAACTTTAAATTTGAGAGCCTGTGATCCACTAATTCTATTGCTTTCAAATATGTGACGTCCAAAGCAGATTTAGCTATATTTAGCATGAGTATGAGTCAGTCAGCGTGTAATACACAGATGCCAAGCTATTTATAGTCCTCTATTATGCCTGGCGAATGCTTTACTGCTGTCTGATCTGCTAGCACAAAGAAAGTAGAAATGTGATTATTGATTCTTGCTGTGATTCTCTGTCTGGAGTCCCCTTGAGATGCACAGAAAATTGCAATTGTATCACTTTAGCTTTACTATAGGGTGAGCACATTTTAAATGAAAATTCATCTCTACTGACCTTCCTACTGTAATTTGAAAAACGGCTAGTTTTATTTTATAATGTACAACACCAACATAAAAAAAATTATACCTAAAATATTTACTTTTCTTACAATAAGAGCACTTTTAATGTTCCAGTTCCCATTATTATCGCAGTACCCATGTTAATTATCCCAGTACCCATGTTCTCTATATAACTTATTTATCAGTCTAAAATGTATCCTAGATTTATAAATATGCTCTATGGAAACCTTAAAAGTGGAATTATCTCTCTTTGAAAAACATATCTCAGAGAAATGATAATGGGTAAAATGTTTTTGAAAAATTTAAAAATAAAGATAGCCTTTACATGACTAACTAATATATGCAATTATACTGTGAAGAAAGACTCAATGGCACTGCTTGATTATCCCCTTCTGCATTTAGAAGGGTACCTAGGAGTTGAATAAGATTCCATTGTTTCTTCTGAAAGTTTGCACTACAGGGTGGAAGCCATTTCAATAGAATTAAAAGTTGTCAGCATAATAGTTTCCTTCCCTATTGATAGAAGACATTGCAATTGGGGAACCATGCATAGGATAATTGAATATCATAGTTAATAAATCCAATTGTTAACTCAAAACATTTTGTCTTTTATCAAGGTTAGTCATTCAGAATAGTATGCTGAAATATATACCTGCATTGGCCTTTCAAAGGACCACTGTAAATTACTAATATTTAAGTATGCAACAATATTAGAATCTATGTAAGCCATGGGCATAAAAGCATTTTCACAGAAAGTCTTCATATTAGCAGACTGCGCTAGTGTGTGGAATCTGGCATGACAGTAATACTTCCTTTTCAAGGCTAGTGGTGCAGTTACAGAGCATAGGAAGTAAGGCTTGCACCTATAATTGCAAGCTAGCCCTACTGTGTCTATGAAAGGAAGGGAGAAAGCTAAATGCTGAAATCTTATTTAAATCCATCAATTAATGAACAAATTTGCCCATTTCTACCCTTATCCTCCCTCCACTTTTGAATGCATAAAAAATATCAGAAAACACCCACTTAGCATCCAAGCCAGCATGAAGTGTGGAAGACACACACATGGTATCCTTCAGGTACAAGCAGTGTATACTAAAATAATGATTTTAACTAAACATAATTTTATGCTCAGAGCTGCTAATGTTGTAAATTTGTTACAAACCTCACAAACACCTGAAGCTTTTTCCAAACTACAGTGGACATTTAACAATAATAAGAACTATTGCATTAAACAGCATTGCTCAGAATGTCTCCCTTTTTCAATGTGAACTGTTTGCTATGTGAAAAAACTGAGATAGCAAATATTTTAAATATTAAGATATAAGTTAACAATAATAACTAATCAAAGGCACAGAAATGCCCCCAGGAAGTCTTCATGGCTAAAATCCAAAACTATGAAGCCAACATCTTAAATGTCTCAGATCTGAGGCTTGATTGCTCAAATCTGACACAATTAAGTAGCTACTTCTATCTACCTCTGTCCTCTATAAGCCAGGGTATTCCACAGTATTCCCTTGAATAACTGCTACCCCCTATGAGCACAGGTTTCCCCTGGGATTCCCCCATCTAAAGTATAACTATGGGGATCCTTATGGAGTCCCATGGCACCGAACATTAACCCTGTTACCATTGGTGTCCGAATGTAAGTTTGCAAGTTTTCAATCTTATTGGGTGTTTTAGGTAAAGCACTATGTATGCTTGACTTTAAACTCAATCACAGGACCCTCCATTCTTTTGAAATTTGTTAAAATTGTTTTTGACTTGTATCTAAACTATTTAGCGCTATTGGCCAAATTGCAGTTTCTGAAGCCCGTAAAGGAGCCCGCAAAAGTTACAGCGCTTAAATTGGCCTCTTTTAGCTACCCGTCTGCGGTTGTCAAAATCGCAACTCCTACCCAGCTAAGCCTTGGATCTTTCAAGCCTGTTAATGTTACAAAACGCAAATCGCTATTAAATTGCTACAAGTCGTAAAGCCCACAATTGTTTTCACACGCATAAATGGCAAATGTAGCCAAAAATCCTACGGGTACTAGAGGGGTTTAAATTCCTGTCCATTGCACTGTGAAAGCAAATATAAACACACTACTGGCAAGATTACCCTGTATTTTGAATTACAGAGAAAGCGGTGAAAGGTATTAAAATTAATAGCACAACATTCTCAAGCTCACAAATCTGCAATAAAAAATATTTTCATTTTTAATTTCCATGCTATATTGATCCCGGGAATTAATGTGTTAATACATATATTAGAACTATATTAGAACTTGCATGGACTAGAATATTATATTTATTACATTTTTCATATTGCATTATTTTTGGAATGCGGGCCTGATCGCAAATCGGACTTCAAAACTGTAAGTGATTGAAATTTAACCTCCATGTTTTAGTGATGTAATGATGACGATCTCTTTTACTATTGGCTCTGTCTAAACCCATTACTATGGGTTTGAATAATTTATCATGTACACGCCCAGAAATGCTACATGCCGAAGCATGGTTTATGGATTTGGATTCCTGCCATGTTGATGAGAACTTTTCTAATTTAATCGCTCTGTAACTTCTGCAAATTTAATAGGGCCCTATGTTGGCAAATTACAAATAGAGGTAAATAATAATAATAATAATAATAACAACTATGAGGGTACTTATGGCAATTTGATCTCTGGTGCCTCTTCCTCGGCAGAAGCAGGCTTGCACATCTGGTAGTTCGAGGTCCATATATTATTAGAGTCGAGCTTGTAGAATCTTAAGCTTTACATTGCTGTCATGTGAAATGAGTGCACTTGTTGGATGATTGGAGCACTCTTTGGTACTGCCTTTTTTAGCATTGGGTTGTAGTCTGATCTTTTCCAGTCTATTGGCCATTGTTAAATTTTCCAAATGTGTTGGCATAAGGCAAGCAACACTTTCACAGCATTCACTTCAGTTGGGATGCCATCAACTCCTGCAGCCTCGTTATCAGTAAGACTTCCTTGGGCCCATCTCACTTTGTTCCCCAATATGTCTGGCTCCAGCTCATTGGACATCAATGCTGTTAAGATCCTTCTTGTATATATATTCAGTGTATTACTGCCAATTCTTCTTTATCTGATCTTCTTCTGTTAAGTCTCTACCATTTTTATCTTTTATCATGCACCCTTTGGCATGAAAGGTGCCTTTGAGGTCCTATGTGCGACACCTAGGCAGTAATTAACAATGATTATTCGCTAGCAAAAAAAAATATAAGACATATGTAAAGGGAAAGATAAAAAAATCTGACGGACATAAATAACAAAGTTTCTTTTCAATATTTTTATTGCCAAGTGTAAACATTGTGACAGTGATTTTTATGATCATTTAAAATTTAACAATTTGTTAATACAGTTTTATAATTTTGTATAATGTGGTTCTAATTAATTATTGAACTATTACAATATTTCTTCAACTTATCCGTTTTCATAAAACAAAAAGAACATAAGGGTTTATATCATTTAAATTAAGAAATTAAAGAAAATGAAACCAAATAACTACTATGAGTGGGCTGACACAATTATCCCAGCCCAGGCATAATTTTTAGGTTTTAGCGTGAAGTTTGCCGATTTCCAGCCAATCTTCCCACAACTTACTTGTCCAGCTCCTGGGATCCACGTCGAGATGTCTATTTCTATCCTGCATTAAATTATCTACCAGATCTTAGAAGAGTTCTAAAAAACTCTTTTTTATAAATTGTTTATTGTATGGGGTGAACTAAGCCACAAGTCCCAAGTCTCTAGAAATACAGAGTATGTGTTTGTTATCGTATGGGTAAGTCTAGCATTAATCAATATAACATTCAGTTTTTTTATCACTTCTCCTAAATTAAGTGTTGGGGTCTTCCATTTGCAGGCAATGTGGTTTTTAGTGACAAACATTAGATACTGTAGCCAATTATTTTGTTTTTTTGATAGTAAAGGGGTATGGCTACCCAGAAGGCAAATATCTATGGATGTGGTAAGGCTTTTTTAAAAGAATATCAGATGCTAGTTCTAGGGTTTTGGTCCAAATCTGTTGGGCAGGCGGACATTCCCACCACGTGGGGATGAAAGTACCTATTGTTTGACATTGCCTGAAGCAATTGGATGGAATTTGGGGATTCATTTTATGCAAAATGTCAGGGGTGTAGTATGCTCTATGCAACAGCAATATGTCAGGCGTGTAGTATGCTCTATGCAACAATTTAATGTCATTTCTAATAAGTTGCAATTCAGTGAGCCTTTTAAATAAATTTGTTCAAGTTCTTTGCCATTTAGTAGACTTCCAACGTAAGCCCATGTTAGCCTCCCATTATTCCCTAAATGGAGGTTTAAAGTTATTGGAGGGTGCGTTTATGATTGCATAAAGGGTGCTCACAACCCCCTTAGTCAAAGGGGTGTTGTTGCTAATGAGAGACAGGCAACTAGTTTGGGGTGGTCCCCAATTTCTGATAAGAGTGGGCATTAGGGGCCTAATTTTACAGTAATTATAGTGTTCTTTTAACAGGATATAAAATCCTGTTTTAAGATGTTCAAACAAAATTATTTGGTCATTTAGCAACCAATTACCTAGCCTATCTAGTTTATGCCTTGTCCACCATATTTTTGAGTCCTCCCTAAGGTTGCCCCATATAGTTGTGGTAGCTAATGTGGGAGTTAAGCATGATAATTTAGAAGTCAGATGGTGTTTAGAATTAATATAATTCCATGTTGAAAGTGAGAGTCTTATTAGAGGATTTTAATGTTTGGTGATTTTGGGAGGTATGGGGGGAGTCCAGATTATTGAATCTCATTTATATGGTTTTAGTTTTTGGTTCTCAATAAATATCCAAATGGGTTGGTGTTCAATTGAGTGAGCCTGGGAGATAAAGGAGATCTGAGCCTCCCTGAAATATATCTAAAATTAAAACAGATAGTCCTTCTATCTTTTTGCTACCAAACAGCAATGATTTCGCTATTCATGCTTTTTTATTGTTCCATATAAATCTTGTAAGGTGTTTTTGGAGTTTTTCTATATCTCTAGGGATAATAGGGAAGGGGAAGGTTTGAAATAAATATAGATTTGGGGGTAGAACGTTAATTTTATTAGCATTAATGCACCCTGTCCATGAAAGGGAGTATTTACTCCATTTATTAGTGTCAGCAATTAGATTTTTTATTAGAGGAGTATAATTGGTCCCATACAATCTAGATAGGTCAGTGTTCCTGAAACTCCAAGGAGATAATAACGTTTATATAAGCATTCAAAGGGGAACAAGACAGTGGTGTCCCTGTCTCCCCTACTATTTGCATTGGTGATGGAACATTTAGCTCAAGCTATACGCTCCACCCCACAAATCCAAGGGTTCCAAATAGGACTACAACATCTCAAATGCTGCTTATTTATGGACGACATTCTAAGCACATTAACTGACCCAATTTCATCGATACCTACATTTATGAATACTCTAGACTTATTCGGACAGATCTCAGGATTGAAAGTTAATTTAGATAAGACAGAAGCGATAGGGTCTTCTCTCCCCCACAAATGCTAGAACTGTTAAAAAGTAAATATTCATTTGCTTGGCCAGAATATTTGATCAAATATTTAGGCATCAACAAATAACAAAGAGGGATTTTAATGCAATGAAATACCTATTTAATATTCAGTTGATAAGGTAAGTGTCACTACCTACTGCATATGAATCTATGAAAGGAAAAATAAATGTATTTACTGTTTATGTGTTTTGTTCACCCTCTGGCTCCATATTAAATTCATAACTTAAGAATTCCTGCATAGAATACACTGTGATATATCTTCTAGTTTGCTTGAACCATCTTCCTTGAGTTTGCACATTCTAGTCAAAGCTTTTGATTTGTCAGACTTACACAATATATAAAAGGCATACAAGTACTTTCCTTATAAGAATTTTCTTATTAGAAACTAAGAACTTGTTGAATATAATACTTACACCAATGCAATGTCTACTAGAACAAATGTAATATATTTTGTGTATTATTTCAAGATAATGGCTGCAATGACAATCAGATATCAAAGTTCCATCCTATATACATTAAATCATCTGCAGTGCTATGTCCCTTCTTTAAAAAAACAAAAAACAATAAAACCCACATGTTCCCATCCCCATTTTCTTTATCCAACCCCTCTTGCTTTTGATCTTCTTTCAGGAGTGGTTGGGGTTATCTATTCAGTCAAGCTTATCAACTTTTACGAGGCCAGAGAGAGGTCCTGGTTACAATATCTCTTGTTTATCAAAAGTAATAAATGACTAATTTGTCACAATATCCGGGGAGTTTATGCACCCCAGGGTCAATAAACAGTCAAATGGCACCCGGCTGGGCAACATGGCTGACCACAGTTAGGGCCTAGCAGGTCCCTACATCATTGTGACTTATAATAAGTTCCACTAGAACAGGAGGGCCCTGATAACATAACTTAGAGCCTGTGAGCCATATTTTCTGTGTTCATTACATCCACCATATTGCCATGTGCATCAATATCAGCACATACTTTTTAACCGAGAAACCATGACAGTAACTATATGCACACATTAATTCTTTAAACACGACACATAAATGACAGAAAAATTGTCACAGTCCTTAAAGGCATATATAAGTTTCATGGATTAATACACCTCTGCACTCCTTAGGCAAAACACATCCTTAAATTATGCAGCACATTTCATAAAACATTTTATTTATATTAACATCCAAAAATCCCTCTAATGATTATGTTGATGCTCCCAGGGGTGTTTACACACACACCTGATCCCCCCAATCAGCATGGAGCATGTGGGTCCTAAATAACAGGGTTGCTTGTGTAGTTCAGGGTCCCACTCTGTCTCTGGAGGAAGGGGATCTCCTTAATTCTAGGGTTAGGGAATCAGAGGTTAGAAAGACTATTATCGACATGAAAGGTGGGAAGGACCCGGGCCCGGATGGATTCACCAACTTATATTTTAAGAAATATATTGACATTCTGGTTCCCTATTTAACAAATATTTTTAATCAAATTCTAGAAGGCCATCAAATGCCCCAGGAATTAAACCAGGCGGATTTGATATTTTTCCCCAAAGAAGGTCGGGACCTCTTAGAAGTTAAAAATTATCGCCCAATATCGCTCCTAAATGGAGATATAACATTTTTAGCAAAACTGATGGCCAATAGAATCTCCCAATTTCTTCCCAGACTCATTCATAAAGACAAAGTGGGCTTTGCTCCTTACAGACAAACAGGGGATAACATTAGGCGCACTTTAAATTTGGTTTCATAAGCGTCCCAAAACCGCACCCCAACCTGTTTATTGGCCCTAGATATAGAAAAGGCTTTTGATACCTTATAATGGCCTTATCTCAGAGCGGTGTTTTTCAAATTTGACTTTGGGGGGAAATTTATGGACCTGATTGAGACTTACTATAGATCTCCCAAAGCAAGGTTGAAATTACCAGGCGATTCCATGGTGCAAATTGAGGTACAAAGGGGCACCAGACAGGGATACCCCCTCTCACCTTTGCTCTTCGTCTTAGCAATAGAGCTGCTTGTGCAGTCTATACAATCAAATCCAGATATTTAGGGGATCCAGATTGGTCACCATCATTTCAAATGCAGTCTCTTTGCGGATGATTTTTTAGGCTCAATCACGAAACCTGCCACCTCCATCCCTGAGCTACTACGAATTCTCACTCATTTTGGAAACCTCTCGGGACTCAAAATAAATGTGGCTTAGACGGAAGCATTAGGTATTGCACTCTCTAAGTCAGAGATTCAATATCTTAAGCAAAACTTTGAATCTTCCATGCCTAAATCACATATCAAGTATTTAGGGGTGTCCATCACCAGTACATTAGCAGATTTATATAAAACTAATTTTTTACCCTTGTACAAGGATTTGATGTTGGATTTACAGAGATGGTCAAAAGGTAGAATTTCATGGTTAGGCAGGATAAATGCGGTTAAAATTAATATTCTTCCCCGGCTTTTCTACTTATTCCGCACACTTCCAATCCCAATTGTTTATAAAGATCTCGAGAGGTTTCAAAATCAAATCTTTAAATTCATATGGAACTACAAATACTTGAGGATTTCCAAATCTACCATGTACAAAAATAAAACCAAAGGGGGGGCTTCCTTGTCCCAACTTTAAATTGTATTATAAAGCAGCACAGCTCTCATTTATCCCCCTAGCGCACTCCTCTCAACACCATCCACTGTGGCTTTTTATAGAAAACTTGCAAATGCTCCCATACTCATGGGACACCATTATGTGGCTTCCCAGGCCAAGTAATATCCTGGGGAAAATAGGGAACCCAATGATTAAGCACTCATTGGTGATATGGGTATGGGTGACCCATAATTATCATTTAGCCCCAAATTTGGCTAGCATGTCCCCTATTATACCTAGCCCACTTCTAACTATTCAGCTAACCCCAACGTCTAAAAATTGGTGGAGCTCCAGGAGGTTATTGACTTTTGGGGCCTAGTACTAAGTGGGTTCAGTTGTTACCTTCGAATATATGAGAGACAAATATAACCTACCCTCAATAGAGCACTACACCTACTGCAGATTATGACATTTTGTATGTTCCACTATAAATTCTTTAGGAACCCCAGAAACCAATTGGCTAGCTAGAATTTGTAGGGATCTTCCACTGTCGAGCAATATTATAAGCTTATTATATGATACATTTAATGAGTCTCCACGGTCACAAAAAACAAAATATTTGCAACTATGGGAAGATGATCTGAGATACACTCTAGACCAAACAATTTCGGAACAGAGCTGGCGCAGTCTTACCAGAGGATCATTAAACTATAGCGTGTTGGAGACATTGATAAACTTCCTACACAGAATTTATCACACACCAGTTAAACTCTTTAAGTGTGGTTTGACCCAAGATGGTAGGTGCTTCAGAGACTGTAGAGATTTAGGTAAATTTTTAAATATATGGTGGGTGTGTCCTGAGGTGAGGGGACTTTGGTCAGAAGTATTTGAGCTGGCTTCGAAAATCTTTAAAATCAAAATGCACAAGTCCATTGAGGTCTGCCTCCTGGGCCTTTCCAGCTCGCTTCTAACATCTCATCAGAATCGGCTACTGCAGTTTCTGATTCTGGCCACAAAAAGCCACATTGCTCGGCAGTGGAAGTCCTCGAACTTGAGCCTGAAGGCAGTTAAGAATAAATTAAATTTTATATTGATTAATGAGCAAATAACCCATCTCCCATCTAAGTTTATGGATATTTGGGCTCCATGGTTAATGGAACCCGATAGTATTTCACTGGAGTCCAGTACAAGCTGTTAAGTAATAGGTGAGATCTGGGGGAGTGAGTGGCCCTGGAGGAGGTGGGCGGAGGTAAAAAAAACTTGACATTATTTTTTCAACTTGGTTAATCTGTGAAAGAAATGTTCTATGATTCCTCCCGCCCTTTTTTTATTTTTTTTTATTTTTCCCAGTTGGGAATTGGACTGTATTAATGTTATAAGTTTGAGAAACTACAACATGTTAAAAAAAAAAATGGCTCTCCGGGGCTCTCCGGGGAGGCTCTCCGGGGAGGGTACTATGAAATTAATAATCTAACAATTTAATACTCCAGGATTATGAGCCTAGTTCGCAGATACAGGGTACAAGATGAAGTTGTATATGTGAAAATGTATCTACCGGATATGAATGCTTACTCTTTGTAATGTGATTTACCATTGCCTAATAAAAATTACTTGTTAAAAAAAACAAAACACTTTGCTACTGAGAGGTTTAGCAATAAGCAGGGAATTAGAGTTAAAAATAGCGATATAGCTAATCAGTGCTCAAAGGGCTAGCGTTAAGCGGGGTATACCTGTATTTGTCAAAGTAATGTAGTCAAAGTGTATTTAGGAAAATTGTTATGGTGGAAAAGAGGGTATTTGAAATGAGCGGTGGAGGGGAGATAAAGGGATGTAATTTCTGGTTCTGCACTTGTTAATTCTAAAAATGGTTTTAAATTATTATTTTTTTTTTTTATTACTTTTATTTTTAAAAAGAATGTTAACTAATTGAGGTGCTGGGTCTATCTTCACCGCTCTCAAAAGACCTGCATTGTTTGTTTGGAAGCCATTGGTAGCTGTTGAATTATTCAGGAGTTGTGACAGAAACATTCTCTAGTTAAATAACAAGGGCCTCATTCAATTGCAATTTGGCCAATTGATTAGGGCTCTATATAAGCACATAGCATATGTTTTTTACAGAAGTTTTTAGTTAGTGAAAAACTTGCTTTTGCATAGAAGTTCACTAACTAAAAACGTCTTTAAAAAAATATGCTATGTACTTATATAGAGCCCTATTCAATTGGCTAAATCGCAATTGAATGAGGCACCAATTGTTTGGAAAATTAGGCAAAAAAAATCGTATCACTCATTACATCAGGTGAGGGAATGGTCATATATGCCCACAGCCCAGCGATAGGGGGAGATTAGTAACAACTATTGGATGATTAAACAGCTTCCAGGTAATGCCAATGGCTTCCAGACAAATAATATGACTTGTGTGACAGGATGGGGTGGAGACAGGACAAGAACACTAAGCCATTCACTTTAAAATTGTATTATTTACCGATGGCTTTATTTTTCTAATTACATATTTCTTGAAATAACAAGTGGTGAACTAGATACTCACATCCTTTTATCTGGTGCTTACATTGTCCCTTTATATGTGTAAGCCAGCACATAAAAATGTAAATAAAGGTATGCAGTATATGTACAAAGAATCACATATATAGTTGTCAGCAACGTGGGCTTGCCAAAATCCGTTGGTAACGCAGCGTGGAAACTGCGGGCTGCCAAAGCGAGCCCGCAGCAACTGTTGCAGCAGGCAAGGAGCGCCTAAGGCGATCCTTGCGCTGGTGGAGATGAGCGCTGCAGGTGCTCATCCCTACGACCCCGTACGACTTAAGCACGGAGCAGCGAAGTCGCCCACTGTGCCGGTGGAGATGAGCGCCGTAGGCGCTCATCCCTACGACCCCGTAGCACTAAGGCAGGGAGCGCCGAAGCCACTCAATGCGCTGGTGCAACACTCATAGCACTTTTAAAAAATTACATAAAAAAAATACAGCCTGTAACACTTACAAAAGGAAACCGCGACTTAGAGAAAAAAAAATACGGGCCGTAAAAAAATAGAAACTTAACGGCCTAACTGCGCACACCAAAAACACAAAAACCACACAAAATTAAAAAAAAAATGAAAAAAAAACATCCCACACAGCAAGGGGGGACACCCAGGACGTCTGGAAGTGAGGTTACACCTCAATTTAAGTCCAATTTCAGGTATTTAGGTACTCAAAAACCCCCTAAGCGAGAGAAAAAATGGGTGCTGAAAAAACCTGCTACGAGGTTACATGACCCCTAGACCCGCAAAACACCGCCAGGCACATACAACTTTTACACAACCCCGTACGAGCTACAAAATACAATATAAGGAATGACGCAAAATCATCCACACGTGCGTACCACATACACAATCGACGCCATTTTACAACACTACTTTAAAGAATGCGGAAGTACTCAGCTTTCCTATCACGCACGCAGCCTATTTACACTACACACTGCACACATTGCTGACACTTACACCTCAGCTCACCAACACTGAAAATCTACATTATATGCTGCAGGAACAACAAAACAGATTGTTAGCTCTTCAGCATATTGGTTGCTGCATATATTCATTACAAATAGATAAAGTATATTAATTTATGAGTTCAGTCATTAATTAATTATAATTACAAAAATACATATACAGAAAAAATAACAAAACACCACACGACAGTATCGCAATAAACGCCAAAGCCGTTCGCCACACACCGCACAAGGGGCGGCAAGGGTGCTCAGAGGAGCAAAACTACACCAGGGGAGAGCCCGCAATGAGCGCCAAAAGCCGATAAGCGTGGACCTTGCAATCAGCGCCTAAGGCGCTCTGACAACTAAAAATACACCAACCCAGAGGCTCGCAATGACCGCTGAAGGTACTCATACAACCAAAACACTTACTTTGTGTGCCAAACAGCATTCCCTGACTTACAATTCTATTACCGTCATTTTTTGATGGACAAGTCGCTAGTAAAGTTATAAGTGTGTGTATATTATAAAGTATTTGTTAAGTTTTAAGCATACAATCAACCAATCAATCAATTACTTCTTGCCTACAAAAGGGTAGATACATTCCATTTTAATTTATTTCTCTGTGCATGATTTCACTATTGTAAATATTCTTTGCTTTTAATAATTTGAGATGGTTAAAGCAATAAACAATTCCCTAAAGACTTTTCAGGTTTAACACTATTATAAAAATGTATTTTGAAATCTCTTATTAAGTAAGAAAAACTCATATTCAATATGTTCAGTCATTGACAGTAGACATCATTGACAACAGCACATTCATAAGCTTTAGAGCCTAAACTTTAGTATTTTACTTTAACGTTAATAGAAAAACTGAGCATTAATGCAGTGAGATTTGATTTGTGGTTTGTTAAGAAAAAGGAAGAAAGAGCATTTGTTACAGTTTGAGGGCAGCATCCAATCTTTTGTTAGCTGATTCGCAGTAACATCTAGACCAAAAGTCCAAATTAACTTTGCAGGAAATTTCTATTTTTTCATGAACTACGGTTTTAGAACTTCTAAATTATTTATAGAAAAGCACAGTTATTATAAAATGTATTTAAAGCTATAATTAACAAGCGACTTGCCCGTCAAAAATTACGGGGCAATAACATTTGAAACCATGGGAATGCTGTTTGCCACACAATGTAAGTCTTTTGCTCTTCTAAGGACCTTCGGCGCTCATTGGAAGCCCCGCGCTTAGCACCTTCAGCGCTCACCGCGTGGCTCGCAATGAGCACCTTTGACGCTCATTGCCAGCCTCTCTCCTCGTGTCCTTCAAGTTTGATGCTTTGCAACAATCACCTTCGGTGCTCATTGCGAAGACAGATATATAAGTACAGTGTAAAATATAAATATATTATAATATAAATATATTTTGTACAGTGAATTAATAAATTAATATGGATTAATAAATGAATATACTTTACCTATTTATATTTAATATGCAACAATCAATTTCCTGAAGAGATAAGAATCTCTTTGGATTTTCCTGCATCTGAAAATGTACAGTTGGAGTGTTGATCATCTGAGGAGAAAGTGTCAGCAATGTGCCGAGTGTGCAGTGTAAATAGGATGTGTGCGTGAGGCCAAACCGTTTGTGTTATTTGGCTCGCGAGCATTTTCTGTCCGTTGTAATGGTATATTGTGTATCTCCTACACTCCTGGCTAACTCGTAGGTGCTTAGCAGTGATTTGTGCGCCTCTGTCTCCTTTAGCCTTGTTTTCATTTTTTTCGTCAGCCATTTATTTTCTTGCTTAGCCAATTTTTGAGTTCTGAAACTCAGCAATTTCGGCTTAAATTCATGTACAGCCTCACTCCCAGGCATCCTGTCGTTCCCCATGTGCTATGTGTGAGTGTGTTTTTTGTCTAATTTTTATTTTTTTCTTCTTTTTCGTGTTTTCTGCGATTTCTGCGATTCAGCCGTTAAATTAGTATTTTTGCGAGGTTGTTTTTTTCTTCCCAAGCTTCCCAGGTCGTTCCTGTCTAACTCGTATGGGCCTAGCAAAGATTTGCGGGCTTCGTTCTCCTTTTGCCTCGTTTTCATTTTTATTGGCCTCCTTTTTTATTTCTCTCTTAGCCGATTTTCGAGTTCCAAAACTCGGCAAATTCAGCTTAAATTTGTGTGCAACCTCACTCCCAGGCGTCCTGGCATTCCTCCCGTGCTATGTGTGATTTAAAAAAAAAATATTTTGAAATTTTGCGAGGTTGTTTTTTTTTTTAAGTCCTGCGTTCCTCAACTGCTTGCAGCCTAAGAGCCTCATTCAATTCCGAGTTTCCCAATTGAATAGGGCTCTATATAAGCACATACAAAAAAATGTCAACGCACTTTTTAGTTACTGAACCTATATCCAAAACCAAGGTTTTCACTAACTAAAAACTTCTGTCAAAAAAATATGTTATGTGCTTATATAGAGCCCTATTCAATTGACAAATTTCAAATTGAATGAGGACCTAAGTAAGTACCGCGTTTTTTAACTGCTTGCAGGCTAAGTCCTGCATGTTTTAATGCCTCAATTGCTCAATGGCCTTTGGCGCTCATCTCCTAAGTGCTCCGAGCTCGTAAGGCTTCTATGCGTTAACGGCTCGCCTTGCTTTGCGAGGCTTGCAAACGTGACAACGAATCGCAGTTTGACGATTATTATATGTGATAATAATAACATTGATTGAATGTCATAAAAAAATAATTTCCTTATTTTAAAATTACATTGAAGTTTGTAATCAGCCTGTCTGATCTCCACTTGTAGCTCTTATTATCTTTATGCTTGAGTGTAATAGTATCTAATCCTTGCTTTTAACTCTTCACATGTCCCAAAAAAGCCCCAAAACAATTACATACCCCGTTTAGAGCTCCACATGGGTGCCTGCATGCAGGACCGATATGTGAAAATAAATCGCAAATGGGGCAGTATATTGCCATAACACTCAGACAGCACTATGGGGATTGGAGAGAGATGATCATGGATTTAAAGCGATCAGCACGCAAAAATAGGGCCATAGCAGGGTTTAGTGTTCAGAAAGGAATTACACAAAAAAGAGCGCTATAGCGAATCTGCAGTCAAAGGGGTAACGTTAAGCAGGGTAAATCTGTACTAGAATTAATCTGGGCATTTGTGATAACAATGGTTACGCTCTAGCACAAAGCTAAAAACAAGGTCTATGGGGGTTTATGCCAAGGAGTTGCATTGTTTTAAATATTTAATTGATAATATATTTGTAATTTCCGTATATACTCGAGAATAAGCAGAGTTTTTCAGCCCTTTTTATAAGGCAAAAAAGGGCCCCCACGGCTTATACTCGAGTCACTCCCCCCCCCCCGTGTCTCTCTAACCCCCCCGTGTGTCTCTAACCCCCCGTGTGTCTCTCTACCCCCTGTGTCTCTTTCCCTCCCCCCTCCTTAACCTAAACCCCCCTCAACCCCCCTCCTCCACCTAAACCCCCCTAAATACCTCCCCCCTCACCGCTCACTTACCTGCTTGTGCTCCAGCCTCCGCTCCTTGACCCGGCGACGGCGCGCATGTGAGTGACGTCACATGCGGCCGCGTCATTAGCATATACCGGGTGCCGGCACCCGGTATATGCTAATGATGCGGCATGCATGTGAAGTCACATGCGTGCCGGTGCCGGGACAAGGAGCGGAGGCCAAAGCACAAGTAGGTAAGTGAGGGGAGAGGGGGGAGGTATTTAGGCTGGTTGAGGAGGGGGGTTGAGGGGGGTTTAGGTGGAGGAGGGAGGTTTAGGTTGAGGAGAGGGGTTGAGGAGGGGGGTTGGGGATTGAGGGGGGAGGTTGAGGAGGTGGGTTGGGGTTGAGGGGGGTTGAGGTTGAGGAGGGGGGATAAGGGGGGTTGAGGTTGAGGAGGGAGGTTGAGGATGGGGGGTTGAGGATGAGGATGGGGGGGTTGAGGATGAGGATTGGGGGTTGAGGAGGGGGTTGAGGATGGGGGGTTGAGGAGGAAGGTTGAGGAGGGGGTTGAGGATGGGGGGTTGAGGAGGGAGGTTGAGGATGAGGAGGGAGGATGAGGAGGGAGGATGAGGAGGGAGGTTAAGGATGAGGAGGGAGGTTGAGGATGAGGAAGGAGGTTGAGGATGAGGAGGAGGGGTTGAGGAGGGGGGTTGAGGATGGTGGGTTGAGGAGGGGGGTTGGGGTTGAAGGGGATTGAGGGGGGAGGTTGAGGAGGTGGGTTGGGGTTGAGGAGGGGGGTTGAGGAGGGAGGTTGAGGATGGGGGGTTAAGGAGGGGGTTGAGAATGGGGGGATTGAGGAGGGGATTGACGAGGGGGGTTGAGAAGGGAGGTTGAGGATGAGGAGGGAGGTTGAGGATGAGGAGGGAGGTTGAGGAGTGGGGATGAGGAGGGTGATAAGGGAGGGGGGAAGAGACACAGGGAAAGGAGAGGTTGGAAGAGACACACGGAAGGGTGAGGGGAGAAGAGACAAACGGAAGGGAGAGGGGAGAAGAGACACAGAGAGAGAGGGGGACACAGAGGGCACAAGAGGGACACAGGGGACAGCACATTTCCCACCCTCGGCTTATACTCGAGTCACTCGTTTTACCCAGTATTTTGTGGTAAAATGGGTGCCTCGGCTTATACTCGGGTCAGCTTATACTCGAGTATATAAGGTACCTATACAGTTTATATATATATATCTCTATTATACCATATTTGAAACCTTTTCCATTTCAATGTATGTATATATATATATATATATATATTTATATATATATATATATATATATACATGCTAGGAACCAGCCCCACTCTGAGGCATTAACCTTGAAACAGCTATACATGGGTTGGATTCCTGACTTATGCATAATCGATTCTGGGCTTTGATTAAAGCAGGCATATGTAATGGGTAACAAGAGCCATGTCTTTGTCGGTACATTTGCATGTCCCTACCCATGTTCCCACAATGTAGTGTAATAACTGTATTTCTCTAAATTTTTAGCAGGAAACAAGTTCTTTAACTTGTTTTATACATTACTATTTATTTACCACATATATATATACATATATATATATATATATATATATATATATATATATATCCTACAATTTAAATCCACCAACAACATATACAAAAGAAAATAAAGAAGGTCCGTTCTGTCGCCAATCTGATGTTCATCAAAATGTACTATACTTATTGACCAAATCCCTTAATACACTGTGCTGGCATGCTGGATTTAGAATGCATGTTTAGAGGATTAACTACACAGAAGGTTACAGCGAGAAAATGTCTCAGTCCTAAATAGAATGTGATTTTCATGTAAGGTAAAAACAAGACAAGAGATTTAGACAGGCGTTGATGGTTATCTACTTAGCAAAGAGAAAGATGGATGATGTTCTCAATGGCAAGGGATGAATGGCACCAGACCTTATCAAACATCAAGGACAGTGTTGAATGTTAGTAAATGGTAATTATAGTCCTTAGGTACATGAACAAATGACTCATTAGTGTTCCCTTAATATGTTTAATGTCTATTGTACTCATGTTATTGTTTTTTTGTCCCATTAGAATTCAAAGCATTGTTAAATGTCACATCTACAAGTGAACCAATTTAGTGACACGTCACCTCTACAAGATGCAATCAGTCTTTAAAATAGCTTTCACATGCTTACAAGGTTAATTGTCATTATTTGTGACAATAATACATCTTTGAGATTTTGGTAAAGGAAGCACAAGGCCCAGAGTTTGCTTTTTAGGAGTACATAATAAAACATATTAAAGAAATAAGTTCAATAACACATTTGTATTGAAGTGACACAACAAGTGTCCCAGTTATTACAGAAATGAAAAATACTAAAATAAACATATTTGCAATTGGTTTGATTTGGAAGTGCGTTAAAACTGAATTTGAAGTTAGTGTTATTTTACATTAACAGAAAGATCCACTCTATAGGGTAAGTATTCATATTGAGTGAGTTATATCATTATTTACAGTGGGACTTCCACAACCTGTATATATATAATAATTAAGCTTATAGTAAGGATACTGGTCAATGATTTCCTTCTGGAACCAATGACTAGTGTTCCAAGTGAAAACCTTAAAATAATAAATTGAAGAGAATTTGAATCACACACATATATACATGTATGTATATATATATATATATATATATATATATATATATATATATATATATATATACAAACGTATATAAAGAGCCCTTACTTATAGGCTCATAAGAGTCCATGTTTGAGCACAGTTTGAGCACAGTATAACATTTATTAGATGTTTATGGGGCAAACATGATAGAAAAATTATACATTTAGATTAAACAAGATGTATTTTTTTTCTTCTTGGTAGAAGTGTGATGTCTTGATTGTTTTGTCCAAGAGCTGGGAAGTAGTAAACTAAATGAGAAGTGCCTGGATTCCAATGGGAGATGTATCCCTTACGAGTGGTGCTGGGACCTTCAGATTGCCATATTCAGAGTCCTGAAAATGAAACCAAAGGGTTAGTAGATAAATTTGACTTACCTGTATTAAAAGTACTCCATCTCCTATTCCAACACAGCCCATTGAAGAAGCCTATGCGAAACACTTGTTGGCCAATCCTGGCAGAGTCCCTTACTGATAACATCACATGGCTCACGAAGAGCCAGGAAGGTGACAAATTGATACACTTCAATAATATAGGAAGATATATATGAGAATGTGCATACATGTGGAAAATCTATAGATACTGTTATTCCTATTAGAATAAGATATAAATTTGAACACATTTACCCTGTCTGATAATATTGCGATAAGGATCAGCATATAACTACTTATTATTAAGACATGTTTGTGATAGCCTATAATAGAGCAGTGTAGTTCAATATTTGTCAACTTGGGGGCAATTAGTGAGTCCCAGTCCAAACTCAACCACTCCAGAATATAGGGATTGAGTGAGAAGTGAGAATTTGCTATAGATCTATTGGCAATTATTATTTTGATAATACTACTAAATTGAGTCATAGATCTATCAGAATATTACATATAATAGTTTACGTAGTGTGTAACGCTCCAGTGGGAGCGCTTGCGCACTGCAGAAACTATTGTATGGAATTCCATACAGGCTGCACCCAGCAGCCACTCATGGAGCACTGCATCACCCGCGCATACGCAGAGTGTGGCATCACCCACGCATGCACACGGCACAACTTGTTGGGACTTCCTAATCAGGAGTTGGCGGCTTGCAAAACACAGGGCCCAAACATAATTCATTGTTAGTCAGTTGCGAGGACAGATAATCAGGTGTTTTCGATTTCTTCGAACAACTAGAAATGTTTTGTGTTTTAGTAAGGTCGCAAAAAATCCCAAGGATAGGAACATGATATTATGGTTAGGCTATATGTCAGCAAAATATGTTAACCCCTTCATCAGCAGAATATGTTAACCCCTTCATTCCCCTCTTAGATCACAACTTGATCTTTATTTGGGATAACAGAGATGACAGAGTAAACAGAATTATCATCAATATAAGAACAATATTATTTACCTATTAAAGCACACATTCCGCCTTTGGAAGCTAAGACATAATCTAAAGCCATTCTGTTCTGCAAATTGACCATTCTAAATTTGCACCTGCTTCTAGTTTAGTTTCTCAATTGCTTCAGCAGAGCTATTTAAGGCCCTCTGTACTAGTAGAGAATGGATGGATAGTTCTACCTGTAGTTTCCCTACGCCTGTGGCAAGGTTATACCTCGGCTGTCTAGGAATATTTTCCACCCGCTCTATATCCCTCCTGTTCCTGTTGCGGCCTTGTGGAAGTGTTGGGGTTGTGTATATATATATGGGATTACTTGACCTAAATAACAACTGCCCACCCAATTAGGGGGCAGCCATCGATAGGCGTTCCTGCCACAGAAAACGTATACATTCATGGCTGGAGAAGGTGGCATAAGGTGGAAGAGATTAGACACGGACGCATTACTGTTGCCACAACCAGCAACATTAATTGATATATTATGTAAAAGAGAAAATAAGTAGGGACATCCGGGACCTCTACAGCTCCAAGGTGAACAACTCTTGTACGGGCCAGAAAGGGAGGAGGTCCTATAAAAAATAAGTGTGGTATTGGAGCAAGTGGACCAACCAACAGGTTTACCTTTTCCTAGGGCCCTAAAACAGTTATACCCTGGGTTAGTGTGGGTTAACATAAATTATACACTCTTATTATATTTTGATGGGAAATACGTGCGTATGAGGTGTTGCATCCATATAGAGTTAAGTGGTGTGGCTGATTGTACATAAGTAAAGAAATTCCATTTGCGGGGTTGTGTACTGCCATTGTAATATATGTGTCTTTGAGTGAAGTTTTCTGCTGGAAGGCCAAATAGAGGCATACCCATTTCCCCATGTGTAGCGATGTGCGCACATACCCAGCAATTGGAAAGGTTAAAGGAGTGAGCATATCCTTGTAATGTATTACGTTCCCAGGGATGATTTTGTATAATTGTGTTATCACGTGTGGATCTCTTGTGCCTATGAGGTGAACTAGTATTGGTGTGAGTGTTATTGTGTTTACCACAAACAGACTTTAATGGTCCCAGTTCGTCTGGGTCATAATAGCAATTAAGAAATGTCCATAAGGGCGAATAAATCAGGAGCATAATGCACATCAACAGGAGAAAGTTCTTGCATGCATTCTGTGGATGCAGGAGTAGGTTTGGCATTTTTATTATCGCTGTCTTCAATCGCTTTCACAGGGACTTTGTCACCTGCTTCACCCCTCTTTGGACACCGCTTCAGACGTGATGCGTGGATCCAGATATCAGTCTGTGAGTGAGTGAGGACGGCAGTCCTAGTTACTGCTACAACGGTAGTTGGTGGTCCGAATGGGAAGCCTCCCTTCTTTGCTCTGTTCAGTTGTCGGACACAGACGAGGTCACCTGGCTGGAACGGATATGTTGGTTCCTGTGAGGGTAAAGGAAAGCGAGAAGACACATCACCATAGATGCCATTCAATTTATCAATCAATTGTTGCACATATTGTTCTCTTATAAGATCAAGATCACCAGACATAATTACAAGTGGGCCTTTTACCCAAGGAGTTGGAAATGGTCTTCCCATTAGAATTTTAAAAGGGGACAATTTAGTAGACTTATTAGGGGTCATCTTAATTTCTTCTACAATGGCAGATAAGTATTTCTGCCAGTTCACCCATGCACCTGCAGTGGCCTTTGTAAGTTTCTTCTTAATAGTGCGGTTCATTTTTTCCACTATGCCTGAACTCTGAGGATGGTAAGGGATATGGAATGTTCAGGTTATCTGTAGCCATTGTACCAGTTCCTTAATTACCGCACTAATAAAGGCTGGTCCATTATCAGAGTTAATTTGCAATGGGCATCCATATCTCAGTATTATCTCGGTAGTTAATATTTTAGCTACCGTCTTAGCATCCTCTCTTTGTGTTACAAAGGCCTCAGGCCACCGTGAGAACTGGTCTACTATCACCAACAGGTACAATTGCTTTGATCCTGTCTTTGGGATATGAGTAAAATCAATTTTTAAATGGGTGAATGAAGCTGTGGGTGGAGGCAAATGATCATGTAATGCTTTGTTAGGTACTGTAGAGTTATTCTGTAGACACTGTATACATCTTTGTATGTATGTCTGGAAGTGTGATTTTAAGTTTCTGATGCAAAAAGACAGTTGCAACTGTTGCTATCCTGTCATCTAAAGCATTACCTCTAGATATAAAATCATTGCGATTCTTTGTACTTGCTATGTGTTATCAGTTTTTACTAGTTTCGTTTTCAGTGTACTACTGGATGCAAGGGGGCGGGTGGATTGAGGCTGCAGTCTGTTTATGCTCTGTCTCTCCTTCTGCAAGGGCGGCTGAAGGGGGGGAAAGGAGAAGGCGGCGCTGCTTTCTGTATGGCCAATTGCAAGCAGCCAAATGCTCGGAGACAGGCCGGCATCCCCTGGACCGGAGTAGGGACAACTTTGGAAAAGAATGCAACGGGACACATACTACCTCCGTGATCTTGGGCACAGACCGCGGCCATGGTTTTACAGTTGGCCCTTGCATACAAATGAAATGGTTTACAATAATCAGGTAGTCCTAAAGCGGGGGCCTGCATAATGCTAGCTTTTAAGGTCACATAAGCTTCAGTCATGCCTGGAGTCCACTGAATATGTTTTTGGGTTGTCCCCCTTAGCAGCCGTACGTAAAATGGAGTCATAGTGTGAGCATTCAGGGATCCATTGCCTGCAATAATGAATCATCAACATGTGTTGCCCCCATTTGTATTTTTTTTTTAGTTACCTTGTGAACTTCAGCTGCTAGGTGCTGTAGCAGACTGAGTGAATCCTGTCTATTGGCTTCCCCGGTAGGACTAGACAACAAACAGTAGGTCATTTACGTACTGAATGGGGACAGAACCATGACACAGGTCCATGACCGCAAGGTTTTGTTGGAGCACCAGTGAGTAAGCAGCTGGTGAATCCACGTAGCTTTAGGGGAAGACGGGTCCATGTTAATTGGCGCCCATCAAAAAATGAAAGCCATAAGTAGTTGTGTCTCAAAGTCCAAAATATAATGGACCAAAAAGAATGCGTTTGATAAATCAATAATAATAAATATAGTGGCGTCATGGGAAATGGCCGTAATGAGAGCAGTGATATCAGGGACAATCGGGGCAATTGGGATGACTAAGTAATTAATTGCCCTTAAATCCTGGACAAATCTAAAGTCATTGTCACGTAATGGAAGGGACGTTAGTCCAATTCCATCCTGACTCTGTATCAGAGTTTAAAAGTCTGTATAACAAGTCTGATGTCAGTCTGAGTCATGGTGTCCTTGACACATTCACTTCAGATACATCATATATGTAGAAGGATTAATTCGGGGGTTAAGGGCTTTCATAACTAGTTGGCCACCTACGGTTAGAAAAAAAAAATCCTTTTTACAAAATTAAATTGTAATCACAGGGATGAACCACAATTTCTCTATAATAATGAGGGCTGCCTGTTTACTCTTTCCGTATTTACTATTTGCAATCTATTCAAAAACAAACTCCATTTTGGATCAAATTCACATACAAAAATCTCTCTTTCAAATCACTTGCTATTTCCCTTCATTTCCGTACTTAACTTACAATAATTCCCAACTAACACTCTGCTTCCTGAGAACTCTCCACAAACATGTAACTACAAATACTGGAATCCACCTTAAAAAGTTCAACAGCAACATTCCATACACATGACAGTTTTCTTATCCAAACTAAATATGACCTTAAGAATTTTCTGCAGAGAGAGGAAATTCACAGCCCTTTTTTTTTTTTTCGGGACTCGGAGATAAGTGTTAGCAAGCTTTAAAATAGAATAAACACACTGTCTTACACTTACAAACAAGATAGACCATAAATCCTCCACTGTTACATATTTCTGGAAAAAGATTTCCCTTTTTTTATACATATATGCCGGCTTTAGAAATATATTTCAGTGGTGGACACGATCTCTACAGCCTTAAAGTCACAGAGGAAAATTATCTAACCTGCATTTCTCAATTGAAAGAAAAGAAAGTACAGCAAACACTTACAAATTTATTTGCAGCAAAACACAAGACAATCCATCTACTTTATAAACAAAAGCAATCATAATATTATATAAATGTATGTAAAGAAAAAGTTCCTTTATATTTCTGTGTTCCTATTTCTTTTATCATCCCTTATCTCGTGTGCTCTTTCACGGGACCTGATGTTACTCTGTGTATATAATTACATATGACAGCTTTGCATGATTCTCCCGGGTTGGGAGGTGGGTATTGTTTAGACTGGAAAGTACCCATTTCTAACTATCCTTCTAAAAAAAACTTAGGTGGTCGTCTCAATAGACAATGTAACCTTATTTGCTATCACGGTTGTTTAATCAGAGAACAGGATTGTACTGAGCTGAAATAGCTCCGACAGTTCCGACAGATATTCTCGAGTTAACGGGTTGCCCCTAGACACAGAGACGGTGCGTCTTACAGTGTCCAGAGACCTTACTTCCTGATTTTTACACAGAATAACATTTCTTATTTTAAACATCACAGCAATACAGCAAAATTAATGAGCAAACAAAAGCGGATTTGGGGCACTGTCAACCAAGCCGTCAAGTATATATTTATATAAATTATATCCTTTCTATTCCCACCTTAGGAATAATATATATATATATATATATATATATATATATATATATATATATATATATATATATATATATCTCCTTGATATATATATGTCCTTCCAGAGGCATAATTTTACACTCTCTTCCTTAGAGAGTCTCCCTACCTTTAGGGATTATACCTACAGTCTACCAAAGACTTAATTCTTAATTCTCCCTACCGCAGGAAGTGTGTGCCCAACTAATTTACTTGTATACAGTTTACAAAGGACAACGAGAGTGGGAGCAAAGTAAGGTGCAAATAGACACAATTCACTCTACTCACCCACTCCATCATACTTCGATCTCTGTATCCCACTCGTCTGACACCAGTTTGTTGGGACTTCCTAATCAGGAGTTGGCGGCTTGGAAAACACAGGGCCCAAAAAGAATTCTGGGGAATCTGTACTGGATGTAACACACCCACAAAATCATTCTCAGTACTAATTCCGTTTATTGCCACATCATTGCATAGATTATATACTTGCAAAGGAAGGCGGATATTAGGGCGATTTCAGTTCATTGTTAGTCAGTTGCAAGGACAGATAATCATGTGTTTTCTGTTTCTTAGAACACTAGAAATGTTTTGTGTTTTAGTAAGGTCGCAAAACATCCCAAGGATAGGAACATGATATTATGGTTAGGCTATATTTCAGCAAAATTTGTTAACCCCTTCATCAGCAGAATATGTTAACCCCTTCACAGCTCAAGACGCTCAATTGCAGGGCTTTGGGAGCTTAAATGGGGGAGGGGGGAGAGACACAGGGGAGGAGGTGGGGAAACACAGAATAGGGGGGGAAGATACACAGGGGAGGGGGGAAGAGACATGGGGGAAAGAGTCACAAGGGGGGAGAGACACAGGGGAGGGAGTGGGAGGCAGAGACACAGGGAAAGGAGAGGAAAGAGACAAAGGGGAGGAAAGAGACAAAGGGAGGGAGAGGGGGGGAAAAGAAACAGGGGAAGGGATGTGGAAATGAGACACAGGGGAGGGGGGGAGACACAGGTAAGGGAGAAGGGGGGGAGAGACACAGGGGAAAGGGGGGGAGACACACAATGAACATTATCCCATCAATTTTGACGGGCAAGTTACTAGTATTGACATTTTCTCTTATTTCATATAACAGGAGGGATCTGCTTAAGTATAAATATTTTAACCGTAAATTATATTTTAAACAATGTAAATAAAAGTTAAGTCTTACACTTTGTTTCTGGAGACAAATTACTAAATGTGAGTACTTTCTTTTTTTTTTTTTTTTTTATATAAATTGTTATTATAATATAAGACATACATAATACAACATACATAGTAGCATAACATATGTGGTCTTAAAAATATTCCAAGCTTACAGTTAAACAGTTACGCTTTTAAAACATCAACATTCATTCATACCACATCCACACAATTATTCTTTCGATGAAGCTGGGGAAAATTAGATATTATATTATATTTAGGGAGGAGAAAAAGTCAATATATAGCTCGGGGTAAGGAAAATACTTATATTTAATTTTGTTGTAACCTGTCCCAAATAACCCATTTACTTTTAGTTTGTGATGTTAATCCGGTTGACATAAACTGTCTTTCCAATTCCCTACAGTGATCTGCCTTGCATAATATATCCATCCATATTGGGATCGTGAAAAGCTGAATCATAAAAGCTATTTCAACTTGGTGAAATTTGTCTA
Source organism: Discoglossus pictus (assembly GCA_027410445.1). Classification (NCBI taxonomy): domain Eukaryota; kingdom Metazoa; phylum Chordata; class Amphibia; order Anura; family Alytidae; genus Discoglossus; species Discoglossus pictus. The sequence goes on along the minus strand of CM050164.1, from coordinate 101,447,697 downwards.
AAAAAATATGCAGTATTCCGTTGTAGGTAGCTGGTGTAACTGACCTTCCTAGTACCTCCGAAACATATTCAAAACACTTTAACCAAAGTGGTTTAATGCCAGGAAAGTCCCACCATATGTGGAAATGATTGCCGCTATGTCCGCATCCTCTCCAACATAATTTGTCCTCAGTCTTTTGAGTAATCTGGTATAATTTTGCAGGTACCACGTACCATTTATTTATTGTTCTGAAGTAATTTTCCCTTTGGGCAGCGTTTTTAATGATTTTATTGGTGTTGTTTAAAGCTTTTGCCCAATTAGAGTTATATATCAATCTACTCATATCCCTCTCCCATGACTTCATAACATAAGGTTGATCCTTATCCAATTCTAATGAAATTATATTATAAATTCTCAAAATCATGTGAGTAGGATTAGGCTTTATTATATTTAATTCCAAACTGTTCATTTTATCCAAAAACTTTCCACTAGATCTTGAAGAGTTAATAGCATACCTCATTTGTTTAAAAATTAACCAATTTTGTTTTTGAATTCCAAACTTTTCTTTTATTTGGGTAAAGTTTGCTAATTCCTTTTCAATATACAAATCTTTTTTGATTACTATTCCTTTCTCGCTCCAACTTTTAGACCATGATATATTAAAATAATTAGCCAACATTTCAAGTGGTGTAATACTACTTAAAGAAGGAAGTAATTTATATTTATTATTTAGTTTTTTCCAGGATCTCAAGATATTCTTAACTATATAATTTTCTTCAGTTGTATATCCAGAAGGGTAATTATGAACATAAATTAAATCTCTTATCTCTTCATTTTTAACCGCTGATTTCTCTATTTGGTACCATGGATAATTAACTTGAGGGTTTAACCATTTTAAAGCGTGCGCCAATAATACTGCATCCTGATACACTCTTAACAATGGGTATGAAATCACTCCTTGGCTAAACTTTCTAGTCATATATTCCCTTTTCAATCTAATATGTTTTTTTAGGTGAATTAATTTATCAATGGAACTTTGAATATTTGTAACCCAATATGAGGGTAAATTACATGGAAGGCATCTAAAAACATAATTGACACTCGAAAGTATAACCATTTTAATGCTTGAAATTCTACCTGAAAAGGACACTTTTAATTCCTTCCAGCTATCTAAAATTTCCTGAATTCTATGGAACAAATTCTTGCAATTATCCTAAATCATTTTATTTATTTCTTCCTTAAAAGAAATTCCTAAGTGTTTTATAGTGTTAGTTTCCCATTTAAACTTAAATTGTTCCTGCAACCATTTTTTATTTTCGTCAGAGATATTAATAAATAAAGGTCATAATTTCAGTTTTTTGGGGATTCAATTTGTAATTAGACACTCAACGAAATTCCTCAATTATTCTCATCACACATGGCAATGAAACCATTCGTGGGAAGGTCAATACTGTGTCGTCTGCGAACATAGTAATCTTATGCTCTCCCTCCCCCACCTTTATGCTCCCTATGCCCAGTGAGCCTCTGATGCTTTCTGCCAGTGGCTCCATGAGCAGAGCGAACAAAGTTGGGGATAGAGGGCATCCCTGTCTTGTGCCATTGCTTAGTACAAAGCTATCTGAAACAAAGCTATTGCTAGTAACTACCGCTGATGGAGAAGAATATAAGGCCCAATGGCATGTCAGCCAAATTTACCAAAGCCCATTATGTCCAGAGTTGCTTCTATGTACTCCCACCCTACCCTGTCGAAAGCTTTCTCAGCATCTTATCACATGAATAGGGTGGGAGCACCAGAGCTTTTGGCCCTCAGCATCAGATTCATTAGTTTCCTAACATTATCTTGTCCAAATCTGCCTGGGATGAAACCTGTTTGATCATTCAGAATCAATTTATTCAAGAGCTTTTTCATTCTGCTCACCAGTATCTTCGCGTATAATTTCAGATTGACATTCATTAGAGAGATTGGTCTGTAATTTTCACACAGCTGTAGTTCTTGCTTTATTTTAGGTATCATGATTACATTTACCTTCAGCATCTCTTCTGAAATAGAGCCTCTTCCAACAAAATTGTTAAACACTATTTTCATATATTTGCTCAAAGTTGGATAAAACGCTTTATAAAAAGCATTCGTAGAGCCATCAGAGCCAGGTGAAGTATATGGTTTTAAGTTCTTAAAAGATTCTTCAATTTCCAACTCTGAAATTGGTTTATTCAGTTCCTCCAACTCCGAGAAAGATATTTTTGGTATTTGACTATTCTTCAAAAATGTATTTATATCTTCTCTTGTAGGTTTTTTAAAGGTCGACTAATTCGATAAATTATAAAGCTTTTGATAGTATTTTGCAAAGGTATTAGAAATCTCATTTGGTTTATGAATGTATTTACCATCACTCCAAAGGTATTCAATTCTGGTTCTTACATTTTTCTTTTTAATTTCATTTGCAAGGATTTTACTGATTTTATTGTCATGATAAAAATAGCTCTGTTGCCTCCTCCAAATTATTCTGTCAGAGAGACCTTGGTTAATTTTATTTATTTGGTTTTGAATTTTTATAATTTCTCTGGAAGTACTATCATTTGGCTTTATTTTGTTGCTTTGATCTAATTTATACAATTGTATTAATAATTTACGTAATGGCAAGCCTCTTTGTTTCGTTTGTTGTGTTTTCATTTAAATCAATATTCCCCGGGTAAATGCTTTAAACGCACCCCACAATATACCGCTAGATGTACCTATTTGGTCATTCATTTAAAAAAATGTCTCCATTTCCTTTTCAAGGAATGTCTTCTTTTTTTTATCTTCTAATAGAGTATCGTCCAATTTCCAGACCGGTCTTCTATATTGCATATTATCTAATTTTATTTTCACCATAATATGGCCATGAACTGATACTGTAATCTGACCTATCTCAATTTGTGAACCCTTTTCATACCTAAAGTGTCCATATGGACCATATCTATTCATGAATAAGCCTTGTGAGTTTGAGAAAAACTGGAATAATCCCTCTGATTTGGATGAAGCGCTCTCCAAATGTCAAACATATTATTGTTTTTTATTAATCTCAACATTTTTGTGAGTAATTCCTCAGTTGTGGCCTATTTTTACTCTTTCTTTGGGATTTTCTATCTAGATCTGGATTAATCACCAAATTAAAATCTCCAGCCATTATAACTGCACCCTAGGCATATTTTTTTATTTTGTTGAACATCCACTTTATAAATGGTAGTTGTTTTACATTTGGAGCATACAAATTTATAAATGTAATTTTCTGTTCATTAACCTCTCCCACCCACAATATGTATCTCCCTTCAGGGTTAATATCCAGCATTTCCTCCTTAATTTCCAAATTTTTCTAAAAATAGATACCACTCTAGATTTTTTCTTAAACGTGAAATTATATCTATATTCGAATAAGTTCTGCCCAAAATTTACAGCGCCATTTTTATCCCAATGGGTCTCCTGCAAGAAGACTATTTCTGCTTTTTCTTGTTTAATTAATCTGAAAATTGTATTTCTTTTATAGGACGAATTAAGACTTCTGACATTAAAAGTCATTACATTTATTGACATATCTTAGTTATTTTGATTTTCAGCTTACACAATTGCTTTTCCCTCTTTCTATTCCCTTTACTACAGTATCTCTCTACCATAAATAATCTAATTTCCCCAAGCAATTTTATAAACAAATACATACAACCATTCATACATACATACATACGTTTCGTCGATGGTCCCACCATAGCGTAGAAACTTACAGGGCTATGCATCTGTGTAAAAAATGCTAGGCCCTTTGAGGGGAGAGTTCCTCATTCTTAGCTAAATCATAGGCAGAATTTTTGTAAACTTCTAAAGATGTAGAGTTCTAATAAACTTCCTTAAAATTCGATTATTGTATCGATTACTATAAGTATTACTCAAGGAGGAAAAAATTAAAAAGTAAAAGTATATCTAGCTATAAGTTATTATATTAAGTGTTAAATTATCTCTGAATATATATCATTTCTACTAAAATATAAATTGTACTCTATCTATTAGTTAATTTTTTTCTATTTATTTATTTATTTTAATTTTTTTAATTTTTTTCTTTTTCCTTTTCCCCTTAATATTATTTCTATGTGTATTCCTATTCTCTTTTTTACTTATTTTTATCACCAGCAGCTAATTACTTCGACTGCTTAATCTCATAAAATGTTTTGTTATAAGTTAAATAAATATCTATAAGTGCATAATACCCTTCAAATCCAGTGCTTTCAATGATCTTAACATTTCTAAAAATTGTCATTTGTGATTAACTATAAACCTCTAAGGATTTAACTCTAAAATCTGAAGTGCTCTTAATATGAAATTATCTTTACCTTTAAAAGGTGTGACCTTATCTGTGCGTGTTTTGTTGCTTTCTTAGCTTATATCTCTATATTTTCTACCCAGATGCAAATTGCACATGCCTGCACCTTTCTAGTGCTTATCCCTTTAAATCTTGTGAAACAATGTACTTATTAACTAGTTAAATTCTTATATTCATATCACTCCCTCACTCCTGCCAATAGTAATCTAGAAATTTGAAATTCAAAGAGGAAAAAAAAAAAACAGAAAACAAGAATAGCACTACAATAGACACAAATAACATGGAAAACCTATATTGATCAGTGTCATCAGTCCTTAGAATAATAATTGCATGTTCTCCCTCTATTTATTTTTGTTGCATTCCAAAGAAGTTAACTTTAACGCTCTCGGAACTCCACAATCCTTATCAAAAGGGATCTTCCAATTCTTTAAACATTCTTCTCCTTGCCCCACAGAGTTGCTTTTAAACCAGCACGTATCAAAATGGATAAACCACCTTGTGGTAACCATTTGTATATTATTCCTTCTTTCGTTAGTGATTGCTTGACACTGATGATTTCCTTCATTCTAGATAGTGTTGCCGCGGACAAGTCCGTAAAGATCTTACTGTCTTCACAAGGAGCCTCTAAAGTTCTTGCCATGAAGCTAGATTTTGCTATAGCCTCTCTGGTTGACAGATAATGGAATTTAACTATGGTGTCTCTAGGAGTCTTGTCATCCATGTAATTTGGTTTGTTGACCCTGTGAAACACATCTAATCTGCTTTCCTCTTGTGACAATGTAGGAACGAGTGTTAGAAATTATTTCAGAAGGAAACTTTGCAACTCCTCCCTCGAGATGGATTCCTTTATCCCTTTAATTCTTAAGTTGCATTTTCTTGATCTTGAAAATATTATTATTAATGACCTGTTATATAGTTACAATTAAAGGATCAATGTAAAGTGGAAAAAAATTCATATCTTTATGAAGTTTCTAACAATTTAACAACATTAATAGCTTTGTCAGGTCTAGGTATAATATTATTGTTAGGTCACAATTATATTTTGGTAGACACTGCTTGTGCCTGAAGAATGTCATGTTTGTGTCTTCCATACTTCCTACTAGCCTTGAAACTGAGTGGGTGTGTTCTGATAATTTTTATTATATATTCGAGAGTGGAAGGAGGAGGGAGCTAGGAGTGTTGGTATACTCCCACTTGTGCCTTGAAAAGAAGGATTACTATCATGGCAGTCTTCTTGTGTTAGCAGAGTCTTCTAAAATTAAGATTTCCTCTGAAATGGCTTCTAAACCTACGGATTCTTACACAGCTGCCAATATTGGTTAGTATGTTGCAAAATTCACAAACATATGACATCTTTGTTACTCCACTACTCCTTTCATTAGATTTGGAAGGGAGAGTGTAATTTATGTTTGTTAAATCTCCCCCTTTTACATCTGACTTAGGTGACAAAGTCAACTAAAGTGTTTTACTTATGTTAATGATGTTTAAAATACGATTCATGTAATAAAATATTTAAACACTAATCACCATTGTGTTCATTTATTGCTTATTTTAAATAACTGCTGGTCATGGAAGCATTTAAAATTCAGATTCCTAATAACACAATTGAGATTAAAAGCTTTTGTAGTCATTTGGGCAACTTCAAATCTGCTGTTAACTGATTCCCACATGTATAAATGTGTAAAATGCTGTAAATTAATTAGATGTGCTATGATGTGTCATAGAAATAGTCACATAGTAAACATGCATTTTTTGTAATTAATGCTTAGAGAATAATTTTGAATAAAAAGTTAAATCCTCGTCCCTGATTTCCCACATATGAATATTATTAATCAATTATTATATTGGAGGTCAATGGAGCAAAGTGTCTAAAATGCCAGTGGGTTTTTAACATGGAATTCTATGGTATTATACTCTAGATAGGATATAATCTTTTTAATAAACTTTACTTGTAATGCGTGAATATATTCCGTAGCTCTAAACAATGTAGATAAAAGTCAAAAACGATTTTAACAAATTACAAAACAATGGAAGGTCCTGTTATTGAATTTAAAATCAAGCATATAAAGTGCTTTACCTAAAGCACCTAATAAGATTGAAAACTCAAAACTTAAAGTATAGAGCAGTGGCAGTCAACATGCTCCCTACCACCTACAAGCGGGCGATTCAAGCTTTCATGGTGGATGGCAGGGTATTTGCTAGGTGGTGTCACTGACGTGTGACGTCACATGCTGGAGACCCGCAACACCACACTTGGCTGGTGGGAGAGCTGGTGAGAGAGTATAGGGACAGGAGACAGGACCGGATCACTATGTATTAAGTACTGGGCGAACCATAGCTAGGGTCATATGATTTATGTAACCAGAGATAGGGCAAATTAAATTACTGTGGCACCGGTGGGCGGTAAGGAAATTTAGGAAATTTTACCATAAAAAGTGGGCAGTATTATTTAAAGTTTGAGGACCCCTGGTCTCGAGGGTATGGGTGAGGTAAAGAAAGATGAGGTACAATGTATTGTACATATCAAAGGTATATGCAAGTGAGCTGGATTAAGAATGCATATGATAAAATAATTAGTAGTGTATGTAATTTTGCATGAAAAAATACCAAAATAAACATGTAAACAGTTACCCTAAAGTTTGCTGAATTTCTTGCATTTGCAAACTGTTTTCTATCAATGTTGACGCCCCTGAAAATCAGAGGGGAAATTAGCATACATACTACATTGTATCTTTTTGGTCTGTGAATTGAGCTGCAGCTTTCCTTTAGATTTCTGTAATACCCAGAACAAAGTCTGTGTTTCTTCATTCACTGGTTGTTTCATCTACATCCCAGGTGAAACTTCCCCCAGCCCCAGTTATTTACCCCATCACCTCCCCTACCGCCAGTGAATTGCTCCTGGGATCTCTCTCAGCCCCAGTGAATTGCCCCACCACCTCGCCCAGCCCCACTGAATTGTCCCATTACCTCCTCCAGTCCCAGTGAATTGCCTCCACTCAGTCACAAAGAGACACATGCACTCACACAGAACAGAAAACGTTGCAGGTCATTGCAGGACCATAAATCAAGCAGAAATGCTCATTCAGGGTTGAGTAGGGAGGTTAAGGAGGGGGGTTGAGAATGAGGAGGGGGCTTGAGGAGGGGGGTTGAGGAGAGAGGATGAGGAGGGGGGTTGAGGAGAGAGGATGAGGAGGGAGGATGAGGAGGGGGGTTGAGGAGGGTGATAAGGGAGGAGGAGGGAAAGAGACATGAGGGAGAGAGACACAGGGAAGGGAGAGGGGGGAAGAGACATAGGGGAGGGAGAGGAGGGGAAGAGACACTGGGGAGGGAGGGCGGAGAGACACAGGGGAGGGAGAGGGGGAAGAGACACAGGGGAGAGAGAGGAGGGGAAGAGACACAGGGGAGGGAGGGGGAGAGACACAGGGGAGGGAGAGGGGGAAGAGACACAGGGGAGAGAGAGGGGGGACACAAGAAAGGGGCACAGAGGGAACACAAGAGGGGACACAGAGGGCACAAGAGGGATACAGGGGGCAGCACATTTCCCACCCTCAGCTTATACTTGAGTCTCTACGTTTTCCCAGTATTTTGTGGTAAAATAGTTGCCTCGGCTTATACTCTGTTCGGCTTATACTCGAGTATATACGGTACTTTCATATTTGGTTCCACATCAGTAAGTATCTGGCCTATTTAGTGAATACACTTTTTGATGGTGCTATGTCAAGGTGTATACTAAACCAGACTTCTGGCAGGATCTTGCTATGGTGTGCTTTGCTAGGACCAGGCTTCTATTTGTTTACCATGCTAGAACATTGATACCATGTGTGTGTTCTATAAAGACCTTCAGGATGAATACATTGTCAGGACATTGCCCCTTTTATGTGCTGTATCAGAACCTTACTACTATTTGTGTAGTCTACTAGGACGTCTTGGTAGGATTACCCTATCAAAATCTGACTTTTTCTCTCTTTGTATATAGACACTATTGCTGTCTGGTCATTCTACCAAACCTCTCACATCTTCTCCCTGAACTTTACTGAGCACTTTGCTAGGTTATGATGCAAGTTACTGTCATGACTCCTTGGACTCATTGACTTTTTGAAATAGTAACTAGACTATGATAATTGCAAGCCATGTGGCTACCTGACCGAAGGGCTGTTATAAAGACTATAAGAGCATTTTAAAAGACCATGTCACTTGCTGACTTGTGTTGTTGTGCTATGTTCTCCCCAAAGCCCTGGATTCATATCCTTAGAACCCCTGACTACCAGGTCATTTGAACCTACAGTGCTTTGGGTGGATTTTTCATTTTTGGAACAGCTATTTTATGTGTAGAGTGTGTTTTGGGGAATAACTATTATGTTGGGCTAATGAAAATATTTTGGGGTTAGTACCGCTTTAACGATGACTAGTAGGATCTCCCAGAAGCCAACTGTGATACTTAGTTCAATCCAAAACCCAGGAGTCGAGCTAAGGTCCTGGAAGGATTTGATCTTTGATCTAGGCTCCATAGGCGTCAATGGGAGATTCACAGGACTGATTAAGACATCAATTATTCTTAACAAGGCTGTCAAAACAGTAATTGAAAAACTTGTTTCAAGAGACAGATCCTTGGAGACAGACCTGGGCCACGTGGGGTAGTTCAAAGAGGGCAAAAGGTGTCAAACTTGTGTTTACCCAGGGAAGTGGCCCATTGGTGATTGGTGAAAACACTGTATAAAAATGTTTACTGTAAAATAAACTGTATGCTCTTTGTGGGACACATGTGCATGGTGTGTTTCATTTAGAGACAATAACTTTATTATGTCTTTTATTCAGAAATGTATTTCTGCAACGTTTCCTGGTACCCGATAACCTGTCCTGAAACTGCAACTTTGCCCTGAACCACAGTTTGGTCTGAAAACTTGGCAACTTATCCTAGGCCCTGTTAAGCTATCTTGTTTGTGGGGATAAGGAATTTACACAATCTCTAAGTAGGATTGGTCTTCTTGTCCTTTTTAAACCCAATAAAGAGCAGGTTGTGACAGTTACAAACTCCAAGTTAATGCTCATGTCCCACTTGCGGTTGCTACCTGAGTCCTTTCCTCTAGTTTACTAATCTGCTGAGTGAACAAATCCTGCCTGCACATGTTATTTGATGTTAGGTATTTTGGTTGGAGTATTGCTCTCATGAACCATTTGGCATGATGTCTGCTGCAACTCTGGAATTGATATCTGGCCACTTCTGCTCCCCTACTAATTATAAAGTTCTCAATGCTCCACTGTCTGAAATCAGCAACTACTTCTGCCAGTGACCTTCTCTCTATCTCTCTATCAGACAATGATTCAGATGGACATAGTATCACTTTTAATTATTTAAAAGAACTTTGAAAGCATTTTTTCTTTGGTTTATTTGAAAGAGTGTGTTTAAACTGATGCTCTCAAAGTTGTAATAACAGATTCAATTGTCTAAACAATCTTGGGATTTGCCCTGTCAGTCAATGAGCAATGACATAGTTATATGAACCAATTAAATCTACAGACCTAGGAATGCTCTGTACACTTCCTGCCAGTTCCAATGAAGTTTAAATAGGTTTTACTTTGGCAATGTTTAATGTGTACTAAAAACATGAAAAATAGAATTGTGGTCCATGTCCCTTTAAGTTACTATTTTAGCTTAACCATAAACATGTAACTATGTAGCTAATCTATAAGTAGCCAGTAAGTGATTCTAACCCTTAATTTTGTTTGTTGTTATTCTATAAATGTTTAGATATATTCTATTGACTCAAGCCCACAATTTATGTCTTACAGACTCCACATGTGAACCAGGCCTTTTTAATGAGTATTACAACACAATAGAGCCCTATTCTATTAGAAGCTCACAAATGCCTATTTTGGCTGTGGGTGTTTTTTGCTCTAAATGTTATATGTATTGTGTTGACTCAAGCTCCCAATTTACCTACTTAAGCCTACTCTTAAGCCCTGCCATTTTAAGTAGGATTTCAGGGGGTGTGATCATATGATCTGGCAATATTTAAGCAAGTCCGCAATTTACTTCTTAGACACAGGCAATAGTAAAGGAGTTTGTCATAATGACGTCAGTAAAACATGGAAGTTAGAAGTAACCTGCAATCAGAGGATACAAATTAATGAGAGCCAATGAGTATTATTTGTCAATCAGGCTCTCAATCAACCATTCTAGAACTCTTTAAAATGCATTACAGCATCTGTTCTAGTCCATGTGCATTTTATTATATGTATTAACCCCTTGAGTCCCAGGATCGATATTACTCAGAAATAATAGTTACAAATAATATTTTTTACTTGCATATTTGTGGGTTTGAGACTGTTCTGCAATTAGTTTGAATCGCTTTCCATGCATTCCCATGCTTTTAAAGTACAGTTTTGTGTGTTTAATTGCTGCTACAGCTATAATTAGTAATTGTAAAAGCACTTGCGAGTCCTATTTAGGACTCGCAATAATATTTTTGACAGAAATTTGATGTTTTTTCTGGTTGCGGGTCAGGCTTTATTTGCAAGCTAGACTAATAGAATATAGATTTTGTGTAACTGTACATTTTTAGCGCTCCTAATGTTCGAGCTGTGCTAAAAACAATGGAGTTGTAAGACTGAATTTGCGCCTTTGGCTGGCGTAGTGATTGTGGGTGGGGAACTTGTAATTGGAATGCAAGTAGCTAATAGAATATGTGGCAATTTTAATGGTGGTTTTAAGTTGTATAAATTTACGATTTGGCCAACAGAATAGGGCCCTATCTTTTTAGCAAAACCACATTTTTTTATTTGCACTAGTACTTTATTTAGCAGCAGTTTATTAAGTAGCTGGCATTTTTTGATAACGAATATGAAGCCTGGTGCTTTGATGACTTTTCTGCAACTTAGCGAAAACTAACAGTTGGATAAAAATCTGATTTCATGTATAGAATACTTACATGCAACTTTCTGAAATTTTGTGAATTTCAAGGGTCTAAATCAGTAAGTATCCCTTATTCCTCATATCACCTCAGATTGTGAGTTGAGCAATAGGTTGACAATAAAGCACCCTCATGTGTTATAAACCTCCTTGATGTGTTAATTTGTATTCTAAATCTCTTAATAGTAAACGTTCAAAATATTTAGCTCGATAAACACTAAAGTGTTCCTGCATTGCTTCGCTAATCTCCATAGCTATGGGGCAACTGCATTATTTTTCTATATGTGATATAACTCAGCTTTTAATGACCCAATAAAATGAAATTCCAAAAGCAACACTGTTGGAAATTGGTTTTCATGCGCTTCTCTCACAAGCAAAATCCAATATTACTTGTGCACTTTATTCGGCATTTCAATTTTATGTTGGTATTAACAGCATCCTTAAAAAAAAGTATGCTTAAGGCTGAGATTTACTTCTGTACTTTGCTGTGTATGTGCATATTAAAGGTATTGCATCTTAATTTGTTTAAAGTATTGAGATTTAAAGAAATGCGTTACATCCTAAAGAGGCTCAAACATAAGCATTTTTTTAACCCCTTATCTGCTAATAGGTAGAAGGCATACTTAGATCTCTCCCTATGACAATCAGACATATTTATACAGTAAAAGGTGTATTAAAGACATGTGGGGGTCTCTTAAAATGTCAAACTTTAACCATTGAAAATGAAGAGGCTATTCAAAACATATTTAATACTTCACCATTTAGTTAATATGCAAAAATATATCTCATACATTATAGAAGAGGAACTGCTCCAAGTGCCTAAAGCATTTTATCCCAAATATAAAGTGCCATTAAAGTTGGTGACTACCAAGTAATAGTTATACTTCTGGCTGCTAAACAGGAAAATGACTCATTGGACAGAGGTAGATTTGCAGGTCTCTCTCTTAGGTCAATTAAGTTCAGTTTGAGAATAGGGATTATACTTTCTATTCTCATGTACATTATAGCAACTCTAGGATAGATTACATCATGATAGAACAACGATTACTACAAGAAGTTTTGATTACTTACATTCATAATATAGAATGGTTGGATCATGCCTTATTGAGGCTTCATTCACATTCAGCCAAGTAAGCATGGTAACTGACGCATTAATGAAAATATAAAAAAGCTCCCGATGTTAGAATAGTAATTAATAAGGCAATCAAAAATTATTTTGTCATTAATGAGACAGACCAGATGAACCCAATTAAAATATGGGAAGCTCATAAAGCTATATCTCCAAGCATGCTAATTAGCGTATTTTCCTATAAAAAGAAATTAAAATGGCAAAAAATAGAAGAACTGACAACTAAACTTAATCAATTAGCCACACAATATAAATAGATACCAAATTGTATATGTTTAGCATAAATCATTAAAACTAGAGGAGAAATGAATGCTCCAATAACATCATTAGGATGCACAAAACAACTTTATTATGCACAGGCTTATAAACTTAATACTGCGTTGGTCAGATGTGTACAAAAACAAAGGACAAATACGTTTATTCAATGCATTAAAGATATAAAAAGTATTGTGTTCTGCATGCCGCAACAAATACTTATAGCATTTCATACATTTTACTTAAATTATCAAAACTCACATCAGACCAGACTCCGAAAATCAAATTAGTCGAGAAGAGATTGGTCAAGCTATAAACAGACTAAAATATAGTGAAGCTCCAGGCCCGGATATATATCAAAATAATCATTCTAAAACTCCTTAACCTATTTATAATACTGCAATTTCTAAAGGTACATATCTAATTCCCTAAACCAGGAAAATATCCATCCCATATAGAGAACTATAGGCTGATAACCCTCTTAAATTCTGACGTGAAAATAAACACCAAATTATAGCTATGAGAATTAATAAAATAATAACAATTATACATGCAGATCAAGTAGGCTTCATGCTGGAAAGGCAAGCCCAGACAATGGCCCCTATTCAATTGTCCAAATATAGTCGTAAATGTTACTGATATTTAATTGGCTACATTTAGCTACTCACATTCAAATTGTAAGTTTCAGGCTCAAAAGCACTGACATAACTCCATAAAAACATAACTCCGTCCTATCTCCTCCTTTGATGTTTTAAGCCTGTAAATGTAACCAGTGCTAAAGACGCAAAATCCATATTCAATTACAACAATTCAACAAGCCTGCAATTGCCTTCAAACCCATAGATGCCAAATGAATCCAAAACTGATACTAGTACTAGATAGGATTCACAAGTGAGATAAACACCTGTTTGTAACACTGTAAAAGCAAAAAAAAAAAACAATACTGTACTTAAAAATACTGGGAACGCAATTAAAGACATTAGCATTAATTGCACAACAGTCTCAAGCTAGCAAATCTTCAATAAAACATGTTTTTTAGTTCGTGTTATATTGATCCTGGGAATCAAGGAGTTAATACATATCATGGACTAGAACAGTTGCTTTATTGATGTCTACATTTCTGGATTGTGAGTCCGATTGCACATCGGATTCCTAAACACTAACTAATTGTAGTTTAAACTCCATTTTGAACCCGCAGCCAAAAGTTCAGTTTGAAGGTAATTAGGGTCCAATGTATGCACGATTATTACTTTACCTCAACATGCAATCAATCACAATGTCTAATCCATCCTGTTATCATGTGATTCCCAGAAAGCATTTGTCTGGGTAAACCGGTCATTTTTATTTACTGCTCTATCCCACTACAAATTCTTAACTGACATAATTAAACCTCTACCATAAATATATTGCACACATACGAAAAAGGGTCCTACTTTCCACTCCAACAGAAATACAAGGAGGCACAAGACAAGGATGTCCCTATCTTCTTATATGGTCGTCAAATCCAGGCCTGTGTGAAACCCAACAGGACCAAACTTGGACACCCCTACCTTATATACTGAATTCTTAGTTATAGTAATTAAAAGACACAAATATATAATTGGCAATAACGTTTGGGAAAATCAATCTAATTAGCACTTTATGCAGATGATTCACTTTCAAATCTACACATTCTGATCCATAATCTACTCTAATTAATAAACCAATTTAGCTCTTTGCAGGTCTACAAATTAACACAACAAAATCATATGCAATGTCAATGAAACTTAACAATAATACTCAACTTCTATTACATAAACAAAATCCCTTTAAATGGCCTAACAAAGGCATCTCTTGCCTAGGTATAAACATTTCAGCCAACCCACACTGCCTTTATGAGGTAAATTTCTCTGCTCTAATAACAAAAATTACTAATATACTAAAATAATTAACTAAATTCTCTTTGTCCCTACTATGGAGAATATTTGTCCTAAAGATGAGTCCCTTTATTTAGAAAATGACCAATTAGGGTTCCTTTAAATATTCAGGACACATCTGTAAGCTTTTCACTAAATGTAGCCTAAAACTTTAAAGTAGTCAGAATTTATCAAAATATACTCCAATGGCATAACATTCTGTGTGGACTATTTGCTCCAAATATAAAACACTATTGTTTAGTAGCAAAATGTATACACCTGATACAATGGCACCACTGTAAACCACTAGAGATGTCGCGAATAGTTCGCCGGCGTACTGTTCCCGGTGAACATAGCATGTTCGCATTTGCGGCGAACTGCGAACATATGCGATGTTCGATCAGCCCCCTATACTTTATCATTGAGCAAACTTTGACCCTGCACCTCACAGTCAGCAGACACATTCCAGCCAATCAGCAGCATACACTCCCTTCCAAAGCCTTCTACCTCATGGACAGCAGCCATTTTGGAATCATAACTAACTTAAAGTCTTACTGAGAGGAGGGAGAGTGTAGGTGATGCTGATTGAATAGGGAAATCAATAGCTAGGTAAGTTTGTTCAGTGTCCAGTGCAGTGCTGAAGGACTCATCAGATCTCTGCTGTAAACACAGCGCCCCAAAAAGCCCTTTTTAGGGCTATAACATTTTTTGTTTGTGTTTTCTGTCTAATCTAACTTCATTTGCCTGTCTCCCTGCTAGCCCCTGCTAGCAAGTGTGTGTGTCAGGCTCACATCTTACACTGTGTGTGCACAGTGCAACCAATACAATCTTGTTTACTAGTTGTCTACTTTTAAAAAACCAAAACTTTTATTTTGTTAAATCTTAGTTCACTTGCCTGACCGCCAATCTAAGTTCATTTGCCTGACCGCTAACCAGTGTGTGTGTCAGGCTTACAAGTATTGTGCCAAGTTCAACCAATCCAATCTAGTGGTGTACCAGCAGTCTACATTTAAAAAAACAATATTTTTTTTTTCTTAAATCTAAGTTAATTTGTCTGACCGCCAATCTAAGTTTATTTGCCTGACCGCTAGCCAGTGTGTGTGTCAGGCTTACAAGTATTGTGCCAAGTTCAACCAATCCAATCTAGTGGTGTACCTGCAGTCTACATTTAAAAAAACAATAATTTTATTTTCTTAAATCTAAGTTCATTTGCCTGACCGCCAATCTAAGTTCATTTGCCTGAGCGCTAGCCAGTGTGTGTGTCAGGCTTACAAGTACTGTGCCAAGTTCAACCAATCCAATCTAGTTGGGGTACCAGCAGTCCACATTTAAAAAAACAATAATTTTATTTTCTTAAATCTAAGTTCATTTGCCTGACCGCCAATCTAAGTTCATTTGCCTGACCGCTAGCCAGTGTGTGTGTCAGGCTTACAAGTACTGTGCCAGAGAACATGTTGTGTGCATGCTTGAGCTCCAAACAAAAGGCTTTTTAGGGTCTTAGTCCCTCAAATACAAGTTTTATTTTAACACCTTTTTGTTAATAAGCACTTTGTGCACGGTGTTGTTCTTTTTTGGGAGTTTTTGTGGTTTTTTTCTTAGTTTAATTTAAGTTTTAGTTTTCTGGGGGTCAGGCTCAACTCTCTATCCCAGGAGAGTGAGCTGTCTCCTGGATACTTTGCCACACCCCTCCCTTAGCACTTTACCTTCACTCCTGAAACTTTTTTTACTTTGACTTTTTTTTAAAAAAGTTTTTCAGGTTTTGTTAAAGTTTTGTTTTGTTTGGTGTTGGGTTTTATGTTTTAGGGGGAGAGAAGACAAGTAACATCTTTTTAGGCAGTGGGGGGGAAAACAATTAGAATTTTTGTTGAAAAGGCTTTTTTTTTAACATCTGACACAGAGACACAGAGGGGTTAAAAAGCCTCTGTGTTCTCTGTGTTGTTGCAATTAGACAACTTGCAACAGGCCATTAACCCTTCCACTGCCAAGCATCATCTCTCTCTCTCCCTTAGTTTTGTCTTTTTGTTTCTTTTTCCCACTTTTATATTTAAAAAAAAGAAAACAGTAAAAAATCATAAAACAAAAAATAAAAATAAATAAAACAAATAAACTAAAAAAAAAAGGGTCTAAACATGAGGGATAAGACCACTAAGAAGCCTCAGGGGTCAAAAGAGGGAATAATGGCCCCTGAAAATCCTAGCTGCAGCACTGCACAGCATAGGCCCCAGGCAGATAAGGCAGCCCCAGCTCCTGGTGGTTCTGCCAGCAGACCTACCCCTGTGGCTAATACCTGGTCACAGGTGGTTTCTGCTGGCCCCAGTAATACCACCGCTGGGGCTGAGGGGCAGATCACTAGGAAGCATGGGGTTAAATGTCAGATGTCTGGGGTCTACAGCATTGATATCTATCTGCGTGTTGCAGCTAACGTCATCAGCCCCTCTGTTATAGTAGCAGCCAGCAAAATGTACGGGAAAGCAGTTTTCTTTACCCGTACGCTGGCTGCTGCTCACATTCTTGTACAGAGAGGCATCACAGTGGGGGGATTATATGTCCCAATAGAACCCCTGGAAGGGTTGGGCACAAAAGTAACACTCTCTAATGTGCCCCCCTTCCTACCAGACTCCCTCCTGCGCCCCCACCTGCTAACCCTAGGGGAAGTAAAAACACCATTTATTAAAATTCCCCTGGGGTGCAGAGAGAGAGCACTTCGTCATGTGCTCTCTTTCAAGAGGCAGGTACAAATGTGCCTGCCTCAGGGCGCAGAAAACATTGAGGGGTCTTTTGGGGTTCCATTTGAGGGGGTGCTGTACAGGATTTTTTACAGCACTACGGAGGTGCAGTGCTATCATTGCAAGGGGTTGGGGCATACACGTAGGAATTGTCCTAATGAAAAGCATCATGCCCCAGCCCCAGCAAATGGCACCTCCGTCAGTACAGCACCCATCCCCGCTGAGCCCATAACAGCGGGGACCTCAAGGGTCATAGCCCCCCCACAGAGCTCAGACAAGGAGGCCGTTCCTCAAGCCACCACCACGGCCTCCAAACCCCCTTCTTCCACAAAAAAGCCATCTGTGTCTGTGGTTTCCAGCAAGACTGCAGACACGGGGAAAAAGGGGAAGAATGTCACCGGTCCTCCCAGTGTCACAGCTGCATCTCCCAAGTCCCAATCTGCCCCCACCATAATTACATCAGTTAGTGTGGGGGCACAGTGTAAGCAGAGGGATAATAAGCCCTCTGCAGGGGAGGCAGCTAGTGGCAGCTCCTCTTCCAGGAGTGACGTCCCCAGGAAGAGGAAGCATAAAAACAATAGGGAGGTTGCTGATAAGTGGGAAGTGCTCTATAGTGGAGCACCTCCCTCTAAAAGCAAGAAGAGGAACAAAACATCTCCTCCTCATCCGGTGACATTGTCTGGCCCGGTTATTAAGCTCAGCCAGCCGGTGCCAGACCACACATCTCTCTCTCCAGACCCTATAGGGGTTAATGTGGAAAAGGGTCTGGAGGAAAAGCAGGGGCAAGAGGGTCTCCCAAGTGAGGCAGGGGTAGACAAGAAAGATCAGGTTCTGCCTCTGGCCTTTGAGGGGGGTCCCAACAAAGCCCCTGCTGAATGGGTAGTCAGTGTCCCTGAGGTGCTGAGCTTCAAGGGCACCAGTCAGTCTCCTCCTTCAGTGTCACTCTCTAGTGACGTACCTCGGGCTTTGTTAGAGCCCCAGGCCGAGTCACTACTGGAGGGGGGGAATATAGTCATGACCCCCATTCAGGACCCCATGGATTTGTCTGTCAGGGGGGATGTGGCACAAGGGGAAGTGGAAATGGGGGAGGGTGATAAAACAGGTTTTCCTGTTAACATCATGGGAGAGCCTGTCTACCCTCCTCAGCCGTCCACTGACCCTAACATCGGTGCCATCCAAGCTGAGCAAGCAGCGGTGGAACTGGCAGAGGAGGCATATAAAGCCTCCAAGGCTTCCATTAAGGAAGCCATGCCAGCCACTGCTGTCCAGCCAGCTACCCCTGAATGCACTCCTGAAGCTACAGGGGTGCAGCAGCAATCCAAGGGTCCATTATTTACCTTGAAGGGTGCTAAAGGGACTCCTTCTGTATCATCTAAGAGGGGGTCCCTGAGAATAAAGCTGAGGAAACTGACTCCAGCCGGGGAGGATGGAGTAAAAGCCCTCAGCCAAGAGGAGCCCAGGGGTGACCCACTAGAAGGAACATCAGATTCTGGGTGGGTTATCCCTGTCAAGGAAATAGATCTATTCCTTGAGAGCACCCTTCATGGACAAAAGAAAAGGAAGGTGCGGCTGGCCTTGGAGAGGTGGAAGAATATGTTGTTTATTCTCCACTCTCTCCAGCTATATCTAGTGGTCAGCACTAGGGCCAAGAATTCTGGGACTGCGGAGCATCTCCGCGTGCGGAAATTCTATAAAATGTGTGTGTCCTATCAGCAGTCTCAAGGGTCTGAGGAACGCACAATTCCTGACACGCAGTAATGGCTTTGCACATCAGCACGCTAAATACCAATGGCTGTCAAGACAGTTTCCGCAGGTTCCAGGTACTCTCCTATTTATATCAGGGAGGGTACTCTGTGAGCTTCCTACAGGAAACTCACACCACTCCAGAGGCTGAGGCCTCGTGGCAACTGGAGTGGAGAGGCAGGGTCTTCTTCAGCCACTTCACATCGGCGTCATGTGGAGTGGTGACCCTGTTCTCAGAGTCTTTTCAGCCAGAGCTGCTGCTTGTTAAAGCTGTTATCCCAAGCCGTCTAATCCACCTCCGGGTCCGAGAGCAGGGTAGCATCATTAACCTAGTTAATATATATGCCCCTGCTGGAGGGCCCGAGAGAGTGAGGTTCCTCGCCAGACTGTCCCAGTTTTTGGAGACGGTTTACGCTGATGAGTGTTTGGCACTCGGGGGTGATTTCAACTGCACCCTCGACGCTATGGACCGGAATAGTCCAGAGCCGTACCCGCCTTCTGCGTCAGCCCTGCGGGAGATCATCGCCCGCTTCTCCCTGGAGGACATCTGGCGAGAGCAGAACCCAGGGGCATCAGACGGTTTCACCTACGTCAGGGTGAGAGCCGGTCTGGTGTCCCACTCCCGGATCGACAGACTATATATATCTAGTCACTATATGTCACGAGTCGGTTCTTGTGCCATTAGGCTGGCTCCGTTCACAGACCACAACTATGTGTCTGTGACGGTGGCGCTAACGCCAACAGCGCCACGAGCCGCCTATTGGCAGTTCAACAATGCTTTGTTGAAGGACCAGGGGCTCGTGACATTGATCTGGGAGTTTTGGACGGTCTGGAGGGGTTGCAAGGGAGACTTTGCCACGTTAAAACTGTGGTGGGACGTGGGCAAGGTTCATTTGCGACTTCTGTGTCAGGAATATACCAAGGGTGCGAGTGGGCAGCGCGAAGCTGAGTTGGAGTCACTCCGGGGGGAGGTACTCCATCTGGAGCAGAGGCTGTTCACTTGTAGGGACCAATCCCTGCAGAGCGAGTATGTAGAGAGGAAGGGTGTCCTCTGTGACCTGGAACGACACCAGGCCAAGGGGGCATACGTGCGCAGCCGCTTAGGTTTTCTCAAAGATCTAGACCGCGGCTTGCGCCTCTTCTACTCACTGGAAAAAAAGGGGGGTAACAGTAGGCACATCACCTGTCTTCTAGATGAAGACGGTGCCCCCCTTACAGATCCGGAGAGTATCCGGGATAGAGCCCGGAACTTTTATAAAGATCTTTACTCTCTGGATCCCATTTCTCCAGACGCCTGCAGGGTGCTATGGGAGGGGCTCCCCACAGTCAGTGCGGGTGTAAGAGAGCGGCTTGATACACCTCTATCTTTTCAAGAGCTCTCTGAAGCCCTCCGTGCCATGTCCTGTGAGAAGTCTCCAGGACTGGACGGACTGACTGTAGAGTTTTTCCAATTTTTCTGGGAGACTCTGGGACCTGATTTCCATCTGGTCCTTGGGGAAGCCCTGGAGACCGGGGAGATGCCCCTGTCTTGTCGCAGGGCAGTACTTGCCCTGCTGCCCAAAAAGGGGGATCTCCGGCTTATTAAGAACTGGCGACCGGTCTCTCTGCTCAGCACAGACTACAAGATTGTAGCTAAAGCCATCTCGCTTAGACTTGGGTCTGTGCTGGCAGAATTGGTTCACCCTGACCAGTCCTATGCGATCCCGGGCCGGACTATCTTTGATAGTATCTTTCTGGTCCGGGATCTATTGCATTATTCTCGCAGGACTGGTCTGTCACTCGCCTTTCTCTCTTTAGATCAAGAGAAGGCGTTTGACAGGGTGGACCATGGTTACCTCATAGCCACTCTGCAAGCGTACGGCTTTGGCCCACAGTTTGTGGGCTTTATAAGAACGCTGTACGCCTCTGCAGAGTGTTTACTTAAAATCAATTGGTCCCTAACAGCACCTTTGGTATTTGGACGAGGGGTGCGTCAAGGATGTCCCTTGTCTGGACAGTTATATCCACTGGCCATCGAGCCTTTCCTCTGCCTACTGAGGAAAAGGCTCACAGGGCTGGTGCTAAAAGATCCAGACATGCGGATTGTCCTTTCAGCTTATGCTGACGATGTGCTCCTCGTGGCCCAGGATCCAGTTGATCTTGAGCTGGCAAAACAGTGCCAGGAGGTATATTCAGCTGCCTCCTCCGCTCAGATCAACTGGTCCAAATGCACAGGCCTTTTAGAGGGTAATTTACAGGTAGACTCTTTGCCTCCCACGTTTCGTGACATCACGTGGGAGGCAGATGTCATTAAATATCTGGGGGTCTACCTGTCCGCTGCAGGCGCTTCCGTCCCAGACAACTGGAGGGAGTTAGAGGGCAGTGTCCTCTCTCGTCTGGGACGATGGAGGGGTCTAGCAAAAATGCTTTCCCTTAGGGGGCGGACTCTAGTGGTGAATCAGCTGGTGGCTTCTCAGATCTGGCACCGGCTGATTTGTCTGAGTCCGACCCCCGAGTTTGTCACCAATATCCAGAGGAATTTGTTAGATTTCCTCTGGATGGGAAGGCATTGGGTCTCTGCAGGGGTGGCAAGTGTGCCTTTGGTGATGGGTGGACAGGGAGTAGTTTGTGTGTGCTCCCAGTTGTCCACCTTCCGCCTTCAGTACCTGCAGAGATACCTATATGCAGATCCCTCTCCGCAGTGGTGCGCACTGGCATCCAGCTTTTATCGCCAGTTGCGCAACCTGGGGTATGACTGGCAATTATTTCTGATCAGGCCCGAGGGGTTTGGAAAAGACCTCTCTGTGTTGCCGGCATACTACCAGGAAACCCTCAAGGCCTGGAGCATGGTCTCCGTGACCAGGCAGGGCGTGCCTTTGGGGGATGAAATATTCACGGAGCCCCTGCTATTTAATCCAGCAGTGGGGGCTCCAATGTTACAGTCCCCCAGTATCATCCGCCGCCTTAGTCATGCACGGATGACCCGAGTCGGGGATCTCTTGGAATACGGGCGTTCTGATTGGGTGTCACCCCAGGAGCTTGCGCTCCGTTTGGGATATGTGACGCCCAAAGTCTCAGGGCGCTTGCTCCAGGAGATTAGGGATGCCATCTCCCCCGACTCGCGCACCTTCCTTCGCGGGGCTTTGCAGGCCGGAGTGCCACATGCACCTTTCAACACCCCTGCTCCGGCTGTTTGCATTGGACACAAGCCCCGTGTTTCCCCTCAGGCTCCTCCTGTCCCCAACCTCTCGAAGTTGAGGGACATACCCTCGGCATGCTTTCGCGGCATGCCGAGGAAGAGCTTATATTCTCTTGTGCTCCATACAGTGCACTTCCTTGCCCTCGTGACCCGTCCCGATACCATCTGGAGGCGGGTCCTACCAGCTGACGAGGGCAAGAGGTCCCGGTGGAGGGAACTTTATTCTGATTTAGTTCCACGACCCACCGGGGACTTGAGTTTGAGAGTGCTCCATGGTGCACTGAGCACGGGAGAGTACTTAGCTAAATTCACGGACTCTCCCTCCACTTGTCCATTCTGTGGCAAGGGAGAGTCCGTGTATCATATTTATTTTAGTTGCGCCAGACTGCAGCCCCTCTTGTCACTCTTGAGGGGCCTCGTCCTGCAGTTCTGGCTGCATTTCTCCCCTCACATTTTTATTTTTGGGCACCCAGTGTCCCGGGGCAATAAGGCCAGGGACCTCCTCGTCAACCTGCTCCTGGCATTAGCCAAATTGGCCATATATAAGTCCAGGAAGCAGTGTTTGATAGGGGGGGTTCCCTTGTCACCTGAGGCCATGTTCCGGGTGCTGGTGCGCTCCCGTATCCGGGCAGAGTACCACCTGGCTTTGTCCACTGGGGGAATGGATGAGTTTGTCTCCCAGTGGGCTGTAGATGGTGTGCTCTGCTCGGTATCCCCCCATTCGGTTTCTTTTTCTCTTAACCTCCTAAAATGATTTTTATTTAGTTTACAGATCATGTTTCTCATAATGTCAAAATACACTGTGCCCACTTGCCCAGTCAGTGCCACCCCTCATATCTGGTGTAACAGTCAGTAGTGCACATTTAAACAAAGAATACAATTTTGACTGTAATACATTTAATAGCAGTAACTTGTCTGCAAGCGTCTGTGTCAGGCCTACATCGTCTAGTCTGCCAACTTCTGCAAGTGCACAGTGCCACTCATATCTGTTGTCACAGTAGCTTGCACGCATAGTACCAATCTGTCAAAACCTGTAATAAAGAATGAGGTCTAGAGTAGCCTGGTTCCCTTATCCTCCACAGGTTGAGACCTAATGTTTGGGTGACTCCAGACCAACACATGAGTACAAGCAGCACACAAACTCAAAGCCGCCATCCTCCTCCTGGTCCAGCATCATCAGCCACATCAACCACTGCTGTCCTCCTTGCCCCCTCTCAACCATCCGTCACTCCGTCTCTCGCCTTGAGCAGTTCCTGCTCATCTGCCCATAGTCAGGTGCCTGTAAAGGACATGTTTGAGCGTAAGAAGCTAATGTCACAAAGTGCCCCAAATTTGAAGTGATACGACAAACCAAGCATCTTTTTCCATCTCCCGGTCGCAAAAATCCAGGCCTTATACACGTGCCCTGGTAGGTGACGTAACAAGTATTAAACTGATAAGAGTAGTACTTACAAACACGTCACTCTTATCTGGTGGCACCTTTGATTGCACGTGCCGTGCCCCAAAATTGAAGTGATACGACCAACCAAGCATCTTTTTCCATCTCCCGGTTCTAAAAATCCAGGCCTTATACACTCCCCCTGATAGGTGCTGTAACAGGTATTAAACTGATAAGAGTAGTACTACTTAACACACCTTATAATAATGCAGAGAGAGGCAATGCAGTGAGAGGAGTCTGAAGAAGAGGAGTCAGAGGAGGAAGGTGGCTTTGAGGAGGTGGAAGACCAAACACAGCATTCGTCCCAGGGGGCTTGTTGTCACCTTTCGGGGACCCTTGGTGGCTGGGTGGAGGAGGAGACCTTCAATGACATCGGTGAGGACAAGGAACGGGACATGGCTAGCTTGGTATCCAACCTTGTGCAAATGGGGAGTTTGCGGTTGTGCAAATTGACTTTTTGCGGTTGTTTGCGGTGAGTTACACTACCTGATCGATACAACATCACACCTGATGTTTTAAAGCACGTTATTCCAAACAATTTAGGAACGTTAGGTAATTTATGCCCTTTATGGCTTAAAACCAGACTCTGCATCAACTAATAATTTTCCATGGGAGTTTTGCCATGGATCCCCCTCCTGCATGCCACAGTCCAGGTGTTAGTCCCGTTGAAACAACTTTCCCATCACTATTGTGGCCAGAAAGAGTCCCTGTGGGTTTTAAAATTCGCCTGCCCATTGAAGTCTATGGCGGTTCGCCGGGTTCGCCGGTTCGCGAACATTTACGGCGGTTTGATGTTCGCGACATCACTATAAACCACCATTACCATGGATAAAAATAAAACAAGATGAATGCTTTCCAATGGAAGTTAAGAACACTGCATGATTAAAAGCATCTAAAAGTCAAACAACATAAAAAATATACCCCAATAAATCATAACCTATACTTGTGAGATAAATATAAAAATATATATAAACTGACACAACAACAATCTGCCTTAATACCCATAGCTTAAAATAAAGATTTTGACCCAGGTATGGGAATTCGTCAGTTTTTAAGATGGCAAGACATGGGTATTTTATGCTTGCTTAATTTCATAATAAATGGTGGAATAATGACTTTTCAAAAAAAATAAAGTTTCTTAAAACCTTACTATTTTTCAAAGCCAATGTGTTCAACTGTTCAAAAAATCTAAATGCAAATAGTACTCAAAATTATTATTATTATTATCCTTTATTTGCAACATGCCAACATATTCTGCAGCGCTAATTAGAAAAATAGATAATGAAACATACTGTAGCAGAAAATATGGGATCACAACCCCTGAGCACCAACAAATAATTAGACTAAGGAAAACAAACTATAAAATATAATAATTCTGCTACAGAATCCCAATAATAATAATAAATAAGTACAAGCCACACATGCCACCAACATGTTTTAGAGGATGTAAAGAATTGGGCACATTCATTCATATTTGGTGGCAATGCCCTAACATTCTAACCTCTTTAGAGAGCAGAAACATAAATGCTAAAAATAAAATCTTAGCTTATGAATAAAAGTTAGACCCAGTAAGTTAGATTTGCGAGGTGGGACATTTTTAGGGAGTGATGGACAAAAAACAAATTCTGCAAATATTAACTGTAGTTCGAACTGTGATAGCAGCTCACTGGATGCAAAAAAAAACAAAAAAACACTAAGCATTTCTTATGCTAAGTTGGTTGGAGCAGGAAGGCCAACTTTAGAGTACTGTGGTACCTCAGTTCTCGTTGTCTTCGGAACTCATAATATTCGATACTCGATGGGAAATGCTTGCTTGGAACTCAACCTTTTTGGAACTCATCCTGCAGTGTGTGTTTCTGGTTGTGCTTATCCATATGTTTTTCTTGGCAAAAATACTGGCGTTTGTTGCCAGTTCTTTCTCCAGTGGACCGCAATTTGTCCGACCTTTCTACTATGACTTGTCTATCTTGGGTGACCCTACATGGTATAGTTCACAGCTTTATCGAAGTACACAAGCCATGTCACCATGACTAGGTAGAGATTCTTTAATATAAGGATAAAAATAAGATATAGAGTTTGGGTTGTGACTTTCAGCCTCATTAAATTCGGACTACGTTTTAAAAGGTAGCCCTTAAGTAGGACTGAAGCCTCGTAAACCGACACGCAGACGACTTGTGGGTTATAAAGCAGGACGGACAAAAAATGCCTACTGAACGTGGAACGTGGAACTTCACAGCCCGCAATCCTTTAATCTGTCAAGACCATACCTGCTATGTTCCAATCCTGCTATTAAATTGCAACAAAGTCCCTCGCGAGCTAGCACATAACACGCAAGTGGAGGCGAAAGCCCAGAGAGTGCTGGTGAGGACTCGCAAAGGCTTCTACAACCCTAACATTTGCTGCAGGAGCAGCAAAAGAGACCCCCCTCCGTAAAAGCAAATTACTGAAAATAAAAAAAAACTACATTACATGAATTAAAAACCCTATGTTACATCAAATTAACAAACCTACATTACAACTAAAAAAAACAGCCTTACTAAACATAGAAAAGGGTAAATTAAACCACTTACCTTGCTAAAATGCCCCTCCATCGATGCCCTGGTCTTCATTGAGTCATCGAAGGCAGGGCCCCTCCAAACAAATATATTGACGTTCTAAAAAAATAACGGAGCTCCCCACCCCAAATGGAGGTCCTGCTCATGATGCGCTCAAAAAATGGAAATGGCGCCTCTGATTGGCTGAAATATGATTGAAAGACGCAGATGGTTGAGCCAATCAAAATGGGATACACTCCTATTTCCCATTCTGATTGGCTCTAAGCATCTGTGCCTTCTGATTGGCTGCAATCTAATTGACAGTTACATCAGCTATTCAGAAGGCACAATTTTGAATGGCTCACACATTTGTGCCCTCTGATTGGCTGAAATATGATTGACAGAGATTTCAGCAGGAGGCCTAATTATTTTTTTGTTGAGAAGAGCATGCACGGGAACATCCATTTGCGGTGGGGAGCTCTTCAAAAGAGGAACACTGTTTAATTTTTTTGTTTTTAGAACGCTGGGATATTTTTGGGAGCGCCCTACCTACGACGACTTAATGAAGACCAGGGCATTGCTGGAGGGGCATTATGGACAGGTAAGTGGACTATTCAGAATGTATTATATTACATGTTGTATGTATGTTTGATTTAACTGTAAGGTTTCTTTTTTTAGAAGATGTGACCTGACCTGTGGACAGTTTTGGAGGGCTCTATCTAGGACGAAGAACTGAAGAACAGGGCATCGTTGGAGGGGCATTTTGGCAAGGCAAGTGGTCAAATTTACCCTTTTCTATGTTTAGTAAGGCTGTTTTTTTAATTGTAATGTAGGTTTTTTTTTCCCGATGTAATATAAAGTTTTTAATTCACAATAAAGTATTTTTTTTAATCTCGTGTAATTAGTGGGGTGCTAGGGATTTTATTCGGGGGTTAGGTAAGTAGAGTAGAGGTTGATAGGGTAGGATAGAAGGGGATCCTGATTGGTACACCCGCAGCAAGGGCTTATGACAGGAGCCTGTGGGGATCCCGCAGGCTTTCCTTAGCCATGCTGGCAATCTCTTTTGCCATTGGCTACTGGTTTGACTTATTGATCTAGTTCACGGCCGCACATCCAACGTGCTGCAAACTGAGTTACGATTTTGCGTTTCCGGCCCGTAGCTCGCCACCCCTTCCAATTTTATAACCTTGTAACATGGGGAAATTTCAAGCCCAAAGCCGTTGCGGGCCTCAAGTTACGCTTACTTGCCTCCAATTTAATGAGGCTGTTCATCCACTATAATAGTTACCAGCGTGTGAGTATTGCTTGCTCTGTGCATTCTGTGCAGGCATTTCTCAATAAGCTACTAACGCTAGATTTGGACAATCACACAACTGTGCATGCGAGGTTGAGTCTTATTCACACATGCGCGGTAGCATTGTATCCGCACATGTGCATTGAAGGTGGAAGGTAGGGAGGGAGAGGGAGGGAGATAGATGGGACAGGAGAAGAGAGGTGAGTGGAGAGAGAGAAAGGAGGGAGGGAGAGAAAGATAGGGATGGAGAGAAGGAGGGAGAGTGAGATGGAGAGAGAGAGAGAGGGAGAGAGAGGGAGGGAGGGATGGAGAGAGAGGGAGGGAGAGACAGGACATCGAGAGAGAAAGAGGGAGAGAGAGAGGGGGAGAGGGGGAATGAGGGAGAGGGAGGGGGTGGGAGAGACAGCTGAAGGGATGGAGAGAAAGGGAGAGAGAGAGAGGGAGTGGAGGGGGATGGAGGGATTGAGAGAGGTAAAGAGGGAGTTGGAGAGAGAGGGAGGAAGAACGGGGAGGGAGAGAGGGAGGGGAGAGGGGAGAGAGGGGAAGAAAGGTGAGAGAGAGAGGGGGGATGAGGGAGAGGGAGGGGTGAGATAAAGAGGGTGAGGGGGGAGAGAGATTGAGGGAGAGAGAGAGAAAGGGGAGAGGGAGGGAAAGAGAGAGGGAGCGAGAGAGGGAAGAAGAGAGAGGGTTAGGGAGATGGAGGAGGAGAGGGAGAGAGAGAGATAGGAAGTGGCAAACAGAGGGAGAGGGAGCACAGAGAGGGAGAGTGCCCATAGTGAGAGAGGGCACACAGATAGACACAGAACAAACAATTGAAGATACTATATGATACCGTAATTTAATAACATTTTAAAAACATTTTGTCATGTAATGCAAAGAAACATTTTACTATTATGTACTCTTATATTTTATGTTTATGTATTACTAGTGACTTGCCCATCATTTTAAGCCATGGCAATGCTGTTTGCCACACAATGTAAAGCTTTTGCACCTCTGAGGACCTTCTGCCCTCATTGCGAGCCTCTCCCCTCGTATCCTTCAAATGGCAGTGTAAAATATGCTATTTAGCATTTTTTTCATAAATATTTTTTAATAATAATTAATTAGTTAATTACTTAATGAATTAATATACTTTACCTATTTCTAATTATATCCAGCACTCAATATCCTGAAGAGCTAACAATCTCTTTTTATTTTCCTGCAGCATACAATGTACAGTTGGAGTGTTGCTGGCCTGAAGAGAATGTGTTAGTAATGTGCCAAGTGTGCAGTATAAATAGGCTGCGTGCGCAAGGCCAAACCGTTTGTTTAGTCTAGTAAAGCGCCATTTTTGATTTGTAATGTTATTAGTTGCAAGTTAGTGTTGTAAAAAGGTGGCGATTGTCTATGTGTTATGCGGCTCGGGAGCATTATCTGTCCTTTCTAATAGTGTATTTTGTACCTTGTACGTTCCTGGGTAAAAGTGTTAGGTGGCTTGTGGTGTTTTTCGCGGTTCTTGGTTGTGTAGCCTTGTTTTCATTTTTTTCGGCTGCCATTTTTTTTCTCGCTTAGCTGATTTTCGAGTGCCAAAACTCTGCAAATTCGGACTAAATTTGCATACAACCTCACTCCCAGACGTCCTGGCTGTCCCCCGGTGCTGTGTGTTTGTTTTTATTTTTTTATTTTTCCTCAACTGCTTGCAGTTTAAGGCAATCCCGCGTTTCCTAACTGCTTGGAGGCTAAGTCCTGCGTACTTCAATGCCTGAACTGCTCGTCTTGCATTACTGAGTTCAGCGTCTTTCAATGCCTCAACAGCTCGCTTCGCAAGGCTCGCAGGAGCACCTTCAGCGCTCATGTCTGCCTAAGTCCTGCATGTTTCAATGCCTCAACTGCTCTCCTCGCTTTGCGAGGCTCGCAGCCGATGAGTTCTTTTTACGCTCATCGCCTAAGTGTCCCGAGTTTCAATGCCTCAACTGCTCGCCTCACTACGCAAGGCTCGCAAGCGTGACGACGAATCGCAGTTTGACAATTATAATATGTGATTGTTTTTTTACGTTTATGATCTGTATATATAAAAACAAACAATAAAATATTTAAATAAGAGCGCAAACTCGGATCTGTTGGATTCAGCCAATCAGAGAAGTGGTAATTGACAGAATTCAATAAATCAGGTGGCTGATTTGTGTGATTTTTATTGTTGAAGGGTCAACCTTTTCTTTTATAGTGACTAAAAAAGCTGATGTTCTATGAGGAAACACTGAATGTCGCTACTATTTAGGCTGGAATTCATCATAACTTTGTCACCCTGGAAACAGGAAATGCAACACTTTTCCCCAGGGTGTGCCAGTAGGGCAATAATTAGGCAACTTCTGGAAAATCACATGCAGACTGTACAATAGATGGTGGGAAAGAAAACTGATGTATTGGATCTGTTTACTTTGAAAGTGTTAACTCTTTTAATCACAATAAACTGAAACATGCATTTTACCGATCTTTACTGCTTAACATTTGGAAAGCTCAACCATTACAGGAGCCCTTTCAGAAGGACATGTATGGCTTTAATGTGATTGCAGGTTAATTGTAATCAACCTTGGGAAATTTTGACGCTTAACTTGTGTTTTTCCAAAGCTAAGGTAATTGACTACTTTGTTGGCTGACTGGACAGTCAGGGTCTAAACATTCTAAACATTTGTTTTCAGATAATGCCCCTTCAATATATACTGAAGTGGAGTACATGCGTAGGTGGAACGTGTAAGATACTAAACACTTCAATAATACTGTTTAATACTGTACAAGAAAATCTCCCTCCCCTGTTCCTTCTCCCTAACGCTGGGGTGTCCAAACTCTGTCCTGGAGGGCCACATACAGCACATGCCTGGATTTGATGATAACCCTACTATGTACAGGTGAGTCAATCACTTCTTCAGTCATCCTGATTGACTCACCTGTGCACAGAAAGGATATATTCAAATTCAGGCCCCGGTGGGGCCCTCCAGGACCGAGTTTGGACATCCCTGCCCTAACACTACTTTCTGCTCTTCAGTAAATATATACACACATTTAGGCTACTCATTGTCAGGAAGTGCTGAAGCCAGACAAAATAGAAAATACTAAACACAAACATTGTATTCAAAATTTAAGATTTTTCTCTACAAATGGTTTTATCTTTATAGTTTTCTCAATTGCTGGTGAGTTTGCTCATTAGGAATTTATCTTAATTTCCCTGTAATTGCTCTTCCTAGTAATTGCATGTGCACATTCTTCTAAATTACCACTTTTATTATTAGCTTGAAATAATTAAAATAACTTACTTCGTACAAAAATTGTTTAAATGTCCTCTATCATTCTCACCAACTGTTTCATCTCTAAGAAGATGAGGGTGTGTGCAGTGCAGCCCAACGTTGCACCATTGCACTGTGTATTGGGCTCCAAGATGGAAGCTGTGATTGGCACCACAGCTTCCCCCAGGACGTGCAAGACTATAGAGCTGGATGATGGGGGTATACCCCATACGCTCCTGGAAATCAGATTAGATCAGCCCCTCAGATTGTCCATCCAGGTCTCCCCTCTTGCCATACAATCCTCCCTTTCTCTGGGGAATCTTGACTTTTCGTCATATGGCCAAAGTATTTGAGCTTCAGCCTCATGATAATACTTTCCAGTCAACTCAAAGGTGTCAATACTACTGCGCTCAGTCTTCATTATGGTCCAACACTCACATCTGTAGGTTACTACTGGGAATACCATCATTCTAACTATGCAGACCTTTGTTGATTGTGTAATATCTTTCCTTTTTACTAGCTTGTCCAAGCTTGCCACAGCTTTCCTCTCCAGAAGTAAACATCTTGGATCCCATGAAAATAAAATCTGTCACAGCTTCCACTTCTTCCCCATTTATTTGCAAAGAATTGAGATTGCCAGATTCCATGATCTTCGTCTTTTTTTTTTCACAATCAACTTTTATTGGGATATGACAACAAAGAAGACAGGTGCTGTGCCGCAGGCCAACTTTTACACTCTCTTCTTTTAATGTCAACAAAAGGTCCTTTAATTGCTCCTCAATTTCAGCCATCAGAGTGGTATCATCTGTGTTTCTGAGATTCTTGATATATCTTACAATTCTCTTAGAGTTGATCCTTTGTTTGGTTATAGCCAAAGTGTGAAAACTTAGATAATAGATCTTTTTCTCAGCTGTTTCCTTGAAGATGGGCACAGAGAGAAATAACAAAAAAAGGGGGGGACACTTTTATGTGGCTAAATATGTTATTAATTGCCACATACTAAACTTTTAAAAAAACAATCTTTAATAGAAATTATTTAAAATAATTTTTATAATTAAAATCCGATCGTTTAAAACAAAGAATATATGCAAACTACTAGATTTGAGTTATTTGATCAAGTAAAAGATTTAAATCTATACGCCTGAAAATTGTCCATATATAAATACCACAATATGATCAAACAAAAAGAATTGGATTAGATGGGCCTAACTTAAATAGAAAAGGAATGCCTCAATACTTATAAACAATCACAAAGGGAAAATGAGCAAGTAAAAGGGACATTAAAAATACCTAGTAAATTTACTCCACAATTGTCTCTTTCTCCTATTTGTAGAATTGGAACCAAAGGAATTGGACAAAAAGGCTCCAAAATATACAACTACCAACTTAAATAATAGAGAATTACATGCTCTCAAAGAATTGCAAGAGAATGAAAAAATACCATAAAACCTTCATATAAAGGAGGGAATGTCGTAATATTAGATACTACAGAATATGTAAAAATGACTCAAACATTATTAGATGATAAACAATGCTATTTGAAGTTAAAATTAGACCCAACAGAGGAATGTATAGCATCATTGCAAAAACCAGATGAAGCAAAAGAGCTAGGATTTATATAAAAAATGGAATCTACATTTTTAGTAAACAAATATTCAACGATTCCAACTTTTTACACAATACCCAAAATACACAAAGACACAAAAAACCCTCTAGGGAAGACCAATTGTGTCAGGGATAGAAAGTGTAACTCACAATCCTAGCATATACGTAGATGAAATTATGAAACAACATGTGGTGACAAAAAAGATACCAAAGACATTCTATGTAGGATTGATGGAATAACAACAACAAAAAACACACTACTAGTAACAATGGATGTCAAATCTCTGTATACTAGCATTAAACATGAACAAGGTCTAATAGCAGTTAAATCATATCTGGATACAAAGGGATCAGACTATGAACAATATAACATCTTTATAATTAAATTATTGGAGTTTATCCTTGAAAATAATTATTTCCTTTTCAATAAACAACTATACAAACAAAAAAGGGGTACAGCAATATTCTATATTATATATTCTATATATATTCTATACACAAAAGACAGAATTATGGATACGTTTCATAGATGATGTACTGGTCCTATGGTCTGGTACAGAAAGAGAACTAAAGGAATTTGTAAAAATCTTAAACACAAACAACAATAATTTAAGATTGACGGTTGAATCCATCAAGAAAAAGATAACATTCCTTGATTTAAGTATTGAAATCAATGAAAAACAAGAACTTGAGACTAAGACACACAGAAAAACAACCGCAACCAGTTCCTTATTACACTGGCAAAGTCATCACCCAACATCAACTAAAAAAGCCATACCATTAGGCCAGTACCTACGTCTGAGACGTAATTGCAGTAACATTAGTGATTTCAAAACCCAATCAAAAGAATTATAGGAAAGATTTATTCAAAGAGGATATTCCAAGAAATATCTTGGGTCGTTATGTGTCTCGTATTTTTGTTTCGTAAGTCTGTAAATTTTGCTAGGTCCACAGTTGCTGGCAAGAAGCGCCTTCGGCGCTCCATGCCAGCAACTGAGGCCCTCTCGTTGCGAGGGCCGCAGGCTCGCTATGCAAGCCCGCAGCGTTAGCGACGGCCCGCTTGCTCACAACTATATATGTGATATTTTATAGGGGTCCATTTTCTGTTTAATCTGGATAGTGAGAGTGATACTTTTTCTGATCTTAGTAATCAAACATACCAAATATGTGATAACCCCCATCCAACCTAGGATACATAACACAATAGAAACAAGAACTATAGTAGTTATCCCTGCCCAATCACTGTTGGCTATAATCTCAATGTCTTTTGGCGAGCGTTCGTGATCATCCACAGTAATGTTGTTCTTCCTGATAATTATTTCAATGGTATGATTTGGTTTATGATCTAAGAGAAACTTTAGATCAGGATCGATAGGTATGTCTTGATGTTGGAAGGTATCTATAATTTCCATCTCTCCTTCCTGGATACTGGTAACTATATAGAAAAGGGTCACCTCACCTATGGTCATCACTGCATTTCTAGGAACTTTGACACTCTGTATAAAAGGGGAACTAAAATAACTAAGGGGAACTAAAAAGGTACCATGAGCGGGGTTAGAAATACTTAAAACATGAGTAGCATCATGTACAAATGGCTTGCCTGGACATCACATATATAGTTGTGAGCATGCGAGCCAGTTAGAGCCGTTGCTCACGCTTGTGGGCTCGCATAGCGAGCCTTTTGGCCCTCGCAAAGCGCCACAGGCGCTCCTTGACAGCAACTGCGACCCTTGCAAACTTTACGTCGCAACGCAAACAACATACGAGACACGTTAACATCCATTATGGACTCGCAAAAATCGGACGCAATCCTCGGACATGAAAAAAGGAAAAACACAATAAATACACACAACATATACAAAAAAAGCTTACCTACAGCAAGAGGGAGCATCCAGGACCTCAAAAAATTAAGTTACACCTTCATTTAACGCAAAATAAAAGAGCTTAGACACCAAAAAAAATTCTAAGCGAGAGAAAAAATGGCAGCCGAACAAAAGGAAAACGAGGCTACAGCACTCTAAACACACAAAACACCAGAAGAAACACGCAAAACACCACAAAACACCTACAGATATTCCGCTACAGACGCATACCACACATTTGCCGCCATTTTAATGCGGAAGTACACAGCTACACTAACGGTTTGGTCTTGCGCACGCACACTATTACACTGCACACATTCATCACGCTTACACAGCAGCTGCACACCACTAATACTCCAGCAACATCAAAACAGATTGTCAGCTCTTCAACAGAATGCTTCCTGCATATATTACTTAAAAATAGGTAAAGTATATTAATTTATTAATGTATTATTTATTTCATTATTATACACCAAACAGCATTAGCTCACTTACAATTTCATTGCTGTCATTTTTTGACAGGCAATTCGCTAGTAAATAATAATCTCTAACATCGGGAATCAAATATGGTGCATTTGTCCAAGCTTGGTAGGCCAGCATAGGTGGAATACATGTTCAGGCACTCTTTGGCTGTGCCTTTTATTGGGATTGGGATGTAGACTGACCTTTTCCAGTGTATTTGCCACTGTTGAGTTTTCCAATTGTGTTGGCTTAAGGCAAGCAATACTTTCACAGCATAATCTTATAGAATTCTGAATAGTTCAATAGGGATTCCATCAACTCCTGCAGCCTTGAGCATAATAGGGACCATTTTACTTTGTTACCTCCAGCTCATTGAAAATCTATAGAGGTCGTTGCTGCTATTAAGATCCTTCCTGTATAGATCTTCAGTGTATTCCTGCCACCTCTTCTTTATCTAATCTTGTTCTGTTAAGTCCCTACCATTTTTGTCTTTTATCACTCCCACTTTGGCATGAGATGCCAATTTCCTTGAAGAGATTTGTTGACTTACCAATTCTGTTTTCTTCTGCCATCTCTTTACATCGCTTATTGTAGAAAGTCTCCTTGTCTCTTCTTCTTATTCTCTGTAATTCTGCATTCAGTTGGACAAATCTTTTCCGAACCCCCCTACGTTTGGCTTTCCTTCTTTCCTGGGCTATTTTCAAAGTCTCATTAGATAGCCAGTTTGCCTTCTTAGATTTCTTTCTTTTGGGGATATTCTTTGTTGCTGTTTCCTGGATACTTTTGCAAACTTTGGTCCAAAGTTCTTCAGGCATTCTATCTTCCATGTATAGTCCCTTGAATCTTTTCTTTACTTCCACTGCATATTTACAAGGGATATTATTTATTTTGTATATGCTTGGTCTGATGATTTTCCCTCTTTTCTTCAGTTTAATTGTGAACTCTGCAATAAGAAGTACATGTTCTGAAATGAAGTCAGCTCCAGGTCTTGTTTTTCCTGATTTTGTAGAGCTCCTCCATCTCTGCCTGCAAAGTAAAAAGTCAATCTGATTTCTATATTGTCCATCTTGTGATGTCCATGTGTATAGTCATCTCACAGGCTGTTGGAAGGAGGATTTGCTATGACCAGATAATTATTTGGATAGAATTCTACTAGTCTCTAGACCTGCTTGATTTTGTACTCCAAGGCCAAACTTGCCAGTTATTCCAGGTGTCTTTTGTTTCCTAGTAGAATTCCAATCTCCAGCAATGATAGCAACATATTTTCTTGGTGTTATACCTATGACTTGTTGAATATCTTTGTAGAACTGGACAACTTCAGCCCCTTCAACATCCATGGTTGGAGCATAGACTTGGAGCACTGTGATGTTAAATGGTGTCAAGATATTTATATCAAGATATTCAAAATAATCATTATAAGTTAATCAAGTATAACGTCGATTTATAGAGAAATATCGCTTTCAAATAAAATAGCGTTTATTGACAATAACACAATAAAATTCTAATATAGTCATTTTAATCAGTAATATATCATTCACAAATGTTAATAACACAATCAAATTGAAAACAATATTAATATGATTAAATATTATGAATCATTAACCATCCTACCATCTCTACCGACAGAAACCTTTTTAGGATAATATTAAAAAGGATAAAGTAACAATGAAATACTATTAATAAATATCTCCATTCAGTAGTTAATAATCAAAAACAAAATCAATCTTATCGATAAAGCATACCAAAATAATGTATTAGCAGAATATATATTTATATACCCAGTAGAACTATATGGCAATCAAAGTAATAATACTTAATTAGTGGCTTATGAGGGTCTGTATTGATCCCCATAGGCGACAGGGTTAATTAAGGGATTATGGGGGTCTGTATTATACACCATGAATGACAGGGTTAATTAAGGGCTTAGTGGGCCTTCATTGCCCCCCAAGAGTGACAGGGTTAATTAAGGGCTTATGGGTGTCTGTATTGACCCCCATAAGTGACAGAGTTAATTAAGGGATTATTGGGGTCTGTATTGACCCCCATAAGTGACAGGGTTAATTAAGGGATTATGGGGGTCTGTAGTGACCCCCATGAGTGACAGAGTTAATTAAGGGATTATGGGGTCTGTATTGACCACCATGAGTGACAGGGTTAATTAAGGGCTTATGGGGGTCTGTGTTGACCCCCAGGAGTGACAGGGTTAATTAAGGGCTTATGGGGGTCTGGTTTGACCCCCATAAGTGACAGGGTTAATTAAGGGATTATGAGGGTCTGTAGTGACCCCCCATGAGTGACACGTTTAATTAAGGGATTATGAGGGTCTGTATTGACCTCCATGAGTGACAGGGTTAATTAAGTGCTTATGGGGGGCTGTGTTGACCCCCAGGAGTGACATGGTTAATTAAGGGCTTATGGGGGTCTGGTTTGACCCCCATGAGTGACAGGGTTAATTAAGGGATTATGAGGGTCTGTAGTGACCCCCCATAAGTGACAAGTTTAATTAAGGGATTATGAGGGTCTGTATTGACCCCCATGAGTGACAGGGTTAATTAAGGGATTATGGGGCTCTGTATTGACCCCCATGAGTGACAGGGTTAATTAAGGGTTTATGGGAGTCTGTATTGTCCCTCATGAGTGACAGGGTTAATTAAGGGATTTTGGGGGTCTGTATTGACCCCCATGAGTGACAGGGTAATTAATGGATTATGGGGGTCTGTAGTGACCCCCAGGAGTGACAGTGTTAATTAGGGGCTCATGAGGGCTCTGTATAGAGCCCCATGAATGATATGGTTAATTTTGATTTAGCGCAGGTCCTTTATGCAAGGGGTTAATGTGGGGGTCTTGAGCTGGAAATTGAATGAGGCTGTGTATTTCTTTACCTCTGATGTCTCTGGCAGTTGTATGTGGCCGGAGTTGTTTTGCACGGTTCAGGGTCGTGGAGCCTCATTTTCATTTTATTCGGCCGCCATTTTTTTGCTTGCTTAACCGATTTTCGATTGCTGAAACAGTGGGAATTCGGCTTAAATTTGCGTGTAACCTCATTTCCCGACGTCCTGGCTGTCCCCTCGTGCGTTATGTGAGTGCTTTTTAAAAAAAAAAAAATTTAATTTTTTTTTCCGGCTTTTTGGGTTTGCATGGTTTGGGCGGTTACAGCGTTGTTTTGCGACCTCGGGTATTTTTATATTTTTTCTAAGTCCTGCGGCTCTTAATTTTGGCTTGCAGGCAATGAGGGAGAGGAGGAGGGGAGGAGAAACACAAGGGAGGGAGAGGAGGAGGGGAAGAGAGACACAGGAGAGGGAGAGGAGCAAAGGAAGAGAGACACAGGGGAGGAAGAGGAGGAGGGGAAGAGAGACACAGGGGAGGAAGAGGAGGAGGGGAAGAGAGACAGAAAACCTAAGTGTATTTTTAGATAAATATCTGGTATTTGGGTTCAAGAAATAAAATACTTTTCCCACGATTGTTTTAAGTGAGAACTGATGCAAACCAAACAAATATTGTCAATACTCAAACATATACTGTATGTTGATCAACTATTGTTCATTCTAACCTCACCTGTTTATAGTGAACAGCTTCACCATGGCTAAATGAAACTCATGAGATGCTTTAATTGTAAGAATGGATACATATATATGTGTGTGTGTATGTGTATAAACCATGTTATATAAAAAAGATTATATTAAAATAAAAATATAACGGTCTGACATAACCTCATTTCTGGAATAATGTCTCCCCATAAGGTAGGTGACATTATTAAAGTAATAAGATAGTGTGTATATATATATATATATATATATATATATATATATATATATATATATATATATATCCATGTATATATATATACATATATATATATATATATATATATATATATATATATATATATTATAGGGGTCCATTTTCTGTTTAATCTGGATAGTGATAGTGATACTTTTTCCGATCTTAGTATTCAAACATACCAAATATGTGATAACCCCCATCCAACCTATGATACATAACACAATAGAAACAACAACAATAGTAGTTATCCCTATCCAATTACGGTTGGCTATAATCTCAATGTCTTTTGGTGAGCGTTTGTGATCATCTACAGTAATGTTGTCCTTCCTGATAATTATTTCAATGGTATGATTTGGTTTATGATCTAAGAGAAACTTTAGATCAGGATCGATAGGTATGTCTTGATGTTGGAAGGTATCTATAATTTCCATCTCTCCTTCCTGGATACTAGTATCTATATAGAAAAGGGTCACCTCACCTATGGTCATCACTGCATTTCTAGGAACTTTGACACTCTGTATAAAAGGGGAACTAAAGTAAAGATACCATGAGCGGGGTTAGAAATACTCATATTTGTTGAGAAAGTACTTACTAACCACTTATCCTGCACCCTTATGGCTTTAGTAGACATCATATCAAAAGATTTACTTTACATTTTCCAAATGTATGCACCATGTAATTCACCCCACATAAAGCATGAGTAGCATCATGTACAAATGGCTTGCCTGGACATAAATAATAATCTCTAACATCGGGAATCAAATATGGTGCATTTGTCCAAGCTTGGTAGGCCAGTATAGGTGGAATACATGTTCAGGCATAAGGTACGGTCAATAAGAAGCCAAGTTCCATTCTTTCTGGATCAATAAACAATAGAATTGCACTTCCCATACCATCCTGTACTTCTCGTAGGTAACTGATAGTAAGAAAAGTAATAGGTTCAACATAAAACAGATATTCAAGCCTTGATGTAGTATGCTTTTTATGCAATTCAATTGAATGAGAAATAAGCTTACAGTGCAGATTTGTAGAGACAACAGTCTCATTCACCATGGCTATTGTATCATTCAAATTCTGTTTTTGGAGCTCCAACTCTCTCTGTACCATTCTCAAGAAAGCACAAAGTCCCCTGGACTCCTTATTCAATGTTTCAATGGACACAGAAATAGCAACAGACATAGTGGTTCTCATCACTGCTCCAAGTATTGTCATAATTGCAGCTCCAAACAGAAAACCAATAAATAATTTTGGCCATTGATCATTTGAATTATATGATTAAGGAACTAAAGTGTTCTCAGTTGTTCCAACATCTCCTTCACAGTGGCCTGTGAAAGGACAACGTGGTCATGATACCATATTTGGGTTTCCTCCATTTTTATGTGGCATGTATTGGACTGTTTTTTCAATTATCCTCTGGGGATCAATGCTTGAGAAGATCTTTTGCAATGCTATTCTCCTCCTGGTTAGGATAAATCCTGGAGCCTCTTGGATAAGAAAGCCTGAGAAGGGACCAGGTTCAATGATAGATTCCATCTGAACTTGTTGGCATAGGATCATCATCACCCAGATAAGAGCAATTTTTCCTTCATCATTTTAGATTCTCTCTTTTTTTTCTATATTTAATCAAATGACAAGTAGTTTGAATGATATATTCCCAACATGATGGATTAGGTAGACATATAAAGAGACAAAAGATTTTCATTCGTACAAAATGCAACATTCATAAATCATGATTCCTCATGGCAATTATTTTCAATGACCCTCAACTGAGATCTAGTATGACATGTTCTCATTTGATTAATGTGGACCCATTTTTCCACCATTCAAATATCTTTTGGGATCTGAATCTTATACTCAACTGGTGAAATCTTATCGATAATGGTATAAGGTCCTTTCCATGAGGGTAAAAACATTTTCTCTTTTGCCTGATTACGTAGGAAGTTATAAAGATAAACTTGATCTGTGATCTCATATTCTTTCTTAGATGTTTTCAAATCATAATATGTTTTAGTGCTTAGTGCAGATTTCTCTACATTGCTCTGCGCAAATGCAAAAGCCTGTTGCAAATGTTCCCTCAAATTCTCAATATATTGATGGGTAGTAGCAGCATTTACCAAATTATGGTCTTGTGTCTTAGATAAGGTGTTGTGGGAGTACCACGCATCTCCTAGTCATCAATTTGAATGGAGACATTTTAGTAGCAGTACTAGTGGTAGATCTTATCACCATTAAAACCAAAGGTAACTTTACATCCCAATCCTTACCAGTTTTCTTTACAAATGTATTTAAGATACTTACAATAGTTTGGTTGTTCCGTTCTACCCCACTATTAGAAGCGGCGCGGTAAGCAATATGCAATTTACTTTTATTGCCTAGCATTCTCCACATATGTCTCATCACCTCACTAGTGAAGTGACTTCCTCTATCTGATTCAATTGCTTGTGGTAGGCCAAAACGAGAAAAGACATGGTTAATGAACAAAATTGTGGCGGTTTCAGATTTACAGTTTGTCGCCAGAAGACATTCTACCCATTTAGTGAATACACATGTAATAGTTAACATATATTTATTACCCTTGTATGATGTAGTTACCATACCAATAAAATCAATCTATAAATCTGACAAGGGCATAGACATCCCCCTCTCCTGAAGAGGAGCCCTATGGGTAGGAGCATGGGGTTGAAACTGAGGACATACCAAACATCTTTGACAGTAAGTTTGGACATCAATCAACATGTGTGGCCAGTATGCAAAATCGCAAAGTATCTCATATGTAATCTTCTTACCTCTGTGACCTGTTGTTGGTGCATCATGAGCATGTTGTAACATCAGACCTCAATATGCAGTAGGAACTACCCATTGATGCATACCATTCTTAGATGTGCGTATAAGCAAACCATCTAAAATGTTAAACTGGGATTTTGACTTTATTAGAATCCTGAAATCTTCCTTACTTGACACATCTATTTTGTTCAGAGTATACTGGATTGGATCCTGTATATGATTATTAAATAAATCTATGATAGGATCTTCTTTTTGACTACTGATCAAATCTAAATTAGGAGTATCTTGGGACCATTGAACTATGGATAGTTCTGTATCTTTCTGGGATTGCTGTCTAGTGATAGCCTGAATTTGCAATGGACCCATAAGGTGGTCCACTTTAATGAATTCTCCCTCTAGGGCACCTTGTTTTGCTAGTTTATCAGCTAGATCATTTCCCTCTTTATCTTGACCCTTTATCTTGGAATGTCCTTGGTTTTCTTCCAATATATTGTGAGTTCATGGGAATTTTCCATTTCATCAATGGTATGTATTAATTTACCA
Source organism: Discoglossus pictus (assembly GCA_027410445.1). Taxonomy (NCBI): domain Eukaryota; kingdom Metazoa; phylum Chordata; class Amphibia; order Anura; family Alytidae; genus Discoglossus; species Discoglossus pictus. The sequence continues at coordinate 101,405,971 of CM050164.1, read as the reverse complement.
TGTTTTATCGGTTTCTTCTGGATATTAGTTATATAATTTTGTTTCCATACTGGTAAATATTCTACAAAACTATTAAGGGCATATTCTGAATCAGTAATGATTATAAATTCCTTAATATTATGCTCTATTGCCATGTAAACAGCATAATACATCGCTATCAATTCTGCTATTTGACTACTCTTGGGTTTATTTTACAACCCTTGGAAGGAATTGGAACACTACTGTATCTATCCATACATTTCCTATTCCCACAACTAGTTTATTTTCTGTCTCCGTCTCTACATGATAGGCACATCAATCTACATAAACTGTAGGTAATGATTTACAAAATACCTCTTTATATATCTTGTGAGGTGAAAATGTATATACATCCAAGGTCTATAAATTGGCTAATCCTTGGGATACTGGATTCCTTTTATTTTGAGCATATCATATCTAAAGGCCATCCTTGTAAGGATAAGGTCCAAGCAGTTGTGCAGCTATTTGATAGATTACCAGACCTTATTTTATTGCTCTGAATATATTGTAATGGTTGGTGTGCTGTTTCAACTATTATTTTCTCACCTTGTATAAAATTCCTAAAATTTAGTAGTGACTATATTGTAGCGAATAGAGCCTTCTCACAATCATTCAATTTTACCTCTACTGGTGCTAGTGTTTTATTCGCACAAGCAATAATCTTATTATGCTGGTCACATTTTTTGTATAACACAGCACTTAAACAATTATCAGTATAACCAGTTTCTAAAAATAAAGTTTTACATTGTTCTGGGTAAGCTAGGCAAGGGGCCGGACTTAGCTTCTGTTTTAAATAATTGATTCTGATTTTAAATCTTGGTTCTGAATCTCACCCCATTTACATGGCTCACCTTTGTTTAACAATCGTATGAGGGGTCTTGTTATTTCGGCATAATTCTCAATACATTTATAAGAATAATTAGTAATACCTAGAAATTATTTAAATTATTTTGGAGTAGTAGGCATTTTAGTTTCAAGAAGGGCCTCTACCTTCTTTTTCTATGGATTTATGCCACCAGGAGTTACATAGTTACAAGTAATTGAGGTTGAAAAAAAATATTTTAGTCCATCCAGTTCAATCTTTTTAGATCTCCTCTGATCTGCAATATGCAGATTCATTGTTAATTGATCCAGAGGAAGGCAAACAGAAAAAAAAAAACAGTGAAACTATGCCAATTGTCTCAAAATGGAAAAAATATATAAAATTCCTTCCTGACCCCAGATACTGGTGATCAGACTCTTTCCTGGATCACTACTACCTCTCTAATTATTCAGGATAACCCTGAATGCCCTTTTTATTTAAAAATCTCCCTTTTTAAATGTATCTATCAAATCCACTGTCACAACCTTCTTTCACAGAGAATTATCTAAGTATTCACACTTTTGCTATAACCAAACAAAGGATCAATTCTAAGAGAATTGTATCATTTTGATTTTGGCTATACCTGTTAACTCTTTGGTTTTCTGAACTGTCATAAATACTGGGTCTTGGAGAAATCAATCTTCTCTCTACGTTGTGGGTTTTTGGTTGCCATCATAAATCCCTAATAGGATTACTTCCTCTGTAATTTGGGTTTACATAAAAGGAGTTTTTTATTCTGGGGCCTTTCATTGGTAGCATTTATTGGTCTAGATTGGGTTGGCACATATTTTGGTTTACTTTGGCTTTTTACCACCACAGCATAGGATTTGGTATTTGTTTCAAAAGGTAAATAGATGTGCGAAAGAGATTTCTGCTATTTTCTGGATGTGGCCTTTTTCTTTACGTTTATAACTGTTTCCATCATCCTGCTGAATTTCATATACAGTGCCTTGCAAAAGTATTCAACCCCTTGACTTGACTTTTTACCTATTTTGTTACATTATAGCCTTAAGTTCAATGTTTTGTTAATCTGAATTTTATGTGATAGATCAGAACACAATAGTCTAAGTTGGTGAAGTGAAATGAGAAAAATATTTACATAAAACTGTTTTTTAGAAATATAAAACAGAAAATTGGCATATGCGAATATATTCAACCCCTTTGTTATGAAGCCAATTACCAATTACCTTCAGAAGTCACATAATTAGTGAAATGATGTCCACCTGTGTGCAATCTAAGTGTCACATGATCTGTCATTACATATACACACCTTTATTAAAAGGCCCCAGAGGCTGCAACACCTAAGCAAGAGGTACCACTAACCAAACACTGCCATGAAGAACAAGGAACTCTCCAAACAAGTAAGGGGCAATGTTGTTGAGAAGTACAAGTCAGGGTTAGGTCATAAAAAAATATCCACATCTTTGATGATTCCCAGGAGCAGCATTAAATCTTCAATTTGTCCAGTTGTTCTGTTTCTTTCTTTAGACAACTCATCCCATTGCATTTGAGAATCCCCTAATTTTATCTTTAATTTATCCCACATTGATGCTAATTCATCATGTTTTTGTAATTTCTCCTTGGCATTTTCTAATTCCTTTTCTAATTCTCTAATTTTAATCACCTGACGTTCTGACATTTGTAAATATCTTACTTTTTCACATGCCTCCTGTTTAATTCCCCTGTTTAAACCAGTTATGACTATTTATTTTTCAATACTTTGACATTTCCAATTATCTGTGGCATTTCCATCAATTATCGGTTTAATGTTACAAAAATATTCCAACAATTCTGTTGGGTATTTATACCCCTGCGCACCTAGTTTTAGTATCTTATCCTGTCCTATATGAACTGAGTTGGCCTTCTGCCATCCCGTTTTTCAAATAAATGCTAGTGAATCAAAAGGTTTGTAATTGACAAATATCAATTCACTTATTTATAAATATGTTATCTCAGTAGTGCCTCCAAATATATGTCAATATATTTATATCAAGATATTTGAAATAATCAGTATAAGTTATTTGAGTATAACGCCGATTTATAGAGAAATATAGCTTTAAAAAAATAGTGTTTATTGACAATAACACAATAACATTCTAATATAATAATTAAAGAGGATAAAGTAACAATGAAATACTATTGATCAATATCTCCATTCAGTAGTTAATAATCAAAAATAAAATCAATCTTATCGATATAGCGTACCAAAATAATGTATTAGCAGAATATATATTTATACACCTAGTAGAACTTCATAGCAATCAAAGGAATAATACTTTAGTAAACCATATATGGAAATAGTTAAATACTATCTAAATAAGGAAAATAAATATCTAATAGTGGATAGAACAAACTGATCAATATATATATATATATATATATATATATATATATATATATATATATTTGTAATAGTTAAGTGTTTTGTAATATAATTGATTTAATAAAAAAATAAATCAATTTGTTTGTCTTGCACAGGAAAAATAAATTCTGCATTGCAAAATTAATTCTGGATATAAATTTTGCAATTACCAATAAGGTCTCTTTTAGACTGTACCTACAGAGAGTCTCCTAACAAAAGTTAGATTTGGCCTACTGTGAATATATACACATTGGCTGGTTATACATATATATATTATAGGCTTGGCTTCGTGAATGAAGATTTAAGAGGGGTGTCCACATCTATGGGCTCTTAGGTGGCTGAGGAGGCCAGTGGGGAACTCGACCACAGTAGTTGCACATGAAAAGTTTTATCTTGGTTGGGTGCTGTAGTGACACCATTTTTCTACGTTTCCTCTTGTCCTCAATACCAGCTTTGTGTGTGGTCTCAAAAGAGGAGACAGCCTGGTGAATGGTACTTCTCGGAAGCTAAGGCGGACTATCGACAATGGTCAGTATGACAGGCATCAAGGGACTGTTTCAATGAGTCCTTGTACCTCTTCTTTGGCCCACCTCTGTCACGATTGCCAGTGGTGAGCTCACCATATAGCACATTCTTTAGAAGTCGATCACCCTCTATCCTAGAGATGTGTTCTGCCCAGCGTAACTGCTTATTCAACAGTATGGCCTCAATGCCGTAAATTCCTGCCTGTTCTAGGACTTCAGTCTTGGGGATGTGGTCATTCCAGTGAATGTTGAGGATGGTGCAGGGGCAGCATTGATGAAAGCACTCAAGAAGTTGTAGGTGGTTGCGGTAGGTAATCCAAGACTCAGAACCGTACAGAAGGGTGGTTAGCACAACAGCTTCATACACGTTGTCAATTTCCTTGTGAATCTTTGCGTTTGAGGCGATGATGTAACCCAGGTAGGTAAAGTGTTGGACTGTTTTCAGCTTAGACTCGCCAATAGTGATGTGAAGAGGACAGTAATCTTCCTGAGGTGCGGGCTGGTGGAGAACTTCAGTCTTTTTTAAACTGACTTCTAGACCAAAGAGCTCAGCAGTCTCGGCGAAGCAAGATGTCATTTGCTGCAAAGTTGTTGCCATATGGGAAACGAGGGCAGCATTGTCGGCAAAGAGTAGCTCTTGAATGAGTTGTTCCACTGTCTTGGTGTGGGCCTTTAGTCACCTCAGGTTGATCAGACTGCCGTCTGTGCGGAATCGGATGTAGAGTCCATCCTTAACATCATGGTCTGTTGTGGCCCTTTGCAGCATCATACTGAAGAATAGCGTGAATAGAGTGGGTGGAAGAAGACAGCCCGGCTTGATGCCGTTACGTATGGGAAGGGATCAGATAGGTCATTGTTGTGCCTAACTTGGCCATACTGGTCTTCATGTAGCTGTATAATCATGTTGAGGAACTTGGGAGGACATCCTATATGTTCCAAGATTTGGCACAAACCCTTCCTGCTCACAGTGTCAAACGATTTGGTAAGGTCGACCAACGTCACATAAAGTCCCTTGTTCTGTTCTCTGCATTTCTCTTGGAGCTGCCTGAGAACAAAAACCGTGTCAGTGGTGCTCCTATTGCCACACTGACTCTCAGGAAGGAGGTCTTCTGCGATAGTGGGCACGAGTCTATTGAGAATATTTTCCCTGCGACGGAGAGCAGTTATCCCCAGGTAATTGAAGTAATCTCACTTTTCTCCCTTCTTCTTGTACAGGGTGATGATGACTGCATCACGAAGGTCCTGTGGCAATTTGCCTTCATGCCATCAGCAAAAAAAGAGCTCATGAAGTTTAGTGTGAAGTGCTGGGCCTCCTGCAGCTTTACCATTTTTTAGCGGCTCAGTGGCTCTTACAGTCTCTTTGAGAGTAAGGATTTTATTACGTTCTGTTTTCATTGTTTGTTGTGGAGAGCGACAGAGTGCCGAGACTGAAACTATGCGGTTGACACAGAATAGAGTCTGAAAGTGGTCAGACCACCAGTTCAGAGAACCTAGGACCTCTTCAGAGGTCTGCAGGATGCTGGTTTTGAGATGTTTCCATAGAGCAACTGAGGAGGGAACTGTGAAGCATCTGCGATCTTCTAGTCTTGACTGGAGATTTGCCTGATCTGTAATTTCTTCTTTGGGGCACCTTTCTTCTTTAGTTTAGGGTTGAAGTGGAGTCGAAGTTTGCAGAGCACCAGACAATGTTCCGTATTACAATCATGAGCTGGGCATCAGTCGGATGAGCAGGACATCTTGAATGTCTCGCTGGCGCACCAGAATATAGTCTATAAGATGCCAGTCCTTGGACCGAGGATGCATCCCAGTTGCTTTAGTCTGTCTTTCTGCTGGAAAACTGTATTGGTGATGGGGAGTTTCTGCTCAGTGCAAAACTCTAGCAGAAGGCCCCCGTTGTCATTGTAGTTTCCAACACTGGGATTGCCAAGTACAACGTTCCAAGCTTCTGAATCATTGCCTACTATGGCATTGAAGTCGCCAATTTAAGAGTTTGTTTGTTTTGAAGTGGGACGTGCATAAAAATGATGCAGTAAGTGTGACCCTTTTTATCAAGTTTGGAGGTGATATGGTTCCTTACCACGAAGCCCACACCAGAGAGAAGTTTCTTATTTTCTGGCTTCCCTGACCAGTAGAGGGTATAGCCTGCCCCATGTTCCTGAAGGCTTCCTTCCTCTGGGAGGCAGACTTAACTAAGGGCAGCAATGTCAATAGCCAGCCTTAATAGTTTGTGGGGTACTAGAGCAATGTGTCGTTCTAGGCGACCGCTGTCTGTTGTGTCAAGCATAGTTCTGATGTTCCAACATGCAAGTTTCAGTCCAAGTACACCTTGTGAGGCAGGTGTGAGCCTTTTCTTTTTTACTGAGTTTCGACCGCATTTGGAGATGCCCGTTGACCGCGGCTAGTCAACTGGGTGAAGTAGAGACAAGCTTTCTTTAGGCCAACTTTTCTTGGCCTCTCTCCATGTGGAGCAAGCAGTGCGGGCCCTAGAGAAGGCTGCTTGGCTGTTCATGGTTCTGCGGAATGATGCCGTCGTCTCCTGGGTCAGCATCAGGCCACCCATACACCTGAACCGACTGCATGCAGGATTGAGACTGTGTTTTCCAGTGACATCTTCTACCTGCTGTTTCACCCCTTTCCCATTGCTGCAGGGCTTTAAAATGTAGATTATTCTAGATGTAGATGTGCCCTTGGGCCTGCACAATGGAGTTTTTAGGTGAAATGCAGTGTGCACAGTACTGGTCCCACCCTTTACAATCAGGGTCCATCCTAGCAAGCTTGGACGGTGACAGTAAGGTTCTCGAGTTGTCGGTGTTACATTGGAGTGTCCTTCTCCTAGATGTCTAAACCATTGGCAACAAAAGTGAGTACACCTCTAAGTGGAACTGTCCAAATTTGGCCCAAAGTGTCAATGTTTTGTGTGCCCACCATCATTTTTCAGCACTTAACCCTCATGGGCATGGAGATCACCAGAGCTTTACAGGTTGCCACTGGAATCCTCTTCCACTCCTCCATAATGACATCATGGAGCTGGTGGATGTTAGAGACCTTGCACACCCCCATCTTCCGTTTGAGGATGCCAACAGATGCTCAATAGGTAGATGAAAGAGCTGAGAACTGCAGAACTTAGAGTCAGTGAGATATCTGAAAAGGCCAAAAAACGAACAGAGCAGCAGACAGGAGAAGCAGTACCCTGCATAACAAAACCAAATGAGCTGAGGTGCAAAAAGGGAGCACTTATAAAGCTGCAGAGAGCCCCGACAAGGGAATAGGCGGGGCTAGAGAGAGCTGTACTTGTATGAAGCAGCTGAGGGCCCCACCCACGGAAGAAGCAGGGCGAGAGAGGGACCCAAGCACAAATATATATATATATATATCAAAGATGTCATATAAAAAGGATTTTATTAAAATAAATATATCAATTAATGTATGATTACAAAAGGTCTGACAATGGCTTGCCTTGAATTTAAATATAAATAATTATTTTATTGGGATGTATCTGAGCATTGCTTTGCTACCCTTGATAGACTATGAGGGTTACTCCATTTCTTCTGTGGGATTCTTGACCACAGTAGAAGATCTGGTGGTTGTCTGATGGAAAATGTCTCCTTACAGCCCAATTAAGGTCACTAATTTCCAGGATATCAATTATTAACCTTATCATCTCATGTTTGACCACACCCAGTTTGCCAGGTTCTTCGCAGCAGCCGACTTTCATTTTCTCCAGACACATCTGCAGCTGGGTCTCCTTTTGACTTTGGCCCAACCACTTAATTAGATCTGGTGCTACTCATACTTGCCCTCTGCTCTTCCTCAGTAATGTGGTAGGCACCTTCTGAGCTAAGAGGCTCATCTTCCGGTGCCATATCGCTATGTCTGGTTCTGCTTGTCCACACAGTTATTACTGCAGTAAGTGCCTTCTCCAGTAGGCCATAATTCGTTCCGACCTCTCTGCCATGACCTGGCCATCTTGGGTGACCCTACATGGTATAGTTCATAGCTTCATTGAAGTACACAAGCCCCTTAACCATGATAAGGTAGTGATCCATATATATATATATATATATATATATATATATGTGTATATATATATATATATATATATATATATATATATATTTATTTATATATATATATATATATATATTTATTTATATTTGTATGTTTATATAAATATATACGTCTTTTAGCTTACTATTCAACACTTACACTTAATTATTATGTTTCATATTTACTTAAAGTGTATTAAAAGTTCTAGACATTAGAGACTAAACAGGAAGGGGTCACCTAAGTTGTTTACACAACCTTCACTGGCTCCAGGAGAAGGGACAGATAAATTGTTTCCTTTATTTATCTCATTCTCAATCTTTGTGTTTCCAATCATTATTTAAAATGCCACATACAAATGGGAACATACATGAACTCTTTTTCCTCCAGTATATGTGAGGGGAAAGAGGGGATACTACCTACAAATTCAGGCTGCTCATTGGTGCTTCTAAGGGAATGATTGACATGGAAGGCAGGTCAGGAAGAACAGCCTCTACCGATGATGTCAGGGCAGGCACTCACTGCCAGTCAAATTACTTCCCTTAGTTTTGAATGGGGGAAGCACACCTGCAACCTGAGTAGTTTGAGTAATGAAGCAGACATGTTATGTTATTTGAATTCTGAGTGAAAAATGTATGTATTTTAAAAATTAAAAAAGGTACTTTAACATGCTTTTAGGCAATCACTACAGTGATGTGGTGGAGATTATGCTGAATTATGTCACCTTTTAAGATAAGTTTAAGAAGATATAAATCCACTGGCATATATATGTATACTGATATAATATTAAAGTACAATGTTTACTGATTTTATACATAATGAAGAATGTTAGTGATATGTGTTCTATGGTAGTTTGCCGCAAACCTATTTAAACAAAGCAACTAAAGGAAACAGTTAAATCATTATCTTTCTGTGGCTCATTTTACATTTTAATATTTACAGATTGATTTGTGCAATGTTGATTAGTATTGACTTATAATTCAATATTCCAAGTGCTGTGGGATGAAATTGAATACTCTCCAGAGAAGAGACTAAATTTAGGGCTAACAATCAATTTGTTCTTGGCAAAGAGAATAATTGTTCAATCTACTGTACAACCTGGGAAATCAATATGCATAATGAATGTATATTTATTAATGGGGCTATTTTGATTGTAGGTGAATGAAAATAAGCCTATACTTGTTAACGTTATAGATATACTAGAAACACACACATAACTTATATAACTTATGGAAAACTTAATAATAATATGTCTATAATTATTTGCCTTTTATCAATGTTTCTATCCAAAAATTATATTGCTGTGAATATGCAACTACTTTAAAAAAATAATATATTACACTTTTAGAAATGGAATTACAATAAGTTAAGACAAAGCATGAAACTGGCTAGTGTAGTTAAGTTAATTTCTTAGAATAATGTAAAACAATAAAATTTACTCACAGAGATATAAGGCATAGAACTGACTACAATTTGATATATTTGACAAGTAACATGATCAGCTAGACCATCCAAGGGAATTATACCACCATTTAGACCTGTGTTCCAAAGCTCCAGGGGTTAAAGAAATACCTCCGCCTGAGGCTTTCTTCCTCATCAACAGGTTCTAAAATTCACAACATACCAAGACCCCCATTATATTCCCTGTATTGTAACGTTACACTGGCAAAAAGTGCCAAGTAAATTTCTCTAGCTGTTCTATTTCCCCCGTCATACCCACATGTACAACAGGACTGTTTGGCTGGTAAATGAGAATTAGGGCAATAGACAATACAATGTTGTGACTGTGACAACATGTTTAAAGGTTAAATGTTATATATCCCTTTGATCCTCTTGTTTTTAGCATACCACGCACTGAGCCCTTTGTCTCTATTCAGGTCCATGGCCCTACTGAAATTAATGCGCATCTAAGTGTCTGAATACTCTAGAAGCCCTGGTCAGCTCCAAACATGTGTACCCACCAGTCTCACCTTCCCAAGGGTCAGCTGAACCCCTCCTGACTCTGTACCTCTGAAGTTTCCGAAGCCTAATCTGTACAGAGTTGGATACCCCAGATGTATTTTGTCCTGCACCCGAGTGCAACTTTTCCCTGCATAGAACTTGTCCCTACCCAGACCACCGCTGAATCCTCTCTGACTATCTACACCAGGGTTTGGCAAGTTCACTTCTGGAAAGCCAGTATTTGAGAATGTCCTTTCTGTGCACAGGTGAATCAATCAGGATGACTGAAGAAGTAATTGACTCACCTGCACTAAGGATATCCTCAGATCCTGGCCTGTGTGGGGCTCTCCAGGACTAAACTTGCCCACTCCTGATCTACAGCAATTACATCTGACCCCTAGTCCGTAGAGGCATTTTAGCCTTGTCTGGAGCTACCCCTTAGTAGCTTGTCCCTGCCTGGAGCTATCTTGGGCATGGCTGTTAAGAGATAGATGGCAGGCTGGTACACTAAACATACCAGGCATCCCTGCTACAGTTCCCGCATAAGGGGGTGCTAGGCCCCGGTACTGGGAATTCATGGAGCACGGGAAGGGGGACTTTGCCTGTTCACTTAAAGGAGCTGTTATATGTTTACGCTTAGCTGTAGAAGGGCACATACACAGTCAGACATGGTGTCTCCATCATTGCTCTGACTAATGACCCCTTGGAAGGCATGGATAAAAGAAGGGATTAGGCTATTAATGAGCCAGGCTCTTGATCAGCAGGGGGTGATCAGGGAGAATGACATCATTTGATGGAGAACACCTCCAATATGCCCAGGGTATGGACTGTAGTGATTAGATCATCCTATGTTTACCTAAGGATATGGCTTGTTCTGATTGGTTTGTGTTATGCTTAAATATATTGCACTATTGCCAATAAACTTGTATTCAGTTTGGCCAAAATGATTGTGTGTGGTTCATTCTAGGAAAACCATAATCTTGTCTGCAGTTATTGTTGCTGATCCTGTCTGGGGGGAATAATAACAGAAGGTAACTACTACAGATCTTGCTTTCTGATACTCATTCATATCCTGTTAGTAGGGGTACAATGGACCTGGCGATCTACTGGGTTTTGATTGATCTAGGATCTTTTCATGCCCAATGGAGTAGTAGGTTGTTACACCCCTGTCAGCATGATTGCGAGAGAGCTACCCCTGAGGACTACGGCAAGATGCAAAATATGGCAAGATTTCCCATTGATTTTTCCATGTAAGGAATTTTACAAGTTGCTTGAGCTCAAGAAAGCTACTCAATTCCAAATCACTCAAAATTACTTGTCAGTCACAACTCCTAATATCCCCGAATTTTAAAAGAATATTCCAGAGCAGAGACTGCTTTGTCCCTACCCACTCACTACTGATAACACCCTTTTCCACTCAAACACTATTCCCCTATCCTGATTAACTCCATCTACATAATTGTGGGGGTGCATTGAGACCCCCATGGTACCTAACATGTTAACCCCATGCAACAGGGGTCCTTAAAGGACCCCCATTGCACCTATATGTTAACCTTCACCACAGGGTTCCTAAAGGGGCACCAAAAATGTACCCATATGTTACAAGGGAGGACCCCATGGCATTCAACAATTAACATCTGCCATGGTGGTCCATCAAAATCTATCTAGACCCCCATGGTAACATAAAATAAAACATAAAATGAGGTAACCAGAATACAAACCTATTTAAAATAACCACCCAATAAATAAAAAAATAAAAAAAATCACTAAATTACAAAAAATAATATAATATAAAAATAATATTACTAATAATAAAAAAAATATTACCAATAATAACAAAGAATTCCAAATAAAAAAAACAAAACAATTAAAATAATAAAGTACAATGAAATAAAATATAATTAAAACATGTAAAATAAAATAGATTAAAGCACAGTGATGATCATCGACGCTGTGGCCCTCAATCTTCAGCCTTAGACCATTTCAGGTCCTTTTCATTCTTGATTGAAGACCACAAACCTCTCTTCTGGGGCCGTCCAAAATAAAAATCCTGCCTCTCTAGAAAAAATAAATAAATAACAAAACTAATGGAGCTTTTCCTAGGAGGAGCTCCCCCACTACAAATCTCAGTTGCCATGCTTTCTGCTTTTAATTAGAGTTTTGGAGCATTCTGATCAGAATGGGGTTACAGTTGTCACCATGTACAATATGATTTTCTAATTATTTAAACCAATCAGATTGTTTAGGTTTTATGCCCCTCAATTTTGATGGACCCCCGTGGCAGGAGGTTAATTTTTAAATGCATGGACCACCCCAGCAAGTGATAACTTACAGGTGCAAAAGGGGTCCTTTATGGACCCGCATTGCAGGTGGATAACATTTTATATGCCATGGTGGACTCAATGGACCCCCATGATTATGTAGGTGGGGTGATCAGTGTAGGGGGGTGAGTTTTGAGCTGGGAAGAGGGCGATTGGTGAGTGAAAGGTAAGGGCATCTACAGGGATTTCCTCCACCATGTGCATGGATAGAGGGAATCCCCAGGTATTCGCATTAGTGTCAGTGTGTGGTTGTGCTCAGTAATATTTACATTTGTCAGTAGTTTACATCCCACAAATAGAATAGGGTTCCAGTTAATCTAAAACAGACTTTGATTATTATCCCCAGAGCAAAAAAACAACATCCTTTAGCTAGTTTCCTTAATCCAAGGGTGTCGGTTTATTGCACACAAATTGGAGAACTTTTTTTTATACAAGATAGGTGCCAAACATAAACAGAGAATAAAGAAACTTAAATTTGAAAACAATGCAGTTAACTGATTTTACTTTGGTGGTTAGCATGTTCAGTTTGTTGAATATCTCATTACCAGACCAGCTAAATGACTACTCGGCATCCCCTGCTGGGCCAGATGTTTCCAAGCCTGGCCCTTCTAGTATCTGCAATGAAGTATGTTTGTGTCTCTCCCAAGGAGGTTGTCACTACCTTGATCAGACCATTGTTTCAGGGAAGGCTTGCTGGATTATGGAATACAACCCACACATATAAATAAATATATCCTCTATAAAAGATGTTTAACATTAACTGGTAACAAAACAGTGTATACAATATACCACCAGTAAAGGCAATCCTCTCCTTTAACATACAGAATCACGTGTGATATCTCTAGTACAGAGGGTATGTTCATTTTGAGGCTTATACCCTTGAGTGAAACAAGGTGATTCATGAAAATATAGTTTCAATGAAATATTGAATTAACACTGAACTTGAGGACTTACAGACATGAACTGCAGAAGCAAAGGCAAGATGCCACTCACAAAGCAAACACATAATACAAACGAATTAGAATAACAACTATAATTGCCTCCAGGTTTTTAATAGAGGACACTGGAGGCACCAGGGTGAGCAATCTGCAATGGCTTAAAATGACAGATTTTGAGTTGGTCAGCCTCCAGTTAAATTATCCACCCTATTCATTGCAACTGTTTTTTTTTCCACATGTGAGTGCTTTATGGGGATATATTTGCTGATAATAAGGCAAACTATATTGTCTGCAAGTGAGTTGAGGGCTCCAGTTCCCCTCTGTTTGCGAGGCTATTCAATTGCTCAAGCTCGTCAGTTGCATGCTTGAAGTGAAAACCGTAAACCATGCACTGGTTCGGAACAGTTGAGGGTGGAAACATGAAAAATTTAGCAAGCCTGTAACCTTCCATTTAAAATCAGCCAATAGAATATTAGACTGTCCGAATTACGGCAGTAAAACATGGAGGTTGGCTGTCATCCGATTAGAATCGGGAGTATGATATGCGATCAGACTCGCAAGACATAGAAAATACAGAATAATGAAAATGAATGCCAATACTGTTCTAGTCCATATGGGTGGACTGATATGTATTAACTCATTGATACCCAAGATAGTTTTAACCCCGAAATTACACAAAATTAAAATGTATTTCCTGCCAATTTGTGGGCTTGGGACTATTGTGCAATTAATTCTAATGTCTATCATCCCTTTCCCTGTTATTTACAGTGCAGGATTGATCTTTAATTAGCATTTACTGTGCAACAAACTGGTCTTTAACCCCTTGTGGATCCTCTCTAGCACATGTAGGATTTCCTCCTCCATTTGCGGTTCACGAGTGTGGATACGTTTGTGAGCTTGGGGAAATTAAGCAATTGAATAGCGATTTGCGATTTTAGACTTGTGAAAGTCACAGATCAAAGGCTTCTGAAGGCTGTAAGTTACGAGTTAGATGGACACAAGTTTATCAAGCCTGTAACTCGTAACCCAATCACAGCCCGCAAAAAGACGCCAATTGAATAGCAAAATATCTTGCCATATCACTTATGGGCTCCCGGATCTCAAATTTGGCTAACTGTGTGTGGCCCTATGTAAATAGAATGCATTTTTATTAAAAATGTCTTTCTCAGATTTCAATAAAAGATAGAAATTGCTTTTGAATCATAACAGACATGATGCTATAGGTTTTATAGTCCATCAAGGATGTTTCTCATATGTCACATAAAGCACACTCATTCACATACCATTTATACAGAGTCTACAGAGTCTTATCTTCATTTCAAACTACTCTTACTAATTTGTTCACTCTACTTTAATTTACAAACCTCGGCATGTTTCCAGATTATGTTATAATTTAGCCAGTGAATTCATCATCTTATTTTCTCCAAATGATAATTGTATTTGACATTACATTTTTTTAACTACAATTGAATAACTGTTCTGATGCTTGATTTTACTTTTTAAATTAATTTATGATACTGACCAGTTTGGAGTTAATTCAAGCATAAATTTCTGATGTAGTAATCAATAAATACATGTAATTTCTTAGTTTACATCATTGATTCAGAAGATATATGTTTTATGTTGCACTGTATTTGACATTCTCATTTGGCACTGTTATTCATCATTTACCTTACTCCGTTAATTAAACTATCTTCATCATATCTCATCATCTGTTCTCTTGCCTCTTGTTGAAACATTACTGTAATTAAGAAATACTTAAGACTAATTTTCCTCTTGGCTCTAACTACTGTTCCTACAGTATTTGCCATATCAATGGATTTTTCATTTTAAGAAAGGAATACACTACATCAGGCAGTACAATATGACCAGGATTTAGATCAAAGCAGTGGTTCTCATTTGTAGTCCTCAGTAAAGACTAACAGACCAGTATTTAAAGGGTTTTCTTGCTTACACAGAATTGATTAATTGGAATAGTTGATATAATGAGTAAGGGACTGTTTTAATCACAAATTTAATAAAGAACCACCACACAATGAAAAGCAAATATTTGTGTGAAAACTTTAAGTCCGACTTAGAGTTTTATTAAGCAGGAAAAAGTCATACATCTAGTTTTTAATTCGGAAAATATTAATATTGATGCATCTACAACCCTGGGGACAAACATGATACATTGGTGGAAGTTGTGTGTGAGTGAGGTCTTTATATTTTTGGAGAGCTATAGTTGTATCCTTTGATGCAAGGTGTCTACTTCATGTGCAGTGAGAGGGAATGGATGGTGTGTCTATTTCAGTCTTATCCAATTATCTTTACAATGACTTCATGTTTCCTCCTTTTCCCTGTTATTCAGTACTGAGGTAGAGATGTAACAAGCACAACATGGATTCCTGTACCTATAAACCCTTACAGCTTCTAACATTGTTAGTTTGGTATATGCTTGATATATAAGTGTCTTTTTTTAATTTGGTGGCCTTATAACTTTGATAACAGGCAAAATGTTAGGTGAGGTAAATAATTGAATGCATAACTAAATTTGGTTACATTTCATATACATTTATTCCTTACTATGGTCTGAAATGTACATTTGTAGCTGTTTGAGATTCTTTTTTACCAGGTGTGTCCTTCTAAATTTTTAAGATTGTTATTAGACCGATTGAAATCACTAAACCTTTTGAAATACCACAATTATAAGCTAACTCTTCATTCACAGTCTTTTCTCACTTGCAGAAGAAATGGTGGTTCCAACTGCCATGGACATATTTATGTTTTATGCTTAGATTGTAAGTTCTCCTCAGAGAAGGGTCCTCATCTCCTCATTTAACACTGTGTATGTACAAATGTGTTCCCTGGTTTATGCTGGCACTCTAAAAATAAAATATAATAGTCTTTGTGGGTCACAAAGATGGCTTGATTTGTAAACATTACAAACTTCAGTAGTATACTGTAGGAAAAGGGTATTTTAATGTCATATTGAATAAATAAAGGACTTGTTGTTTCTGTTTATTCATTCAGTCACATCTGACTCTCCGTGACTCTATGGACCACAACACGCCAGGTGCATCTCTCAGTCACTGCCCATTTGAGCTCCATCAAGTTCATGTTCATTGCTTCAGTGACCTCATCTATCCATCTCCACCTCTGTCGTCCCCTTCTTCTTGTACCTTCAATCTTTCCCAGCATCAGAGTCTTTTCCAGGGAGTCTTGCCATCTCATAATGTGGCCAAAATATTTGAGCTTGATCATATCTTATAGTGAACAGTTTGTCTTGATTTCCTGAAGTTTTGATTTATTGGTTGTTCTTGCAGTCCAAGGGACTCTAAGCAGTCTTCTCCAACACCATAATTCAAAGGTGTCAATTATACGGCGCTCAGACTTCTTTATGGTCCAGCTCTCACATCCGTATTTTACTACTCAGAATACCATAGAGCGATCTATGAGGACCTTTGTTGATAGTTTAATATCTTTACTTTTTACTAGCTTGTCCAAGCTTGCCATAGCTTTCCTCACCCAGAAGCAGACGTCTTTTAATTTCATGACTACAATCACCATCTGCAGAGATCTTGGATCCCAGGAAAGTAAAATCTGTCACTGCTTCCACTTCTTCCCCGTCTTTTTGCCAGGAAGTGAGATTGCAGCAGGCAAAATTTTGCACTCTCTTCCTTTAGTTCTTCCTCACTTTCAGCCATCAGAGTAGTATCATCGGCGTATCTGAGGTTGTTGATATTCCTTCCAGCAATATTGATTCCGGCTTTGGATTCATCCAGCCCAGCGTTATGCATGATGTATTCTGCATATAAGTTGAATAAATAAGGTAACAATATACAACCTTGTCGCACTCCTTTTCTGATCTTGAACCATTCTGTTGTCCAATGTTCAGTTCTGACATTGGCTTCTCTGTCGACATAGAGATTCTTTAGGAGGAGAGGAGGAGAATGAGATGATCTGGTACTCTCATCTCTTTAAGCACATGTCACATTTTGTTGTGATCCACACAGTCAAAGGTTTCAGAATAGTCTATAAAGCAGAAGTAAATGCTGTTTTTGGAACTCTCTTGCTTTCTCTATTATCCATCGGACATTGTCAATTTGATCCCTTGTGTCTCTTTCTCTGCAGAACCCAGCTTGCACATCTGGAAGTTCCTGGTCCATATATTGTTGGAGTCAAGCTTGTAGAATTTTAAGCATTACCTTGCTGGCATGTGAAATCAGTGCAATTGTTCGATAATTGGAGCACTATTTGGCACTGCCTTTTTTTTTAGATTATGATGTAGCCGGACCTTTTCCAGTCTATTGGCCATTGTTGAGTTTTCCATAAGGCATAAGGCAAGTAACACTTTCACAGCATCATCCTATATATATCTGAATAGTTCACTTGGGATTCCATCTCCTCCTGCAGACATCCTAGGGCCCATCTCACTTCACTCTCCAAGATATCTGGGCCCTCATTGGACAAATTATTGAGGTCATAAGATCCTTCCTGTATAGATCTTCAGTGTATTTCTGCCACCTCTTCTTTTTCTGATCTTTTTCTTTTAAGTCCCTACCATTTTTGTTTTTTATCACTCCCACTTTTGCATGAAAGGTGCCTTTTAGGTTCCCAATTTTGTTGAAGAGATCTCTTGATTTACCCATTTGGTTATCTTCTTCAATCTCTTTACATTGCTTATTGTAGAATGTCTTCTTGAGTCTTCTTGCTATCCTCTGGAATTCTGCATTCAGTTGGACAAATCTTTTCTTATCTCCACTACCTATCGATTTCCTTC
The DNA here is from genome assembly GCA_027410445.1 of Discoglossus pictus. Lineage (NCBI taxonomy): Eukaryota > Metazoa > Chordata > Amphibia > Anura > Alytidae > Discoglossus > Discoglossus pictus. The sequence continues at coordinate 101,388,199 of CM050164.1, read as the reverse complement.
TTTCCTGGGCTACTTTCAAAGCCTCATCAGATAGCCAGTTTGACTTCTTACTTTTGTTTCTTTTAGGGATATTCTTTGTTGCTGTTTCCTAGATTATGTTGCAAACTTTGGTCCAAAGTTCTCCAGGCATTATATCTTCCATGTCTAGTTCCTTAAATCTATTCTTTACTTTCACTGCATATTTACAAGGGATATTATTTATTTTACATTTACATGGTCTGATGGTTTCCCCTCCTTTCTTCAGTTTAATTTTCAACTTTGCAATAAGAAGCTCATGGTCTAAGCTTCAGGTGTTTTTGCTGACTGTATAGAGCTCCTCCATCTTTGGCTGCAAATTATATAGTCAATCTGATTTCTATATTGTCCATCTGGTGATGTCCATGTGTAGATTCTCGGAGGCTGTTGGAAGAGGGTGTTTGCTACGACCAGTGAATTGTCTTATTATTATCTTTATTTATATCGCGCCAACCTATTCCGTAGCACTGTACAGGGGTTTAGTACATGGTAAAAAACAAACTTAACACCTTATAAAGAATGGCGGGCCCTGTTTTTGAGCATATAATCAAATGTTCATAGTGCTTGTTTCCAAGACACGGACACAAGATTGAAAACTCGCAAACTTACAATCTAAGGGTTTAGGTGTGATACAAGACGGTGACAAATGGAAAATGGCAACGTGAATGCAATTTGTTTAGTCAATTGGAGGGGTCTGTGTGTTGTACTGTAGATTGTGGGTGGGAGTGTTATTAATCTGTGGAGTGTGCAGTTGTAATTATAAAGGCTGAAGGTGATAAGAGTTTTTAAACAGGTGTGTTTTTAGTAATTTTTTTAAGGTTTTGAGGCAGGAATATAATCTAATGGAGCGAGGCAAGGGGTTCCAAATAGTAGGGGCAGCATGAGAAAAGTCTTGAAGACGGGAGTGAGAGGAGGTGATGAGAGAGGAGGAAAGAAGAAGGTCGTTAGCAGAACGAAGGGGGCGGTTGGGAGAGTATTTTGAAACAAGAGCAGAGATATAAGGGGGTGCATTGTTGTTGAGGTCTTTATATGTTAGGGTCATGATTTTAAATGTGATTCAGGAAGCTATGGGAAGCCAGTGGAGTGATTGACAGAGAGGAGCTGCAGACACTGAGCGTTTGGTATTGAAGATGAGTCTAGCGGAGGCGTTCATTATGGATTGAAGGGGAGACAGACGAGAGATGGGTAGGCCAATCTCTGGCCTGCTTTATTTTGTACTCCAAGGCCAAATTTGCCAGTTATTCTTTTGGTTCCCTACTTTAGCAATCCAATCTCCTATGATGATAGTAACATCTTTTCTTGGTGTTATATCTATGACATGTTGAATGTCTTCGTAGGACTGGACAACTTATTACCTACCTTATGCCATATTTGGAACCTTTGCTCCATTCTATTAGCCAACATGCCTTTGCCTAAGATAATACAATGGTGGACAGAGCAGCTGAGGATAGACAGATTTGTGTGACATTATTTTCCAAGTTAGAATGTCTAGTTATGGGAAAAACATCAGCAACCGCAATAAAATCCATGGAGTATGTGGAATAAGAATCTACAATCTTTTTCTTGCAGCATAGTGAATCTTTCACAATACTGACCTCATCTAATCATGAGATATAGCCTGAAATTCTGCTGGCTCACAGCTGAGAATCTAATTTGTTGACAATACCCAGAAGAAGTTTAGTGACTGACCAGTATAATGCATTTTGTTGTTCCTGTAACTGAAGTGTGAAGATGAACAATACTATTTAGCCAACCACAGAGGAGTTTTATTATTTCTGCTTAGAGTACTCAAAAATAATTTTGTAAAGGTTGGTAATCCACATATTTATCCACTATGTGTATTGATAAAAACTATCCAAGAGTGCAATGTTGCCCAGGGGTGTTAATAATGGGCTGCCTTGGGATCATGAACCATTTTGTAGACATTTTATGCAGCCATTTGTTACAGTCCTGTATTTTAAATGATTTGAGCTATTTAACATTTACTAATTAGCTCTTGGTGTATGGGAGAGACTGGGACAGACCATTTTATACTATTAGTTAGATAGACTGTCATGCAACAGCTTGGCAATGGGCTTTGTAATGGGAGCTAACAAGTGGGTAAAATAATATGTTACTGTTTTATCACTGTACAGTAAGTACGTATCATCCAGTAAAGGAGAGTAGTTTAGGAGATTTGTGTCCAACTGCCACCTTGCCCTCTAAGGATTATTTACTGCTACTAAGGGCTGTAATGTACTGGGTTCTGCTGGTGGCATTTTAAATATATAACATGGTCATCAGAACATTGTATATATTGATAGCACAAGACAATATACATGAAAAATTAACTATATGCTATTAAGTCACTGCTGTGATTGAAGATTTAGAGGTACTGGTAGAATCGAGATCGGACTACTTGAGTACCAGACAGTTTATGAGGGTGGGCCAGAGACCAGACAAAATAGAAATACTTTTTTGGGATGTCCCATTGAGAAATAGGTATTAAAATATAACCTTTATTGAATTAACAATTACAAAGATCCTTTGTTAAAATTTAAAATAATGAAAATACCTTGATTAATATCAATATATACAATGTTCTGATGACCAGTAATGATACCCAATTTTTTAAAATAATTTCTTCCCTGTATCTGTTGTTTCTTATAGAGTCTTAATTTTAAAGTCACAATTTTAAAGTCAGTCTCTCCCAGATATCATCAAGATTGTTCAAATTGTTATCTTAATTACATTATATTAAAAGGGATATTTACCTAGACCCTCACTATAAGAGAACCAAGCTAACATTAAGCTTCTTTATTGCAACTATTAAGCTAAAGGATAAAACAAGTTATAAACTTTTATATGATGAAAGGCAGAAGATGAGAGCTTTCTCAGAAATTTAAGCAACAAACTGAACTGGTGAACAGTTACATTAAGTAAAAAGTAGTGTTCCTTTTATGATAGGAACAGGAGGTAAATTTACAGCAACAAAATCAGTAACAAGTCACTTAATATATTAATAAATGAAAAATAACACAGACTCAATTAGTTACATATCAGAGTGAGCAAACAAAGTATCAAATGGATTTAAGCTCCCTATAAGTGTCTCTAATATAACCAGCAGGGATAATAAATCCAAGTAATATATATTGTGAATAAAAAGTTGAGAATCCCATATAATTAAAAATGCTGTTATATCAACTAAGGCAAAATAAGATTAGACTGACTTTAAAATTGTGACTTTAAAATTGAGACACTATAAGAAACAAAAGTTACAGGGAAGAAATTAATAAAATATTGGGTACCATCATCAGAACATTGTATATATTGATATTAATTGACGTATTTTCATTATTTAAAATTTTAACATAAGATATTTTGAGTTGCTAATTCAATAAAGCTTATATTTTAAGACCTATTTCTCAATGGACCATAACAAAAAGGTATATCTATTTTGACTGGTCTCTTGGTCAAATTTGATAAACTTATTCTGTTGATATACCATATATTGGCTAAATACATACAAAAATAGAAGGCCTTTTAAATTTAAGTGCTCCAGCTCTACTATGGACTGTTTTCTGTTCCATCATACTACCCAAGGTGTTTTCAGACATTGTTAGTTGCTTACACATAATGACCTCCAAATTAGAAATTCATTAGTCTGCTGCTTTCTCTGCTTAATTTGAAATTGAGTCGAATGTGAACGTTTGTAGCCTGGTTTAAGGTAAACACATATTGCTGACCAGGCAATAAATACACCTTTTAATGTTAAAAATTGATTTTTTACCATTTTACAATTGTTAGTACATTGGAATTTCCTTTTTTGGCAGATGGTGGACCAAAATGGCAATCTGCATTTTAACGCTTGCTAAAATGATCAGTTTTCCTATATTTGATGAAATAGAGGATACAATAATTATCAAGATGCACAATACAGTTATATGTTAATGATTAATTAACATTATTAGTTGAAATGTGTTATTTTGCCCCTCTGCACATAGCTATGAGAAATTGGAAGGTAATTCTTTAAAAATAAAATACATTTAGAAACATAATCTGACTACTATTTGGGCCATTACATATTTTTCTCTGTATTCCCATATAATTGATTTTAAGTGTTTCATATTTGTTAATTTATTACTGTCCAGCAGTCTATTAAATGCCATGTATAACCTTTTGCTATAGCAATACTTAATGTAAGCTGTTTAATCAATCATCATTCTTTATATTACTCAATTAATGCAGTACCAAAGCGAATACATTAATTATAGCAATCAAATTAATTTAAAATAATCAAAAATATAGTAGGCAGCTCCTTTGGATTTTTAAGAGGCAGTTTTCATTACATCACTGTATATGGCAAAATACTTTTTATTCCAACAAAAAACATATATATTGCAACAAAGTGAAAGGGCTTCATATACAGCTATATAGTAGCTAATGTGAGACAATTAAGACACAACCAAAAAACTTGAGACTGAAGACCAATATAAATGTAAGACTTGGCTCAAACTGCAAGGTTTTTGAGTGCTGAATTTATTACTACACAACCTAAGTCAGTGAAGTACCTACACATACCACCAGCTGACATAAATAAGATTATTACTGAGCAATGTAATGACATTTTGTCCCAGTGATGCAAACATAGGTATAGGTAATGCTACTTGAAAATACCCATGTCAGTGTAATGTATGTACTATCTATACTAATCAACAATGGCAAGCTTTTGACAAGCTTATGCTAAAGGGGAAAATAACATTAGAACATAAAACACATTATTATTCCTCCAAAAAGTTATCATTATCAGCTGGTTTAAAAAAAAACATTAGATTGAATTATAACTTTACCAGTGGCTTATGAAAACAATATCTAAATACCCCATTACAAAATCTATCAAATGTATAAGTAAAACTTAAACCCAAAGAACCATCATTCAAATATTCAACAAAATCTATTATATTCCATATGAATATTGGGTCATCACTGAGTCGATTACAGAGGTACAAGTTCGCCCCATTCACTGCACGATCAGGATATATTGAAACACAAAATACTCCATAAAGAGGTTAGCAAAACTAGGGGCAAACGTTGTCCCCATGGTCGTGTCTTTGACCTGTAGAAAAATGTTATCCAAAATTAAAAATAATTATATTGCCGAACAAGAAAGATAGAAAACAGTATAAACTATTTCATTTTGTTATACATTTAATCAATCATTTACACATTTTCAGAGATATTTCGGAAATAAGCTGTGTTTTGTTAATTTTGGGGTGTTGATTCCAAATATGGCCAGAAGAATAGCCTAGCACATCAAATTTTATGATATTTTAATTTTTTTATTCAGTATTCTACTGTATATTAAAGTAGGGCTCATAAATAATTTTGTGAAGGCTATTGATTAAAAAGGTGTTGGATTCAGGCATTTGAAGGAAAAAATCTAATGTTATGCTAAGCTCAAAAAGGGTATCTTTGTTGGCCCATATATTAGAAAACTACTGATCGTTAACAATTTTGTAAGGAAACAAGCCCTCCAAAAATCCTTCTTTTGTGAAAATCATTTTCATCTATGGCTAGAGGGTTTCTATGTAACGATAAGGAAAAATACTATTGACATCTAGCACAGTATCTCTAGGAGAACTACAAAAACATGAGATGTTGGATACAACTGATGACACTTGATACATTTGGGAGAAGTCAGTGATGAACAAATGGAAAGACTTCACCAGGACATCAGGACCATGGAGAAAAGGTACCAAGGAAGATAGGAGTATGCTATGATGGGGGACTACTAATGTTTTTTACTCATAATAGGAATAAATAAAGATTTCGTATAGTTTGTCTTTTAGACTTTTTCTGCAAAGGAGTGCTATTTAATCCAAGAGAAATCTAACAATAAACATTATCCAAAAAATCTCAGTACTACTTGGTAAAAAGGACAATATAAGTCAATTGAGCAATTGACAAAAATGTTCTCTAAGCCGAGTTAAATGTTCAGCTGTGGTAAATACATTTTTCAGTAATAGCAGTTACAGAAATAACATATTTAGTCTTGATAAGCAATCCTCCTTAGCTTGAAGGGTGTGTTGTATTTGGATCTTTCCCTTTTTTTCCACAATGGAATAATTATGTCCACATGGGAAAGCGACCAGCTATAGAAAATAACAGGATTTTTCTTACCCTAACTTTCCTGGGAAAATACCTCCTCAGGGCATTTGTTTAAACTCTGAATTGTTCACTACAGTAACCCATAAGATGCATCAATGCTGCTGCTATTTAAACAAAATGGAATAAACTGTCTGTAATAATAAAGCATAAAAGATCCTCATCTGCTCTTAGCCAATTTCAGATAGAATTGACTTTTACTATCAGTGGTTTAACCAATACTCTTCCAATGGAAAACCTTAAATAATTGGGCTCTTACATCACTACAGAGCATTTAGAGGGTTAACATTTAAATTGGTACTGCTAATTAATTCTACATCAGTCTATACCAGGGGTGGACAAGGATGGCCACAACATGCCAGGATTTGAAGATCCTTTCTCTGCACAGGTGAGTTAATCAGATGACTGAAGAAGTGATTGGCTCACTTGAGCTCAGCAGGGATATCATAAAATCCAGGCATGTATGTGGCCCTCCAGGACCAAACTTTCCCACCCCTGGTCTATACCCTTGGAAGATGAGATTCCAAGACCTTGCTATGGATTACCACATCATCCAAATTGACTCCATCACAGCATGCATGAGGTTTCAAGAATGCATCCATAAATCTCTGAAATGTGGCTATGGCCCCTAGTAACCCAATGGCAAAACTAGAAAAGATCGCCTGGAGTTGAATAGTTGTTTTCCATGTCTTTCAGTTAGAGGAACCTGCAAATACCCCTTTGTCAAATGTAAGGTAGGAATATAGTTAATACCTACACCTGGGCCTTACTTAATGTCTCTATTAACTCATCAACCCTAGACATAGAATATGGAAATAATTAATAATTAAAAACTATGGACCAACTAAACTTGGGAGCTAGATCAAGGGGACTTGTATTAACACATTATTATATTATGTTTTCTGATATTTGTTTTCCCAGGCAATTTGGAGAATACATCCTTGGCTTTTATAAGGAATTCCTGAACTGCTTGCTTTTGAGGGGGAGTCAAACCTTCAGATATATTTACCACAGATGATTATTGAGAAATAGGTTTTGAAGTCCATGTCAATATCAAGGTCTTCAAAGGTCTTAGTAAATTGAGATGATATATCTGCCCGGTTTTCTATGTTCTACTAAGTTGGCCCACTGTTGCAGGGGAATCTCACTTAGTCAAACATATACAATGGCTTCTTCTATGCATAACTGTGCTTCTAGAAAGACTCCAAGTCTCTGTTCTATCTTATATAGTAAAGTACAGAATACAGTATATTACTTGTGGACTATTATTAGCCATATTATGATTGGGTTATGCAAAATTAGCCTTATTCTTATGTAAAACTCTTGTGTAAATTGCTATGAAAAAAATTATCTGCTTTGTGTGTCAAATGCATTTCATACCTTGAGGGAGACGGCGCATATAAGCGCAGACCTTACTTCACCCCCCTTGCTTGAGGTTAAAATATTTCCTAAACATCCTGTGCAGAGTAAAGCTGACAACTCAAGGTGTACCGTATTGGTCCGAATATAAGCCGCACCTTTTTTCCGATTTTTGCACTTGCGAGTTATAGGTGCGGCTTATATTCGCGACCGTGAAAAAATGACAGCCGATTTGCGAGATTGTGAGTTACGCGTGTGCGGCTTATATTCAGGATCGCAAAATCACAGTTGATTTGCGCGTTAAGGGTGCAGATTTGCACGCATGAGACTACATTGTAGCAATTGAATAGGAATTTCCGGTTTTAGTGATTCTAGCATCCTGTAAGGCCTGTAACCTGCAAAAGAAGTTACAGTACATGTTAGAAAGCCTGTTTCTTGCAATGGCTGATTACTTGGAGAGAAAAGCATCAACAAGGCTAGGAATGAGGCGTAGTTATGATGCAAGTTTCAAAATTCCAGTTGTTAATTATGCCTTAGAAATTGCAAAGACCTCAAAAATAAAAAAGAGGGAATTTCTTGCAAGCATTGGTTGGTGCCATCGTTTTATGCGGAGAAAGAGTCTCGCTCTTCGACAAAGCACTTCATTGGCACAGAAACTGCCGGCAGATTTTGAGGAGAAACTGACTAGTTTCCAGCCGTCTGTCATCCAATTGCGGCAGCGTCACTCATACCCATTAGACCAGATGGGCAATGTTGATGAGACCCCCGTATTTTTTGACATGCCAAGCAATATGACAGTAGACCAGAAAGGGGCAAAAATTGTCATTTTAAGAACAACCAGCAATGAAAAACTCAGAGTAACGGTGATGTTAGCTGTCAATGCGGACAGAGGAAAGCTACCCCCCTATGTTATTCTGAAGCGAACAATTTTGCCCAAAGAAAGCATTCCTGAAAGCTTAGCGATTTGTTGCTAGGAAAAAGGCTGGATGACAACGGAACTGATGGTTGACTTGTCTGTAGTTTGGAATTGCACTGTTCACTATGAGAGCCATTCTAGTATTGGATGCTTTTAAGGGTCATCTCACTCCTGAAGTGAAGAATAAAGTTGCTGCACAGACGACAGACCTCGTTGTTATACCAGGTGGCATGACTTCAAAGCTACAAGTGCTTGATGTCATTGTGAACAAGACGTTCAAAGACAACCTTCGCAAGCAGTATTCAGATTGGCTTTGGGAAGGGGGATCATGATCTTGCACCATCTGGCAAGATTAAGAAGCCGTCAGTGACACTCCTATGCCCATGGGTTATAACTTCATGGTCAAGTATTTCGTCTAACTCCATCATCAGGGGGTTAAAAAAATGCTTCGTGTCCAATGCATTGGATGGTAGCGAGGACAACCTGCTATGGGAGGAGAATGAAGAAAACAGTGACAGTGATGAAGTGAATACTGGTGACGAAGTCAGTAGTGACACCAGTGATGACTGTTGTTATAAATATATGATTCATTAACCAATTTTGGAGCTGTACTGAAGAGGTTAATATGCTTGAATTTCTTGCTTGTGGATGTCCAGTCATCTGTGATGTTATCTGTCATAAGGAACAAAGGAAAGCTAACTTTCCCGAATGATACCCTGCTGGTGATCAAACAACAAATGGTCAGTACTAAAAGCCTCAGGGATGAATTTGCATCATGGACACAAAGAATGGAAATCAACTCAAGAGACAAGAGCTGGAGCAAAGGTGCAATGAAGAATCACATCCAGGGGTCATTCACTGATGAAAGATTTGAATGGCTGGGACAATCCCAGGGCGTGGCTATGATGTGTATAACTTGGCCAAATGGACTTGCTGGGCAGTAGAATTATCTTAGGATAGGAACAGAGGGATCAGGAGGAATACTCTACACTCTTGCATACACACATTAGTATTTACACACATTAGTATTTACACACATTAGAAATTATATAGGTAGAGCCTTGTATTTCAGATGCCAATCTCACCACTACTGGTGTATGTTAATAAACCCTTTAACTTATAAGTTTCCAGTGTATTTGGAGTTCTTATAGCAGTCAGATGTAAGTTAACTGGTCAGGATATACGATTAGAATTCCAGTATAAAAGGACTATATTTAACATTGGCTGAGCCAGGCCAGTGAACCGTTCCTGTTTAAAGAAAATTGGTTGGTGCGCCCAGGACAAGCGGCACTCTACGCAGAGGTACCGTTCCATGAGGAGGACTACACTGAGGCTTCACAACTGGTCATCGTGAGGAGGTGAGATGGAAGTAATTAATAGTTTTGCAGATAATTGCACAATAGAATATGTGTGTAGAGGTAATTTGAGTGCATTAGAATTGCTTAATGATTTGTTAAAGCAGTTTGAGGATGCTGTTCATAAAATAAGAAAATGTGTGATACATAAGAAACAGAAGTATAATAGTAATTTAGCAAAGCTTGTATTACAGTACAAATGTGCTTTAGAGAAGTTAGAGATTCCACCTGTGTCTAATGTTACCTCAGAAAATGTTAGGCCTGTGAAATGTAATTGTGCTACTGAAGTTAAGACCGAGTTTTGCAATGGTGAAATTGTGGATTGCCTGGAAGATCCCACAGTGCCAATACATACTGTATTGAAACAGGCAAACAAAATGGAGGAGGAAAGATTCAGACCCAACACATGTCTAGCCATTAATACAGTGACAAATGCAGACAGTGCAGAATGTATTCCAGTGTGCTCAGATAGACTAGCAAGTCCAAACAGTAACAGCCCAGAGCCCAGAGGAATGAATGTACAGGTCCCCTATATTCAGGTAAATACAGCAGAGGACCCTTTTAAGAAATATGCCAGAAAGATCAAAGTCCTTATTCCTCCTTTTCACCCAAGTGTCCATATGCTGGTAAATCTGGTCACCTTTGAACAGTATGTGACTCAATATAGCCTTGATGATCAAACTGCTTGCCAGCTACTTAAGATATGGTTACCCCCACATTATAGCAAATCATTACATCTGCTACAGCAAGATGGAGTATGGGCTGACCAAGACCAGCGCAGTGATCAGGTCTTACAGTTGTCAGGTGTAGACATTATAAATACATCATTCTTAAATACTATTGTGCCCCAACCAAATGAGGATCCATTTGCTTTTTGTTCCAAATTCCATAGTATTTACTGTAAAGCCACACATAGACCTGACTTAGATATAGGGGATCCCAGAATGCTACGAATACTTGCTGGGAAATACAAAGGCATGGACTTTACAAACCGGAATATATTAGGCAATGCACGGAGCTTTTCCGAATTTTTAATTTCGTTAGAAGACTGGAGAAGAAATACTGCTGCTACGGCAAAATCTGTGTATGTCCCCATTACTACTAATGCCTTAGGTTACCACACAGCCTCAAATCCAACTAATGGTGTCCATGTTTGCTTTTCTTGTGGGAAAGTAGGTCATAAGACAAAGTATTGTTGGTACAGGACATGTGGAACAGGTCAGGAATATGCTATGGGATATCAAAGCAAAGTGGGGCACTGGAACCATAATAAAAAGCCTTATGAGACTAAAAGAAAATCTTTCAAATATGAAGGGCATAGAAGATATTCTTTGGCTCCTACCTTGGAGAGCTGTTTGTATCCAGCACAAAATGGTTGGTTATAGGAATTTTGAGATGCCATGTTTGAAATTTGTGAAATGAACCTAATTTTTCATTTGTTTTTTTTCTTGCAGGGAAGTAATACTCATTTTAATCTGCATTGGGAGTATCAACATATTAGTATGAAATATTGGCAATCTCTAAATTATGTTATATAAGTTACTAAAACCAAGTGGTACCATTCTAAGCTCATAGGAAAATTGTTTGCAAACAATTTAATTTTTAATTGTTAGAGTTTCAGTTTGTTCATTTAAATTGTGTTTGATTCTCTTATGTTTAACTAGATTTTATTCACTTGCATTAATTTTGTTTATTTTTGTAGGAACACTCCGTTGGCAACATTCCTTTTTTTTACTCCCTCAAAAACTTATTCTAGGGTTTAAACAAGACATTTTTTTTGTGCCTTGACTTGTGTTTTGTGTTTTTTTTTTACATTTTTTATTATGGGTTTATTAATTTTTTTTAGTTTGTTTTGAACCAGTGTATGTATGGCACCTATGTTTTTTTTAAACATTTTATTTTTTATTTTTTTTTCACTCCGAATTTTCTGTGTGAGTGAGCATATATGTGATATTTTGTGTGTCGGATTTTCTTTTATATATATGTTTTTTTTTCTGAACAATTTTTTTTTTAATTTTTATTTCTGTTTTTTTTTTTAAATATTTTTTTCAAACACTGATTTTCTTAACAAAGGAACAGCTGGGAGAAAGATTTCCCCAGGATGTTAAATGCCCTGTAACAATAGGTATCTATGGTCAGTAGGAGGTGTTTGCCTTTGGCTAAAACGTTAACTTCAAAGCAGGATTATTTACTTTTTGTTAACATTCAGATGCAGTCACTCACAGTAAACAGATAGCAGAACCCTGATGGCCTTGATTTCTTTTGTTTATAAGTACTGACGGAAACACCTAGATAATAAAGATGTAAAATCAAACATTTACATTTAGGGAAAAGTCAAGGTATTAAAGGGTACAATTGAGCATATTTAAATATATAACACAATCTATAGTTAGGTTCGGTAATTAAATATGGTACATGTATATCATTCAGTAATGGTTGATTTTAGTAAAATTGCTAGCAAAAGTTTATTATTTTTTTCTTAACACAAGTAAATATATATATGTCCAATTCTAACTGTCCAATTAAAATAACTTAGAATAGGCTATATATATATATATATATATATATATATATATATATATGCATATGAGAGACAAAGCAGTTTTATCGTGAAACCATAAGTATCGATTTTTATCAACATATATTTTTTTTTTATATTATTGGTAGATCAATGGACTCAAATACTTCTTAGGTGATTTTTTCTTTTGTTAAGTATTTTAGTAAGGATGACCATTACCAATGAAATACATCTACATTATTGTTGGTTTCTATTTGTGTCTAAGTTTGTAGTATAAGCATAATATACGATTTGATTTGCCATTTTTGTGATATGTACTGGATACTAACATTTAATTTAATTTTTTTTTCTTTAAGATAAATAACTAATCTTAACTAACCCTATAAATTTTGATTCTGGGTGTTTTTATTTTTTATTTTTAAGAAGTCCACATCGTTTTTTTTATATTATTAATGAATGTTTATGGAGGCAGAAAGTCTTCTTGCCTCCATAAAAGGGGGGATATTGACCATTGTTCAGTTTCATTAATAATATTGGTTTAGATTTATTAATATTCATTTAGTTTCATATAATCTGTCCTGTCTGGAATTAATTGATCTAAATGTTAACAGGACCTAAGTAAACCATTCAGTGTTTCTGTAGTTAAAGTATATGTTATTATGTTGTACATATCTAAGGTGAGATGAATTCACAGACTAAATTACATTACAACATTTTAGGTCATCACCAAAATTTGGCATTATCCATATAAAAGGGTATGTGTTTCTCTATGGTGCATTTGTGCACTGTAGACATACATATATGCTTACTACGGTTATCTAAATGGATGTTGAACACAAATTATGAAATACATATTTTTTAAGTTATAATTACGCTCCATGAATGCACCAAACTTGCATTCCTAAAAATGTTACCCAATTCCTTAGTTTTTGAAAATGTTTGCCTATTTGTGTTAGATCAAAATGTAGAAATAGTATTTTATTCAGTGTGTACTTTCCAGATTAATGTTATATGTCTGGTGGTGACCTGGGTCCTAAGTTGATTTTATGGTAATGTTATAATGTTAGTACATAAATAATATCGTGAACCAGGTCATTTATTGATAGTATTATTATACACTAAAAAGAATGGAGGACCCTGTCTTTGAGCTTAAAATCAAATGTTCATATTCGTGTATATTTTCCTTGAAATGCCCTTATATTCTATGTTACTCCTTGTTACATATGTCAAATTGAAAGCATTATTAGGACCACGTATTTTAGACATGTAAAAAGACCATTCGAATTGGAAATGTCCAAGTATTAGTTTTACAGAAAGTGTGAAAGTAACTTTTACAGTATTTAACATTTTAGTATAAACTCTATTTTTGTTTTATGTTCAAACCTATTGTTTTTTTATTTATCGTTTTGTTAATGATTTGTGATCAATGTTAATGATTAATAATTTATGTACAAATTGTCCACTGGTGATGTGAAGCGTATGATATCCAAGGCTAGCTTTATACTATTTAGAAGTTAGATATATACTCATGTAGTATCCACACTTCATTTCAGGGCCTAGCTTGTAATCCATATGCCACACTAGTAGCCACAAATCTGAAGAGGATTTGCCCCATCTTGCGAAGAGGATTTTGCAACCACAGTTAACAACGTCCTATCTCTTAGCACATGGCGAATGTGTGTCATTCAGACACAAAGAGGGGAATGTTATAAATATATGATTCATTAACCAATTTTGGAGCTGTACTGAAGAGGTTAATATGCTTGAATTTCTTGCTTGTGGATGTCCAGTCATCTGTGATGTTATCTGTCATAAGGAACAAAGGAAAGCTAACTTTCCCGAATGATACCCTGCTGGTGATCAAACAACAAATGGTCAGTACTAAAAGCCTCAGGGATGAATTTGCATCATGGACACAAAGAATGGAAATCAACTCAAGAGACAAGAGCTGGAGCAAAGGTGCAATGAAGAATCACATCCAGGGGTCATTCACTGATGAAAGATTTGAATGGCTGGGACAATCCCAGGGTGTGGCTATGATGTGTATAACTTGGCCAAATGGACTTGCTGGGCAGTAGAATTATCTTAGGATAGGAACAGAGGGATCAGGAGGAATACTCTACACTCTTGCATACACACATTAGTATTTACACACATTAGTATTTACACACATTAGAAATTATATAGGTAGAGCCTTGTATTTCAGATGCCAATCTCACCACTACTGGTGTATGTTAATAAACCCTTTAACTTATAAGTTTCCAGTGTATTTGGAGTTCTTATAGCAGTCAGATGTAAGTTAACTGGTCAGGATATACGGTTAGAATTCCAGTATAAAAGGACTATATTTAACAACTGTGAATAGTAAAATGTTTCCTTGTTACCTTACTTGTTACCTTATTTTTCATGTTACCTTAACTTTCTGTTGATGTTACCATAATATTGACAACCTGCCTAAAGAGTTACAGTATAATGTTTTTCAAGTACTGGATACCGTATATTGTACAGTATATGTTAAAATAAAATCACTATTTTATTCCCTAAATCTAATTGACTTTTGTCTTTTTCTCTCCAATTTTAAGGGTACGGCTTATATTTGAGTACTATCTTTTTTCTGTATTTTCCCCTTGAATTTTACAGGTGCGGCTTATATGCGGGTGCGGCTTATATTCGGACCAATACGGTATATGAGATCTTAAAGAGACACACAATAATAATAAAATAGAAGTGAAAAAGAACAAAACAGCAGACATTTTAGATTCATACAGATTCTTTGTATAATATCCTTTCACACTCTGTAACTTACTACCCTTATTCTGTCAAGTAATTAATAGGGACCGTGGCAAGTGGCAAGAAAATTATTTTCAGCAAGAACCCTTATCCCCAGGATTTTGGCTTATTGTGCTCTTTCCATATCTTCCTTCATTAAACTGCTAATGGTATCTATGAAGTCTTGCATCTGTGCAATGTGCTGAATAACATTATGGTGGGATGTGATTTCCTGTTCCCATTTTTCCTTGGCTATATCTAGTAATTGTGCCTCTCATATAATAATTCAAAGGGAGAGAATTATATGAAAGATTGGATACTTTTCCAACTATAATCATGAGGTTCTTCCCATATATACCAAATACATAGTGTAACATACTGCATCTTTCCACCAAACCAAAAGTTTGGTGGTGATAAACAGAAAATTTGTAAATGTTTCACTTTAAATAGTGTGCACAACCCTTTAATTTCCTGGGACATGAATGTAGTTCCCTGGTCAGGAAACATTTCCTTGGGGATAACCACTCTACTCTAACATAAGCATTAATTATTTTACTATGGACTTAGCTTCAGCATCATGATCATATCTTCTAGTGAACAGTATGTCGTGATTTCCTGAAGTTCTGATTTATTGGATCTGTTTGCAGTCCAAGGGACTCTAAACAGTCTTTTTCAACACCACAATTCAAAGGTGTCAATTCTATGGAGCTCAGACTTCTTTATAGTCCAGCTCTCACATCTGTACGTTACTTCTCGGGAATACCATAGATCGAACTATGCAGACCTTTGTTGATAGTTTAATATCTTTACTTTTTACTAGCTTGTCCAAGCTTGCCATATCTTTCCTCCCAAGAAGTAAACATCTTTTTATTTCATGACTACAGTCACCATCTGCAGAGATCTTGGATCCCAGCAAAATAAATTCTGTCACTGCCTGCACTTCTTCCCTGTCTTTTTGCCAGGAAGTGAACTTGCCTTTTGCCATGATCTTCATTTTTTTAACATTGAGCAGCAGGCCAATTTTTGCACTCTCTTCTTTTACCTTCATCAATAGGTCCTTTAGTTCTTCCTCACTTTTAGCCATCAAGGTAGTATCATCAGTGTATCTGAGGTTGTTGATATTTCTTCCAGCAATATTGATTCCTGCTTTGGATTCATCCAGTCTGACCAAATAAGGTGACAAAATACCACCATGTCGCACGCCACATACAGCTTCTTTAGGATGTGGATGAGATGATCTGGTACTCCCATCTCTTTTGTTGTGATCCACAAAGTCAAAGGCTTTAGAGTAGTCTATGAAGCAGAGTGTGTGTTTTTCTGGAACTCTCTTTCTCTATTATCCATAGGACATTAGCAATTTGATCTTTTGTGCCTCTTCCTCTACGGAACCCGGCTTGCACATCTGGTAGTTCTCGTTCCATATATTGTTGGAGTCAAACATGGAGAACCTTAAGCATTACCTTGCTGGCATGTGAAATTAGTGCAATTGTGTGATAATTGGACCACTCTTTGGCACTGACTTTTTTGGGGATTGGAATGTAGATTGACCTTTTCCAGTCTATTGGCCATTGTTGATTTTTCCAAATGTGTTGGCATAAGACAAGCAACACTTTCACAGCACCATCCTGTAGAATTTTAAATAGTTCAACTGGAATTCCATCACCTCCTGCAGCCTTATTATTAGCAAGATATCCTAGTACCCTACTCCCTTCGCTCTCCAAGATATCTGGCTCCAGCTCAATGGAGAAACTATTGAGGTCATCACTGCTGTTAAGATCCTTCCTGTATAGATACTATTGAGGTCATCACTGCTGTTAAGATCCTTCCTGTATAGATCTTCATTGTATTCCTGCCATCTCTTACTTATCTGATTTTCTTCTGTTAAGTCCTTACCATTTTGTCTTTTATCACGCCCACTTTGGCATGGACAGTGCCTTTTAGATTCCCAATTTCCTTGAAGAGATCTTTTGATTTACCTATTATGTTATCTTCTTCTATCTCTTTACAGCGCTCACTGTAGAATGTCTCCTTGTCTCTTCTTGCAATCCTCTGGAATTATGCATTCAGTTAGACAAATCTTTTCCTATCTCCACTACCTTTCGCTTTCCTTCTTTCCTGGGCTACTTCCAAAGCCTCATTAGATAGCCAGTTTGACTTCTTACTTTTCTTTCTTTTAGGGATATTCTTTGTTGCTGTTTCCTGGATAATGTTGCAAATTTCGGTCCAATGTTCTTCAGGTACCCTCTTCCATGTCTAATCATTTAAATCTATTCTTTACCTCCACTGCATATTCACAAGGGATATTGTTTATTTTGCATCTACTTGGTCTAAAAGTTTTTCCCTCTTTTTTTTAGTTTAATTTTGAACTTTGCAATAAGAAGCTCATGGTAAGAGCCACAGTCAGCTTCAGGTCTTGATTTTGCTGACTGTATAGAGCTCCTCCATCGTTGGCTGCAAAGTATATAGTCAATCTCATTTCTATGTTGTCCATCTGGTGATGTCCATGTGTAGAGTCATCTCAGAGGCAGTTGGAAGAGAATTATCTTGACATAATTCTTCTAAAATTCTACTAATCTCTGACCTGCTTTATTTAATACTCCAAGGCCAAACTTTCAGTTATTCCAGATGTCTTTTAGTTCCATACTATAGCATTCCAATCTCCTATGATGATAGTAACATCTTTTCTTGGTGTTATATCTATGACGTGTTCGGGGGCATAGGATGTTAGAGGGGGTGAAGGCTTGAAAATAAATGGGGGCAAATGTTTTCACACCCGTAAATGGAAAAACTAGCACAGGGAAGGGAGAGGGAGTAGAAAGACACAGGTGAGGGAGAGGGGGGAGAGGGGGAAAGAGACAGAGGGGAGGGAGTGGGGGGGAGACACAGGGGTGAGAGAGTGGGAGGAAAGAGACACAGGGGAGGGAGAGCAGGGCAAAGAGACACAGGGGAGGGAGAGCGTGGAAAGAGACACAGGGGATGGAGAGAGGGGGAAGAGACAAAGGGGAGGGAGGGTGTAAGAAACACAGGTGAGGGAGATAAGGGGGAAAAAAGGGCCGAAGGCGCTCATCACAAGGCCCGCAAGTTAGAGGAGGGGAGGCTTGAAAATAAACGGCAGCAAATGTTTTCACACACATAAATGGCAAAACTAGCACCGGGAAAGGGGGGGGGGGGAAAGAGGCACAGGGGAAAGAGAGGGAGGAGAGGGGGGGAAGAGACACGGGAGGGAGTGGGAGGAAGAGACACAAGGGTGAGAGAGGTGAGGAAAGTGACACAGGGGATGGAGAGTGGGTAAAAGAGACACAGGGGAAGGAGAGAGGGGGAAGAGACAAAGGGGAGGGAGGGGGAAAGAGACACTGGGGAGGGAGGGTGGAGAAAGAGACACAGGAGAGGGAGATGGAGGCAAAGAGACACAAAGGAGGGAGAGAGGTGGGAAGGGACACAGTGGAGGTAGATGGAGGAAAGAGACAAAGGGGTGAGAGCGTTTGTCTGTAACGATCACAAAGTTCAGGGCTCATAGCGAGGCCCGTTAAGTAAAGGGGGGAGAGGCTCGCAATGAGCACCAAAGGTGCTCATTGCGAGGCCTGCGATGAGCGCCAAAGGCCCGTAAAGTAGAGGGGGGGAGACGCTTTCAATGAGTGGCTTTTGACGCTCATCATGTGTGGCAAACAACATTGTGAGGCTTCAATTTTTTTTGCAGTCATTTTTGACGGGCAAGTCGCTAGTAAACAATAATAATGGATGATGATAGTATATATATATATTCAGTTCAATTGAAAGACTGCTAATCATGAACAGAGCTACATAGAAGAGCAAGTCTCAGTAGCATACATACACGGGAAGACTACCAGGTCAGGCATCACTCCTATACCAGGTGCTCAGTAGAGCACCACTCCTAAACCCCAAATGCTCTGCAGAGCATCGCACTTATACCCCAGAGAATCTGCAGAGCATCACTCCTATACCCCAGAGGTTCTGCAGAACATCATGCCTATACCGCAGAGGCTCTGCAGAGCATCACTCCTATACCCTAGAGGTTCTGCAGAGCATCACTCCTATACCTCAGATGGTCTACAGAGCATCGTTCCTATACCACAGAGGCTTCGCAGAGCTTCATTCTTAAGCCCCAGATGCTCTGCAGAAACCTTACATATAATCCATGTTGTCATTTCTCTCCACATAACAAGGTCAGGGTTACATAGTATAGTTACATAGGGCCTCATTCTATTATCGGCCGCAGCCGTTGCGGGGCCGCAAGGACCGGCCGCAAGCTATTCGGCTATTCTATTCCCTTACGGCCGGGGATTCCGGCAGGCTTGCGGCCGGTGCCTTGCTATCTCTTGCGGCCGCTCGCGCCGGAGGAAAGCCTTTGATCTAAAACGGCCGCAAGAGATTTGCAATTCAATTGCTCCGGGAAACCTCTCTGCAAGGCTAAAAGCGAGCCGCAGTTACTTGCAGGAAAAAGGTCTCGCTAGCACCAATTAAGCACATAAAATAGCTCAAATAAAGCCATCCTGCACTTTGAGAAGACTATAAAGGGATTTTAGGTGTTAGAAAAAATAGCACATAATTACCCTATACTCAAATCCGTAAAATATTTGTTTTTTAATATCCGTAAAATATCCATGTAAAAAGTCCAGAGTGCTTGGAGCACTTCAGACACACCCACGCCGCAGCCGGCAAATAAACAGTTAATTTGAACTCGGGTTTGGGCAGATGTGCAAGCTTGAGAGTGGGTTCCTTTTAATCCTCATGTCCCCCAATATGATCCCTAGCATTTACAGAGCTGTACAGTGCAGGCTTGAATTTATTTTTGAGTTTTTATATTTCACAGATTACGGCCGGTTCCAAGATATGCGGCCGGCCGTAAAAGGAGATCCTTGCGGGGCCGTATAATAGAATCGCGAGTTAACAGAACCCTCGCAAGGAATCGCAGCCTTACGGCCGATTTACGGCCGATAATAGAATGAGGCCCATAGTAAATAAGGTTGAAAAAAGACTTTCAGTCCATCAAGTTCAACCTGTTAAGATCTCCTCTGATCTGCAATATGCGGATTAGTTATTAATTAAATTATTGATTAAATAATTATTAATAGTATAGTATTGGAGAATGAATAAAGAGTTAGTCCATCAAGTTCAACCTTTTTAGATCTCTATTGATCTTTTTAATTTGGACTATTTATTATTATTGTTAATTGTTAATTATTGTTAATTGATCCATAGTTGTGGGGCGTGTTCCTACTCCAGGACAGAATTGTCACTTAGACAGTTGCATTACAATGACATAATGCAGGGTCGCTCTATATGTCTTTTATTGACAAACGTAAGTCATGTAGAATGCTTCTTATAAGAATATATATATATAACACAACCCTCTGATACAGAGTAGATGAAGTACTCGCTCTGGGGATAATAATCTATAGAGATCGGGTGACAATGTATAGAGAGCTGATAAAACGTAATTTTGTATAATTGTTGCAAACAAAATAGGGACTGAGACTGATAGCTATTTGCAAAGGTTAAAGATTACAGTAGGTACTGAAAAATACACACTATAAGACATGAGAAACATTCTGACACATGAGGAAGTGATGACCCTGCTCCTGAGAACATACAGTGTAAAGGAGATGGGGAAGTGACACAAGAAGGTGAGAGTTTGGTGGACAATGGCCCAGTCAGCAGGCAATAAACATTTGAGTGTCCAACAGTGACTTCCAATATTCAATACTATTTTGTATTTGCCACGTGTTATGGGTCAGTTTGACTAAGTAAAGAATGACACAGATCTGATCTAATCAAGGAGGCATCTTTATTTACTTGTACAAGAGAGTTCAAGGGGATAACTACAATGGCAGATGGAGTGAGTATGCAGAGAGTCTCACAGGGGGGCTCTGAAGAGTTCATTTTCATGGTGAGGGGCTTGAAACATTAAAATATTAGCTTCCATGAAACCATTCTGACCTTTCCTTCAACCTTGACAGCAGTTAGATTGGCAATGAACACAAGGTGAGAGGTCAAGTCCACCTAGGAGATAAAGAAACCTTATTAAGAGACTTCACAAAGACATAATATCACAGGTGAATATCATTCATGGGTTTATCAGAAATGTGAGACAGTTTCTCTGCTACCTGCTTATGATGCTTAAATTAGGAGACTTCACAAGGAATACATGGAACTATATATAACTGTATATTAAAATATATTTTACCATGAGTCTCTGTACTGAAGGAGTTCAGTAGTAGATTGGAAGGCCAGTTAAGTTGGTGTCGGCTACACGGGTTAGTTGCCACTGTTCTCACTCTTTTAAACTGGTGACCAAGGGGATAACCACAATGGCAGACAGAGCGAGTATGCAGAGTGTGTCACAAGAGGGCTCATTGTTACAACGTGTTCTTTATCTGAAAAAAAAAACACTATTGCACAACTTCCTAATTATCACAAAAATAGTTGCTTGCACAGATATAGAATGTTCTGCCAGATATATAGACTTATGCCAATTTTATTTTTCTCTGCAGAGTTCAGATAGGGATGTATAATATCAGGACATATACTGAAGAAGTTCAGCAGTAGATTGGGAGGCCAGTTAAGTTGGTGTGGGCTATACAGTTGAATTGCCACTGTTCCCACTCTTTGCAACTGATGACCAAGGGGATAACCACTATGGCAGACAGGACGAGTATGCAGAGTGTCTTACCCGAGGGGCTTTAAAGAGTCCTTTTTCATGCTGAGGGGCTTGAAACCTTGCAACATGAGCTTCCATGAAAACATTCTGACCTTTACTTCAACCTTGACATCAGTTTGATTGGTGAGGAACACAAGGTGAGATGTCCCAGTCCACCTAGGAGATAAATAAACTTTATTAAGGGACTTCACAAGGACATAATCTTCCAGGCCAATATCATGCATTGGTTTATCAGACATCTCACCAGAGGGATGAGGACTATTATGACCTTTCCTTCAACCTTTGACAACAGTTTGCTTGGTGAGGAACACAAGGTGAGAGGTTAAGTCCACCTAGGAGATAAAGCAACCTTATTAAGAGACTTTACAAGAATAGAATCTCACAGGTCAATATCATTCATGAGTTTATCAGACATTTAAGGCAGTTTCTCTGCTCCCTGCTTATGATTCTTAAATTAGGAGACTTCACAAGGAATATATATATTAAAATATATTTTACCATGAGTCTCTATACTGAAGGAGTTCAATAGTAGATTGGGAGGCCAGTTAAGTTGGTGTCGGCTACACAGGCTAGTTGCCATTGTTCTCACTCTTAAACTGATGACCAAGGGGATAACCACAATGGCAGACAGGGCAAGTATGCAGAGAGTGTCATGAGAGGGCTCATTGTCACAATGTGTTCTTTATCTGAAAAAAAAAACACACAGTGAAAGTACACTATTGCACAACATCCTAATTATCACAAAAACATTTGCTTGGACAGATACAGAACATTTTGACACCTACATAGACTTATGTCAATTTTATTTTCATCTGCAGAGTTCAGATAGGGATGTATAATATCAGGACATATGTTAAAATATATTTTACTATCAGTGTCTATACTGAAGGAGTTCAGTAGTAGATCGGGGGGGGGGGGGGGCTGTTAAGTTGGTATCGGCTACACAGGTAAATTGCCACTGTCTGTTCCCACTCTTCACAACTGATGACCAAGAGGATAACCACAATGGCAGACAGGGTGAGTATGCAGAATGTCTAACCTGAGGGCTGTAAAGAGGCCTTTCTCATGGTGAGGGGCTTGAACCCTTGCAATATGAGCTTCCATGAAACCATTCTGACGTTTCCTTCAACTTTGACAGAAGTTTGATTGGTGAGCAACACAAGGTGAGAGGTCCAGTCCACCTAGGAGATAGAGAAACCTTATTAATAGACTTCACAAGGACATAATCTCCCAGGTCAATACAGGTCAATATCATGCATTGGTTTATCAGACATCTCACCAGAGGGATGCGGACTATTATGACCTTTTCTTCAACCTTGACAATAGTTTGCTTTGTGAGGAATACAAGGTGAGAGGTTGAGTCCACCTAGTAGATAAAGCAACCTTATTAAGAGACTTTACAAGAACATAATCTCACAGGTAAATATCATTCATGAGTTTATCAGACATTTGAGGCAGTTTCTCTGCTCCCTGCTTATGATGCTTAAATTAGGAGACTTCACAAGGAATATATATATTAAAATATATTTGACCATGAGTCTCTATTGTTCAGTAATAGATTGGGAGGCCAGTTAAGTTGGTGTCGGCTACACGGGTTAGTTGTCACTGTTCTCACTCTTAAACTGATGACCAAGGGGATAACCACTATGGCAGACAGGACAAGTATGCAGAGTTTCTTACCAGAGGGGCTGTAAAGAATCCTTTTTCATGCTGAGGGGCTTGAAACCTTGCAACATGAGCTTCCATGAAAACATTCTGACCTTTACTTCAACCTTGACATCAGTTTGATTGGTGAGGAACACAAGGTGAGATGTCCCAATCCACCTAGGAGATAAATAAACTTTATTAAGGGACTTCACAAGGACATAATCTTCCAGGCCAATATCATGCATTGGCTTATCAGACATCTCACCAGAGGGATGCAGACCATTCTGACCTTTCCTTCAACCTTGACAACCAAAGAAACCTTATTAAGAGACTTCACAAGGACATAATCTCCCAGGTCAATATCATGCATTGGTTTATAAGACATCATACCAGAGGGCTATAAAGAGTCATCTTTCGTGCTGAGAGGCTTGAACCCTTGTGACAGGAACTTCCGTGAAACCATTCTGACCTTCTTATGAAGAATCAGACTTGATAATGGGCAAAATATTTTAGAAAGTATAAGAACATTTAAGAGAATATAGCCTTTAAATACTGCATGTAATTATACTGTCACCACTTTTGCATTCCCTTCTACTACAACAGGTGGGGAGTGCAGGAAAAAAGATGCACAAAGATGACAACTGCTGCCTCAATAAAGCATAATTGCATATGATTAGTAATGAATTAAAGACTGTATGTGCTCATTTACCCATTACCTATGTCTATTTCTTCAAAAACGTATAATGCAAATAATAAGACTACAGTATGTCTTTGTACATCAGACATTAATTTGCCAATCTACAGTCCCTACATCTATATAATAATTTGCCTTTGTGATGTTATTGTGATATATAAGATACTTTCATATCCACATACCAAGGTACTTAATAGACCGCGGGTAACTGTTTGGAGTTGGTTTATTTTTCTTGAAGAAATTGGCAACATAAAACTCTGTAGTATTCACTAAGGCAGCTCTCCTCACATAATTACATATATCAAAACCTATATACATTAAGGTGACAAAATTTCCCCTTTAATGGAAAAAATACACATTGCAGAGCTGCTGTAAAACCAAGGTCATCCCTGCCATGTCAATTAAAGGTGATGTCTGGCCAGCATAGAGTCTATATAGTCAAGAACAAACAAACTGAAGAAACGTCTTTACTCACTTCACAGATGTATTTCCTCACATATGTATCTTATATTTATAGCGTGCTACCACTTTCTGTAATCTTATACATAGTATTAGAAAGTTACAATTCAGCAAATTACCCAATTATTAAACCTTACCTTTATCCATACAATCTCTCAGACTTCATGTACAAGATAGAGTTTGCTCCTTTAACGCTTTCTATATCCATCTATAAGAGGCCATGGGCACCATCCAGCTGCTCATCTATTGATCTCCCTCATATAAGTGACTTTGCCTGCCACATCAGCTTCTTATATAGTGCCCTGGGCTCTGTGACATCATCTATTATGACATGTCTCTGATGTAAGAAGTGTTTGTTACCTGGAGGGCCCAGCTCAGCCTTGCGATGACAGCCATTAGACAACTCATCATACAGTGCTTATACATAGTACTAGCGACTTGCCCGTCAAAAATGACGGGGCAATACAATTTGAAGCCATGGCAATGCTGTTTGCCACACAATGTAAAGCTTTTGCTACTCTGAGGACCTTCGGTACTCATTGCAAGCCAAGCGATCAGCGCCATTGCGAGCCTCTCCTCTCATGTACTTTTGCTCCTCTGAGCACCTTCGGCGTTCATTGCGAGTGTCACTCCTTGAGTACTTTTGCCCCTCTGAGCAACTTAGGCGCTCATTGCGAGCATCTCTCCTTTTGTACTTTTGCTCCTCTGAGCACCTTCTTCACGATACAGTATATATAACTGCAGTGTAAAAAAAAAAATTTTTGTGCAGTGGACAGTATACATTTTTAGTTTCCATTACTAATTATTACTTATTAAATTAATGTACATTAATAATTAATTCTGAATTAACAAATGTATTAGGAAGCGCAAAGCATTGTATTCATAAAGTAACGGCAGTGTAAAATATGCTATTTATCGTTTTATTTTTTATATATATTTTTTTCATAATAATTAATTCATTACTTAATAAATTAATATACTTTACCTACTTATAATTAATATATCCAGCAATTAATGCCCTGAAGAGCTAACAATCTCTTTAGATTTTCCTGCAGAGTATAATGCACAGTTGGACTGTTGCTGCCCTGATGAGAAAGTGTCAGCAATGTGCCACCATTTTTTGACGGGCAAGTCGCTAGTATGTGATAATGTACAGCAGAAGTTCCTATGTACATAGTGACACAGACACATTAAGGACAGGCCCAAACAGATTTTCACACATTTTATACACAGGTTATTACCGTAGTAACTAAACTCCACTTATTGTCTGACACAGAACTAATATAAATAAATCACATATACTGTATCTATATCTATACTATAGACTGTTATCTACACTGGCCTTTAGCGTTGGTTGATTCTCAGCAGCTGCTATTAATTATACCGACCCGATTCTATGTCCAGACTGACGGAACTGACATCTCACAAGCAGATAAAAGACTACAATTTATTGAAACTACAAAATCTTTATTTATAAGCAGACAAACATCCCACTCTCTTACCTGGAGTGTACATCGGCCTTGTATTTGCTTTGGACAATTCTCAGCAATTGTGGATTTTTGCCACATAATGATATCATAAGTAAAATACTAATTATACAGAGCTGCTTATTAGATGAAGAAACCTAAATAAAGGAAATATAACAGTAATATGATTTGTGTGAGGAAAATATATGTGATTAATTCTGATTATGTAACACTGTGGAGAGCAGGTGACAGCTAAAGGACTACAATTCATTGAAACTACAAAATCTTTATTTATAGACATACAAAACAGACAAACATCCCACTAGCTCATCTGGACTGGACCATGGCCTTTTACTTCATTACTTCACAGCAATTATAACTATTTTCTTTGCCAGGAACAATATTATAAACATATATACTGACTATAGAGGCCTACTTACACATAATGGAAGTGAACTGTGCTCCCAAACTTTCTATCTTTGAAATAAAAAGGAATTAAATGGACACTGTGACCCCAACATTAAGTTAATTTTATTTTAAAGAGCATTAAAAACTGGTTGTACAATGTACTAGCAGTTTTTATCTACAGTAATCATCTCTGAAATATTTAGAACTGATGTTGATAATGTGCATCTCCTATGTGCTAATGTTCATTTCCATTTATGTTAATGTGCGGCTCAGAGTGGTTGATAAGGGTGGGAGAGGATCCAACTGCCAAATAGCATTGCAGGTTTTGGATACAACAGAAACTGACAAGCAGACTGCTAATCTAAATTAGCACATCAAAGCAATTTATGAATATGCGTGAGCCACTCATGTGCATATAAATGCAGCAAGAACAGCTTCATGGAATTTCCCAGGACTGACTCATTTTAGAAAAAAATGGATAACACAAAATAGAGCCAGTTTTTCATGGGTCTCAAAACCATAAAGCAGTGGTTACTTTGTCTAAACAAACAGGATTTTGCAAGTTGTGGGATTTTTAAACCCCTGTCATTCATCTACCAATCAGTAGCAAGTATTCATTGATTGGTTCTGTGGGCAAGCCCTCACCCATTCAGGATAGTTTGGTGCTTAAACCAAGTATAGGATGATCAGCAGGGAGGCTTTAGGTTGCCCCCTAGCTGGCAGCACCAGGAAGTCTGTGTCCACCATATGAGTCTATGATTGGCCGGATAGTCAGTCCCATGTAATGGCCCGGTCAGATTAACTTAGGCATCCAAGTGTCAGCATAGTATCTGAAGGATCGGGGTTTGGGTAGACAGGTTCTTACACTTGCCCTGGCGTTGTGAAGGATTGGGGGACAAAGAAGACAGGGCTTTGCACTTACCATGAGGGTGTGTGAATGATCGGAGTACGGGTAGACAGTTTCTTACACTTGGCCTGGTGAAAGTATTGGGGTCTCAGAGTTAATAGAAGGGGGACGGCCGGTATCATATTTGCTACATACTTTCTTCCCACGAATCATAACTTTATAAATGGGCTCTCATAATAGTAGTAAGTTGGAGATCTGGGCTAGCCGTCATTCATAAATCGCATGCCAATTATTGGTTAACCACAAATAAAAGATCAAAGGGGTATCAGTTACAAGCACTTGACACCACTTATCCTTTAACCAATTAAAAGAGAAGGGAAGTTTCTTATTATAGTGAATGGTATGTATTATACAAATCACTATTACACATCAGAAAATAAGAGAAAAAACACATTTATTCACAAAACTAATTCATACCATACCAATTACTGAGTAAATTGCATAATCTAATTTTGTATCAGACCAAAGAATGATAATAAAATGTAAATTGTATTTATTTTTTAAATAAAATACATAATCTATCACATATATAGTTGTGGTAATTGCGAGTTTGTGTGTTAAGCTCGCAAAGTTGCGTGTTTGCGCGTGTGCATAGCTCATTGCGAGGGCCAGAATTGGCACACAAGGTACTGGGGGGAGAGCGCATTCCAAGGTCTGCAAAGAGCAGCAATGCTGCTCATTGCAAGGCCCGCGATGAGTGCCAAAGGCACTCATTGCTAGGCGCGCAATAGGCCCACAAGGTAGAGATGGGGAGAGGCCCACAATGAGTGCCAAAGATGCTCATTGCGAGGCCCATAATGGCCACAGAAGGGAGAGGGGGTGGAGGAGGGAGAGTCCTGAAAAGTTGCGGGTTTGTACATGCCGAGGCCTGCAAAGAGCGGTGAAGTCACTCATTGCGAGACCCGCAATAGGAGCCACATTTAATTGAGCTTTTGGGGGCGATCCGGGAGCCCGTAAGTGAGGTCGCAAGCTAATTTGCTATTCAATTGGTGTCTTTTTGCGGGCTCCGAATGACTTCCGAGTTACTGCCTTGAAAAAATGGCGATGTTAAATCCGTAACTTACAGCCTCCCCAAGCCTGCAAATATTTTTACACCCATAAAGGGCAAAAAAAGGAGAAAATCCTACGAGTGCTAGAGAGGACTCACAAGAGGGTAAAACCCCTTTTCGTAGCACTTTAAATGCAATTAAAAAATCAATACTGCACTGTAAATAACGGGGAAAGCGATGATAGACATAATAATTAACTAGCTACTTGCCCGTCAAAAACAACGGGGCAATAAAATTTGAAGCCATAGGAATGCTATTTGACACACAATGTAAACCTTTTTGTACTCTAAGGACCTTCGGCGCTCATTGCGAGCCTCGCGCTGAGCGCCTTCGGCACTTATTGTGAGCCTCTCCTCTCTTGTACTTTTGCTCCTCTTAGCACCTTCGTCACTCATCAAAAAGAGAGATATATATTTAGTTAACTAATAATGAATGAATTAGTTCTTGAATAAATTAATATACTTTACCTATATGTAATTAATATATCCAGCAATCAATAGCCTGAAGAGCTAACAATCTGTTTGTATTTTCTAAAAGCATACAATATACAGTTTGAGTGTTGGTGCCCTGATGATAAAGTGTAATGAATGCCCCAACTGTGCATTAAAAATAGGCTGCGTGCGTGAGGGAAAGCCGTTGGTTTAGTTGTGTAAAGCACCATTGTAGATTTGTAATGTTATTTATGTGTTACGCGGCTCTCAAGCATTTTCCGTAATTTGTAATAGTGTATTTTGTGGTTCGTACGTTCCTGTGTGAAAGTGCTATGCAATTGGCTGTGTTTTGCGCTGTCCGGGGTCGTGTAGCCTCGTTTTAAATTTTTTGGGTGGTCTTTTTTTTCTCGCTTAGGCGATTTTCAAGTCATATGGTAATAGTAGTGCAAAATAGATATTTCACTATTAGGCTTATAAAACTGTTTGGTTGTTGGTATTATTTGCTACTGATCAATATTAATAGGTATATAAGGTGCTCGTGTGCTAATTCATTTGTGCTTTTTTTAAAGTGCTAGTATCAGAATATTTTTCTGATTTGTCACAAAGTGCTTTAGTGCCATTCAGTAGACTCCACAGCAAATATTTGAATAAAAAAAGAGAATTGATAAAAATGTATTAAAATTTGTGATGTGCCACAGTGTGTTTGTGATTTTTTATATGATTTTTGTGATTATTATACTTCTAGTGACTTATACCTTGTGGATATATTATATATACACACTACACCTAAGGGATATTAATATGTATATACATTACACCTTGTAATTTAATAATGTTGATTCAATACCTCATGGATGTATTTATATAACATCCACTACCATAACCTTGAGAAATTCTTATGTGCTATTAAATAATACCTTGTGGGTACACCGTTATGTGTCCACTACCAATACCCAAATATACTTTGTGGATGTTAACACTGAACATCCACTACAATACCCTTGGGCTCTCATATACCTATTATGTCTAAGTACTATTACTATCTTTTTTACAAACTCTTTGTTTCTAAGTACTTTTCTTTTTCTCTGTAATTCTCAATCACTTTTACCGATATTTACATTAATTAATTTCAAGTTAAATAGTCTTTGTTATGTTTGGCGTGTGAAATGCAATACAGCAGAGTCTAGTGCTACTAGAATGCTTGCTAGTGAAGTCACTAGAAATCGCCCGGCGTACGTTTTGCGAGACAGTTACGTCTCACTCATCAGGGGCGGCATTTTGCTGCGCCCGAGATCCTTATATAGATTACCTGGCCCAACAGTTAACTTCACTAACCTGACTAGACTGAATTTGTGCTTTATTTATATGATATGTGACACTTTTTTACATTAATTAAACATTTCTGTTTATTAAACTTTTAGTTACCTTATTAGTAATGAATCTATTATTTTTTTAGATTTCTTCCTTATTAAATTTCATATTCAATAAACAAAATAAAATGAAACGTGTTATTAATTCTCTGTGATATATATAATACATATGAATTTTTTTATTTCTCAACTTAATATGATATGTTAACATTTTTATTACTGATGTTTTATTAGCAATGTATTTTAGTATTTTTACAGTTTTGTTAGCTTGAATGTTAGAAAACATATGAAATAGTGATTTATCCAATGAAAAGAGTAAACGTAAATTCTTCAATAAGGCAATTTGGGCTCTTAGGGCCTCATTCTATTATCGGCCGTAAATCGTCCGTAAGGCTGCGATTCCTTGCGGGGGTTCTGTTACCTCGCAATTCTATTATACGGCCCCGCAAGAATCTCCCCTTACGGCCGGCCGCATATCTTGGAACCGGCCGTAAGCTCCAAATTTTTTAAAGTCAAATATAAATTGAAGACTGCACTGTAAATCTTTGTAAATGCTAGGGATCATATTGGGGGACATGAGGATTAATAGCAACCCCCTCTCCAGCTTGCACTTCAGCCCAAATCCGAGTTTACATTAACTGTTTATTTTCCAACCGCAGCCTGGCCAGGTCTGAGGTGCTCCAAGCACTCTTGACTTTTTCCATGGATATTTGACATATTTAATAAAAATTTGTTTTTACGGATTTGAGTAGAGGGGAATGTTGTGCTATTTTTGCTAACACCTTCAATCTCTTTATAGTCTCCTCAAAGTGCAGGATGGCTTTATTTGGGCTATTTTATGTTCTTAATTGGTGCTAGCGGGACCTGTTTGCTGCAAGTAAGCTGCGGCTCGCTTTTAGCCTTGCAGAGAGGGTTCCCGGAGCAATAGAATAGCAACCGGGATTTTCTTGCGGCCGAAACTCTTGCGGCCGTTTTAGATCAAAGGCTTTCCTCCGGCGCGAGCGGCCGCAAGAGATAGCAAGGCGCCAGCCGCAAGCCTGCCGGAACCCCCGGCCGGAGGGGAATAGAATAGGCAAATAGCTTGCGGCCGGTCCTTGCGGCCCCGCATCTCCTACGGCCGTAAATAGAACGAGGCCCTTAGTATCCAGTTGGAAAATCTATTTGGCTTCTCTACATAGCAATTTTTGATTCAAATCTCCTCTACGTATAAAAGATGGAATATGGTCTATACCAATGAATTTTAAACATCTCGGTTTACTATTATGTTGAATTCTCACATGTTTGGCTATAGATGTATCCGCATTTTTTTAGATAACATTAATATGTTCTAGTACCCTTCGTCTTAGCTGTCTGCTCGTTTTGCCTATGCACTTCTTTTACATGAACAAAAAATTTGATAAATTACTCCTTCTGTTTAACAATTTATCTTGTTTTATTGTACAGTATACATTTTTGATTCTGATGCATTGGTGAATGTTTTTGTGGTAAGAATTTGAGCACATGCTTTACATTTACCACAGGGCACACAGCCTTGTTGTGCTTGCTCAAGCCAGTTTAGTTTGTGCTTTTTTTCATAATGGCTATGAACTTGAAATCTTTGAGGTTTTTAGCCCTCCTGTATGTGATACTACTTCTTGATATTATGACATTTTTAATATATTTGTCCACTTGTTAAATATTTCAATATTTCTCCAATATAGAGGTTATTGTTTTAGCCTCTTTGGAATAATTTGCTATATATCATATATGCTGTTTCTCTTCATTTTTTATCTTATCGTTAAGAAGTTTAGATCTTTCCTCTCTCACGGCTCTTTGCTATGCTCTTTTGGGGACTTTTTTAAAATATCCTCTCTGAATGAACCTTGCTTGCAGATCCTTGGCCTGCCTTATAAAGCTCTCACTATTACTGCAATTCTGACTTAATCTCAGATATGGTCCTGTTGGAATTGCTCTTGTTGTCTGAACTGGATGATGGCTATTCCAGTGGAGCAGTGAATGTGTTGCCCGTGGACACACTGACTGAACAGTTATCTGGTCTTGTTGAAAATATCCTTAAGCCACTAGTTACAAACACCAGCAGCTATATACAACACCACAGACTTTCTTAACAAAATCAGTCAGATTGAGGACCTACCTGTTAACACACTACTCATAACCATGGATGTTGAATTTCTTTACAGAAATATCCAACACAAAGATGGCACTGAGGCATGCCTCAAATTCCTCTCAACACACACTTCGAACCAGAAATATAACCCTGATACCATCACCAAAATACTAGAATATATCCTGACCTACAATTACTTCACCTTCAACAAACATGTTTACCTCCAAATAATGGGGACAGCAATGGGTACCAAAATTGAACCACAATATGCTAATTTATTTATGGCTGACCTTGAGAAGAATTCTTGTTCACATATTTCCACCAACCTTACAGATACTACCATTATATAGATGACCTGTTCATCATATGGACAGAGGGAGAAAAAAAAACTCAGAGACTTCCACACTGCCTTTAATACTTTCCAACCATCTATTAAATTTAAAATGGATTAGTCTGCAGAACAGGTGAACTTTCTGGACACCACCATATCCATCACAATGGTCAACTTAACTCATCTGTATATAGGAAACCTACAGATAGATGCAGTTATCTCCACAACTCTAGCTTTCATCCCTCACATACTAAACAAGCAATTATCCATAGTCAAGTCCTCAGATACCGCCACATATGTTCAAACACTTAAAAACACTGTCTGAGTCCTTCAGGCAGAAGGGTTACAAAACTTGCGTCATCACACAGAAAGTAACCTCTGCCATCAGAACACCCCGGGAACACCTGTTGAAATACAAGACTAAAGAAACAACTTCATGTACACCACTGGTAACCACATACCATCCAACTCTAGAAGGAATACGCAAAATATTTAAGGATTTACAACCACAACTAACAGATGACACAGAATTGAAACATATATTTCACGAACCCCCATTCTTGCATGTAGGCAGCCTCAAATGTAAGCAAACATTAGTGAACAGAAGAATGGCCAATGAACAACATAACAGAGAAAATGGCACCAAATCCTGCAATAAAATTCTCTGCAAACTATGTTAACATATCTGCAAAGATGACACAGCCACACATAACAACAAGAGCTATAACATCAGAGGCTCATATACATGTACATCATTCAATGTAGTTGTTATGATATTGGTGGTACAAAGTTTGGAGTCCAGTAGCCAGATCAGCAAAAACTCCCTGCCAGAGATAGCCACTCGTTACCCAGGTGGTTGAGCCCCAGAGCCTTGAGTGGCTGTCTGCTCTGAAGCAGAGATAAGAGTCAGGAACAGAAGGATAATAATCTTAGTGAGGCAAGCCGAGGTCAGTGGGAAGGAGAAGCAGCAAAGTCAAAAACGATCCAAGTTCAGCAACAGGTAGGAGAGACAGGAACAAGCTTGATTAGAGAGTTCAGGAACACAATAATCTGGCAAGGATACAGAGACAGGAAGTGCCTTATATAGGCCAAGAACCGGACAGCTGACCAGACACAGCTAAAGAGAGTTGTCACTGATTTCATTGCTTTAAGAGTCAAGGTATCAGGTCTCAAGCAAATCTGCAAGAGGCAGGCTGGTGTACAGGTAGAGAAAAGGTTTAGCAAGCATGCAGACCAGGGTTCGAATCTCAGCAGAGTCAATTCCTCACAGTAGTATACATGATACATTGTACTGTATGTAAAAGGGGATGCTACATTGTTGAAACCAGCCAGAAACCACACATGAGAATGAACCTCCACAGAAGCGCCATCAAAAAGCACAATGAGGAAAGTTACTCTGCCCCAGTTGGGCACCATTTCACCTAGGACAATCACTCCATCCAGAACCTCAAAATAAAAATACTCAGAGGAAATTTCAAAACTATCCAACAGTGGAAAAATTAAAAATGATTAAATGTTTTAATATGCAGGATACTGGGCATAATATTTATTTAGGTTTCTATACCACTATCTAAATGTATTATAACTCATACACATTCCACATACCTCCCACGTTCAATTGCTGTTTTTCTAATCCACAAACTGTGGTGACATTTATTGCTCTTAATTATGACTCTGCTGTGCTCTTATCTAAAACCTGATCTACAGACACACATACTGACCTATCAGGACATTATTAACTATGCTGGTCTGTTTCTCCCTAACCCCAATGATTTTATTTCCATTTTTTTTCTCCTCTTTTATTCTGTCCACTTGTTTTACTTCTCTCATATTTTTATCAGTATTGCTTTTGACTTGATAAAGAGATGATAATATCTCGAAAGCTCATCATGAAAACTATGAATACGTATGTCTCTTTCCCTCCCCCTCCTCATCCTCAATCCCCCCTCATTCTTAACCCCCCCTCATTCTAAACCCCCCTCCTCATTCTACCACTTTAAATACCTCTCCCTGTCCCTTTCCCCTCACTTACCTGCATCTGAAGCTTCTGCTCAGGCCTCTGCTCTTTCCGCACATGTGACGTCACGTCATTAGCATATACCGGGTGCCGGCACCCGGTATATGCTAATGATGTGGCGCGCATGCGATTAGCATTGGCCAGGTCATTAGCATTGACCGGGTCAAGACGCCGGAAGGAGCGGAGGCCGGAGCAGAAGCTTCAGATGCAGGTAAGTGAGTGGAAAGGGAGAGGGGGAGGTATTTAGAGGGGTAGAATGAGGAGGGGGGTTGAGGTTGAGGAGGGAGGTTGAGGAGGGGGGTTAAGGTTGAAAAGGGAGGTTGAGGAGGGGGGTTGAGGTTGAGGAGGGAGGTTGAGGAGGGAGGTTGAGGATGAGGAGGGGGGTTGAGGGTGAGGATGGGGGTTGAGGAGGGAGGTTGAGGAGGGAGGTTGAGGATGAGGAGGGAGGTTGAAGAGGTGGTTGAGGATGAGGAGGGTGGTTGAGGTTGAGGAGGGGGTTGAGGATGAGGATGGGGGTTGAGGAGGGATGTTGAGGAGGGAGGTTGAGGATGAGGAGGGAGGTTGAGGAGAGTGTTGGGGATGAGGAGGGAGGTTGAGGTTGAGGAGGGGGTTGAGGATGGGGGGGTTGAGGATGAGGATGGGGGGGTTGAGGAGGGGGTTGAGGAGGGGGGGTTGAGGATGAGGGGGTTGAGGTGGGAGGTTGAGGAGGGAGGATGAGGAGAAAGGTTGAGGATGAGGAGTGGGGTTGAGGAGGGTGATAAGGGAGGGGGGAAGAGATACAGGGAAGGGGGAGGGGAGAAGAGACACAGGAGAGATAGGGGACACAAGAAAAGGGCACAGAAGAAGGGGACACAGAGGGCACAAGAGGGACACAGGGAGCAGCACATTTTCCACCCTCGGCTTATACTCGAGTCACTTATTTTACCCAGTATTTTGTGGTAAAATAGGTGCCTCTGCTTATACTCGGGCCGGCTTATACTCGAGTATATACGGTTTTCATGTGACAACACTGAAGAAATGACACTCTGCTACAATGTAAAGTAGTAAGTGTACAGCCTGTATAACAGTGTAAATTCACTGTCCCCTCAAAATAACTCAACACACAGCAATTAATGTTTAAACCATTGGCAACAAAAGTGAGTACATCACTATAAGTAAATGTCCAAATTGGGCCCAAAGTGTCAATATTTTGTGTGGCCACCATTATTTTCCAGCACTGCCTTATCCATCATGGGCATGGAGTTCACCAGAGCTTTACAGGTTGCCAATAGAGTCCTCTTCCACACTATGATGACACCATGGAGCTGGTGAATGTTAGAGACCTTGCACTCCCACATCTTCTGTTTGAGGATGCCCCACAGATGCTCAATAGGGTTTAGGTCTGGTGACATGCTTGGCCAGTCCATTTCCCTTTACCTTCAGCTTCTTTAGCAAGGCAGTGGTCATCTTGGAGGTGTGTTTGGGATCATTCTAATATTGAAATACTGCCCTGCGCCCAGTCTCCGAAGGGAGGGGATCATTCTCTCCTTCAGTATGTCACAGTACATGTTGGCATTTATGGTTCCCTCAATGAACTGTAGTACCCCAGGGCCGGCAGCACTCATGCAGGCCCAGACCATGACATTCCCACCACCATGCTTGACTGTAGGCAAGACACACTTGTCTTTGCACTCCTCACTTGGTTGCCGCCACACACGCTTGACACCATCTGAACCTAGGCTGCTTGTCTTCAGCAAACTGTTTGCTGGCTTTCTTGTTCATCATCTTTAGAAGAGGCTTCCTTCTGGGACGACAGCCATGCAGGCTTATTTAATGCAGAGTGCAGCGTTTTTTTTCTGAGCACTGACAGGCTGACCCCTCACCTCTGCAGCAATGCTGGCAGCACTCATACGTCTGGATATGACGCTGAGCATGTGCACTCAACTTCTTTGGGCGACCATGGTAAGGCCTGTTCTGAGTGGAACCTGTCCTTTGAAACAGATGTATGGTCTTTCCCACCGTGCTGCAGCTAAGTTTTAGGTTCTTGGCAATCTTCTTTTAGCCTAGGCCATCTTTATGTAGAGCAACAATTCTTTTTTTCAGTTCCTCAGAGAGTTATTTGAGAGAGTGTGAGAGCGATAACACCAAATTGAAAACCAGACCTTGTAACACTAATGAGTCAAATGACACCTGGGGGGGGGGGGGGGGAAATGGCTACTTGGGCTCAATTTGGACATTTCCACTAAGCGTTGTACTCACTTTTGTTGCCAACGGTTTAGACATTAATGGCTGTGTGTAGAGAAATGGAAAAAGAACCCCATTATCTTTCTTCTTGTATTGTTTATCTCCCTTATCCCCCTCTCCAATATATTTCTGCACAGCCCCACTAAAGATCAACTTTCTCCCCAACCACTAACATTTTGAAACACATAAGAACACACACATCTCACATAAAGACAAGTATATACATCTCACATAAAGACAAGTATAGAAAAAACACATAGCAGTGGGCATTAGTTTGAATATATAGACTGCTTGGAGGATATTCATTGTACTAAGCCTCCCATTTTCTTCTGCATCATATCCTCTTTCTGCTTCAAAGGGCTTCCTCTGTGTGCTGACTGTGCTGACTGTGACCAGAAGGCTAACAGCCCTATTAAATTCCCCTAACGTGTAAAACTGTTGCCCGAAATGTAGCCAGTAAGACTTACGAGATTGTAAAGCAAGCCGCTGACGGCTTTGGAGTGAAAAAAGCCTACGGGGTGTGGGACATGGGACTTGGAACTTTGAGGCTGCAAATCCTTTGTTCTCTCAAGCCTATAACTGCTACGTTTCTAATAATGCTATTAAATTGCAACAATTTCACTTGCCTTCAAACCCGTAACATGCAAATGGAGCCAAGAAGCCAACGAGTGCTAGAGAGGACCCGCAAGGAGGGTAAAGTCCAATCCGTAGCATTGTAAATGCACACACTACTGTACTTTTATTAACAGGGAAAGTGTTGTTAGGTCTTAGAATTTATAGCACATATTGTCAAGCTTGCAAATCTGCAAACAAAAATAATTTATTTCATGTTTGAAGTCTGTGTTGGACTTCTAATTTAATAGGGCTGTTAGTCTGTCATAAAGTGCACCCTAGAGGCAGATCTGTGAAGTGCAGTCTTTTTCATTATTCCATTAGGACATGGAAAGGATACCCAGAATATCTTTAATAGCCAGAATACCTTGATGTCTCAAAAATGATTCAGTTGGGAAGTGTGATATAATCTGGGGGGATATGTTTCAACTATCCCTCCCAGTTCCTACGCCAGTGGACGTGTTGAATGTCTTAATAGAACTTCAGCTTCTTCAGCATCCATGGTTGGAGCATAGACTTGGATCACTGTAATGTTAAATGGCTTGCCGTGAATTAGAATTGAAATCATTCTGTCATTCATCTATGACCACTCTTTGATTGACTTGCAGCCACATTAAATTCCAAGCCCGTAAGTGCAACATGAGACCCGCAACTGCTGCGGATTCGAAATTTGGCCAAGTTAAATAGCTATTCAATTTGAGCAGGGTGCTAGTTACGAGCTTGAGACGCAAACCCGTAAGCTATTTGTCGATTGTTGGATGCGCGGCTGTGAACGTGATCAATTAGTCAAACCCATAGTTACGGGTTTAGATGGAGCCAATGACAACAGAGATCATCATAATTACGTCACTGAAAAATGGAGGTGGGACTTCAAAGTCTCAAGGGTTTCGATTACGAGTTACGATTGGACCCACATTACTGAAATAATGCAATATTGATAAAGCTGTAAATAGGATATTCTAGTCCATGCAAGTTCCATTATATGTATTAACACATTTATTGCAGGGATCGATATAACACAGAAATTACACATAAAATAAAGTATTTTATATTGCCGATTTGCAAACTTGAGAATGTTGTCCTATTAATTCTATTACCTAACATCACTTACACTTTTATTATATGTACAGTAGTGTGTGTATATTTGCATTTACAGTGCTACGGTTTTAACTTTACCCCCTTGCAGGTCCACTCTAGAACCCGTTGGCTTCTTGGCTCCATTTGCGGGTTATAGGCTTGAACGACAGTGAATTTGTAGCAATTTATAGCGAAATTGGAATGTAGCAGTTACGGGCTTGACAGAAAATAGGATTCGCAGGCGCTCCAAACCAGCAGATCGGCAGCGGCTTGCTTTACAGGGCCAATTTAATAGCTGCAAATCTTGCAGGCTACGTTACAGGCTACGGTTTTACATGTTAGGGGAATTGAATAGGGCTGTAGGATGGCTACTCCATTTCTTCTGAAGGATTTTTGACCACAGTAGAAGATCTGGTGTTTGTCTGATGTGTGGAAGCATTATGCTTTGTGGGGGTTTTTTCTGCTAAGGGGACAGGACAACTGCACCACATCAAAGGGACGATGGACGGGGCCATGTACCATCAAATCTTGGGTGAGAACCTCCTTCCCTCAGCCAAGGCATTGAATTTGAGTCTTGGATAGGTGTGAACCAAAAACACACTATGAACCAAAACACACAGCCAAGGCAACAAAAGAGTAGCTCAAGAAGAAGCAAATTAAAGTCCTGGAGTGGTCTAGCCAGTCTCCAGACCTTAACCCCATAGAAAATCTGTGGAGGGAGCTGAAGGTTCGAGTTGCCAAACATCAGCCTCAATACCTTTATGACTTGGAGAGGATCTACAAAGAGGAGTGGGACAAACCTGGTGGCTAACTACAAGAAACATCTGACCTCTGTGAAGGCCAACAAGGGTTTTGCCACCAAGTACTAAGTCGAAGGGGTCAAATACTTATTTCCCTCATTGACCTGCAAATCAATTTATACCTTTTTTGACATGCCTTTTTCTTATTTATTTTTTTTATTCTGTCTCTCACTGTTAAAATACACCTACCATTAAAATTATAGACTGATCATTTCATTGTCAGTGGAGAAACGTTCAAAATCAGCAGAGGATCAAATACTTTTTCCCCCCACTGTAGTTACCTTGGTACATAGTTCTAACATCCCAGGTTCCTATGCTGAACTGTTCTTTGCAGCAGCGGACTTTACTTTCCCCTCCAGACACATCCACAGCTGGATGTTCTTTTGGATTTGGTCCAACTACTTCATTAGAACTGGTGCTACTTGTACTTGCCCTCTGCTCTTCCTCAGTAATGTGGTAGACACCTTCTGACCTTGGGGCTCATCTTCTGGTGCCAAGTCGTTATGTGTCTGTTATGCATGTCCACAAAGTTTTCTTAGGATACTGGAGTGGCTTGCCAGTTCCTTCTCCAGTGGACCACGATGTGTCTGACCTCTCTGCCATGACCTGCCCATCTTGGCTGACCCTGGCATGGTATAGCTCACAGCTTCATCAAAGTACACAAGCCCCTTCACTACTGTTGGTTTTGTTGTTACCTCTGTAAATAAATACATATACTGTATATCCATGCTGTCAGGCCATTCATTATATGAAGGGTTAATCATTTTGGTATCATACACAAATATCTCAGAGTCATGCCAAATAGATTCAGGTGACTGAGGAAACCTTGAGAAGGAACACAGAACTGTCTCAAAAAGATAATACAGATACTCAGACTTGTTCTTTGGTTCAATTTGCTTCAAGCCGAGTGCTATCAATGCAGGTGAACATAATGTACATTCCATCATAAGTTAGCACACATATTCCATATTATTTCATAGTTGAGCCAAGGAGAGAGTTTGCCCCTTAGAGTATGTAAGAAACCTCTATACACCATTTTATTGACATATCTTAATTATGCATGTGCATACAACCACTGCAGGAGTTTATTGCAAGTGGTTGAAATCAGTCCGGTGATGGGGAGTGGGTGAAAAGGAAAAATGATATCTATTAGGACAAAGGGAGGCTTGAAGCTCTCAGTCTGTCGCTCTCTGGCAAAAAACACTGCCCTTTTGTCTTTTCTCTGTGATTAATCACTATATCTTTCTTTACTACAAACTCTTTAAAAAAGGAAGACCAAAAGGGATTACTTCTAACCAATTTAAGGAGCAGACCTATTCAGAAAAGGGTCCACCTTTCCATTTAAAAATGTGGTAATGTATAGCTGAATGTTTTTTTTATTATATTTTATAATAGAATTTAAATAGTCCAGATACAATCTTTCTGTTACAACTGCTAAGGTGGATTTTACATGAGATAAGGTATTGGGTCATAAGCCATACGTCCAATCCTTGAATATAAAGAACAAATATATTCTATGGAATAGACATCTGATTATTATACAAGTTTTTTTATTTTTTTTATTTCTCATAAAACATACATACATCAAAATAGAATAAAATAAAAGAAACAATCATTTTCCCAGCAGATACAAAACACACAGATACAACATAGCAATCCATGACCGAATAAGACCATATATACAATTGACCAGTACTTGATTCTAACAAGAATATCTCAGGACCAAATAACAATATTTATAAAACTAGGACAGGTCGGTGACCATATGCTTCAATTGTTTCTATTTTCCGTGTTCCCCATTTAATATTTATCCATATACTGCTCCCAAATAGTCCAAATAATAATATTTATTTTCTTGGGCTTTTCGTTAATATTTTCTTTCATCAAATCTTTATTATAATTGGTTTTATTAATAACCTCTTTCCACTTAGGAATTTCCAATTTATTCCAATATTTAACTACCATTGCTTTTATGATCAGTAATATATGGGATATCAATAATTTATTACTGGGAAAACATTTTTCGATCCCTATATGGAACAATATTAACTCCGGGGAACACGGACATCTTGTCCCTGCCATTAACGTGAGGTGTCCACAACATTCTTCCCAGAATTTTCTTATCTTATCACATTCCCACCAGATATGATGTGCATTGCCTTCTTTGCCACAGCCTTTCCAGCATAATGATGATTTTTGAGAATCAAATTTTTTCATAGTTGCTGGAACCAAATACCAATTTTGTGTCACTTTAAAGTACACCTCTCTATACATGGTATTAATAGAGGATTTCTTTATTAACCTAAAGGCCCTCAACCATTCTTGCTCGTTATAGTCTATATTAAGGTTATATTCCCATTCTCTTATACTCTTTGTTTTCCCAAATTTCATAAGTTTAATCCTACTTTTACTAATTTTAGATACCAGATGGTTCGCCTGACCTTTAATCATAAATGCTTCCAAGTCATACAATTTATCTATTTTATCACAAATAAATCCCTTTTGTTTCATTTTTTCTAACATTATTCCATATTTTATCCATGTGAAGGATTTTGGTATCCCTTTCTCCTGTAATTCCCTTTGCTTTAATAGGCTGCCTTGTGGATATAAATCAGCTATATACAAAATTGAAGCTTTTTCCAATAAA
This sequence comes from Discoglossus pictus, assembly GCA_027410445.1. Lineage (NCBI taxonomy): Eukaryota > Metazoa > Chordata > Amphibia > Anura > Alytidae > Discoglossus > Discoglossus pictus. The sequence continues at coordinate 101,346,199 of CM050164.1, read as the reverse complement.
TTCACTTCTGTATTAAATGCTTTATCTCTTAATATGTCTATAGGTGTAGAAGCGGAAGGTATATGAAATAACTCTGCTCTAATTTTGCTTTTCCCTCAGAATTTTATAATAGATCTAATACCTTCTGGTAATTTCTCCCATATTGTATCTTTTCCATTAAATTTCCCCAACAATGTTCTAATTGGGGTAATTCCCACAAGCTCTTCCTCGATGTTTTTCCATCCTACTATCCTATGTTGTAAATTCATATTAATTATGTGAGAAATTGCTATATTTTCACTAATCGTTTTCATATCTGGAGATCCCATACCTCCCAGATCAAACTTTCTATTTGTTATAATTTTTTTAACTCTCACTTTTTTCCCTGCATATATAAATGTATCTATTATTTGCTGAATTATTTTAATGATATATTCCAGAACTTTTTCGGGGACACATCTAAATAAATATTTTGGGGATGATACTCATATTAACTATGGCTATTCTAGCCGACCAAGAGAATCTTGTTGTGTTCCAGTCATATAATAATATTCTAATCTGTTTTAATATTTCTGTTATATTATTAACTATAGTTTTATTGTTTTGAAACGTAAATGTTATACCTAAATGAGTGACATACTTAGTATTCCAATTAAATGTATATAATTTTTTTAATTTATTTAATGAATCTTGCTCTATATAATTATGAATAATGTCTGATTTCAGAGAATTTATCTTAAAATACGAAACTCTACCAAAATCAGTTAGCAATAGTTGTAGGTTAGCACATGAATCTATTGGATCTGTTAATGTTAACATAATATCATCTGCAAATAGCATTATTTTGTAATTGTTGTTTCCTATTTTTATACCTTTAATATTTTCGACATTCCTTATTAAAGAGGCCAATGGTTCCATAAATAGCAAAAATAACAATGGGGAAAGGGGGCATCCCTGTCGTGTACCGTTACTAATCCCAAACCTCTCTGTTTCGAAGCTTGTACCTGTAATATAAGCTGTTGGATCCTTATAAATAGCTTTAATTGTTTTACCCGCAAAATTGGCAAACCCAAACTTCTGTAATACTGCATCCAAGAATTCCCAACTAACCCTGTCGAATGCCTTTTCTGCATCCAGTGACAGGATTAGTGTGGGGATCCTTCTTTTCCTAATGGAGAACATTAAGTCTATTAGACGTCTGGTGTTGTCTGATGCCTGGCGGCCTTGAACAAAGCCCGATTGATCGAAATGTATCAACTTTGGAATAATTTTGTTTAATCTGTTAGCCATAATTTTTGTATATATTTTTAGATCTATATTAATAAGTGAAATAGGGCGATAACTAGTTACTTCTTCTGGATTTTTCCCCGGTTTTAAGATATTAATTATTTTAGCTTCTGATAGTTCTGACGGCATTTTCCCGTGATTTTTAATCTCATTAAACATATTTTGCAAATGTTCACTAATTTCTTTATGAAACATTTTATAGTATAGATGGTTGAAGCCGTCTGGACCTGGGGCTTTATTAACTTTTGCTTTATTAATTACATCCTCTATTTCTTCCACAGAGATATCTTGGTCTAAAAGTCTTTGATCTTCTTCTTGTATTTTTGGTAGAGTAGCTTCACTCAGAAATGTATTTATCTCTTCTTTACTAGGCTTTTTAAATGTGGGATTATTATTTAAATTATATAGTGAGCTGTAAAACGTCTTCATAATTTCACTTATTTTATCAGGGTGAGTGTTCAGAGTGTTATCAAGTCCTCTTAAACTATAGATTTTATTTTGTTTTTTTTGTCTTTTTAATTTATTAGACAGGTAGCTACCTGCTTTATTACCCATTAAGAAGTTGGATTGTTGAAATTTCCAGATCATAGAATCAACCTGACTTTGTAAAATTTTATTTATTTGGGCTTTCTTTTTTGCGATCAACTCTGATCTTTCCACCAATGGGTTCGCTCTATTTTCTCTTATTTGTTTCTCCAGTTCTATATAAAGTACTCTCAAGGGTTTCCCCCTTTCCCCATGCATCACCGCCATCCGTGAAATCATTTGACCTCTTATAACTGATTTATATGCACACCAGAGCATGGATGGTGAGTCTACAGTGTTTTTATTAATTTTTAAAAATTCATTTGTTTCCATTTTTAGGAATTCCAAAGTATGTTCATTCTTGAATAAAATCGAGTCTAGTTATCATTTTTTTTTAATTTTTACTTATCTTTTCTTCTTTTAAATTAATACATACCATTGAGTGATCTGACCATGTAGCGGTAGTTATTTCTATATCCTTAATCTGTCTTATTGTATATATATCTGTTAAAAAATAGTCTAATCTTGAATAAGAATTAAAACGATTTGAAAAAAAAGTATAGTCCCTCTCGTAAGGATGTAATAATCTCCATGCATCGAGGAGATCATCGTTAGATGTTATTTTTTCAAAATCTTTTGAGGTCTTTTTAATCTGATTTTCAGAATTCTTTTTTATTGTTCCTATTCTATCTTTTACCGGATCCAACACCATATTAAAATCGCCTCCAATTATTACTTGTCCCTTTCTAATTTTTTTTATTTCTTTCAGTATCTTTTTGAAATATCTGGTTTGTTTTACATTTGGGAGATATATATTGGCTATTGTCATATTTACTCGATTTATTGAACCGCACCATATTATATATCTTCCTAAGGGATCAATAATTTTAGCTTCCTCAAGGACTTCAATATTATGACTAAAAAGAATTGATACCCCTCTAGATCTTTTATTATATGTTGAATCTATTTTAATGTTATAGTTTATATTATTTACATATCTTAGGGTATCTTTACCCCAATGGGTCTCTTGTAATAAAAGAATATCTGCTTTATTTTTTATATAGTTATTATAAGCTATTTTCCTTTTTGAAGGTGAATTTAGTCCATTGACATTATGAGTTATTATTTTCACAATTTTTTACAATTAATGCTTTTACCTTTATCTTTTGTATTTTTTGTGGTCTCTTTTAATATATCTAGTCCTGTCTCATCTCTTACCATTAATTGTACCTGTATAATCAGTATCCCTGGGAAATTCATTCATTCTTACTAACTTACATACCTTGGGCAAATTTTCCTTAGAGCTTGAACTAAGTCCAAGTTTACTTATTTTCATATTTTTGCCCTCCTTATCTAACTTATTTATTAGGGCTATTATGCCAATTTTAGGAAATGCTAGGAGTTTTAATAAACTTACTAGTTCATTAGTTGGGAGATCATGTGTTCTTATTTCCCTATTTTTCCCATACTTATTTATTATAACTTTTTATATATATTTATATTTTTCACTTACTCTCATTTACCCCTCTTATCTTTCTTTGATCTTTTATCCAATATCAGCTCTATGGGGGAATATAAAAAAAAATAGGGAAGTATTTCCTTAGCTTCATAGACTGAAATATTAACCTATATTATATTTTATATGATATCAACCTACAATTATATATTACATTTTTTTAATTTAATTTTGGGCTGGACCCTACCATCCTGACTCCTCCCAGCTCGTCCCCTCATATTTCTCCAAAGATAAATAACTTTACTTCTATTCTCAAATCAATCTCTGTCAGGACTTTAACCATATATAATTATTTCAATATTTTTATATTGCCCTTTTAACCTTTTACCCTAGGCTAACAGAGTACCTAGTTTACCCTTTTATAACTATAACCAAAAGGAAGTCCATACCATTTTCTCTAGATCTTGTAATCAGCTCAAACTAGAGCTTTACATTTTACCAATAACCTTATATTAATATTTTTAGATACCCCCTTTTCTCTTTTTTTTTTTTTCCTTTACTTTCTCTCTTTTCCTCCTTTACTCCCAGAGAAATAATATGAACTCCCCTCGGTGCAGATCCTTTAAAATCTTAGAATTTTATTGCTATATGTGTTTTAAAGAGTTTAATAAACTATTAAATATTTCTGTGTATCTATAAAGTGCATATCAATAAAGTGCTTAATTTTCCCCCCTTTACATCTGTGTTCTCTCAAAAAAAAAAAAAAAAAAAATCTTTTCTTCCTAACTATCATTTTATACTGGGGGTAGTTTCATTTATACTAAGTGTTAATAATTCCTTCTATATCCTCAGAATGTATATTATTAATCTTTCTACGACCCCTTATATAATCACCTGTGAATCTATCTAATCTTGAAAGATTTTTTTACTCCAATATAATATTACAGTGCTTCAAATACTTTTTTAAATTTCTATACCTCTATAAAGTGCATAAATAAGGTGCTTATATTTCTCCACCGTAATATAGGTTTTTTACTCCTTAGCATAATTCTTTAAAGTGCTTCATATTCTATTATTTAACTTCTAAATTTCTATAAAGTGCATACAAATAAAGTGCTCAACATTCACCACCATAGTATTGGTAGTCTCTTAGAGGATGTTTGTATCCTTTCTCCTATAGACCACTACTGCTTATCTAATTATGTATATAAACCAACCCCAAAAGGGGAATAACTTAGAAAAAGATCAGTAAAAAATGCATCCATAAATAGTCCACTTTTCTTCTAGGATCTTTTCCTCTCTTCCTTAGCCTCTATTGTTTCACAACCCATTCCGGGTTCTTGAAGTTTAGTTCAGGGTACATTTTAGGAAGAGTTGAGAAGTCCACCTCTATATTCCATTTTTGTAATAGCAAAAGTCCTTCTTTGACAGAATCTATTTTGTTCCAAGTATTATCTTTCATTATATATAGTCCCGTGGGATATTTCCATCTGTATTTAAAATCTGCTTTCCTTAAACTTTGTGTTATTGCCATATATTCTCTTCTTTTATTCAGAGTATATTTAGACAGATCCGGAAATATTTTGATTTTATCGTATGGGACATCCATTGGTCTTTTTATGGAATTGGCTTTGATTATTGTGTCTCTATAGTAAAGGGATTGAAGATTGACTATAACATCCCTAGGTATGTTTTTGTCTAAACCTCTTGGGAGGGGAATCCTGTGGATATTTTCAATTTTCGTATCTTCTTTAGAAGTTTGGGGTGATAAGTTATTAAAGAAATCTTTAAGATATCCTGGTAGATCTTTTTCCAGTATATTTTCATTTATTCCCCTTATTCTTATATTTTTTTTCCTTGATCTATCTTCCATAAGATTTATATTCATATTTAATTCTTCAATTTTATATTCCAAATTGTTTGTATATTTTATCAATGCATTATTATCCATGATTAGTTTATCACATTTATTTTCCAATTCATTTATTCATTTACTTATTTCTTTTACTGAATTTGTATTTTCTAACATCTGTTTTGTTAATTCCATCGTAATCTTTTCTTGGAAATCATGTAGAAGGTCTTTCATTTTTAAATATGTTAATGGTTCCTCTTGTGGTTTTTCAGTATTGTCAAGGGGAGAATGTACTATTTTCTTCGAAGAGGAAATTACAGATTGTTCCAAAAAAGATGAGTCTGATTGTGTTGTTTCTAGTGTACTAATTTTTTGTTTTGGCGAAAAAAATTGATTTGTTTCTGGGGCCCCTGTTTTCTTCTCCTTACTTTTTATTTTTATGGCGTTTGGGGGTTTCTTATTTGCCATTTTATTATTATTGGGAGGTAGTCCTGTGGGATCTTGATTTTAGTCTTCACCACTTAGCTTTCTTGTACAGTCCTTTTGATTTTACTTGTCTTATATACTTTGAATTGATTGAATAACCTTTTTGTAATGTCATTAAAGGGTACTTTCTATATCTTCGTGCCCTTAGCCTCTTGTCTCTTGCATCTTTTCATAAAGCTTATTATATATATATATATATATATATATATATATATATATATATATATATATATATATATTTTTTTTTTTTTTTTTCCTTCCTTAACCCTTTCTCCTCAACTCCCTCTGCCTCAACATATTTCCTTTATCGTTTTCTTTACTTACTCCAATACAGCTCTCTAGCGAGTTCTAGCAGGTACCTTTGATATTCCTGGGGCGTAGTATGCCTCTTACCATTGTTCACATTTATTTTTCGGACTTTTGAATAGTTCGTTTGTTCATTAGTCCAAACTTAGTCCCCGCGATTCTTTCGCGGGGGAACTCTCACCTTCGCGCGCAGTATTGGTCTATAGGTCTCGCGAGATCTTCACGGGGACTGTCTCCGTCCTCCGACTTTTACCAAACTCTGCGAAATACACTCTTTTGGCTTTTTAGCAGCCCTTTTATCACTGCTAGTAGCTAGTAGCCTTGAAAATTAGTTTTTTTCCTTTTTTTATTTTTCCTTAAGGCATAATAGGAGGCGGGAGAATGGAGATGTAAAGGGTAAACTCACAGATGGAATACAATTACTTTATATATATATATATTTTTATAAGCTTTACTTAGCTGCATTATGTTGTGGGAGTCACGAGGCTTCAAGGGCGTCTGTTCAGTCGTTGTAGCCTTGGATCCGGTATAGGCTAGAATAGCCTGTCTGCTGTACATGACCTCCCAGCTCTCCTACCACCAGCTCATCTTCGATCTGGTGTGTGTTCCACTTCCGGTACCGCCCCGATGTGCAGATTATTATACAAGTTTGATAAGATTTTATACACTTCTTATTGATTTCTATATTGATCTAACAGAATATAGAATGTGTTAAAATGCATTGTCATCCAATCATGTTAAAAGGATTTTGATAAATCTCTCACTGATTTTATTGTTATCTATCTGAAAATAGATTGTTTTCACGTTTTGACAGATACAGTTGTTCATTCTTGGTTTGTTATTGTTTCAATAAATGCTGTTGTTGATGTTTGAATAAAATGTATTATTCTAGATTAGTTAATGATTGTATATAAGGAATGAAGGAGAGGTCAGGGTCTAATAGAACCCCAAGACAAAGGCCCTGTGAGGTGGGAGTGATGATGGCATTGTCAACAGTGAGAGATATCCAAGGAATGGAAGCTGAAGTAGAGGGTGAAAAGATTAGGAGCTCAGTCTTTGACATGTTGAGTATGGGTTGATAGGCAGACATCCAAGAGAATATGCTTGAGAGGCAGTTGAGAAACGTGTGCAAGAACTTGTGCAAGAACTGCGTCGCTCACTACGCAAGCTCGCAAAGCGTGATGACGATTCGTAGTTTGACAACTCTTATATGTGATTTTAGTTATGGATGATTTGGTCCAAGGATATAACTGGGAATGGGAAATGGGGTATTAGATATTTGAAAGAAAATGGAGCGATTAAATCATTTAAAGATATAACTAGAGAATATAATGTACCAGATTCTAAATGGCTGGAATAAAACCTTCAGAGTATAGTTTAAACCTAGACAGAATATTATCTAAGTTTGAAATAATGTGTGTTAATAAAGTGGCTTATCTCTCTATCTCTGAATGTTATAATCTTTTAAGATCTCAAGGTCAAGTAGAAAAAAATTTCAATATGAAGAGATGGAAAGAAAAGTTAAAATAGGAGTAGAAAATCTAGAATGATTTAAAGCATTTGAGTTAACATATAGAGATATTTATTTTAAACTGGTACAAAGATGGTATAGAGTGCTGGTGTTTATGTCAAAAATATTTCAGTTAATATTTTCATATTATCAGTTATCAGTTAGTCGAGAGGCGGGGGCATGTGACTCATGGTGAGTGGAGAAGTTGGTGCAAATGTTTTCAATATTATCCTTAAAATGGCTTACAAAGTCTTCAGCCATGAGACAGGAATTTTCGTGAGGTGGTGGGTGGAGGAGAGTGTTGAATGAGGTTAACAGTCGTTTAAGATTGGACAACAAAGATGTTATTAATGATGTGAAATAGTGTTGTTTGGCAAGGTTGAGTGCAGAGAAGTATGAGCAAAATAAATTTCTAGTGGAGAAAGTCTACTGAAGTGAAAGTTTTCCTCCACAGTCGTTTACTGATACACCTCTGGATGTATTGTGTTTGTGTAGTGTACTATGGTTGTGAATGAGTGCAAGGGAGAATGTGTGTTTAGGGGGGGCAAGAATGTTGAGGGCAAAAATGAGAGTCAATATATAGATCTTTAGCAATGTCTTTAAGCACAGATGGAGTTCCTTTTAACTGGCTGGTCAGTAGCCTTAAACATTTAACACAAAATTCACGAGGGGCCCAGAATTGTGCAGAACATCAACCTTTCTCCAAAGAAAAAACGGCACTAGAGAAAATGAATGTGCTCAGTCTTTAGAATGTGGTGCATATTTGGTGTAGTCTGAGGATGAAGTTCTTCTCTGAAAGTTATGCAATACATTTTAGGCCTCTCAACAGGATGACCCAGAGCTGTTTTTTTTTGTGTAGTGCCAGGCTTGATGGGAGAGCAGAGTGATCCTTGGCACAAAAACACTAGGCAATGCTGATTTAGGTAGACTTTGCAGGACATAGGGTTTTGGTTGATAGATAACATCTAATGAAGTATGGTTAAGCAAGTATTGTAAAGTAAGCAGATCACACAATCTGCTTTATACTTTTTATCCCATCGTTGTACACTAGATGGGATAGAGGTTGCTCTGTATTTGTTATACATATAAAATTACCAACACACACACACAACACTTGAAGGTTTTAGACAAATGCAAAATACCGTATATTATCAAGGCTCAGCTCCAAATGAAGGCTTTAAGTAGCACTGTGCTGGAAGGTATATTTCCCGATTCAGGGACACTAAACCTAGTTCTAATAGCAATCCTGCAATGCAATCAATATAAAACAAATCCTCCAAATATATAACAAATTTGCTTTATGCTAAAAACACACAATTATAAAATAGTTTAGCTGAATAACAATAATATATGACTTCCATATTTATGTGCTACCACAGTTCTAGCAAACATAATTCTAAAATGCATTGCATAAGCCAGTAACAGTAATCTAAAAAACTAAATCAGAGTAACAAAAAGTGAATCATAGTAATGATGGCCTTCTTTCAAAATATCAACTTTTCATTTGATATGAATACTCATTTGTAGCATTCTATCGATTCATATGTTAGAAGTATAAAACTACACATTTCCAGGACTAATATACATTCAATTTACTAAAATTTTAAAAAATACATTTTCCTAAAGTGAGATTTCTGCATGCATTTTACTTATAAAATGTCAGATCACATTGAGGTGATGATTAAAAATAATACATTTTATAGAGGAGTTTCAAAGTTTACAGAATATCTGTCTTAAGTCATGTAAGATCAGCCTCAACACTTTTGCCTACAGAAATTTGTTAAACTCAACTGTCAAATTAGTATTGGTTTGATTTGCTTCGTCACCCGTTCTGAGTGCGGCAGATTTGTCTCTGGGCGCACTGCATGACATAAACATGAAAGATGTGCATAGCATGTATTAGTCATTAAAGATTTCTCAGCAGCTACAACTTGGCTTTCAGACTCGTAAACACAGAAACAGCCTGTGGCAAGTCTATTAAAACACTTTTAACTTGGGTGCAATTTGATTACAGAAAACAAGCTAGTTTCATAAGAATTGCAATTTATATTACATTAAAAATATAATCGTTTGACATCTAAAGCATACATAAAAATATGTAACTAAAATGTTGTGCCTGTGGAGCAGCTTCACATAAACACCATATCTGTTCCACAAAACTATTCATTTGGGAAGCTTAGTCACAGCTAGCTTATTCTTTCTAGCACTTTAAAGGCACTCACAGAAACAAACTATTAAAGGAGGAATGTCCTCATTCTTTTGCTATTTGTCATTTTCTGACACTATTACAACTAAACTGATGTTGGTAGTGGCCTCTTAGGCACAGCAAATGATTACATCTGGTATACCTGTAGGGCCGTTAAATATATTGTGTCATCTAGGCCAGTAAAAAACTGAGACCAGAACATACCAAAATTACTCTCCGTTTTCTACTAATCACTCACTGGAGACCATCTTGACATTGATTCTTCAAAGATCTAATTTTGTATTGGAAAATATTGCAGGTTAAAATTCCTGCTTCTGTATTATTTCAAAGTTCTTCTTGAGTCTGCAAACAAATTTCTATAAATTCCTACATTTTCCTTAGCGATAAGGAAACTTTTTGAAGTTTTGTTTGGTATATGTTTATTCTGGATTTTCTATACAGTTACTAATTATTGAGAGGTCAAGTAATATAATATAAAAGATGTGTATGTACGTGTCCCAATTACTTCTTTTTCTGTGTAATAAAAATTTGCATACATAAATACAATCATAAGTATATGTATGAGTATATTTATATATCACATATCAGTAAATGTTGGATATACTTAGAAGCACTGCATGTGGACTGCATCTCCAACTTGAGGCTGCTGCTGTCCCCTGAAAATATCCTGCCTTGAGTCCTGGATGCAGTGGGGTGAAATATACCACTGATTTGGGGTTTGCAATCTACAATATATCATGATACAGTAGAGTTTTGCATAATAATTTTTTACAGTGCGTACTTTAGGTGGTGTATTTATCACATACTGTATATAGTTGTTGGACTGCGAGTTTGTCGGACTGAGAGGGAGGGAGGGAGAGAGAGAGGAGGTAACGAGAGAGAAGGAAGGAGGGGGAGAGAAAAGGAAGGAGAGAGAGTGAGACGGAGTGAGAGAGTAAGAGAGAGCAAGAAGGAGGGAAGAAGAGAGAAGGGAGGAGGGAGAGAGTGAGTGAGAAGGAGAGGGAGGGAGAGAGTAAGAAGGAGAGGGAGAGAGAATGAAAAGGAGAGGGAGAGAGAGTGAGTGAGAAGGAGAGGGAGAGAGAAGGAAGGAGAAGGGAGAGAGTGAGAAGGAGAAGGAAGGAGAAAGAGGGAGAGAGTGAGAAGGGGAGTGAGGGAGAGAGAGAGAGAGGGATAGAGGGAGAGGGAAGGAGTTAGAGAGAGAGAAAATGACAGAGGGGGAGAAGGAGGAAGAGAGAGAGAGGAAGAAAGATAAAGAAGGAGAGAGAGAAGAGGAGAGAGAGAAGAACAGAGAGAGAGGAGGAGAGAGAGAGGGTGCACATAGAGAGAGAGAGTGAGCACAGAGAGAGAGCCAATGTACACATAGCTAGGGCACATAAAGATACAGAACACACAATATTATACCGTCATTTTTTACGTGCACTTGACTAGTTTATTATATAGTTGTAAAAATGGGCAAGCTATTAGTTACCGTATTTTTCGCCCTATAAGACGCACCGGCAGATAAGACGCACCTAGTTTTTAGAGGAGGAAAACAAGAAAAAAAAAATCTGAATCAAACACAGATACACTTTACACACAGATACATACCTACATTACACATAAATATACATATATATATATATATATATAGATATATATATAGATATAGATACATATACATACACACATAAATATACATACACATACATACACACACATACATACACACATACACATACACGCACACATACACATACATGCACACACATATACATGCACACATACATACATGCACACATACATACATACACACATACATACATACACACATACATATACTGCAGCATTTGGGAGCATTTGGGAGCCCTTGACCCTCCCTGACCCTCCTGATCCTCCCTGACCCTCCTGATCCTCACCTTCCTTCTGATCTCTGCCATCTTGATCTCACCCCAGCGCTTCCTACCAGCACTCCTCGTGTACTGCAGCGTTGCGTGTGTGACGTCACTAGGACGCACCGGCCGACGCGATGCTGGTAGGAAGCGCTGGGGTGAGATCAAGAGGACAGAGGCAGTTTGAAAAGGTATATTCGCCGTATAAGACGCACCAACTTTCCTCCCCCAGTTTTGGGGAAGAAAAAGTGCGTCTTATACGGCGAAAAATACGGTACTCTGAATTATTTAAACAGAGAAAAACAGATTTTGGTGGTAAATATAGCATAATCAGCCTTACCATTTTTTTCTAAGGCTTAGTTAATTTTCAGTATAGCGGTATGCAAATTCCAACCAACCATTAATTAATTTACAGCATGCGTCCTTGTCACTTCTGCTAGTTTTCTACTTTGCTGTGAAGTAGTAGTACTAAAATGACTTTGTTCCATATTCAAAACATAACCTTTTCTTCTAATTTCTCTGTACATATAAACCCTTAATATATTTCATGTGAACCCACTCAAATTTCCTTCCATGCTTTACATTTTAAGGTTATGAAGTGAAAGTAATGCATTCCTTTTTCTGCCTGGGGAGTGATAATACTGTACAGCGAAATGTACTCATTATTTTATTAATGCCACTGACCCTCACATAATTAACAAATGAGGTGAGTGCCTTATTAGCTACTCTTCCTAAAATGGCCATTTTACACTTTCACTTTTGGGGTATAACTCCTACTTAAGTTTAGAAATATAATTACACATTGACGCAAAATTGCACTGTTTGATTTATGTTATGTCTTTATATATATATATATACTAGCGTATCGCCCGTCAAAAAATGACGGCAATGATATGTGTATGTTTGGAAAGTTGTTTAGTTATTAACATACATATGGAATTGTAAGGTAGCTAATGTTGTTTTGTGTGTACTACTGAGATATAGAATTCAAATTAATAAATGAATATACTTTACCTATTTTTATGCAATGTGTTGAAGAGCTGGCAATCTGTGTTGATGTTGCTGCAGCATTAGTGGTGTGGAGGTGCTGTGTAAGCGTCATGAACGTGTGCAGTGTAATAGTGTGCGTGCGCGAGCCGAAACCGTTAACGTAGCTGTGTACTTCTGCATTATCGTAAAATGGCAGGTAATGTGTGGTATGCGTCTTAGAGGATCATCCGTACGTGTTTTCCGTGGTTATAGTGCTGTAGCCTCGTTTTCGTTTTGTTCGGACGCCATTTTTTCTGTCGCTTCGAGAATTTTTTATTGTCTATACTCTTTTATTTTGAGCTAAATGAAGGTGTAACTTTGTTTTTTGAGGTCGTGGATGCTCTCTCTTGCTGTCGGTAAGCTTTTTATGTATGTGCTGTGTGGATTTATTGTGTTTGTCTTTTTTTTCATGTTCGCAAGTTGCGGCCGTATTTTTTTGCAATGGTTTAACGGCTCACCTCGCTACGCTGCTCATTGCCAAAGTACTACGGTTTAATGGTAAATATGGTAAAACGGTAAAATGACGGTCAATAAAAATTAAATGTTGTGAAATTTGTTTGCAACACAAAATGACTCAGCTACATTTGTCCCTTTTTTTTCTTAAAATAAATACACATTTTTTTTTTAACTTTCTATTTTTTTAACTTTCAACTTATATTTCATCAAATGCGTTGTTTTAGGCGTGAAATCCGATGTTGCGCGAGACAAAGGCGGTAAATCTGTGTTAATGCGTAAATCTGTAATTGTGTTTCGTAAAATGTACTCGCTACTGTCTTTTTTTACTCATTGTGCGGTTAATGCGCATCCTTTGTCTCGTTGTTTTTCGAGCACATACGTCTGTGGCTGTGTTTTACGCAGTTCGTAGTAGTATAGCCTCATTTTCATTTTTTTTCGGCGGCCATTTTTTTCTCGCTTAGCCAATTTTCGACCTTTGTAACTCGTCTAAATCGATGTAAATTGCAGTTCCAACTCACTCCCAGACGTCCTGCTTGGTTCCCCATGCTGTAAGTGACCTTTTTTTTAATTTTTTTGTGTGTATTTAGTTTTTTTTTTTATTGTTTTGGTTCCGCCGCTTATCTCGTAATTTTTTTCATCTCGTATTATTTTTCTAAGTCCTGCGTCTTGTGTAAAAAAGTGCTACGGTTTAACGGCTCGCCTCGCTATGCGAGTCTCGCCTGCAATGAGCGCCTGCAGCGCTCATTGCCAAAGTGCTACGGTTTAACAGCTCGCCTCACTACGCGAGGCTCGCCTGCAATGAGAGCCTGCAGCGCTCATTGCCAAAGTGCTACGGTTTAACGGCTCGCAGGCGATGAGCACCTGCAGCGCTCATCGCAAAGTTGTACGATCGGCAAAGTGGTACGGTTTAACGGTCGCTAAGTCGTACGCACTACGCAACACAGCGTGATGACGAATCAATTATTATTTGGACAATTATAATATGTGATATATATATATATTTTTTTTTTTTTTGGGGGGGGGTTTATTATATTTTTCCTTTTTTCTATTTTATTGTATCTTCATAATTACTCATATTCTGATTAATTCATATTTATTTTAGACCATGTAAGATATATTTTAAAGGACATTACTTTATTATACATACTGGAATGAGACCACTTATGCAGCTAAAGCTGTTATATTATGACTGTGGGAACACAGGCTGTCCTAGGATATATGATCGTAGAGTTTTGTGGGGAAGTGGACTTTAAAAAAGTTGCAAACTCACTCGCTGCCTTGGAGGACAAGTACCATATTTGCAGTATGATCTAGACTTCATGATGGGTACATCAGAAATGTAAAAAGTTACAGAATTTAAAGTATTTTATTTCATGCTCTCGGGTGGTGTGGGGACCTTGGATATTGAAAGCTTTAATTTCAGTGAGCAGGACCTGTCAACTGAAACAACTGAAATCCTGTAATTAGCAGTCTACTCCTGCTGGATAAAAAAATAAAAAATGGCTCTCTTCATAGCGCAATTACACATACCAGTGAATATACTTACAGCTGTTTTTACTTTCTATTTTCTTTCTAGAAACATTTAGTACTACAGTACTGTTAATATGGAAATGTGTTGGGGGCATACATATTTGATTTGATCTGAAGGTAAGAGTTAAGTGTTATTCAAAACCTCACTAAAAACGCATCTCTTTAAAGAAGTGTATCACCTTCCACCCTAACACACTTATCACCTCTCTCTCCCTCCTTTACCACTCACAATACCTTTAGGTAGTAAGTCTGCAAATTTCAATCCTGCAGGGTGCTTTGGGGAAAGCACCATGGACACTGGATTCCAAGCTCAAAGACAGGGCCCTCCTTGCTTTGTTATGTTTTGATTTGTATTTACCTTTGCCTGGAACTTATCTTATGTACAGCGCTACGGAATATGTAGGCGGGTTATAAATAAACATTAATAATAATAATAATAATAATGTCCTATTAACCAGAAACAGTTCACAATTTAAAGCGATGGGGATCCCTGGTTCATAGGAGTATTGGGGGGGGGGGAGCCTCATGAGGGTAATGACCCCTTAATCTTGTTGGATATGAGGAATCAAGCTTCAAATTCCACACAATTAAGGTATTAGGTAGACAATAGCATCAGATTTGACTCATGGTTTAATATCTTGTGCCTCTACGGGTGGGTGTAAGTACACATAGGATTTTTAGAAAATCTCAGTGCAGTGATTTCACCATTGAAACAATGTGATTGACTTTGAGAAAATTTCTTTGGGACAGGTACTAATTGGTTATGATTTTAGGTACATTACCAGCCATCAGAGGGCATTTCTGGTAAGTTATTTTATGGTGTGCGATGTGATGGCTGGTAGCTGATTTACGAGTAAAGTTTACTTGTTATTTTACTCACGTGATCCTTGGAATGGAGCCCTCTGTTCTTCAGTTATTCTACGAATGCTATCTCTTCAAGTTCTCTAGTACTTCACATATGACAGAGTAACTTTCCCGACTGATGTATTTCCTAGGTAACCTATTTTCCATCATTATTGTAGTGCAAAAGAGAGTGTACTTTATTAGACAAAACAGACAAATGTCTGGTAAAGTCTATGGGCCTCATTCTATTATCGGCCGTAAATCGTCCGTAAGGCTGCGATTCCTTGCGGGGGTTCTGTTAACTCGCAATTCAATTATACGGCCCCGCGAGGATCTCCCCTTACGGCCGGCCGCATATCTTGAAACCGGCCGTAAGCTCTGAAATCTACAAACTCAAAAATAAATTCAAGCCTGCACTGTACAGCTCTGTAAATGCTAGGGATCATATTGGGGGACATGAGGATTAAAAGTAACCCACTCTCAAGCTTGCACATCAGCCCAAACCCGAGTTCAAATTAACTGTTTATTTTCCGGCTGCGGCGTGGGCGTGTCTGAGGTGCTCCAAGCACTCTGGACTTTTTACATGTATATTTTACGTATATTAAAAAAAAAGTATTTTACGGATTTGAGTATAGGGTAATTATGTGCTATTTTTGCTAACACCAAATATAGACTCTGCAAAGTGCAGGATGGCTTTATTTGAGCTATTTTATGTGCTTAATTGGTGCTAGCAGGACCTGTTTGCTGCAAGTAAGCTGCGGCTCGGTTTTAGCCTTGCAGACAGGGTTCCCGGAGCAATAGAATAGCAACCAGGCTTTTCTTACGGCCGAGAGATAGCAAGGCACCGGCCGCAAGCCTGCCGGAATCCCCGGCCGGAGGGGAATAGAATAGCCGGAAAGCTTGCGGCCGGTCCTTGCGGCCCCGCAGCGGCTGCGGACGATAATAGAATGAGGCCCTATAGGTCCAGAGATAGACACACAAATTACATATCCTATTAATTAGCATAGATTACATTTTTGTAGACCAATTTAAGATAATTTACACTGTGTCAAATTTAAAACATATATATATATTTCTACTATACTGATCAAACAAATCTGACGCTGCAAGCACAAATGAATACTGGTTCTGATATCCAGTTAGTTTCTTTCATCTGAATGATTTGGTGTCCTAATCCCATATTTATTACCATGTTTCATTATCAATTTAAAATACAGTTCCATTTTGTATATATGTTAATGCACTATTTGCATTTACAATCAGGGGCGGATCTACCAGTGTTGCAGTGTGATTATTTTTTCTCCAGAGTGTAGCCCCCGCCCCCCCCGGGGCCTCAAACCCCATCCCAACCCTCCAAGGTCCAACTGGGACCCCCTGGGTCCCTCATGTGCCTCCTTGATCGCACACACTCCCTAGCCTGAAATTTGTATGTGCCTGTTTAAAAAAGAGCATTTCTACTGAATCTCCAACAGGTGGGGATGTGTATCAGGGAAGAAGGTATGAGAGCAAGGGCTTCAAAGTAGCAGCAAAGTAAAGGGGATGGGTTCTGTGAGGGAGAACATAGGAGATAGGGATGAGTGCTATGTAAGGTGGGTACTCAGAGGGGTTGGGTGCTATGTGGAGATAGATCCTGAAAGGGAATGACTGCTGACAAGAACTGGGTGCTAAGTAGGAATAGATGCTAAGAGGGGTGACTGCTGTGTGGAGGTGATGTTTATATATGTGTTTATATGTGTGTGTATATATGTGTATATATGTGTGTATATATGTATAAATATATGTGTACAAATACATTAGTATAGGATGTCGCAGGAAAGTTTTACATGCGTGCCCTGGAGCTATGCTGCAGGCAGAGGAGCTTTGCACATGCAGGAGTGATTTGGTTTCGGCTGGGCCAAGTGCAAAACATTTTTTACATCCCCTGAGGGAAATACTAAACTTTTTTTTTTAGATATTTTGTATATAATGATTTATTGAAGGTATTGCTATATGTCAGTCATAAAAATCATAATATGTCTTGCCTTTTTGAAAAGTCATTATTTCACAATTTTGTATGTATGACATACCCTTTTCTTGCTATCTTAAAAAAGGGTTAATTCCCATCTCTAGACTAAAATCTTTACTTTGAGCTATGGATATTAAGGCAGATTGTGGTTGTGTCAGTTTATGTGTATGTTTATATTTATTCCATAAGTATAGGTTATGATTTATTGTGATATATTGTTGATGATGTTTGGTCCTTTAGATGCATTAACAATGCAATGTTCTTAACTTCCACTAGAAAGCATAAATCTTTGTTTTATTTGTATCCATTGCAATGGTGCTTTAGAGTAGTGACATTGTGTCAGTTATATAAATGTAGCTGCTAAATAATAGTGTTTTATCTTTGGAACCAATAGTCCACCCATTGTTTTATGTCTGAAGTATATTTTGATTCTGGCTATTTTAAAATTCCAGACCAATTTTATGAAAAGCTTTTGCACTTTTATTTCAGTATTTTTAGAGGAAGTCTAATTGGTAACACTCTAAATATAGTAATCAGGTGAAAAGGATTAAGCATTAGGACCAATACTCTCACTAGTAGGAAAATAGGCGAATTAGTCTATTCTTGTTGTTTGAAAGTAATTTTTGGTATTAATGTGGGAAAATGAATCTCATAAAGGCAATGTGGGTTGGCTGAGATTTATTCACCTAGGTAAGACATTTCTTTAAAACTTTAAAGTAACAGAAGTTGAATATGATTGTTAGTTTTAATTGGCGTTGTGTACAATGTCATCTGCATAAAGTGTTAATTTATATTTATTTTCCAAAACCTTAATGCCATTTATATAGTTGCATATTCTAATTGCTATGTCTAAGGTGGGAAGATCTGCTTTCTTCAGCCAGGCTTGATAAGGCTGTTGTGGCCTGTACAGGATCAGGGCAACCATTTTCTTCACTATGGACTCAGAGTCACTGATAGCTGGGTTACCTCACTTTTCTCCTGTCAAAAGCATCACAGACTGCCTTCAGACTGGCTTTTTTGCAGAGACACCATTACCTAACTAACTGAAATGCAACTGTCAGTTACAGATAACATTCTAAGTCAGTTAACTCCTTATCAACTGGACACAATTAAACCTACAGTAATCAACATGACATAACATATGACATAACTATAAAAACATTTTGTAACATCCTGAGCCCAGTCCCACAACTACATAAATAAGAGTCGAAAGAACTAGTGGTTAGGGGAATCTTGACATGAGGGCTAAATATATAAGGCAGTTAAAAGTGGGTATGGGGGCATCCTTGTCTTATTCCTCCTTGTATTTTTATCAGAGTGGAAAATAAACAAAATGGAAAAGGTCCCAATTTGCAAATGTGTACTATAGGTTTATGGTAGTAGCTAGAAATAGATTATTGATCTCAGTCTTAGTGAAATAGATCATAAAATAAGAAATACCAGTTTATCAGGTCAATGCTTTCTGAGTATCACAGGATAACAGGATGGATTGGATGTTGTGATTGACAGCACATTTTTGTAAAGTAATAGTTCTGCATGTATTGTCTGGGATTTGCCTTCCCATTATGGAGCCTTCTTGATCTGCATGTTCATGTTATTTTATTAATTCCCATAGCTACAATTGTGGCATATATTTTCAGATCAGAATTTAGGGATTTTGACTTATAATTCTCTTCATGGGATGGATCTTTTTTCTGGTTTAGCCAGTAAGATAACATGTGTCTTTAAGAACTCTGAGGTGGGGTTGGCCCCAATTTTGTAATGCTAGAAATAGTTTATGGAGTTTTGGAATTAATTGTCTTGGTATATATTTTATATATTTATCTCACCCCGAAGAATCCGTCCAACGCGCATCGGGCTCCTGGTAGCGCTGACTGTGGAAATCGGGACGCTCCAGCACTCTTCACTACCTTCACTACTCTTCACTACCAGCAGGACCTCCTATCCACATACTTTCACACTCATCACCTCCCCTGACCTGAAGAATAGGAAGGGTAAGTCACCTAAGCCATAGGGCTTCTACTCAGGGCATCTAGTCAGCCATTAACTTTTTTATTTTATCTTTTCCATATGGTCATCTAGCTTGACAGGTCTTGAGGTAGGTGATGAATTATACATATTTGTGGATTTATCTATTTACCTTGGGTTATCAATAATCTATCTGTGCATAGGATCATTTAATATTTTTTGCATTTATGCTTATCTCTATATGCTTATTACGTATTTTAGTTTTAAAGGTACCTATATAGGTGACAAATATCTACTGTGGTCATTCTAGATAGGTTTTTACTTATAGCTTATCACTTGTTATTGCAAAAGTATATTATAAATTACAGTGCCTATGCCAAATTATAAATGATAGTGCCAATTTCAGTAAATGAAATACCTATCATGGTTTATAGCAGCAGTATACCATGACTATACATCTTTCATGGTAATTATATTACTGGCTGTCCCACAGACTAGTTAATTTAGCACTTTAACACTGTATATAGAACTATATACAGAGGTTCCTCTATATATACCACTTGTCCAGCAATTACAACTTAGGACCCTTGCCCTATTAAGGACTTTACCCTATATCAATAAGATTTCTATAGGGATTTAGGGGTTCATCTTTTGCTTTTCAGTAGATGCCATACCATCTGTCAGCAGTCATTTATCTGCTGTCTTAGGATCTTGTTACTCCTTTTGCAGGTGAGTGGTAAGCTCCTACTAGACTGAGAGGAGTTTATTTATTTAGAAGCAAGGGTGTCCCTATTCACGAGTCAGTCTACTACCCATTTTATTGTGAGGGTTTTGTTTCATTGATAATTTTTAAGTGTTTTTTGTCCCGTTGCTCTGTAGCAAACAGGGCACAATTTTATAATATTCAATAAAGGTTATATTTTAAATAATAATCACCTCTGGCTCTATGGATTCATTGTAACTTTATTGAAGTACCAGTTTCTTTATCTCTTGGACATTTACCTTTGTATATATTTTATAGTAGCTATAACTGTACCAGGTCAGGCCTGGAACTTTACCATTTTTTTATGTTTATAGCTGGACTGATCTCTTCTTGACTCATTTCCTTTGCTAAGTCTTCAGCCTGGTCTGTTCTGAGCTTTAGTAATGTAAGTGATTTTAAAAGCTGAGAAATGTTTTGTTCTGTAGCTTCTGGTGTTTTATTAATTTTATACATGTTTTTGTAAAACATTTCAAATTCTTTGAGGATATGTTGTGGTATGCAAACATCTGTTCAAAATTGTATTAGCCTGTATATAATAAAGTTGCTTTGTGCATCTTAATGAGGTTATTGCATCATTTATTTGCTTTAATAAATTTGGCTAAAAGTATTAAATTTGTTTATGTTGAATAGCCAACTGATTGCCTTCAGTTGTCAGGACTTTTTACCATTTCAATTATTTCTTTTTATAGGAAGATATGCTAATTATTGTGCTTCAAATTACAGCATTATGAGCTTCCCATAATCAAATTTGATGCATCTGGTCTTAATATCATTAATATCAAAATCATTTTTGATTGCCCTTTTAATTAATATTTTAACATTGGGAGCTTGTATTATATTGTCATTAATGTCCCAGTTACTGGTTTGACTTGGTGACTGACTGTTAGTTAATGAAGCCCGATGGCATGATGCAAAAATTCTATATTATGAATGTAAGTACTAAAAATGTCTAGTAGTATTTGTTAGTCTATCATGATGTAATCATCTGACACTAGCTTTTATGTATATGAGAACAGAAAATGTAATCACTCTCTAAGATGTTGGCCACCTCCAGGAACCATGTATATGCAGTATTTGTATAAACATGATACATCTGATGTTACCATTGAGTGCTTATTTAATGTGTTTCTATATCTGTCTTAATTGTTCATTAGAGCTACATTAAAATCACCACCCATAACGAACAAGCCTTGCCTAATTTTTAGTACCTTCTCACCAAGTTAATTGAAGAATTATTTTCATTTGTGTTTGGTGCATATATACTTACTATTGTTACAGTATGGTTGTATAGTGTTTATGAATCTGGATTCTATTTACTTATGAATCTGGATTCTATTTACAGTACAAGGGAGTATTGTTATAGATGCATACTCCAGCGTTTTTTTTCCCCAGGTGCTAATATGTTTGTAGATACATTTTTTTATATAAATATTCTAAATATTTTGGAAAAGAGGTTTTGGAAAAAAAGGGTTTCCTGCAAAAGTAGGAAGTTTGCGCTTTTATTATTGTAATTTTTAAATGAAATTATTATCTTTATAGGGTTGTTAAGACCTTTTATATTGTGATAACATTTTATCTTCTTTTACATTTTGTAGCCAAAATTTGGACAAAAAAGCAAAACAGACAAAATAACCTTTTTTTGAATATGTTAACATTGTGACTCAAGTCCAAAAATTTGCAGTTTTTGTACCTATTGTTAACCTTGTGGAATTCCTTTACAGGAGAACTTTACTAAACAGAGGGACTCTGGAGGATGGGTACAAGTATTTGATTCCTGGTTCATGGCTTGTTTAAAAAGGAAAGAGAAATATTAGATTTTACATTTCAGTTTTCAACTCTATTCCACACCATTCACTTTCTCTTTTGCTTTTTCTATATTTCTATTACTGGAGTTTTGGTCCAGTCTGATGTGTTAGTTGTATATTGTTATGCCCGCCCGATTTGGGGGACCACGCTCACCTCAATTCTCTCTCTCTCTACGGGTTGCAACTTTTTGTTCAGATTTTGACACCAGTAGACACTTTACCCACCATGTACCTTTGATTAGTACAAGCAGACTCCGACACCACCTTTGTTTAGTGTGTCCAAAGTCAGACTGGCATGTCTTTATTGTTGCAGAGATATCTAAAAACACACATCTTACTTCCCCCCATGCCTAACCCCTCCTCTTGTGGGCAATAGATTGTTACACTCTCACCATCTGGGAAATGTCTATCCCATGATACATTCCCCAGTTGGCGATCACAACTTACAGGGTTATACAACTAAACTTCCCCCTTCGAGAGCAGTCACACATGGCCGATCACAGGGCCATATACATTCTTTAAAATCTTTCCCTTTGTATGTCCCAGATATGACTGTTAAGCAAGTTGTTAGTACCTTCTAACCACACATATAATAACTGATGAACCCCAAACAGTCCAGTGGGCCCTTCTGTTCATAACATACATCTGTATGAGGGTGTTTAGGAGAGAATCTTTCTGGTGAATGTGGTTTGAGACGTATTTTGCTAAAGAAAGCTTACCATTAATTTATGTCTTTCATTGATATGATGATTCAATTTATTTTACAGTGAGGCGAATTGAGTAGCCTATTTGTAATAAATATTATATGTCTTAGTTGATCTGTGATATGCTTAAGTTTCCTAAGCTTCAGTAAAGTAATTGGAGAGACATCTGAATATATATCTTGAATAATTCCTTTTAGAAATTTCTCTCCCAGTTTTAATGTAGGTCTTTATGATACGTCAGCGCTGCAGAATATGTAAACGTTAATCATAATAATAATAATAATGCTTGTACTCAATGCATACATAAGTCTGTCATTGGAATTTGTGGAACTAGAAGTGCAAACAGTAGCATAAGGAATTTGTTGAGATTTGTAATCATCTCAGAACGTTTTTGAAAGTTAAATTATGATATCACGTTCAGCTGTCCACATTTTCATATAATTCCATTAGTCCTTTATAATGATTTGTATGTGATTCTAGATCAATTTCTCCTTGTGTTTGAGCCAATTCCTCTATTTTAGTTTCTAGCAAAGCCATTCTCTCTCCTACTGAAGTTATCTCAGATTTCATTTCTCTTAAAGTGTCACAAGTATTCTGTTGTATCTCCTGTGATGTTAGAAAGCATGGTTTTAAGTCTTATATATTTATGTCAAGGGTTAGTAGATAGCTGTAAGTTGATTTCATTATCTGATTCTTCAAACATTAATTAAGTCTGTGTAGACAGAGGGGGCATGTCTATGTTTGGTTGCTGATCTTGTATGTTTTGTAGCCATGTTGTATTCTAGTTTTATAGTCACTGGTAATTTTTGCTTTTAAACAGATGCAGTAGTATACTGCTGTATAAACCTATATATAAGTCTTACATTCAATAGAGTAGATGTCTCTCCATATAGTATAATCTGGATCAACTTATGCTAGTTTCCACTCCCCTTCATAAAATGTATTCCTTCATTTTGGATCTCAGGTAGAAGTATTAGACCTGTATAGTTATTATGTTTGCTTGTAATATTGTTTCTTGGTAAAAAAATACATATTTTGTAGTATTAATGACTTTTTTAGCTGCCTTGTGCAATGTTAATAGTGCATAATAAAAGCAGGATTCTACTTCCTGGAAGTGCATTTCAAAGGAATTAATATACTACGGGTGGAAAGATGTTTCTAAAACAACTTTGAGATAAAGTTGTGGAAAGGCACAAGTCAGGAGATTAATATACAATTTTTGCAAAGGCTTTACGCATCCCCTGGATCACTCTCATGAACATCATTAAGAAGTGGAAGGAGTATGGCACCACCCAGCGCCTTGCCTAGATTTCCCATCCCTGCAAACTGGATGACTGAACAAGTTGGATCAGAGAATCTACTAAATGCCACTGGCAACTCTGAAGGAGCTACATGTCGTTAGAGCAAAGCCTGGTCATTGTGCATGTGACAACAATATCACAAGCACTCCACAAGTCTGGCCTGTTTGGGATGGTGGCAAGAAAAAAGCCACTCCTTAAAAGGACACGTCAAGTCTTGTATATGTGTTGCTAAAAAGAGTTTTAAATATTCTGAGGCCAAGTGGCAAAATATGCTCTTTTCAGAAAAAAAGTAGCAATATGTGTAAGAGACTTGGCAAATCCAACAAATAATAGGTAAGTATCTCTTTATCTCAAAGTGACTTCTGATAGTATTTCAGGAGAGGACAAAATCTAATATTTTGACCAGAATGCATATCAACATGTCTTGCAAAAATACAGAACAAAGATAGAAATGAAGATGGATGATGAAAAGTACAGGCAAATTTGAAAATGTGAAGATGGTTCACTTTTCAACATGACAATGTCCAAAAGCACACTCTCAAAGCAAACGTACAGTGGCTGAAGGACTGGTGGGTGAATGTCCCTGAGTAGTCTAGTCAGAGCAAATTCCAAAAAATCTTCTGAATGACTTAAAGTGACTGAACAGTTACAAAAGCTGTATTAACTCAAGGTGTTGTTCTCTTATCCAACCTTTTTTTTTTATTCGTAACAGGATGATCCTTTTCTATACCTACCTTGTATATGAATATATATTTATATTTATACTTAAATGAGAATAAAAAACTATGGGAGAAAAAAATACCATAACAAGGCCCACCTTAAAGTTGCTGTTTATTTTTTAGAATCAGCAAAGGCAGTGACAAATATCAGCAGAATATTCAGTCTCAGATTTAAACCTTTTATGATGCCAAACAAAAAAGATAATGCATGTTAATGAAAGCCTAATAAGTAAAAGATCACTTAAATTGGTATAAGACAATGACAGAATCATATAAATTCATATTATTTCTGGTATTGTAGAATAATTCATAATTCACAATTTTACCCTTTAGGTTCCAGAATAGTCTGTTTTTCATTACCAGGGCTAGTAGAGGTGGATTAACTTGTAAAATACCTTACCACATAGCCCATGGAATATCTGACTATATTCAGTTCTCCATCTCACATTCAGTCAGATTCTCACTGTCTCACATAGAAAATCTCAAAACTATGAACTTTGCAATGCTGGGACTTGTAGTTATTTTGCCTGGTTCTTCTTAGTCCATTCAAAACTAGTGATAAATGTAATGTGGAATAAATGATTCTCCCTTTGTTCTAAGTGTCTTAGATTACTGGTAATATTTAAAAGCCAGGAAACATTATAACACTAACACTTTGCAATTTGAAAATCTGTAATTAAAATATTCATCTGTGATCTTTTTTAGAATATCAGTCCTCAAATTCCTAAAATTGTAAACTAAATTATGCAGTAAAAGACTGGTTATGTTCAGTTCAGCTGTCAATTATTTCCTAGTAATCATTCATTTCAGAGTGTAAGTATTGTATATTTCATACATCAACTTACTGCGTACAATTCATTTTGAAAAGGCAATGAAGGGCAAGATACAGTATTACGAGTCATTTCATTTCACACCATATGCACAAGTACCACCTTCTAGATTTCCTGTGCTGTCAAGGAGAACATATTTTTCACTTAATTTAACATACATTATAGAATGATATTTGAAGTTCCCTTTGGAATCATCGAGTCTTTGACTTAAACTGATTTTCTACTCCTGGCTATGTAGTACATTGTTGGGATTTAATGTGAAAGACAATGACCCCCAAAAAATCAGGGCACAATGCAGCAGAGAGCAAACAACTGAAAGCAAAATACATATTTTAATGATGTATAAAAAGTATTAACTGTGATTTCATACTGCATTACAGTTGTATAGAGAATATAACATTTGAAAATGTTAAATATACTTTGATTTACAAAAGTGAAAACAACCAGAGACAATACAAATAAATAGGGTAACTTTTCAGAAAAAAATATTGTTCAGAATAATTTTCAAATAAGATTAAAGTATTAGGTGCACATTTAAGTGTGGCATTAGGTGTTATGGGGTATGGGGGGTAAGTAAATGTATTGTAACGGAGTTGGAACACGAATCCAATATCTCCGCTGGTATACGGTAAAATACCCAAGAGGCACTACAGTTTCACCATTCCCAACCTCCCATATTGGACGACACACAATTTGGGAGTCAAATGAATACTGTCTTTATTTTGTTGTGCAGAAATATGCATACACATCTCTTCCCACAGGCAATACACATCCCCCATAGTTGGCCACACAATACACATAGAGGGACAATAGGTGAGTCATACCTCCCTGAGGCTACCTGGTAACTTTGATACAATCAGACATGGAGTCTCTGTAAAGGATTATCTATTAGCCAAGGCCTGCAATAGTCTGGGCTAATATTCTGCAGAGCATAAACCAACATACATTTAGTATAACAGTAGGATCATATTTAACCATAAGAAATAAACAACCATAAACAGGGTAAAACAGTGATGGGTTCCATTACACACCTCCCCCGTGACCATAAGCCAGCATACACGGTCTGATCCCAACGGATCGGCCTGGGGATGTCCGGAGAAAAATATTTGTTGGTCAATTCTCTAGTTTGACAACCCATCAGCATTACTGCAATTCACATTTACTCACATTTCACATATCCCCAGATAGCTGGGATCTGAGCGCACAAAACTACCGAATAGCGCTCAGATCCTCTTCACACAGTTCAATTGCCAGGTAGCTAAAGTCTTTCCCATAGTCTTTCATTATATGAATGGGCTCCATGGCATAGCTATCTGGGGTGTCACCGCTCCCACAGGGCAAGTACCAAATGACCCCCCTGTATTTAAAGGGCCAGAATGAGTGACATACACTCTGGTATGGCCGAATACTGATTTTAAAGGGCAATATGTCCCAGGGCCATAGTCGCAGGGCAGGAGGCTGGCTAACAGTCCTCTCCAAGACAAAGTGGCGAAGGGCATTTCGTCACACATCTCCCCTTTGGGGGGAAGTCTAACCAGGCACCTGGATATTTCGCTGTGGTGATGGGGCAACACGCTGAGGGGACTTGAGGGGCAGAGGCCAAAGGCACTCTGCCCTGATGCCAGCTCTTCTGCTGGTATAACCTGCAGGACATTCTGCTCGGTACAAGGGACAAAGCGGGGGCAGAGGCCGACGGCACTCTGCCCCGCTGTCAGCTCTTCTGCTGGGGTACTTGGGACATATTCCGGCTCAGTAGCCAGGGAAAGGTGGGGGTCAGAGATTGTTAGAGTTACATCACTGAAAAAGGAGAGGGTAGATTTCGAAGTCCTACGTGCTTCAATTACAGCTTGCGATCGGACCCACATTCCAGATATAATGCAATATGAATAAAGCTGTAAATATGATATTCTATTACATGTGAGTTACAGTATATGTCGTAACACATTGATTGCAGGGATAGATATAACACAAATATCTTCCTGTACTGTATATCCCCCAATCCATTTTTTCTATTTCTTTCAGTGCAAATTCACTCTGGTTTAAGGCCTGCTACATCTGTGAGATACTCAGAGCTGCATTCACAACACCTCAGCAGTGCAAATTCACTCTGGTTTTAGGCCTGCTACATCTGTGAGATACTCAGAGCTGCATTCACAACACCTCAGCAGGTATGGAGGAGACTATGGAAACTGTGCCATCCCTGGAGCCAATATGTTTATTAATATCACTACTGTATGCATGTTATTATATCTTGGCAGATAGAAATATTTCTGTTTGTTCTCAATTTCTAAATGTTTCCTATACCCTGCTTGGCTGTCCACACCTTCCCCCATCCTTTCCCCATTTATGGCTGGCATAATTACCTCAACTCTCCTCCCCCTCCTCCATATACCTTCACTCTAAGGCCTCTCTCCCATTCCTCTCTAACTCCAGTATCTTCCTGTACTGTATGTCCCCCAATCCATTTTTTCTATTTCTTTCAGTGCAAATTCACTCTGGTTTAAGGCCTGCTACATCTGTGAGATACTCAAAATATTGCCCGCCCGCCCTCCCTCCCTCACCCATTCACCCACCCCACCCCACCTCAGATTAAATTTATAGAGCCATGGAAAACACCTGACTTCCTACTTGCAGATATATCATCTCAACACTAGGGGTCAGCCAACATACTAGTCTTTCACCTCAGATACCTCCCCTCTCCCTCTAAAATAAAACTCTTTCTATCTTTCACTTGCTTCCTGACCCTTGCTATTCCTTATTTGTTACTCTTCCCCAGTTCTCTGCCCTTTAGTTCACTAGATTGTAAGTAGCAAGTTTCCAGTCTTGTAGGGTGCTTTGGGATAAAGAACTTTCTGCTAAGATTCTAAGCTCAAAACAGGGCCCTACAACTTTTGAATTTGTTAAACGTGTATTTCCCCTGTTCTTATCCCCTCTACAGTGCTACGGAATATGTTGGCGCGATACAAATAAAAGATAATAATGATAATAATAAACATGAAATAAAGTATTTTTCGGGGCAAATTTGCGGGCTTGAAAATGTTGTGCTATTAATTCTAAGACATAACATCACTTTCCCTTATAATAAATGTACAGTAGTAGTAGTAGTGTTGTTATGTGCATTACAAGTGCTACGTATTGGACTTTTACCCCCCTTGAGGGTGCTCTCGAGCACACTTTGGCCTTTGGGCTCCATTTGCGTGCTTGCTCGGGAGTGACCACGTTGCAATTTAATATTTGAATTGAAAAAGTAACGGTTACGGGTTCGTGGGATCAAAGCATTTACGTGTGCGAAGTTCAACATTGCTCAGCACGTAGCCTATTCTTGACTGTCCTGCGTGTTAACATACAAAGCCCGCTGCGAGCAACATTACAGGGCTAATTTAATACCCATCACAAGTAAATCTGGAGTCATGGGCTACGTTTTACAATGTAGCCCCAATTTAATGAGGCTGTTAGACCATTAAAATATGCCCTTTTAAAATTAAGAGTTTTTGTTGGCCCCCTTACAGTTTTGTTTTTCTACTTCTATCTCAAATGAGACTGTGTTGTGATCACTGTTTCCAGAAGGTTGCCCTATTTCAACATTTGATACCATATCAATATTATTTGTGATAACTAATTCCAAGTTAGCCTAATTTATAGTACTTTCTTGTATAACTTGGGCCAGATAATGATCCCTGAGTGTACTCAAAAACATGTTCCACTTGGCTGAACTGCTGGTCTCATTCATCCAGTTTATTTCAGGGTAGTTAAAATCTCCCATTATTAGAACTTGCCCATGCTTATCTGCATTTCCAATCTGTAAAAATAATTGCATTTTCTCGCTTTCTATTATATTTGGAGGTTTATAGCATACTCCAACTAATATTCCTTTGGAATTTGCTGCTCTACCCACAAACATTACTGCTAGTTCCAGCATAAATATCTTCTCTGACTATAGGCTTAAATTCAGGCTTCACATACAGACAAATCCCTCCTCCTCTTTTACCAATTCCCCTATCTGTCCTAAATAGGTTATAACCATCCAGATTAACAGTCCAGTCATGAGATTCATCCCACCTAGCACAAAAGCTCCCTCATCATTAAGGTGCAATCCATCCCTGCTACAGAGATTGTAACCAAGTGAGCCCAGTGCTCTAAAAACCCAAACCCCACATTTAATAAACCATATTTTTAGCCACGCATTAACCTCTCTATGCTCCTTCTGTCTCCCTGGACTAGCACATCCCACAGGTAGTATCTCCGAAAATACTAACTTGGAGGTCCTTGCCTTAAGCTTTTTCCCTAGTTCTCGAGAATTATTATATCCATCTTCCACTAACTTTGTTATTGGTACCAATATGTACCAAGACTGCTGGTTCATTTCCAGCCCCTCCCAATAATTTATCTACTCGATCCACAACATGCTGAATTCGAGCACCCAGGAGACATCAAACTGTTTGCTTGCTGGAATCTCGGTGACAAATCACCCTGTCTACCTTCCTAATAATAGAGCCCCTACCACCAAAACATGTCTATTGCTCTGTCTAATCTGCCCTTCCACTCCCTCAGTGGAACTGTTCTCCCGGCTGTTAGAGGGAACAGCTCTATCTGGCATTGCCATTCCTAAATGGACATCCCAACAGTTTCCCTTAATCTGGCAAGTCTGTTGGTGTTTGCCAACTCAGAACTGGCCTGCCTCCTCCTCCTGTTCCCCCTGCATCCCATCGT
Organism: Discoglossus pictus; assembly: GCA_027410445.1. NCBI lineage: Eukaryota > Metazoa > Chordata > Amphibia > Anura > Alytidae > Discoglossus > Discoglossus pictus. Next base: position 101,316,061 of record CM050164.1, on the reverse strand, counting down.
AACTGTAAACCAGCTACCTCCCTGGATATCCTCACTATCGCCAGCTCCACCCTCCATGCTAGGCCCAGCTAAACTGTGCTCAGTGAGCACCAACTCCCTTTAAAGTGGAGCAATATCAGTAAGTGCTGCAATTCTCCTCTCCAGTTCTTCAGTTTGAGCTTCCAGAGAGGCAACATGCTCATGCATGTCACAGAGGTATGGACCCTGGATCATCATTCCAGTAGTGCATACATATGACAGGATGTACACTGAGTTGCCACTGGACTGACTCTCAATTATTATCTACAAAAATTCAGTGGGAAAAATAAATAAACAAGAATAAAAACACTATATTTTATTATAATATATATATATTTTTTCTTCCCTTCAGTGCCTCTGTCATAGACCCAATTTCAGATATTTCTACTGATGTACACACATCAGCTTCAACTTATACCCAGTTCTTAAGCTACTGGAACCACTTTGTAGAACAACTAAAAAAAGTATTAGACAAAAATCATGAGACTTGCTACCTCTGTAAAAACTAGGAGGCTAGGTAGCATCTTTCCAATGAGGTGAAGCTAAGGATTTGGGATAGGGAATTCTTCTAATTTTTTCCCCTGCTTTCAGTATCATATTACTATGAGAACAAAGAGGCTCTTACAGTAGGTTATATCAAAAGGCAGTATGAGTAGAAAAAACAGAACCATAAGATCTCAAACATTTTTAGAATTGGCTTCAGGAATTTTGCATTATGGCTAGCATCATAAAAAAAAGGCCTCGGCTTTTTACTATTGTTATTATGTTTCTAGTATTGCTTAGGCCCATAAAACATTTGGGGGCCTCGCCTGGTAACAATACGATGAGATATTCAGGCAGAGTTTTATCATTTACTCAGGATATGTCAAGGGCTGATAAAGATGTATATGCCTGACTAGACATAATGACACGCATGAGATCTTTTGCGCAGTCCTTTCAGAAAGGGGTCCGCAGACGAAGCACTTTACTGGGCGCTAAAAAAAATAGTTTTGCCTATGTAGAAAGCCAGTGCAAGTGGGATAAAACTTGCAGTTTAAACATGTGTTCCACTTGCTCCTCCCCATTCTTAAAATGCTACAATAAAAAAGCAGAGAGTTTTTGAAGTAGGATTCCAAATCCCAGGGCTCTGTTTTTCTTTCCCTTGCAATGTTGTCTGCAAATTGTTAATCAACGTGGTTGCTTCTGGATGATATTTTCAAAAGCTGTGTAAGGAAGTGTTCTTTTGGCCACATGGTGGGCCCATTTTCTTCTCCCTTCTTGTCTAATGTAGTTGTTTCCCCATTATGCTATTATCCAACAAAAAAGCCATATTCACCACTTATCTTCCCAAAAGTTTGCTTGGTTACAACACAATGAACAAAAGCTTACAGCTGTTTCTTATGCTTCTTTTGATCAGGGCATCAATCTCTTTAAGTGGGTAAGCAGGGGTGCTCTTCTGCCTAAGGAGGATTTCAAATCCAATATTCAAATTGTTTTCTATCCATTCAGATAGCCAGCACATCTGTTTGGATGGGCAATTTTACATTGATTTATTTCTCCCTATCGGCTGTTTTATTATATGCTCATGTTAGTACATTAAAAAAATAGTTAGTTTCTCAATTGTCAGGTAGTTTGAATATGGGTCTTTATCTGGACAATTTCCTCTCACTGGGGCTGTATGGCTCCTTTGCTTGTTCACTGCTACAGCAGGCTATCCATATAGTTTTCGAAATCATTAGGTGTTCAGTTGACCAATGAAAAATCAGAAGAACCATGCTCTCGTCTGCAGTTACTTGGAATCACCACAGAACTCCCAGTTCATGGAATGCAGACTGTAGGTTAGCAAGGTGCTCAACTTATGTTCTGAAGTCAATATTATCTGGGTCCAAGTCCATCCTTAAAGTCATGTAATCAGTGCTTGGAAAGTTGCTGTTTGCTTGCAGGATAATTCCTGTGCCCAGAATCTTTGCTGATGACTCTCATTTGCAATGACTGGTATTCATCTTCTCCATCATCACTTTAGGCTTTCTGGGCCATTGAAAGTGGATATCAAGATATGGATATCCTTTCTACAGCATTATAATGGTCGTTCTCCTTGCTCTTTTAGTGGGGAGCTTCAGCTCTTTACTGATGCAGCAGTTTCAGTGGGTTTGGGTATTTTTCTTTCAAAACCAATGGTGCACAGAGCATTGGTAATTGAATGAGTGGAGGTTGGGGTTACAAAAAAAAATCTTGCCTTTCTTGAACTCTTAGTTCTAGCACTGTTTTCTTTGGAAACATAAGTTCATTAACAGTCATGTTGTTTTTTTTTCTCATTCAGACAACCTGTTTTTTTTTTCAAGTGATTTATTCTCAGTCTGCCTCCCCCTTCCAGTGGTTAGTCTTTTTAGGCACCTCATGCTTTGCAGGCTTGAACTAAATCTCTAGGGCGAAGCATGTCCACGGCATGGACAGCAGCATTGCTCATTCCTTATCTCGTCTGCAATTCAAAATGTTCTGGGAGTTAGCACCAGGAGCGGCACCAGAAGGCCTTTATGTTTCCTCTCATTTCTGGGACCTCTGGTTCTGGACTTGGAATTCACTGGACCAATCCACTTGGAAGGCTTACCAGCATTCATGGTAAGATTGGTGGCAGCTTGAGGTGTTGGCAGGCCCATAAGAATCCCCCACTCACAAACACCTAATACTTTGATTTCTGTTGTGTGAGGAACATGGTACATCATGCTCTACTGTAATAAGGTATATCCCAAATCTAGTTTTTGTTTACTTTTTCAAAGACACAAGAGTGCCCTTGCACCCATTAAAAAGACAGTAAACCACTTTTAAACAATAAAAAAGCAGGGAAGGTCATCAGTATAAATTGCACAACATTCACCAATTAACAAATTACATAAAAAAATATATTTATGAAAATATGTTGGACAGTAAATATGTATAATTATTTGATAAGCAAATGTTAGATGTTATGGGCAATAGTATGTGTAAGGATGGACTATGCTCAGCCCTGTGACCCCGGTCTGGGTTTTGGGTGTATGATGACATATATGTTCCATTAATGTATCATTGTTCCAATGTATGCTGATTACATGTATTACATGTAGGCTGTTGTAATATAATGTGGATGTTTGCTATGAAAATACTGGTCTGTCCCTAAGGAAGGTAATAAAGCATAGGGGTTGGATACTAGGGACACAGGGAAGCAGCGTGAGAGATAATGGACATAAGGGGTTCACTCTGAATATAAAGACATTGCCAGACATGACTATTTCTATAGGAGATCAGATTAGAGGGACAGGGGTCTAATGAAGATAAGCTGGTAATGTCAGCTAATATGATCAAGGGTCTCCAGCCTTGTCCTTCTTGACATACTACTGTAAGGTCAACAACCCAGGATAAGCTGGCTTCCCCTGATGATTAGGTTAACCTTAACCATTGAAAACACACAGAAACAGTGATAACGGTATAACAAAAACGTTATTTTATACTGAGAGCACACTCAGAAATGTATACAACTGTGCATTGATATCATAGCTGTGGTGTGGGCAGATCCCAGAAGGGCAAGAGGTTGTTTTGAAAAAAGGGGACACCTAAAGGGTTAAATGTAATGCTGTATAATAATTATGATGCATGGCATCTACTAGGGTCACATGTGGTCACTACACCACTGCAACCAATCTAATGAATACTAATCTCATCATACATCACTTCTTGTAGTATTTCTTGTAGTAGAAGTAACCAGTAATGTGCATAGCACTTACATATGATCTTCATCTGCTCAATTGAACAGATGCATAAACACTTGGATTATGTAATCCAAGTCAGTTACACACAAACAGTGTGTTCCACAATGTTGAAAAGGGAAAAAAAAGTGGTCAAAACCTAAAAAAGGTAAAAATCTTAAAAAAGAAGGCATGTACAGTACAGTGCCAAATACTTTAACTGTAACAATATACCAACTTACCTTATACTCACCTACAAGCATTACTAACCATTAGGTAGTTGTTATGGTAAATCAGTTGTCACAGCTAGAGATGTTGCGAACAGTTCGCCCGCAGACTATTCACAGCGATTTTGGCATGTTCGAGTTCGCAGTGGACGGCGAACACATGCGCTTTTCGGTTCGCCCCCTATACTTTATCATTGAGGAAACTTTGACCCTGCACCTCACAGTCAGCAGACACATTCCAGCCAATCAGCAGCATACATTCCCTTCCAGAGCCTTCCATCTGAAGGACAGGCTAATATTCTGCTCTGTTTCACCAGTCATAGTTGGTGTACCATACATTGAAAAAAAAACAACCCTTTTTTCCTTTAATCTAATTTCAGTTGCCTGCCTTCAGTTGCCTGCTCACAGCTTATATTGTGCTCAGTGAAATAAAACAACACTTTTTTGACTGTAATAGATTGAATAGCAATTGCCTGCCTACAGGCATGTGTGTAAAGCCTATTGCATCTACTCTGCCAACTTTTGCCAGTGCACAGTGACACTCATATCTGGTGGCACCTTAGATTGCACACGCAGTACCCCAAATTGGAAGTAGGAGGTCCGACCAAGCATCTTTTTCCATCTCCCTGTTCCAAAAATCAATGCCATATACACGTCTCCTAATAGTGGACGTAACAGGGATTAAACCGATAGGAATAGTACTACTTAACAGTACACACCTTAAAATAATGCAGACAGAGGCAACACAGAGAGAGGAGTCTGAAGAAGAGGAGTCAGAGGAGGAAGGTGGCTTTGAGGAGTTGGAAGACCAAACACAGCAGGCGTCCCAGGGGGCTTGTTGTCACCTTTCGGGGACCCTTGGTGGCTGGGTGGAGAAAGAGACCTTCAATGACATCAGTGAGGACAAGGAACGGGACATGGCTAGCTTGGTATCCAACCTTGTGCAAATGGGGAGTTTGCGGTTGTGCAAAGGGACTGTTTGCGGTTGTTTGCAGTGCATTAAACGGGGAGATTGGTCTGTTACTGTGAAGCGGGTGTAACCCTTACACTACCTGATCGATACAACATCATACCTGATGTTTTAAAGCATGTTATTCCAAACAATTTAGGAATGCTAGGTGATTTATGCCCTTTATGGCTTAAAACCAGACTCTGCATCAACTATGTAATTTTCCGTGGGAGTTTTGCCATGGATCCCCCTCTGGCAGGCCACAGTCCAAGTGTTAGTCCCCTTGAAACAAATTTCCCATCACTATTGTGGCCAGAAAGAGTCCCTGTGGGTTTTGAAATTCGCCTGCCCATTGAAGTCTATGGCGGTTCGCCGGGTTCGCCCGTTTGCAAACATTTGATGGAAGTTCGCGTCCGCTGTTCGCGAACCGAAATTTTTTTGTTCGCGACATCACTAGTCACCACCATTAATAATGATGTGTCCTCTCACAAGGAATGGTTAACAGTTAGTGGTCCAAGAGTGCTATCACCTTCACTATATGATCAACCAATAGAGAGTCTATGTATTGGTGTGTCCACTGTAGCCTATGCAGTTACAGACAAGATCAAGATAGCGTTAGAGCAATCAAGATCAAGAACCAAATAATAGATCAAGTCTAGCTACTCATGGTTGCAATTAAGTGATTCATCCACGTTAAAGCCTAGATGTCAGATAGTTAGGATTGAACACAAAACAATGTATTGTTTGGGGAATGGAGCCCTGATGCTAGGTGGAGGAGGATGTAGGGGCTGCACATATGTTTTGTGCCTTCTCAACTGCACTCCTCAGTGACAATCTTTTGGTGCAAATGCTAACGTAATCTAGCCAGGCTACAGAGTCTTGGATCTTGGCTTATGTGATGTTGATATCACATGATCCAAGATCCTCTTCTCTGTGGCCATGTAAGGTTCTGTATACCATTTCACCAATTGAAGGTCACTGAGGAATGTCGTTGAGAAGAGATGCTGCAGTCCCTATATTTTTTAAGGCCTTATTTTGCTGGTCCTATTTGGAACCCCATGAAACTGTAGTTCTCCTCCTCATAACAGGGACCTCTGCTCCTCTTCCTGCCTCCTCCTCCTGTGCTGACTCCTCATGGTTGGGGGCCCTGTCCATGTCATCCGGCTCTGATGGAGCCCGCACCCCCACCTCTGGCTCACCATTAGACCCAGACATCCTGCCAGCTGCAAATGAGAGGAGAAGGTATATGAGTTAATAAGATTGATTGAGCCATTGATATCCATGTGTTCCTATCTATCGGACATCTAGATGTATAGAACCTGGATGGTTCACTTAATTTCCACTGTGTGGAGTCATAATTTTTTAGATGTGATCAAGTCTTGGCTCATAACAATCCTTGGATTCATGCTGCAGCCTGTATATGCATATTTATACTGTGCATATAGCGCTGGTCAGTGTCCCATGTAACCAATCAGTGACCATATCTCAGCAATAGTTATTGAGATGTTGCAGATATGTGTTACTTGATAGGCTAGTACACTACAATTATTATAGTTTATTTCTAATGCGCCAACATATTCCGTATCCCTACACAGTCTATTTGCATACGTTGCAATGTGCACATCGATGAATGGACCCTGTTTTTTATAGTGATGGAGTGATGGATGTGACGGCAGATGAATGATCCATCTACCGCTATCTGAATCCTGGGAGGTGGCATAACACTCTCAAAAGTGGACATCATTGAAAAGGATTTGGCATTAACTATGTGTGTGTTGTGTACATGTGATGTACATGTGGTGTACATGTGATCGTATGTTGGGGTATGGGATATTCACCTGACAGTGAGGCTGGGTCCTGTGTGGACACGAGGCCTGGAGCTCCAGCAACGGGCACTGGCTCAGCATGTCCTTGAGCTTCCTCTCTCACTATGTATACTTCACAGTGACTTAGGGGCCACAACTTGTAGCTGGTCTCTCCTACTACTGCATCATCCTCATCAACTTTGCCTGGTGGTCGTCAAAGCGATGCTTGACAGACCTCACATCCCTATCAGCCAGGCTAACTGTCGTGACTGTGGCAGCTACCTCCTTCCAAGCCTCGGCCCTTGGCCCAGGCCTAACCTCCCTTCTCCCTGATAGGATGATGGGGTGGGCACATATGGCACTGAGGAGGGCCACCAGCTACTTGTGCTTGTTGTTGGGGGTCCTGTGCTTGACCACAGCCTCTTGTCCTCCTGACTATGGATGGGAATCATGTCCTCCCTACTCTCAACCTGGCCTGATGATCCTTCCCCACTTTCCCCCCAGGTTCATACCTCCATCCCGGCACACCAGTATTCCTCCCTTCCTGCACAGCACTATGCATCCCTCCCTCTCATCTACCTTTCTCCCTCCCATCTACATCCCACCCTCCCTCCACTCCACTCCCCATCATCATCCCAAAAATAATCTAACAATAAATAAAAAAATAAGTATGTGTATATATATATTTGTAATGTAAAAAAAGTCTGTTGTTTCTGTATTTATTATATGTTTGGGTATAGGGTGTGTGGGTGGCCTATCTATATTCTGTAGGTGTACCAATGTGTGTTATTACTCTATGTATATGTATATTATGTGTTATCAATTAATAGGTGTTTTGAAAGATAAAGTGTGAAATAAATGCATGGAAATATAAATCAATAACAATGTAAGAACCTGCTCTGTCATCTCCACTGCTCTCTCTCCCTCTCTAAGCTCAAAAAACACCAATGCCTGGACCTGTGTGCTACTTTGTCTGAATCTACAACAAGGTAGCCACAGTTTTGTAATCTATTGCTGTCAATCATTATCAGTTAGGCTGTTTTCTATTGGCTCCAATAGCTATAATTATGGGATTGGATTATAAGTGTGACCGCCATGTATTCCAGCCCGCAAACAGCTTGCGGACGCAGGAAGGGTTTACTGGTTTCCAGCCTTATTAAATTGCGATTTGGCCAATTGAATAGGGCTATATTTAAGCACAGAGCATATTTTTTTTACAGAAGTTTTTAGTTAGTGAACTTCTATCCAAAAGCAAGTACTTAACTAACTAAAAACTTCTGTAAAAAAATATATGCTCTGTGCTTATATAGAACCCTATTCAATTGGCCAGATCACAATTTAATAAGGCTGTTAGCCTTCATGTCTGTACTTGGGAGCTTGAATCAATTAAATACATCTGTAACACATTTCTAACCCGCAGTCAAGTGTTCAGTATGATGGTAATTCCTGGCTTGGAATTACATGGGGGCCACTGTCTCAGAGCTATGTATAAAAGTTAATATATCTAGAATAGAATGTGCAAAAGCTAAAGACTACAGCCTTATTATCAACCTTATTAAACTGCGATTTGCCAATTGAATGTCGTCTCTCTCTCCCTGCTCAAGTCTTGCGTGCCTTGTGATGAGCGCCGTTGGTTATTTTTTTTAAAGTCTTGCGGGCCTTACGATGATGGCTAGGTGTTACGGGCTTCGGCCTCATTTTGTACCTTTTTCAACAAATTTACGTCTTTATGAATGCCATTTTTTTCCTTGCTTAGCCGATTTTCGATCTCCGAAAAACGCCAATTAAGCCTCAAATTAGCTTGCAACCACACTCACAGGATCCCTGTCTTTCCAATGTCTTCCGATTTACGTAAGTCTTGCATGCCTCACAATCAGCGCCAAAGTCCTATGGGCTTTGTGCGCCCGTAGGAGCTTGTTTCAAAGTCTTCAGGGGCTTGCACTCATCGTGGGCCTGGTAATGAGCACTTTTGGCAAATTAATAGCAAATTAACTTATGGCCTCACTTACAGGATCCAGTAACTTACGATTGCTCAATTGAATCGGACTCAAAGTCTCTAAAGCTCTAGCTGCATTTCTCTAGCTGCATTTCCCATCAGTATCAGCAAGTGCATTTCCTCACTTTGGTGGTTTGTACCGCGTTCTTTTATATATATATATATATATTTATATATATATATCACATATAATAGTTGTGGGCAGGCGAGCCAGCCAGATCCGTTGGCAAAGCGAGGGCCTCCGTTGCTGGCATGGAGCGCCAAAGGAGCTCCTTGCCAGCAACTGCGACCCTCGCAAACTTTACGTTGTAACGCTAACAACACGACACACCAACTGCGACCCTCGCAAACTTTACCTAGCAACGCAAACAACATACGAGACACGTTAACACTCATTACGAAAAAAATCAAAACACATTAAATACACACAGCACATACATAAAACGCTTACCTACAGCAAGAGGGAGCATCCAGGACCTCAAAAAAGCAACTTACACCTTCATTTAACTCAAAATAAAAGAGTTGAGACACAAAAAAATTATTTAAACGAGAGAAAAAATGGCCGCCGAACAAAACAAAAACTAGGCTACAACACTCTAAACACGCAAAACACCACAAGAATCTCGCAAAACACCACAAAAGACCTACGGATATTCCGCTAAGATGCATACCACACATTACCCGCCTTTTTACGACAATGCGGAAGTACACAACTACGCTAACGGTTTGGTCTCGCGCACGCACACTATTACACTGCACACATTCAGCACACTTACACAGCAGCTCCACACCAATAATGCTGCAGCAACATCAAAACAGATTGCAGCTCTTCAACACATACGTAAAGTATATTCATTTATTAATGTATTATAGATTTCATTATTATACACCAAACAGCATTAGCTACCTTACAATTTCATTGCCGTCATTTTTTGACGGGCAACTCGCTAGTATATATATATTGTTTTATTTTGTGACTCCATTATTTATCTCTACAGACAAGACTTCAACATTATCGCTAATTCCAGCCCAGATATCTTCTTTGACTGAAGCTGCCTGAATCCTTAGTTAAAAAGGTGAGAGTGATCTTTGTATGTCCTAATAATAAAGCATGGGCATCTATAGCTCCCCTCTTTTTTGTTAGAGCTGACATCCATTCCAAGTAGTAGTGCCAGTGCTTTTATTTTATACTATATGGAAGTTTATTTTAGCAAAGATTTTGTGGGCTCTGATCGAGTTACAGGCTCCGAGCTGTGATTTACAGCAATCCATTGCAATTTGTTAAATTGCAAGTTAATGCCCTCCAAGCCTTTGATCCTTTATGGCCGCAAGAGACCCAAACGGTAAAATCGCAAATCGTTATTCAATTGCTCCGATTCCCCCTTCAAGCCCTCAAATGGAGGTCTTGCAAAGGGCTTAATGACAACAATAAAAAAGCAATACTGTACTTTTATTAAGAGTGAAAGTGATGTTAGGTCTTAGAATTAATAGCACAAAATCCTCCAATCCTTTATTTCAAGTTAAATTTTCGTGTTATATCGATCACAGCAATCCATGTGAAGTCCTAGTCCTACGGGCTTCAACCTCCAAGCCCATAGGACTTTGAAATCCAACCTCTAATTTTCAGAGTCCAATGGGCTTGGAGGTTGAAGCCTTTAGGACTTTGAAAAATGGAGGTTGGATTTCAAAGTCCTGCGGACTTCACTTACGGGTTACGAGCTTGAAGGTTGATCATGATGACGATCTCTGTTTCCATTGGCTGTTTCTGCATCAGGAGTTACGGGCTTGCTCCCCTAACATGTTCAAGCCTGGAAATGCTACGTCCGACGGCATGGTGTTCCGATTTTTGCGACTGGCACCCTACTTGCTGGCCCGCCAATTGAATAGCATTGCAATCGGGGGTCAAATGGAGCCCACCACTTATTTGCAGGCATTTGGCAGTCTGCGATCGAGTTGTGAGCCCCAAATTGAATGACGCTCTTTATGTGGTCTCATTCATAGTTAGATCAGATCTCACTAGAAGGCAGGAGAAGGCAAGTAAGTTAGTATTAAGTAATTTAATATGCCTAGCCATTCTGTATAATTTTCAACCAACTGTTAATTTATAATAAACGACTTCCTTCTGAAGTTTTCTAAAAAAATTAATTTAATATTTGAACCACATTTGGTGTCCCCTATTTTGCAGGGCCCTCATTCAATTTCAGTTTGGCCAATTAAATAGGGCTCTAAATAAGCACATAACATGTTTTTTTTACAGAAGTTTTTAGTTAGTAAACATCTATCCAAAAGCAAGGTTTTCACTAACTAAAAATGTCTTTAAAAAAATATGCTATGTGCTTATTTAGAGCCCTATTCAATTGGCCAAATCGCAATTGAATGAGGCCCCAGGTGTTTGAATATTTTGAAAGATATTTTTGCTGTTACTTCCAATTGTATTCAGCCCAGTAGATGAAACAATAATCTTCACTAATTTCTCCCCTACATGGACAGCCCCCCTCATTTTCCTTTTATAGATATTCTGTTTTGTAAAGTAGTGTATATTTTTGCACAGGTTCCACACTCTTTTAAATTCAGGTCTGCGTATTTTTGTTTGAGAAATTTTCAGGGGACAGATTATTTCAGATTAAGACTCATGATCAGTTGGATGTCTTTGCAAAATGTTGATTAAAGTACATTTTCTTTTAAATGTCTACCCCTGATGATTCTGACCCACTGAGTCAGATGAATCACGTGTTGGGTTCATGATCAAAAGAGAAAATACAGATAAAGGAGCAATCTAAGCTATATAAACAGTATATAGAACATACAAATTCAATCTGTGCAATAAAAACAGAAACTCAAAAATGAGTAATCAATAGATGTAGAAATAAAATATATTGTGGTTATCACAGGTCATCAGAGATATAGTGTTATTAATCGGTCGTATTTTAACATATACATTTTATTTTTAGTAGATTGCTAAAGGAATTTCTTATTTTGACTAGATTCTTTTCAGTCAAATTTGATTCAAGTTAGAAATTAGATACCTTGGGCCAGATTCAATTGCAAGCCTGCAACTGGTGCTATGTAGGCCGTGTGTCTATGGGTGTGTTTGGGGACTCCCATTCGTCTCCGATTCCAGAGCAATTCAATTGATCAAGCCCAAAGCCGACTCCGTAAACTATGCACTGGTTCGTAGCAGTTGAGGGCGGGAACATGATCAATGAAGCAAACCTGTAACCTCCCGTTTCGAATCACCCAATAGAAAATTAGACCGTCATTAATACGGCAGTAAAACATGGAGGTTACATGTCAATCAATTAGGTTCGGGGGTCCGATATAATATCAGACTCACAAACTTGCAAAATACAGAATTTGGAAATACTGTTCTTGTCCATATGAGTGGCCTGATATGTATCAACTCATTGATATCCAAAATCGATTTAATCCTGAAATGAGACATAAAAATAAATCTTATATACTGCTAATCTGAGACCTTGAGACTGTTGTGCAATTAATTCTAATGTCTATCATCGCTTTCCCCGTTACTACAGTGCAGTATTGTTTTTTTTATTTCATTTACAGTGCTATGAATAGGTGTTTAATCCCCTTGCGGGTCCTCTCTAACACTCAGAGGTTTTTCTCCTTCATTTGCCATTTACGGGTGGGAAAACATTTGCGGGCTTGGGGAATTGGAGCAATTGAATAGCATTTTGCGATTTTAGCCATTGTAACTCTTGCAAAAGTGAAAGATCAAAGGCTTCGGGAGACTGTAAGTTATGGGTTTAACCATCGCAAAGTTTTCAAGGCCGTAACTTGTAACCCATTTGGAGCCCGCAAAAAGACGCCAATTGAATAGCAAATTAACTTGCTACCTCACTCCAGTAACATTTAAAAGCTAAATTGAAGCGTGCTACTTGTATTCAAAGTACAAAAACAGGCTAACAAATAAATGTCATATGTTCTTTTAAATGTTGCAGATTAATTCTTGCGGAAAATGTATATAGCACCTATTAGAACAATGCAAGTATTTAACTAATGTGAATATGGAGGAGATAAATGTACCTTTCTGAAGACATGAATGAATAGAGATTGAAACACATTACAGTTTGAAAGCTTATAAACTCATTTTAAAAGTCAGATATTTAAAAGCAAAGTAATTTAGGTAGGTTTAAATACACAAATCAAGCCAGTAAAGCATAACAGGAGTAAAATAACCAGTTGCTTGTGGATCTATGAATAAAGCTATAATGAATTTCATAAGTATCATTAAAACAACTACAACATTTTGCTATTAATTTATTAATCTGGGCTGAAAAACTATCAAATTCTTCAGTGGTAGCAGTGATGAATTAGATGATGAAAGATAATATTTCATCAATAAACAACAATCAAAATTATTATTGCACTTTATGATTGCATTATGTTTTTGTAGCACTGATCATTGTTTTCTTTTTTCCCTATGTTTACAAAGGTTTCATAAAATACATTTTTACAAAGTGGTGCCTCATGAGCCCAGGTCACTTGTTTTTTATTTTTTTTCTTAAATATTTTATTTTATTATTAATATACAATACAAGAACATCATTCAATAACACAAATTCGACCTGTAGACTTGTACACTTTGTTTTAGAAAATCAGTAATAAATACATCATTAGTTAAGTTGGCATACATACCCCAAACAAACATACATACGTCTTTAAGTTGCAGGGCTAACTCTCTTCTGCATCAGGGACTTCGGGACTATAGCAGCCTTATTAAATTGTGATTCGGTAAATTTAAAAGGGCTCTATTTAAGCACACAGCATATTTTATTTACAAAAGTTTTTAGTTAGTGAAGACCTTGCTTTTGGATAGAAGTTCACTAAATAAAAACTTCTGTAAAAAAAAAATATGCTGTGTGCTTAAATAGAGCCCTTTTAAATTTATCGAATCACAATTTAATAAGGCTGTAGGTATCCAGGGAGGACTGGGGAAGGCTTTACTGTGAGGACACTTTTTTTCTATAAGGACTCCAACGTACTTTTCATGTACCCATATCAGTTGTTCTAAATTTGCTCCAGATTTTCCATTTGTTCCTAGATCTGGTGGTAACTCCCATTTCAATTGCCTTTTGTCTCCATTTTCTATCTATTAAAGATTTGGCCACAATTAAGCTCTGAAGCAGAATCATCAGGGGTGAAATGTATCTCCATATCGGCTAATTTTGAAAGTTGTTGTTTAAAATTGCACCAAAATTCTTGGAGGACTGGGAAACACATGTATATACGAGCCTACACCCTGTAGTTTCTTTATCAAAAAGTTTAACATTTGTGTGGAGATACACCTTAGGACATAGCTGATTTTAGGCAATAAGACCATCTTGGTCGCAATAATTCTCCTTCACCAGGAGATATTTAAACCATTCCAACTTTTGATTGTTTCTTCAATATTCTTATAAACTACCTTATAATTAATACTGATTATATATTTTAAGTCATTTTAAAGAGAAATCCCCAAATGTTTAACCAATTTTTGCCATTTCACTAAATAATTATTTTTAAGAATTTGTAATTCTTTCTCCAAGATATTAAAAGATAGCATTTTTTACTGTATTCTTCTATGAGAGAGCATAAACTTCCCAAGGAAGAAGAAGGTTCTTCCAATGTGATCATTATATCATCCGCAAAAGTTGATGTTTTATGTTCTAATGTACCTACTTTTATTCCATTAATTTCTTTAGAGCTATTAATCAATGCCAAAAGTGGTTCCATTATCAAGGCAAAAATCATGGGGACAATGGGCACCCCTGTCTTGTCCCATTGGACACCGCAAATCTATCCGATAGAAAGCCTATGCATTTGACAGAGGCGGTTGGGGAACTATACAAAGCCTGTATGGCCTTAGAACCGAACACACCAAAACCAAATTTTACCAGCGTTTGGTCGTTGAATCCCCAACCTACCCTGTCAAAGGCCTTCTCCGTGTCCAATGACATTATCCGTCTACTGTTTACATATTAAATTTAATAATGTCAAGATATTGTCTGGTCCCTGTCTATTAGGGACAAAGCCCTTCTGCTCTATGGAAATCAGTTTCCCTATAATGGAGTTTAGTCTATTAGCTATAATTTTAGAATACCTTTTGATGTCCGTATTGAGGAGGGAAATCGGACGAAAGTTTTTGCACTCTGGTTGTTTCTGGTCATCCTTCGGAATCATTACAATATCAGCCTCCAACATTTCTGTAGGTGCATAACCATCTTCTTTTATCTGATTTAATGCGTCTTTCAATGGCTTGGCTAGTTCTCCCTGGCATATTTTATAATAATGGTTCCTAAATCTGGAGAAGTTTTTAATTTTAGTTTCCCTATAATCTCTTGAATTTCATTACTTGAAATTCCTCTGTTTAAATACTGTACTCCAATTCTTCCTCCGTTACCCTAGTAAGATTTACCATATCTAAAAATTTCTGTATATTTTCAGTTGTAGGTTTCACAAAGTCCTTAATCTCTTTTAAATTATATAATTGTTGGTAATACTGAGAATTTTTTTTGCCGATATCATTTGGATTAGTTCAAATTACGTTATTATTTCAAAGGCAGTCTATTCTTTTACCTATCGTCTTTTTTAGTTTAAGTTTGTTAGCCAATATTCTACCCGCCTTGTTCCAGAAATGATATAACTTTTGCTGGACTGCCCATGTGGAATTATCAAAACTCTCTTGCTAATTTTTTTTTTTAATTCCATAGTTACACCTATTTGATCTCTTGTCAGTATATCAAAATTTCTCTTTATCTTTCTACCCAGCTTGGCCAGTTAAATGTACAGCTCTAGTAAGGGATGACCCCTTTGTTTTTTCCAAAACTGTTGGCAACTAATCAAAAGACCCCTAATACAGGGCTTATGGGACATCAACACCATTACTTTTGAATGCATAGATAAGCTGTTTATTTCGAAAAAATTTAGCTACTTCTCTTCTAAGATCTTCTTTAATTTTTGAGTCTTGTGTGACATTTATGTTATACCTCCATGGTGGTCGCTCCAATGGGGATTGTCCTGTTATCTTTATTGCGGTCATCTCATGACCTGACCAAGTTATGGGGGCTAATTCTGTATTTATTACTCTTTTAAATATGGATTACGAAACCAAAATATAGTCTAGTCTAACCAATGTTTGATGTCTATGTGAATTAAACGGGAAATCTTTCTCTATGGCATGAAAGATTCTCCATGAATCATATAAACCTTGTCTAATTAAAAGATCTTGTTTTGCGTTTTGTTAAACTTGAGCATCTAGGGTGGGATGTTTTTCAGATTTGCACATTGAGGCACATGTTAACATCTCCACAATTTATTAATTTACTAATACCATATCTTCTAATTATTTTAAATATTCTATACAGAAACCTTATTTGGCCTATATTTGGAACATAGACATTAACTATTGTAAACTTTTCTTTATTAATAAGACCACTCCATATTATATACCTGCCATTTGGGTCCATCAAATCTATCTCCTCTTCCAGATTTACATTTTTATTAAAAAAATATATATATCACCCAGTTTTTTGTTTTATATGTTTCATTTATACCATCATAATATTTTTTAATCTTAAAGAAAGGTATTTTTTCTATTTTCCAATGGGTTTCTTGTAAACAAACTATTTTATAGTGACCATTGCTCAGATTTCGATTTATCAAATATCTTTTAAATGGTACATTGGGTTCTTGAACATTCTGACTGTATATTTGTAATGTTCCCATCTTACTCTTTTATTCTATTCATCCTGCCCACCCTCTCTAGGCCTGCCCAACTCCAATGCAAAAGAGAGTCTGAAACTACATTAATTTCTTTTATAACCGACAAGGATTATCAAAAATACAATTAAGTTATGTTTGATACACATTCTTACCACATTCACACCCACCCTCTAAAGGGAATCATAAACACTCCCCACCCCGAAACTCCTCCAAAATATGCAGGGCCCGGGGAGGGAAGTGGCGAAGTTGAACTTACTCAGGTTCAAAAATAGGACCAAGACAGGAGATTTCCCACAGAGATCCCTCAGCAAACAATTCTCCAACCAGAAATAAGAGGGCACGGGGGGAGGGGAAGATTTCCAAAAGATCTATAAATAAGATCTCTCCCATCCATCCACTCTTCTCCTATACTCGCAGGGCTGCGTTTATATATTTTCCCCTGCTAAGGTAACCTCGAAAATATGTTATCAAGTAGTTATAATAAATGTGACAATACTTAAACATCCTCATTGAACATGATTCTTTTCAATCCCTTTTACACTCAAAATGACTCTCACTCATTCCTTGAGAAAGAGAAAAAAGAAAAAAAACATAAACACTAATACATTTCTTCAATATGTTGTGTTTTAAACCATAAGTGCATAACAGTGATTCAATCAAATGTTTCCAATTCCCAATTTCGGCGTCCTTAATGGGGTGACTGTATATAAAGGTGAATACCTCTAAAAAAATGTTTATCTATTCTAAACTCTAATGGTCTTTACTTTATTAAAAAAAAATTAAAAGATTTTGATTATCATTTTTATAGTGCATAAAGAGTATTTAACTTTATATTCCATTGTTATGACAGCAAACCCCTACCAGCACAGGAAGAAGAACAAAACTTTACTTTTATCCTACTATTTTAAGTTATACTCTCCCTCCCCCCACAACCCCCATTGCATTCTAATTTAATGTCACTTTTTTACTTGCCCAAAATGTTGTCAACATATATTTAAGCCTTTTAGCGCCTTTTCCCCTTCTTTTACACTATTTACCACTATTTTCCTATTTCCCACAGTTAATCAATTTTGTGGGATAAACCCATTTGTATGAAATTTGATTGTCTGTTAGCTCCCTCCTTTTACTGAGTATCTCAATTGATAAGTCTGAAAAATCTTCAGATTCTCATATGGAGCATCAAAATTTCATTTTTCAAAAGATTTTCTCATAATAGAATCTTTACAAGCCAAATAATGCAATCTGATTATCACATTCCTGAGGAGATCCTTTTGTAGGTTTCTAGACAAAGGTAACCTATGTATGCAATCTATATAATGTCAGATCCACATTCTGGCCCAGCCAAAGATGCCAAAAAGGAAGTGACATAACCAGTTAATTCCGATAACTGGATATTTTCCGATATGCCCCTTATGCGTATATTATTACGTCTTGAGTAATTTTCCATTTTTGCTTAACCACTTTTGAGCATCTGAAGTTCCGAGTTTGTTTTTTTGCATTTCCTGCACTAACCTCTGATATTCCTCTCTCATTTTTGCTAGTTTTTTTCAAGTACTTCTGATTTTGCCAGAACTTCATTGATTACTGTTATATTCTGAAATATTTTAATAGTCAATTCTCTGACTATGGATGTCTTAAATTCTTGTCGAAGCTCTTTCATTAAATCCATAGTCAATTTCTGTTCTACTGTTTTAGATTCTCTAGTTGAATCATCTAATCTAATTGATTATTGCCTCATTGCCGATTTATTGAGACATCGTCAAATCTAAATTGACTTCTGAAATTACTATTGTGAACGTTTCTTCTGTGGTGTTTAATTTACTAAGTGGTGAGAAGAAATGTCCTGTTTTTTTTTATTATTATTTGACTTTCTTCCTCTCTTGATTTATTTCCCCCCCCTTGCCCCTTTTTCTTCATTATCTATACTTCAAGTTACCTTCACATTTATATAAATTTCTCTATATGTACAAAGTCTTTAACTCCAAAATCCCCCTATCACATAACAATTACTGCTATCTGTAGGCCCCTTGAAAGTTAATTTATGTAATACCACACACCGTTTGCAGTACACATTCATGCACAGTGATACAGATATTAATCTTAAGTCAAAAAGTGAGTCTTAATTCAAGAGGAATTTCTAAAACAAAGAACTAAATTCCTCCGTTTTCTTATACTCAGTCTTATAAATACTCCAAAAAATGTATCCTTGGCCTCAAAAAGATTGTTCTATTAATTTAAGTTAAATAAAGTTCCTGAGGTAATGTTGATAGGATATTTTGTATGCGTCCTAATTTCCAAGTCGCTACATATCATTGGTCTGGAAAAGGAAAGAAGCCTTTAATGATCCACTTCAGTTCTCCAGTATTATTTGCTTTGTTTATTATTCTGTAGTTCCTTCTCGCTGTTAATCAGGAAAAAGAGGTAAATGTTTGGCATAAGAAGGGAACTAGATAAATTGCATTCCCATATGATTTTCAGTCAGAAAATTATCCAGACTTTTAGTCTGTGGAAAATAGTCTCGTAATGCCTCCACTCCCCTTTTTAAACATAGCGCAATAGTTAGACTCTACTCTCCCCTCTCATTTACTGTCCATTTATCCCTTAAAAAAGAAGAAAGGGGGATATTTGCTTTTCCCTTTTACAATTATTTGTCTCTCCCTCTACTCTACTTCTTATTAAATAAAGGATTAGAGCGAGGAAGAAATTAAAGTATTTACATATATACAGTGGATATAAAAAGTCTACACACCCCTGTTAAAATGTCAGGTTTCTGTGCAGCCTTGAAGACGAGGAGAGCATTGAGCGCTAGTTCCCACCCTATGGAGGTGTAAACCCCTGTCACAGCATGGGAGAGGGTACTTCGGGATGGAAAAATAGGGGGGCACTGGATTTGAGAAGTAAGGACACTGAATTACAGGTTCCAGGCAACGGGACAGACTGGTAAGACTAGAAGAAAGTGGAGGGGACTGCATATATGACTCTAAGTGCACCCAAAAAGCATAAGGAGTTGAATTTTGTCTTTAAACATATGACATAAAAGATCATTAATATGGACTGCAGACCGCATGTGAAAGTATAAAGAAAGTTGCAATCTATCTATTTGTACAGTGGATATAAAAAGTCTACACACCCCTGTTAAAATGTTAGCTTTCTGTGCTGTAAAAAAATGAGACAAAGATAAATCATTTCAGAACTTTTTCCACCTTTAATGTGACCTATAAACTGTACAACTCAATTGAGAAACAAATTGAAATCTTTTAGGTAGAGGGAAGAAAAAATATAAAAATAAAATAATATGGTTGCATAAGTCTGCACACCCTTAAACTAATACTTTGTTGAAGCACCTTTTGATTTTATTACAGCACTCAGTCTTTTTGAGTATGAGTCTATAAGCATGGCTCATTTTGACTTGGCAAGATTTGCCCACTCTTCTTTGCAAAAATACTCCAAATCTGTCAGATTGCGACGGCATCTCCTGTGCACAGCCCTCTTCAGATCACCCCACAGATTTTCAATCGGATTCAGGTCTGGGCTCTGGCTGGGCCATTCCAAAACTTTAATCTTCTTCTGGTGAAGCCATTCCTTTGTTGATTTGGATGTATGCTTTGGGTCGTTGTCATGCTGAAAGATGAAGTTCCTCTTCATGTTCAGCTTTCTAGCCGAAGCCTGAAGGTTTTGTGCCAATATTGACTGGTATTTGGAACTATTCATAATTCCCTCTATCTTAACTAAGGCCCCAGTTCCAGCTCAAGAAAAGCAGCCCAAAGCATGATGCTGCCACCACCATGCTTCACTGTGGGTATGGTGTTCTTTTGATGATGTGCAGTGTTGTTTTTGCGCCAAACATATCTTTTGGAATTATGGCCAAAAAGTTCAACCTTGGTTTTATCAGACCATAACAGCTTTTCCCACATGCTCTTGGGTAACTTCAGATGTTTTTTAGCAAAATGTAGCCTGGCTTGGATGTTTTTCTTCGTAAGAAAAGGCTTTAGTCTTGCCACTCTACCCCATAGCCCAGACATATGAAAAATACGGGAGATTGTTGTCACATCTACCACACAGCCAGTACTTGCCAGATATTCCTGCAGCTCCTTTAATGTTGCTGTAGGCCTCTTTGTAGCCTTCCAGACCAGTTTTCTTCTCGTCTTTTCATCAATTTTGGAGGGAACCCCAGTTCTTGGTAATGTCACTGGTGTGCCATATTTTCTCCACTTGATGATGACTGTCTTCACTGTGTTCCATGGTATATCTAATGCCTTGGAAATTCTTTTGTACCCTTCTCCTGACTGATACCTTTAAACAATGAGATCCCTCTGATGCTTTGGAAGCTCTCTGTGGACCATGGCTTTTGCTGTGTGATGCAACTAAGAAAATTTCAGGAAAGACCAACTAGAGCAGCTGAACTTTATTTGGGGTTAATCAGTGGCACTTTAAATGATGGCAGGTGTATGCTGACTCCAATTTAACATGATTTGGAATGTGATTGCTTAATTCTGAACACAGCTACATCCCCAGTTATAAGAGGGTGTGCAAACTTATGCAACCACATTATTTTTCTTTTTTTTTTTCTTCCCTCCACCTAAAATATTTCAGTTGGTTTTTCAATTGAGTTGTACAGTTTATAGGTCACAATAAAGGTGGAAAAAGTTCTGAAATGATTTATCTTTGTCTCATTTTTTTACAGCACAGAAAGCTGACATTTTAACAGGGGTGTGTAGACTTTTTATATCCACTGTACAAATAGATAGATTGCAACTTTCTTTCTACTTTCACATGCGGTCTGCAGTCCATATTAATGATCTTTTATGTCATATGTTTAAAGACAAAATTCAACTCCTTATGCTTTTTGGGTGCACTTAGAGTCATATATGCAGTCCCCTCCACTCTCTTCTAGTCTTACCAGTCTGTCCCGTTGCCTGGAACCTGTAATTCAGCGTCCTTACTTCTCAAATCCAGTGCCCCCCCTATTTTTCCATCCCGAAGTGCCCTCTCCCGTGCTGTGACAGGGATTTACACCTCCATAGGGTGGGAACTAGCGCTCAATGCTCTCCTCGTCTTCAAGGCTGCTCAGGACTGCGCAGGGCTGCTCCTTCCATGTGAGAGGGGTATAAGTTGAAACTCTGTGGTCTCTCTTACTGGATTGGGGGAAGGGTGCACACTTAGTGCCTCTTCATTTACAAATTATTATTTGAGGAAAGTTTGTGGGAGACTGGAGGTAAAAGGATCATAAGTGGAGGCAAAACAGGGAAACAAGCTGCAAGTTGCTAGTGTCCAATTGCTCAGCCAGATATCAGGGTCGCGTCTATTCATCTCTGTGGATTCCCGCCATCTCCCTGTTAGCGGCTCCTGCTAACTCCTTCCTGGTTGTGGTTCATCACCACTTTCAAAACAATTATTGTTCAGAAAAGAGCTGAAAATCATTTCAAATTATCCAACATTAATGAATAATGTCTAAGGTAAAGAATGTCATTGAGGTTTAAAGCTGATGTGATTCTCTTTTATTTATAGTTGGTTTCTTGAGATAAATTATTTATATGTACACTACACACTGCTTTTAAAGGATCATTGTGGTCAACATTTTCCTCTATGTTTTTTTTTTTTTTTTTAAACCTAAACATCTTTATTCTTTACCCATAATTCCTCTATAATGTCATTATCTCCACATTTTCTCCCTTCCTTCTCCTGTGATAATTTTTTCTTTATCCTATATCTTTATCTATAAATAAGATCTCTCCCATCCATCCACTCTTTTCCTATACTCGCAGGGCTGCGTTTATATATTTTCCCCTGCTAAGGTAACCTCGAAAATATGTTATCAAGTAGTTATAATAATTGTGACAATACTTAAACATCCTCATTGAACATGATTCTTTTCAATCCCTTTTACACTCAAAATGACTCTCACTCATTCCTTGAGAAAGAGAGAAAAGAAAAAAAACATAAACACTAATACATTTCTTCAATATGTTGTGTTTTAAACCATAAGTGCATAACAGTGATTCAATCAAATGTTTCCAATTCCCAATTTTGGCGTCCTTAATGGGGTGACTGTATATAAAGGTGAATACCTCTAAAAAAATGTTTATCTATTCTAAACTCTAATGCTCTTTACTTTATTAAAAAAAATTAAAAGAATTTGATTAATATTTTTATAGTGCATAAAGAGTATTTAACTTTATATTCCATTGTTATGACAGCAAACCCCTACCAGCACAGGAAGAAGAACAAAACTTTACTTTTATCCTACTATTTTAAGTTATACTCTCCCTCCCCCCACAACCCCCATTGCATTCTAATTTAATGTCACTTTTTTACTTGCCCAAAATGTTGTCAACATATATTTAAGCCTTTTAGCGCCTTTTCCCCTTCTTTTACACTATTTACCACTATTTTCCTATTTCCCACAGTTAATCAATTTTGTGGGATAAACCCATTTGTATGAAATTTGATTGTCTGTTAGCTCCCTCCTTTTACTGAGTATCTCAATTGATAAGTCTGAAAAATCTTCAGATTCTCATATGGAGCATCAAAATTTCATTTTTCAAAAGATTTCCTCATAATAGAATCTTTACAAGCCAAATAATGCAATCTGATTATCACATTCCTGAGGAGATCCTTTTGTAGGTTTCTAGACAAAGGTAACCTATGTATGCAATCTATAATAATGTCAGATCCACATTCTGGCCCAGCCAAAGATGCCAAAAAGGAAGTGACATAACCAGTTAATTCCGATAACTGGATATTTTCCGATATGCCCCTTATGCGTATATTATTACGTCTTGAGTAATTTTCCATTTTTGCTTAACCACTTTTGAGCATCTGAAGTTCCGAGTTTGTTTTTTTGCATTTCGTGCACTAACCTCTGATATTCCTCTCTCATTTTTGCTAGTTTTTTTCAAGTACTTCTGATTTTGCCAGAACTTCATTGATTACTGTTATATTCTGAAATATTTTAATAGTCAATTCTCTGACTATGGATGTCTTAAATTCTTGTCGAAGCTCTTTCATTAAATCCATAGTCAATTTCTGTTCTACTGTTTTAGATTCTCTAATTGAATCATCTAATCTAATTGATTATTGCCTCATTGCCGATTTATTGAGACATCGTCAAATCTAAATTGACTTCTGAAATTACTATTGTGAACGTTTCTTCTGTGGTGTTTAATTTACTAAGTGGTGAGAAGAAATGTCCTGTTTTTTTTTATTATTATTTGACTTTCTTCCTCTCTTGATTTATTCCCCCCCCCTTGCCCCTTTTTCTTCATTATCTATACTTCAAGTTACCTTCACATTTATATAAATGTCTCTATATGTACAAAGTCTTTAACTCCAAAATCCCCCTATCACATAACAATTACTGCTATTTGTAGGCCCCTTGAAAGTTAATTTATGTAATACCACACACCGTTTGCAGTACACATTCATGCACAGTGTTACAGATATTAATCTTAAGTCAAAAAGTGAGTCTTAATTCATTAGGAATTTCTAAAACAAAGAACTGAATTCCTCCGTTTTCTTATACTCAGTCTTATAAATACTCCAAAAAATGTATCCTTGGCCTCAAAAAGATTGTTCTATTAATTTAAGTTAAATAAAGTTCCTCAGGTAATGTTGATATGATATTTTGTATGCGTCCTAATTTCCAAGTCGCTACATATCATTGGTCTGGAAAAGGAAAGAAGCCTTTAATGATCCACTTCAGTCCTCCAGTATTATTTGCTTTGTTTATTATTCTGTAGTTCCTTCTCGCTGTTAATCAGGAAAAAGAGGTAAATGTTTGGCATAAGAAGGGAACTAGATAAATTGCATTCCCATATGATTTTCAGTCAGAAAATTATCCAGACTTTTAGTCTGTGGAAAATAGTCTCGTAATGCCTCCACTCCCCTTTTTAAACATAGCGCAATAGTTAGACTCTTCTCTCCCCTCTCATTTACTGTCCATTTATCCCTTAAAAAAGAAGAAAGGGGGATATTTGCTTTTCCCTTTTACAATTATTTGTCTCTCCCTCTACTCTACTTCTTATTAAATAAAGGATTAGAGCGAGGAAGAAATTAAAGTATTTACATATATACAGTGGATATAAAAAGTCTACACACCCCTGTTAAAATGTCAGGTTTCTGTGCAGCCTTGAAGACGAGGAGAGCATTGAGCGCTAGTTCCCACCCTATGGAGGTGTAAACCCCTGTCACAGCATGGGAGAGGGTACTTCGGGATGGAAAAATAGGGGGGCACTGGATTTGAGAAGTAAGGACGCTGAATTACAGGTTCCAGGCAACGGGACAGACTGGTAAGACTAGAAGAAAGTGGAGGGGACTGCATATATTACTCTAAGTGCACCCAAAAAGCATAAGGAGTTGAATTTTGTCTTTAAACATATGACATAAAAGATCATTAATATGGACTGCAGACCGCATGTAAAAGTATAAAGAAAGTTGCAATCTATCTATTTGTACAGTGGATATAAAAAGTCTACACACCCCTGTTAAAATGTTAGCTTTCTGTGCTGTAAAAAAATGAGACAAAGATAAATCATTTCAGAACTTTTTCCACCTTTAATGTGACCTATAAACTGTACAACTCAATTGAGAAACAAATTGAAATCTTTTAGGTAGAGGGAAGAAAAAATATAAAAATAAAATAATATGGTTGCATAAGTCTGCACACCCTTAAACTAATACTTTGTTGAAGCACCTTTTGATTTTATTACAGCACTCAGTCTTTTTGAGTATGAGTCTATAAGCATGGCTCATTTTGACTTGTCAAGATTTGCCCACTCTTCTTTGCAAAAATACTCCAAATCTGTCAGATTGCGAGGGCATCTCCTGTGCGCAGCCCTCTTCAGATCACCCCACAGATTTTCAATCGGATTCAGGTCTGGGCTCTGGCTGGGCCATTCCAAAACTTTAATCTTCTTCTGGTGAAGCCATTCCTTTGTTGATTTGGATGTATGCTTTGGGTCGTTGTCATGCTGAAAGATGAAGTTCCTCTTCATGTTCAGCTTTCTAGCCGAAGCCTGAAGGTTTTGTGCCAATATTGACTGGTATTTGGAACTATTCATAATTCCCTCTATCTTAACTAAGGCCCCAGTTCCAGCTCAAGAAAAGCAGCCCAAAGCATGATGCTGCCACCACCATGCTTCACTGTGGGTATGGTGTTCTTTTGGTGATGTGCAGTGTTGTTTTTGCGCCAAACATATCTTTTGGAATTATGGCCAAAAAGTTCAACCTTGGTTTTATCAGACCATAACAGCTTTTCCCACATGCTCTTGGGTAACTTCAGATGTGTTTTAGCAAAATGTAGCCTGGCTTGGATGTTTTTCTTCGTAAGAAAAGGCTTTAGTCTTGCCACTCTACCCCATAGCCCAGACATATGAAAAATACGGGAGATTGTTGTCACATCTACCACACAGCCAGTACTTGCCAGATATTCCTGCAGCTCCTTTAATGTTGCTGTAGGCCTCTTTGTAGCCTTCCAGACCAGTTTTCTTCTCGTCTTTTCATCAATTTTGGAGGGAACTCCAGTTCTTGGTAATGTCACTGGTGTGCCATATTTTCTCCACTTGATGATGACTGTCTTCACTGTGTTCCATGGTATATCTAATGCCTTGGAAATTCTTTTGTACCCTTCTCCTGACTGATACCTTTAAACAATGAGATCCCTCTGATGCTTTGGAAGCTCTCTGTGGACCATGGCTTTTGCTGTGTGATGCGACTAAGAAAATTTCAGGAAAGACCAACTAGAGCAGCTGAACTTTATTTGGGGTTAATCAGTGGCACTTTAAATGATGGCAGGTGTATGCTGACTCCAATTTAACATGATTTGGAATGTGATTGCTTAATTCTGAACACAGCTACATCCCCAGTTATAAGAGGGTGTGCAAACTTATGCAACCACATTATTATTTTTTTTTTTTTCTTCCCTCCACCTAAAATATTTCAGTTGGTTTTTCAATTGAGTTGTACAGTTTATAGGTCACAATAAAGGTGGAAAAAGTTCTGAAATGATTTATCTTTGTCTCATTTTTTTACAGCACAGAAAGCTGACATTTTAACAGGGGTGTGTAGACTTTTTATATCCACTGTACAAATAGATAGATTGCAACTTTCTTTATACTTTCACATGCGGTCTGCAGTCCATATTAATGATCTTTTATGTCATATGTTTAAAGACAAAATTCAACTCCTTATGCTTTTTGGGTGCACTTAGAGTCATATATGCAGTCCCCTCCACTCTCTTCTAGTCTTACCAGTCTGTCCCGTTGCCTGGAACCTGTAATTCAGCGTCCTTACTTCTCAAATCCAGTGCCCCCCTATTTTTCCATCCCGAAGTGCCCTCTCCCGTGCTGTGACAGGGATTTACACCTCCATAGGGTGGGAACTAGCGCTCAATGCTCTCCTCGTCTTCAAGGCTGCTCAGGACTGCGCAGGGCTGCTCCTTCCATGTGAGAGGGGTATAAGTTGAAACTCTGTGGTCTCTCTTACTGGATTGGGGGAATGGAGCACACTTAGTGCCTCTTCATTTACAAATTATTATTTGAGGAAAGTTTGTGGGAGACTGGAGGTAAAAGGATCATAAGTGGAGGCAAAACGGGGAAACAAGCTGCAAGTTGCTAGTGTCCAATTGCTCAGCCAGATATCAGGGTCGCGTCTATTCATCTCTGTGGATTCCCGCCATCTCCCTGTTAGCGGCTCCTGCTAACTCCTTCCTGGTTGTGGTTCATCACCACTTTCAAAACAATTATTGTTCAGAAAAGAGCTGAAAATCATTTCAAATTATCCAACATTAATGAATAATGTCTAAGGTAAAGAATGTCATTGAGGTTTAAAGCTGATGTGATTCTCTTTTATTTATAGTTGGTTTCTTGAGATAAATTATTTATATGTACACTACACACTGCTTTTAAAGGATCATTGTGGTCAACATTTTCCTCTATGTTTTTTTTTTTTTTTAAACCTAAACATCTTTATTCTTTACCCATAATTCCTCTATAATGTCATTATCTCCACATTTTCTCCCTTCCTTCTCCTGTGATAATTTTTTCTTTATCCTTAAAAAATTAAAGCTTGGAAACTGGATTACACAAAATCTAATTGGCATTTTAGGATACCCTGTTTGTGATCTATTGTATAATTATAACATTTTGTACTGTGCCTTATTTGTACGATTTTATTTTACTATGTCATATTTGTGCATCTTTTTTATTCTACTGTGGTTTTCTAAAAAAAATTGAAAGTAAGAAAAAACAAAACTCATTCCACAGATGAATAGCTCTTAAGACTACAGACACAAAAAGTGCCAGAGATAAAGGGACAAAGTCACAGCTGGTGCCAGGGGACAAAGTCATAGACAGTGTCATGGTCAAATGTGCAGTAAGTCAAATGAGAATACAATCTCAGGCATAAAAGACCACTGTCAGTGCAATTAATACAAGATCAAAGCTAGAGTTAGTTTGAAAAGTAAAAACGGCAAGAGAGGCATATATAGGCCAGTCATACACAGATAGAGGAAAATATCAGCAAGGTGGGGCAAGCTGCAGCCCTCTGAATATGTGCTGCACTAGGCCTGGTCTAGCACAGAAATTAGAAAACACAATTTTTATCTATACCTTTTTACAACTGCATATTGAATACTGAATACTCATTAATAAACAATATATGTTGCTAGTTAGTTGCCCATCAAAAATGACGGGAGTAAAATTGTAAGCCTGGCAATGCCGTTTGCCACACAATGGAGGCTATGGGCCCTCTGCACACCTTTGTTGCTCATTGTGTGCTGCAAATTTCCTGCATTGCGATGATCACCTTCGGCACTCATCATGTGGCTCGCAATGAGAGCCTTCAGCGCTCATTGCAAGCCTCTTCCCCTATGTAGTTTGTCCACTGACAAAGAAGTGATTAGTCTATAATTTTAATGGTAGGTGTATTTTAACAGTGAGGGCCAGAATAACAAAAACAAAACCAAGAAAAACGCATGTGAAAAAAGTTATAAATTGACTTGCAAGTCAGTTAGGGAAAAAAAGTATTTGATCCCCCAACAATCAGCAAGATTTCTGGCTCCCAGGTGTCTTTTATACAGGTAACGAGCTGAGATTAGGAGCACTCTCTTAAAGGGAGTGCTCCTTATCTAAGTTCGTTAACTGTATGAAAGACACCTGTCCACAAAAGCAATCAATCAGATTCCAAACTCTCCACCATGGCCAAGACCAAAGAGCTGTCCAAGGATGTCAGGGACAAGATTGTAGACCTACTCAAGACTAGAATGGGCTACAAGACCATCGCCATTGGTGAGAAGGTGACAACAGTTGGTGCGATTATTCACAAATGAAAAACACAAATTAACTGTCAGTCTCCCTCGGTCTGATGCTCCATGCAACATCGCACCTTGTGGAGTTTCAATGATCATGAGAACGAGGAGGAATCAGGCCAGAACTACATGGGAGGATCGTGTTAATGATCTCATGGCAGCTGGGACCATAGTCACCAGGAAAACAATTGATAACACACTACGCCGTGAAGGACTGAAATCCTGCAGGCCCCCCTGCTCAAGAAATCACATGTACAGGCCCGTCTGAAGTTTTCCAATGAACATCTGAATGATTCAGAGGGGAACTAGGTGTAAGTGTTGTGGTCAGATGAGACCAAAATCGAGCTCTTTCGCATCAACTCAACTTGCCGTGTTTGGAGGAGGAGAAATTATGCCTATAACCCCAAAAACACCATCCCCACCGTCAAACATGAAGGTGGAAACATTATGCTTTGGGGGTGTTTATCTGCTAAGGGGACAGGACAACTGCCCCGCATCAAAGGGACGATGGACGTGGCCATGTACCATCAAATCTTGGGTGAGAACCTCCTTCTTTCAGTCAGGGCATTGAAAATTGGTCGTGGCTGGGTATTCCAGCATGAAAATGACCTAAAACACACAGCCAAGGCAACAAAGGAGTGGCTCAATAAGAAGCACATTAAGGTCCTGGAGTGGCCTAGCCAGTCTCCACACTTTTATCCCATAGAAAATCTGTGGAGGTAGCTGGAGGTTCGAGTTGCCAAACATCAGCCTTGAAACCTTAATAACTTGGAGAGGATCTGCAAAAAGGTGTGGGACAAAATCCCTATTGAAATGTGTGCAAATCTGGTGGCCAACTACATGAAACGTCTGACCTCTGTGATTGCCAACAAGGGTTTTTCCACTAAGTACTAAGTTAAAGGGGTCAAATACTTATTTCCCTCATTGACCTGCAAATCAATTTATAACTTTTTTGACATGTGTTTTTTTTTAAATTCTGTTTCTTACTGTTAAAATACACCTACCATTAAAATTATAGACTGATCATTTCTTTGTCAGTGGACAAACGTTCAAAATCAGCAGGGGATCAAATACTTTTTCCTCCCACTGTCGGCCTTATGCTTAAGTGTTACTGTGGTTGTGTTAGTTCCTTTGGTTAAGTGTTACTGGGTTGGGTTAAGTGTTACTACCTTGTGTTAAATATTAGTGGCTTGGATGAAGTGTTACTGGCTTTCGTTAAGTGTTACTGCATAGGGCTAATTTTTAGGTACTTTGGGTTTGTTTTATGTCTTTTGTGCATGTTTTATGTCCTTTGGCACATTTTCGTAGTTTTGGGTTTTTTCAACAGCCATTTTCTTCCTCGCTTAGGCCATTTTCGATCATGAAAAAACGACAAATATGCCTCAAATGAACTTGCAACTTCACTCACAGGCTTTTTGACTCTCCCACTATGCTGTGTGTGAGTGTGTAAGTGAATTTGAGGCATATTTTTTTTTTTTTTAGGTCTTTCCAGTTTCGTGGTTCGGCAGTTAAAGTCAGATTTTTGCAAGTCGCACAGCGTATGTACGGAATTCGGTCCTAAGTCCTATGGGTCGTAAGTCCTGCGTGCTTTATAAGTCACGCGTGCCTCAACAGCGCACCTTGCTTTGCGAGGCTCGCAGTGCAAAGAGCACCTTTGGCGCTCATTGCAGCCTGACCCGGGTGCTGCAGGCATCAATGGCTCGCCTCGCGTCATGAGGCTCACAAAGCGTGAACAACGCCCCGTATATCCACAACTATTAAATGTGATACAAGGTATGTACAACCACAATCTTTGAGGGCTGGAGCTAGGCACATTTTTAGACTATGGCTCTGTGGACACATAGCCACCAATTGACTCATTTGTATTCAAACAAGGTATCCTGAAATCTGGTTTCATACCAACCCTGGAGCACTGTGCTTTCCTACAAGATAAATTATAGTAGGCACATATTTTAAAGTAAAAAAAAAAAAAAAAACATGAAGCAATGATTACAATAGCTCTATACATTGAAAACATATTTCGAGAAAACCATATTTCACCACAGTTGGTTCACAGACAACTGGTTTGATATTTATAAGAACCGTACATAGTTTGTGAATTATCCACATGCACTAGACAGATTTTCTGCTAAACAATGTGAATGTAAAATGTAAAAGATATCATTCACTATTTGTAAATGGTTTCTATACCTATGGAAACTTTTACTCATGCAAAAGGGAGTAAAATAATTGAGCAGTACCCTTATAAAGAACAAAGTCAGGACACATTAAGCAAAATGGAGCAAATTATAGTGTTTTTGCCTGTATGAAATCTTCATTTGTTAAATGAACAAAACAATATATGTTTCTTTAATATTGTGCATATGTGTACAACTGCTAAAGTCTTATTATAACCTGGGCACTATTTATGTACAGCCATGTGCAGTGATGTGCTCCCTCTCTGGCAATCCTCACACCCATATTAATTATTATTATTATTATTGTCCTTTATTTATAATGAGCCAACCTATTCCGCAGAGCTATACAAGGGTTAGGTACAAGTATAAACAATTACCCCACAATGAAAATAATGGAAGACCCTGTTATTGAGCTTCATTCAGATATACACAGTGCTTTCCCTAAAGCACCTAAAAAGAATGAAACTTGCAAACTTACATTCTAAACATATTTCTTGAAAACCATATTTCACCACAGTTGGTTCACAGACAACTGGTTTGATATTTATAGGAACCGTAAATAATGCCAAATAATGTGAATGTAAAATGTAATACATATAATTCACTTTTTGTAAATGGTTTCTAGAACTATGGAAACATTTTATTTATGTGATAAAAGGTTTTTGAGCCAGACATAGCATTTTCTTTGAAAAGTTCAATTTTAGTCTCATCAGACCAGTGCACCTTCCTCCATACATTTTGGGAGTCTGCCACATGCCTTTTCGCAACCTCCTAATCCTATAACCCATTATCAACCAGATTATTTACCCACTTTTCTCTGTGCAAAAAAAATAAATAGGATATATGTTCTGGAGATTAGCTAAATCATACTCCATCCAGCACAGAGTGACTTTGGCAACATGGTGACTGCTATACCTGCAGTCAATGTAAGAGAGTCAGATAAGCACATAAAACAGCTGCATTATTTCAGTGATATGCATGACGCAGCAAGTTGAATAACATTTAACCTTGAAGGGTATTGAGCACACTGGTAATACAAGCGATATCCTACTCTGTTTGGGGATTTAGTCAACTAAAAGATAAGGGTACAGACCAATTCAAATGCTCAGATGTAAGAGCTAGAAATATAATAAACAGGTGAACAAATGTTTATTAAACATCACTAATAAACATTTCTACAAAACATATAGACAATATTCTATTTACCTAAATGTATTGTCATTGTTTAATGGGGATGAAACCGAATATTCAGAATTTAATTCTGTAAATGCTGGTGGTTGCATCTAGCCCTCTGAAATATTTATATACAAAAAGTGTTGATTGGTCCTGACAGTATTTAAGTGAGTATATCTCATTCTGACTAAAGTTTCTGAGGAAGAGCCACCATCCTCAAAACAAATGAACTAAAAAAATAATAATACAAGGATGTATAGATATGCTACAAGGTATGTATTACCACAAACTAATAAAAATTGATAGAAAATGTTTATTTTTGCAAAAGTCCAGTGTGCCTTGGACCACTAAAATATAAAGATCTTTAACAATCAGATGCAATTTTAAAGATTACCATCTATACTCCATCTATAATAGTAGTAACACTTCCCATCAATAGCTACTACTCCAAAGCCAATAATACAGCGCTAATGATTCATATTTATTATTTCAGCATAATCTTTACGTATAAAATTGAGCTTGAAACTAGGTTTACACAGCTTATAACCTATTTATACAAGCTTCTAGTTTATGGCTTAGTAAGTTTATGTTTTTAGCAGGGATTAGGTACACCCACTACATTAATGCCAGTTTTTCTTTTTCATATTAATGCTCAAGAACCTGATATATTTCTGCACCATGCTATTGATGGCTGCTTTATAAATAATATTAGTTATGTTATCAGTATTATTATTATTATTATTTTAGGTTTTCTCCTTGTGCACATTTGTTTACTATACATCACAATTTTAGTCACTAAAAAAGATTCAACAGCATTAACTTTAATTCAGTTATAGAAATGTTTCATTTTGCATATAATTAAAAAACAGAATTTGCTTATAACTTATATTAATACACGCACATTTGGACTTTACAAAGAACATACTTAAGAATATACAAAATAATTTACTTCAATGAAGTATACAAATACTAGATAACAAAATTACACATCTTGGAACCCTATTCTAGTAGATGCTTGCAAATGCCTCTAACCCGTAATTTTGTGATCCAATCTTCTTGAGGAAGCTGCTAAAAGTAGGGCTGTAGTTTAATATCTGGTTCCTAAAAGACTATGGGCCCGATTCAATTGCAAGCCTGCAACACGATCGCTGTAGGCTGTATATTTGTGGGTTTGTTGTGCGCTCCCGTTAGTCTCTGAATCTATCAATGCTATTCAATTGCTCAAGCCTGCAAGTTACTGGCCCAAAGCCGACTCCGTAAACCATGCAATGGATCGTAGCAGTTCAGGGCGGGAACATGATCAATTAAGCAAGCCCGTAACCTCCCATTTTGAATCAGCCAATAGAAAATGAGACTGCCATTATTACGGCAGTAAAACATAGAGGTTACATGTCAATCAATTAGGTTTGGGGGTATGATATGCGATCAGACTTGCA
The DNA here is from genome assembly GCA_027410445.1 of Discoglossus pictus. NCBI lineage: Eukaryota > Metazoa > Chordata > Amphibia > Anura > Alytidae > Discoglossus > Discoglossus pictus. The sequence goes on along the minus strand of CM050164.1, from coordinate 101,282,556 downwards.
AAACCGAAAAATAAAGAATTATGAAAATAAATGCCAATACTGTTCTAGTCCATATGGGTGGCCTGATATGTATTAACTCATTGATATCCGAGATCGATTTAACCCTGAAATGAAACATAATAATACATCTTATATACTACTGATTTGTGAGCTTTAGACTGTCGTGTAATAAATTCTAAAGTCTTTCATTGGATTCCCGTTATTTACAGTGCAGTATTGTTTCTTTATTTGCATTTACAGTGGTACGAATAGGTGTTTAACCCCCTTGCGGGTCGTCTCTAGCACTCATAGGATTTTCTCCTTCATTTGCCATTTACAAATGTGTGAAAACATTTGCGGGCTTGGGAAATTGGAGCAATTGAATAGCTTTTTGTGATTTTTGCCATCGTAACTCTTGCAAAAGTGAAAGATCAAAGGCTTCGGGAGGCTGTAAGAGTTTAACCATCGCAAAGTTTTCAAAGCTGTAACTCGTAACCTATTTGTAGCCCGCAAAAAGTTGCCAATTGAATAGCAAATTAACTTGCAACCTCACGTACGGGCTTCAGTAACATACGAAAGCTCAATTGAATCGGGCTCTATATCTATTATCCACTGCATTGTGTTTTTGATTTTACATTAATAATATCCAATATCTGTCCAATTATGTCAAAGCTGCTTCCAATGTTAGACTGATGTGTAGTTGAGACACAAACACACAGGACCATCGTCTATAAAGATTACTAGAAAAAGATAATTAACAAACACACAGGACCGTTGTCTATAAAAATGACTAGGACTTCTCAGGGGTCAAACCACTGTGGTGATGTTGTGAATATTCTTGTGATAGAAAGAGTCCAGGTAGATTGTAATAATGATTGATATTTTATCTAGGGAGATTATATAAAGAGTAGATTTGACTCTGGTTAAATAAATATACAGTGATATGGAAGAATTAATTTTCTAAAGTTGCCAGTGTTTTAAGTGACCAGTGTTTAAAGGGACTGATTCTTAGTATAGGGAAAGTGCTAATTTAGATAAAGTGCTATAGTGACTATTATCAAAAACAACCAGTTTTAGTGCTTGTAATAAATACTGAGTTGGTATGACTCTCTATGTTGCTCCATAAGTAGATCCTATATGATACTCTCAAACTGTTACAGTCAGGATTATGACTCTTCTATCTACAAATACTAAATACATGAACGTTTGGATTTTTATCTACTCAACAGCTCTAGACTCTATTTCTCATGGTTTTATTAGGAAGCCCTTTTTGTCCCGCTCTCCTGAGTAGTGTCATACTTGTGAATAAGTTATTATTGTTCTCTTATATACTCTGGATATAGGGGATAGTCATTTTAGGCTGTTGGAATTTTGCAAGTCGCCACCTAGACGCTTGCCGATGACGTCATCAGCATACGACCTACGTCCGCGTCACCCGACACACATTTCAAAAATTTCCTATGGGGTTATCGATGGACTCTATGGCAGTCTATTTAAAGACGTTGGGTGCCATGGTGATACATATAAACATAATACAAACAATTATCTGTGAATTCCTGTTAAAATCTGTATATATAATTCTTTCCTTTATTCTTAGAAATTATTTGTATAATTGGATAATGTCATTTAGCTGGCTTGACAAAATTGCAGGCCTTGCATGATTGGCATTTGAAACAATCCATAGATTTTTGTAGCCATGTGTTCTTTTTTTTGACTTCCAGATAGCTCTCAGAGAGTAGATCTTTAAGGTTAAAATGCCCTAAACAATTCATGAATCCTATCCTGGAATGGGAACAAGTACAGCTACAAGAAATAAATATAACTCTAAAAAGTAAAGTTGAAAAAAATCAAAGAATCATGTGAAAGTCCAACATTTAATCACTTACAAATAAAATTACAAAAAGAAGCACAAAACTTCCAAAATACACTGATGGAAAGTAAGCAAAATACATTTCAAATGGATCTGAATGATTTCCAAACTGGGAATATATTCAGAGGACCTAAGAAATACAGAGTTACAAAAGGAAAATCTGATAGCAATGCAACGTCAGAATCAGAAATGTCAGCCTTGGAACATTTTTTTTTAGACCAAAGAACAAGGCAATGAGGGGTAAGAAAAGTCCCAAACATGTTCAAAACACCCAAAAGACTAAAGAAAAATAAAATTTCTTACAAATATACAATATATACCATTGTAATCTATCTGAAGATCATATATCACTATTAAAAAATGGATTACATTTTGCACCAACAGATAATTTTAAACTGTTTGAGTGGGTAAAAGGCATACATCTATTCGCTAGAAAACTAGCTTTGAACAAATATTTCTAAAAAAAAGACAAATTTATCTCCCTAGATCTAAAGACTCTAAAAGACCTTGCAAGTCTCCTAGCAGAAAATGAAGATGTCCAGTTATAAGGTCCATTTACAAATCTGTAAGTAAAAAGTAAATTCACTCCATCATTATCTATTAGTCCAAACATTGAACTATTTGTGCAAAATATGGAAAGAGACCTTGAAAACTGTCAAAGAACAATTCCAAAATCTCTAATTTAACTAAAAATGAGCAAATAGCTCTAAAAGAATTTCAACGTAATGATGATATCATCATTAAAAATGCAGATAAAGGGGGACATTTGGTCATTCTAAATAAACATGACCATATTAAGGAAAAGAACAGACTCCTAAATGACAAAAAGTCTTTAAAAAAACTAACACAAGACCCCACAGAAAAATGTAAAAAGGAATTACAAGATCTATTAAAATCAGGTCTAGAAAAAAGACATTGCAGTCTTCAGTGAACATGTTTCCGCCTCTGAGAATTACATTGTGTTATGGGTGTGTTTCAGCGATTTATTGTTGCTTAATAGAGGCGAGCTAGGGCAGAATTTTGTTCATTCCTTTCATCTACACACACAGCATTTACATGTTAATAGTGTATGGGTATTATTACTATTACTTATTATTATCTTTATATAGCGCCAACATATTCCGTAGCTCTGTAGAGGGGTTTAGTACATGGCAAAAAACAAAGTTAACACCTTATAAAGAATGGAGGGCCTTGTTTTTGAGCTTAGAATCAAATGTACATAGGGCTTGTTTCCAAGACACGGCATACGATTGAAAACTCGCAAACTTACGATCTAAGGGTTTAGGTGTGATACAAGAGGGTGACAAATATAAGATGGCGGTGTGAAAGCAATGTGGTCAGTCAGGTGGAGGGGTCTGTCTGTTGTGCTGTAGATTGTGAGTGTGCGTGTTATAAAGCTGTGGCATGTGCAGTTGTAATTATAAAGGCTGAAGGTGATAAGATTTTTTAAACAGGTGTGTTTTTAGTAATTTTTTTAAGGTTTTGAGGCAGGAAGATAATCTAATGGAGCGAGGCAAGGGGTTCCAAATAGTAGGGGCAGCACGAGAAAAGTCTTGAAGACGGGAGGGAGAGGAGGTGACGAGAGAGGAGGAAAGAAGAAGATCGTTAGCAGAAGGAAGGGGGCGGTTGGGAGAGTATTTTGAAACAAGAGCAGAGATATAAGGGGGTGCATTGTTGTTGAGGGCTTTATATGTTAGGGTCATGATTTTAAATGTGATTCAGGAAGCTATGGGAAACCAGTGGAGTGATTGACAGAGAGGAGCTGCAGACACTGATCGTTTGGTATTGAAGATGAGTCTAGCGGAGGCGTTCATTATGGATTGGAGGTGAGACAGACGAGAGATGGGTAGGCCAGCAAGAAGTGAATTGCAGCAGTCGAGTCGAGATATGATGAGAGAGTGTATTCAAATTTTAGCTGTGTCTTCTGTAAGATAATGACGAATTTTGGAGATGTTTTTTGGTTGAAACTGACAAGATTTTGTTATTGATTGGATATGAGGAATAAAAGAGAGGACGGGATCCAGTAGAACCCCAATACAATGGGCCTGGGAGGTGGGAGTGATGATGGTGTGGTCAACAGTGAGAGATATTTGAGGAGTGGAAGCTGTAGTAGAGGGTGGAAAGATTAGGAGTTCAGTCTTAGACATGTTGAGTTTGAGTTGACGAGCGGACATCCAGGAGGATATGCTAGAGAGGCAGTTGGAAACTTGAGCTAAAAGAGAGGGGGATAGATTGGGTGCAGAGACGTAGATTTTAGTATCATCTGCATAGAGATGATACTGAAATTCAAAGGATTTTATGAGGGTGCCAAGGGAGGAGGTGTAGATGGAGAAGAGGAGGGGGCCTAGGACAGAACCTTGGGGAATGCCAACAGACAGAGGGAGAGGTGAAGAAGAGGTGCCAGAGAAGGAGACGCTAAATGTACAATCTTTTAGATAGGATGTGAACCATGAAAGAGCTGTGCCCTGGATGCCAAATGAGCGGAGAGTTTGGATTAGAAGAGGGTGGTCAACTGTGTCGAAGGCAGCAGAGAGATCCAGGAGAATTAGAATGGAGAAGTGACCCTTTGATTTGGCGGTTAGCAAGTCATTAGTGACTTTTGTGAGGGCTGTTTCTGTTTAGTGTTGGGCAAGGAAACCAGATTGGAAAGGGTCAAGAAGGGAATTGGAGGAAATAAATTGAGTGAGGTGATTGTAAACAAGCCACTCAAGCAGTTTAGAAGCCAGGGGAAGTAGTGAGATAGGGTGGTAGTTGGAGGCAGAAGCTGGGTCAGATGAGGGCTTCTTGAGAATGGGTGTAATTATGGCGTGATTTAAGGAGGATTGAAACCTGCCAGTGTTTAGGGAGAGGTTGAATAGATGTGTGAGAGCTGGGATAAGTGTGGTGGATAGGGGAGGGATTAGCTGTGATGGAATAGGATCATGTGGACATGTTGTAAGGTGAGAGGTTAATAATAATGTAGATACTTCATCCTCGGTTACAGGGTCAAAGGAATCCATAGTGGAGGAGGGATTGGGGAAGGGTAAGGGTTGGGTGTTGTCGGTTTGTGGAGAGGATGGTGGGATAGGGTCAAGCTGGGAGGAGAGCTCATTTCGGATGGTTTCAATTTTATTTTTAAAGTGGCTGGCAAAGTCATCAGCAGTTAGACAGGAAGGGGCAGGAGATGGGGGTGGGCAAAGGAGGGTGTTGAATGTAGCAAATAAACGTTTAGGGTTGGAGGACAGGTTTGATATTAATGATGAGAAGTAGTGTTGTTTGGCAAGATTGAAGGCAGAGAAGTAGGAGCGCAAGGTAAACTTGTAGTGGAGAAAGTCTGCTGAGGTTCGAGATTTCCTCCATAGTCGTTCTGCAGTGCGTGAGCATCTCTGTAGATAGCGTGTTTGAGTAGTGTGCCATGGTTGAAGGTGAGAGCGAGGGCGTTTGCTTGTGATTATGGGGGCAAGAGAGTCAAGGGTGGAGGTTAGAGTAGTGTTGTACTGTGAAGTGGCGATGTCAGGGCAGGCAAGGGTGGTGAGGGGGCTGAGAAGGGGTTTTAGTACATTTGAAAATTGTTGTGGATTAAGTGCTTGCAGGTTTCTGCGTGTTCTGGTGGCAGGATTTGAAGAAGGTTGGTGAGCGGAAGATGATGTGTGGTTGCAAGTTAGCAGGTGGTGGTCAGATAGGGGAAGTGAGGAGATGTCAAGGTTGGAGATAGTGCAGAAATTAGTAAAAATAAGGTCAATGAGAGTAGATCTTTAAGGTTAAAATGCCCTGAACAATTCATGAATCTTATACTGGAATGGGAACAAGTACAACTACCTGAAATAATGATGGAAAGTAAGCAAAATACATTTCAAAGAAATCTGAATGATTTCCAAACTGGGAATATATTCAAAGGACCTAAGAAATATGGAGTTACAAAAGCAAAATCTGATAGCAATGCAACATCAGAATCAGAAATGTCAGCTTTAGAATATTTTTTTAGACCAAAGAACAAGGCAATGAGGGGTAAGCAAAGTCCCAAACATGTTCAAATATATCACTATTAAAAAATGGATTACATTTTGCACCAAAAGATAATTTTAAATTGTTTGAGTGGGTAAAGGACATACATCTATTCGCTAGAAAACTAGCTTTGAACAAATATTTCTCAAAACAAAAACAAATTTATCTCCCTAGATCTAAAGACTCTAAAATACCTTGAAAGTCTCCTAGCAGAACATGAGGATGTCCAGTTAAAAGGTCCATTTTCAAATCTGTAAGTAAAAAGTAAATTACTCCATCATTATCTATCAGTTCAAACATTGAACTATTTGTGCAAAATATGGAGAGACCTTGAAAACTGTCAAAGAACAATTCCAAAATCTCTAATCTAACTAAAAATGAGCAAATAGCTCTAAAAGAATTTCAAAGTAATGATGATATCATCATTAAAAATGCAGATAAAGGAAGACATTTAGTCATCCTAAATAAAGATGACCATATTAAGGAAAACAACAAACTCTTAAATGACAAAAAGTCTTTTAAAAAACTAACACAAGACCCCACAGAGAAATTTAAAGAGGAATTACAAGATCTATTAAAATTAGGTCTAGAAAAAAGACATTGCAGTCTTCAGTGAACATCTTTCTGCCTCTGAGAATTACATTGTGTTATCGGTGTGTTTCAGCGATTTATTGTTGCTTAATAGAGGCGAGCTAGGGAAGAATTTTGTTAATTCCTTTCATCTACACACACAGCATTTACATGTTAATAGTGTATGGGTAATATTCATGCTTTTGTTTACTTCCCACTGCTCCTTTCTACTGTGTGTGTAACAAAAAGGTTACCATGTGAAACCTTCCCATGTAAATATATTGATTATTTCTGCAGCAAATGTTCTGAAAAACACAAAAAGTTCAAGTTAATTGTGGTCCTTTGAACTTCATTAACACTTTTAAAACCATGTAAGTTATAAGAAAATCTAATTAAACAGTCTCCTTGAATAGTTTAAAAGATAAGGAAAAAATGGTGGCTCTAGGTATAGAGTTTTTACACAAACACTTTGACTGGGGGAGCACCTAGGGAAAGATACTGATAAATCTTAAATTGTAGAAAAAAATCCCTTTTAAAGGGCACACCTCTGTTTACCAATCTCCAGAGAGATTAATTTAAAACATAACTTTTATTACTTCTTAATACAATTACTAATATTTTAAATGTATAAACAAGTGCAGGTTTAGGATTTAGGTGGAATATTCTGTCATATTACATGTATGAAGAATAATTTTGTAGAATAGCAATATTCTTGTGATAGAAAGAGTCCAGATAGATTGTAATAATGATTGATATTTTATCTAGGGAGATTATATAAAGAGTAGATTTGACTCTGGTTAAATAAATATACAGTGATATGGCAGAATTAATTTTCTAAAGTGGCCAGTGTTTTAAGTGACCAGTGTTTAAAGTGACTGATTCTTAGTATAGGGAAAGTGCTAATTTAGATAAAGTGCTATAGTGACTATTATCAAAAACAACCAGTTTTAGTGCTTGTAATAAATACTGAGTTGGTATGACTCTCTATGTTGCTCCATAAGTAGATCCTATATGATACTTTCAAACTGTTACAGTCTGGATTATGACTCTTCTATCTACAAATACTAAATACATGAACGTTATAATTTTTATCTACTCAACAGCTCTAGACTCTATTTCTCATGGTTTTATTAGGAAGCCCTTTTTGTCCCGCTCTCCTGAGTAGTGTCATATACTTGTGAATAAGTTATTATTGTTCTCTTATATACTCTGGATATAGGAGATAGTCATTTTAGGCTGTTGGAATTTTGCAAGTCGCCGCCTAGACGCTTGCCAATGACGTCATCAGCGTGCGACCTTCGTCCTGCGTCACCCGACACACATTTCTAAAATTTCCTATGGGGTTATCACTGGACTCTATGGCAGTCTTTTTAAAGACGTTGGTTGCCATGGTGATACATATCAACATAATAAAAACAATTATCTGTGAATTCCTGTTAAAATCTGTATATATCATTTTCTCCTTTATTCTTAGAAATTATTTGTATAATTGGATAATGTCATTTAGCTGGCTTGACAAAATTGCAGGCCTTGCATGATTGGCATTTGAAACAACCCATAGGTTTTTGTAGCCATGTGTTCTTTTTTCTGACTTCCAGATGACTCTCAGAGAGTAGATCTTTAAGGTTAAAATGCCCTGAACAATTCATGAATCTTATACTGGAATGGGAACAAGTACAGCTACACGAAACTGATGGAATGAACTAATGATGGAAAGTAAGCAAAATACATTTTAAAGAGATCTGAATGATTTCCAAACTGAGAATGTATTCAAAGGACCTAAGAAATACGGAGTTAGAAAAGCAAAATCTGATAGCAATGCAACATGAGAATCATAAGTGTCAGCCTTAGAACATTTTTTAGACCAAAGAACAAGACAATGAGGGGTAAGAAAAGTCCCAAACATGTTCAAACCACTTAAAGAATAAAGACAAATTAAATTCCTTACAGGTATACAACCTATAATAATTTTAATCTATGTGAAGATCATATATCACTATTAAAAAATGGATTACATTTTGCACCAACAGATAATTTTAAACTGTTTGAGTGGGTAAAGGACATACATCTATTCTCTAGAAAACTAGCTTTGAACATATATTTATCAAAACAAAAACAAATTTATCTCCCTAGATCTAAAGACTCTAAAAGACCTTGAAAGTCTCCTAGCAGAACATGAGGATGTCCAGTTAAAAGGTCCATTTTCAAATCTGTAAGTAAAAAGTAAATTCACTCCATCATTATCTATCAGTTCAAACATTGAACTATTTGTGCAAAATATAGAAAGAGACCTTGAAAACTGTCAAAGAACAATTCCAAAATCTCTAATCTAACTAAAAATGAGCAAATAGCTCTAAAAGAATTTCAAAGTAATGATGATATCATCATTAAAAATGCAGATAAAGGAAGACATTTAGTCATCCTAAATAAAGATGACCATATTAAGGAAAACAACAGACTCCTAAATGACAAAAAGTCTTTTAAAAAACTAACACAAGACCCCACAGAGAAATTTAAAGAGGAATTACAAGATCTATTAAAATCAGGTCTAGAAAAAAGACATTGCAGTCTTCAGTGAACATCTTTCTGCCTCTGAGAATTACATTGTGTTATGGGTGTGTTTCAGCGATTTATTGTTGCTTAATAGAGGCGAGCTAGGGAAGAATTTTGTTCATTCCTTTCATCTACACACACAGGGCCTCATTCTATTACCGGCCGCAGCCGTTGCGGGGCCGCAAGGACCGGCCGCAAGCTATTCTGCTATTCTATTCCCTTACGGCCGGAGGCTCCGGCAGGCTTGCGGCCGGTGCCTTGCTATCTCTTGCGGCCGCTCGCGCCGGAGGAAAGCCTTTGATCTAAAACGGCCGCAAGAGATTTGCAATTCAATTGCTCCGGGAAACCTCTCTGCAAGGCTAAAAGCGAGCCGCAGCTTACTTGCAGGAAAGAGGTCTCGCTAGCACCAATTAAGCACATAAAATAGCTCAAATAAAGCCATCCTGCACTTTGAGAAGACTATAAAGGGATTTTAGGTGTTAGAAAAAATAGCACATAATTATCCTATACTCAAATCCGTAAAATATTAAATTTTTAATATCCGTAAAATATCCATGTAAAAAGTCCAGAGTGCTTGGAGCACCTCAGACACACCCTTAGGGCCTCATTCTATTATCGGCCGTAAATCGGCCGTAAGGCTGCGATTCCTTGCGAGGGTTCAGTTAACTCGCGATTCTATTATACGGCCCCGCAAGGATCTCCTTTTACGGCCGGCCGCATATCTTGGAACCGGCCGTAATCTGTGAAATATAAAAATGCAAAAATAAATTCAAGCCTGCACTGTACAGCTCTGTAAATGCTAGGGATCATATTGGGGGACATGAGGATTAAAAGGAACCCACTCTCAAGCTTGCACATCAGCCCAAACCCGAGTTCAAATTAACTGTTTATTTTCCGGCTGCAGCGTGGGTGTGTCTGAGGTGCTCCAAGCACTCTGGACTTTTTACATGGATATTTTACGGATATTAAAAATTTAATATTTTACGGATTTGAGTATAGGATAATTATGTGCTATTTTTTCTAACACCTAAAATCCCTTTATAGTCTTCTCAAAGTGCAGGATGGCTTTATTTGAGCTATTTTATGTGCTTAATTGGTGCTAGCGAGACCTCTTTCCTGCAAGTAAGCTGCGGCTCGCTTTTAGTCTTGCAGAGAGGTTTCCCGGAGCAATTGAATTGCAAATCTCTTGCGGCCGTTTTAGATCAAAGGCTTTCCTCCGGCGCGAGCGGCCGCAAGAGATAGCAAGGCACCGGCCGCAAGCCTGCCGGAGCCTCCGGCCGTAAGGGAATAGAATAGCAGAATAGCTTGCGGCCGGTCCTTGCGGCCCCGCAACGGCTGCGGCCGGTAATAGAATGAGGCCCTTAGCATTTACATGTTAATAGTGTATGGGTAATACTCATGCTTTCGTTTACTTCCCACTGCTCCTTTCTACTGTGTGTGTAACAAAAAGGTTACCATGTGAAACCTTCCCATGTAAATATATTGATTATTTCTGCAGCAAATGTTCTGAAAAACACAAAAAGTTCAAGTTAATTGTGGTCCTTTGAACTTCATTAACACTTTTAAAACCATGTAAGTTATAAGAAAATCTCATTGAACAGTCTCCTTGAACAGTTTAAAAGATAAGGAAAAAATGGTGGCTCTAGGTATAGAGTTTGTACACAAACACTTTGACTGGGGGAGCACCTAGGGAAAGATACTGATAAATCTTAAATTGTAGAAAAAAATCCCTTTCAAAGGGCACACCTCTGTTTACCAATCTCCAGAGAGAATAATTTAAAACATAACTTTTATTAATTCTTAATACAATTACTAATATTTTAAATGTATAAACAAGCGCAGGTTTAGGATTTAGGTGGAATATTCTGTCATATTACATGTATGAAGAATAATTTTGTAGAATAGCAATATTCTTGTGATAGAAAGAGTCCAGATAGATTGTAATAATGATTGATATTTTATCTAGGGAGATTATATAAAGAGTAGATTTGACTCTGGTTAAATAAATATACAGTGATATGGCAGAATTAATTTTCTAAAGTGGCCAGTGTTTAAAGTGACCAGTGTTTAAAGTGACTGATTCTTAGTATAAGGAAAGTGCTAATTTAGATAAAGTGCTATAGTGACTGTTATCAAAAACAACCCGTTTTAGTGCTTGTAATAAATACTGAGTTGGTCTGACTCTCTATGTTGCTCCATAAGTAGATCCTATATAATACTCTCAAACTGTTACAGTCTGGATTATGACTCTTCTATCTACAAATACTAAATACATGAACGTTTGGATTTTTATCTACTCAACAGCTCTAGACTCTATTTCTCATGGTTTTATTAGGAAGCCCTTTTTGTCCCGCTCTCCTGAGTAGTGTCATATACTTGTGAATAAGTTATTATTGTTCTCTTATATACTCTGGATATAGGGGATAGTCATTTTAGGCTGTTGGAATTTTGAAAGTCGCCGCCTAGACGTTTTCCTGATGACGTCATCAGAGTGCCACCTTCGTCCTGCGTCACCCGACACACATTTCTAAAATTTCCTATGGGGTTATCGATGGACTCTATGGCAGTCTATTTAAAGACGTTGGTTGCCATGGTGATACATATCAACATAATAAAAACAATTATCTGTGAATTCCTGTTAAAATCTGTATATATCATTTTCTCCTTTATTCTTAGAAATTATTTCTATAATTGGATAATGTCATTTAGCTGGCTTGACAAAAATGCAGGCCTTGCATGATTGGCATTTGAAACAACCCATAGGTTTTTTTAGCCATGTGTTCTTTTTTCTGACTTCCAGATGACTCTCAGAGAGTAGATCTTTAAGGTTAAAATGCCCTGAACAATTCATGAATCTTATACTGGAATGGGAACAAGTACAGCTACCCGAAACTGATGGAATGAACTAATGATAGAAAGTAAGCAAAATACTTTTCAAAGAGATCTGAATGATTTACAAACTGGAAATATATTCAAAGGACCTAAGAAATACGGAGTTAGAAAAGCAAAATCTGATAGCAATGCAACATCAGAATCAGAAATGTCAACATTTTTTAGACCAAAGAACAAGACAATGAGGGGTAAGAAAAGTCCAAAACATGTTCAAACCACTTAAAGAATAAAGACAAATTAAATTCCTTACAAGTATACAACCTATACCATTTTAATCTATCTGAAGATCATATATCACTATAAAAAATTTGATTCAATTTTGGACTAACAGATAATTTTAAACTGTTTGAGTGGGTAAAGGACATACATCTATTCGCTAGAAAACTAGCTTTGAACAAATATTTCCCAAAAAAAGACAAATTTATCTCCCTAGATTTAAAAACTCTAAAAGACCTTGAAAGTCTCCAAGCAGAAAATGAAGATGTCCAGTTAAAAGGAACATTTACAAATCTGTAAGTAAAAAGTAAATTCACTCCATCATTATCTATTAGTTCAAACATTGAACTATTTGTGCAAAATATAGAAAGAGACCTTGAAAACTGTCAAAAAACAATTCCAAAATCTCTAATTTAACTGAAAATGAGCAAATAGCTCTAAAATAATTTCAAAATAATGATGATATCATCATTAAAAATGCAGATAAAGGGGGACATTTAGTCATCCTAAATAAAGATGACCATATTAAGGAAAACAACAGACTCCTAAATGACAAAAAGTCTTTTAAAAAACTAACACAAGACCCCACAGAGAAATTTAAAGATGAATTACAAGATCTATTAAAATCAGGTCTAGAAAATAGGGTCATTGACAAACAGGAATTTGAATTCCTGAATACCAAAACTCCTAAAATTGCAACATTCTACACCATCGCAAAAAATCCATAAAAACACAATTAAACCACCAGGGAGATCGATTAGTATGCAATATCAACAACTTAAGAGAAAACTAGAGTGAATACTTGGACACTGTCCTAAGACAAATTGTATCTAGTTTATCTTCATATGTGAAGGACACAAAAGAGGTATTATCTAAATTGAATTGGATACAAGTAAATAAAGATACCATACAGGTCTCTTTAGATGTGGAGGCATTGTATACGAATATCCAACACAAAAAGGGCCTTCAAGCAGTATTGTTTTGCAAAAGAGGGGGACCCATCATGACAATCATAACCAATTATTGATGAAATTGCTGGAATTCATATTAACCCACAACTATTTTGTATTTATGGATAAATTCTACCTGCAAATTCGTGGAACAGCAATTGGCACAGTATGTGACCCTACATTTGCAAATTTATATTTGAATGTTGGAAGGAACAAGTGGTGTTCAATGAAACAATGGACAAATATACTAAAGGTATGGGTCTATGGATCCTCTTTATAGATTACGTCTTGGTCCTCTGGCATGGAAGCATACAAAATCTACAAGAATTAATTGCAAAATTAAATAACAATGATATGGGGCTACAGTATATCTAACTTCTGAAAAAAATAACATCACTATAATCTTTTTGGATCTGAAAATTAAGATAATGCAAGATGGCAAATTGAAAACTAATACCTATAGGAAGTTATCAGTGACTAACAGTCTATTACATGCCAAGAGTAGCCACCCTAAAACTCAGATTAATGGCATTCCAATAGACCATTACTTAAGGGTAAAAAGAAACTCTTCTGATGTTCCAGACTTTGAATGTAAAGCAAAAGACCTTCCAACTCGCTTTTTGTAGAGAGAGGGTACAGCAAAAATGTAATTAAAAAAGCATACTACAGAGCAAAAAATACAAACAGAGATACCTTACTCGTAGAAAAATAAAATAAAAAGAGTAATGATGTAGTCAGATGCATTGGTACCTAAAATAAACAATGGCATGAAATAAGAAGAATCTTCAATAAACATTGGAACATCATACTGGAAGATAATGATTTGAAACACAAAGTTGATGCAAAATACTCTCCTATGTGGCTATCGACCATGTTGTAAAAACTATTAGAAGATTAGATTTAGATAAAGAATTACTGAAGAACGAGGCAAAACAGATTTATATATTAAAGACAAAGAATCCTTGGGGACTAAATTATGGTTTTACTTTCTCTCTATACATTTGAATAAGAAATATCTCATCACTACCATCCAATAAATGTATGGTTAAGTAAATAGATTCAAGAGATACAAAAATATAGATATGTCATTTATACCATCATAATGGAAGATAAAAGAACATGACAATAAAAACCACCATAAGATGCCCCTATAGGAAGTTTATATGTCTAATATAACCAAACCTCACTCCAGTAAAGAATGTAGAAGGATCTGAGTCAAAGTATAATACAAATATATATATAAACAATTGGCAAGATATCATATCCCTACCTTGGATCGCTACCTTGTCATGGTAAAGGGGCTTGTGTACTTCGATGAAGCTGCCATGTAGTCTCAGCCAAAATGGGCAGGTCATGGGAGAGGTGAGACAAATCGTGGTCCACTGGAGAAGGAACTGGCAACCCACTCCAGTATCTTTGCTAACAAAACTTTGGACAGGCACAACCATAGACATAATGATATGGCACCGGAAGATGAGCCTCTCAGGTAAGAAGGTGCCTACCACATTACTACGGAAGAGCAGAGGGCAAGTACAAGTAACACCAGATCTAATGAAGTGGTTGGGCCAAAGCCGAAATGACACCCAGCTGCAAATGTGTCTGAAGGGGAAAGAAACGTCCGCTGCTGAAAAGAGCCAATTAAGAATAGGAACCTGGAATGTTAGCACTATGAACCATGGCAAATAGGTGTGGTCAAGAATGAAATGACAAGGTTACATATTGATATCCTAGGAATTGGGGAACTTAAATGGACTAGAATGGGACATTTCATATCAGACAACCACCAGATCTTCTACTGTGCTCAAGAATCCCACAATCCTAGTAAATCAAAGAATGGCCAAAGCAGTGCTCGTTTACAGCCCAATAAATGACAGAATGATTTCAATTTGAATTCAAGCTAGCCATTTAATACCACTGTGATCCAAGTCATTTATTTTGGGCCCTAGGATGTCTTGCTGATAATAAGGCTGTAGGAGATGACGGAATCCCAATTGAACTATTCAAAATTCTACAGGATGATGCTGTGGAAGTGTTACTTGCCTTATGCCAACACATTTGGAAAACTCAACAATGGCCAATAGACTGGAAAAGGTCAGTCTACATCCCAATCCCAAAAAAAGGCAATGCCAAAGAGTGCTCCAATTATCAAACAATTGCACTCAGTTCACATGCCAGCAAGGTAATGCTTAAGATTCTACAAGCTCAACTCCAACAGTATATGGACCAGGAACTACCAGATGTGCAAGCCGGGTTACGCAGAGGAAGAGGCACAAGAGATCAAATTGCCAATTGCAGCTGGATAAAAAAAACACATTTAATTTGGATTCATAGTCTATTCTAAAGGCTTTGACTGTGTGGATCACAACAAAATGTAGCATGTCCTTAAAGAGATGGAAGTACCAGATCATCAGCCACAGTCAGAACCGAACATGAGACAACAAAATGGTTCAAGATCGGAAAAGGAGTGCGACAAGGTTTTATATTGTCACCTTATTTATTCAACTTATATGCAGAATGCGTAAGGCTGGACTGGATGAATCCAAAGCCGAAGTCAATATTGCTGGAAATCATATCAACAGCCTCAGATACGCCGATGATACTACTCTGATGACTTAAAGTGCAGAGGAACTAAAGGACTTATTGATGAGCGTGAAAGAAGAGAGTGCAAAAGTTGGCCTGCTGCTCAACGTTAAAAAGACCAAGATCATGGCAAACGGAAATCTCACTTCCTGGCAAATAGACAGGGAAGAAGTGGAGGCAGAGACAGATTTTATTTTCCTTGGATCCAAGATCTCTGCAGATGGTGACTGTAGTCATGAAATTAAAAGATGTTTGCTTCTGGGAGGAAGGCTATGGCGAGCTTGGAAAGGCTAGTAAAAAGTAAAGATATTAAACCATCAACAAAGGTCCACATAGTTCAGACTATAGTATTCCCAGTAGTAACATACAGATGTGAGAGCTGGGCCATAAAGCAGTCTAAGTGTTGGAGAAAACTGCTTTGAGTCCTTTGGACTGCAAGAAGATCCAATAAATCAATACTTTTTAAGATCAAGACATACTGCTCACTAGATGGTATGATCATGAGGCTGGAGCTCAAATATTTTGGCCATGTCATGAGATGGCAGGATTCCCTAGAAAAGACTCTGATGCAGGGAAAGATTAAAGGGACAAGAAAAAGTGGACAACAGAGGCGGAGATGGATAGATGAGGTCACTGAAGCAATGTCCATGAACTTGATGGAGCTCAGAGGGGCAGTGCCTGAGAGATGCACCTGGCGTGCTGTGGTCCCTAGAGTCACAGAGAGTTGGATGCGACTGAATGACTAAACAACAACAAAAGATATATCAAGTGATATATACAGAAAACAAAAGGTAGAGACAACACATAAATATGTAAATAAATACAAAAGATATCAATTTGGATAAAAAAATAACAGAAAAAACAATAGAAATACAATAGAATACAAAATAAATAATTTATTTCATGAAAGAAATGATTACATGTAAAAGCTTTATAAGGATATTTAATTATATGGCTATGTATATATTCACTGTAAATAGGATAACATTGTAAGAGAAGAATTATGACATCATATATAAAAGTCTACAAAGAGCAGAATAGCAAAGCCATAGCTCAATATTAATAATAAAACAATAGGAAATCCAATGTATTGGCATGTAAGCTAATATGTAGCTATGGAGAACAGTGAAATACATGTAAATAAAGAAATTAATCATGTGAAAGTATCACATATAATAGTTGTCAAACCACGAATCGTTGTCACAAAGCAAGAGATGCAGTTTGGTCCGTAAATGTGGACCCACGCAAAGCAAGGGGCCGCATTTGCGGAGGTGGAGGCTCTACGTCGCCTTACACGCGATTACAAACACCCACACCAAAATAGATCTAACACGCAATCATTATATACGGACTTACATGAAAAAATACGAACTGTGGGACTTAGAATGGAACATTTACGGACTAAGCATAAAAAAATACGAGACGCGGCACTAAGAAAAAAAAACATTACGACCTCGCAAAAATACGACCTTAACGACCGAACCGCGACCTCTGCAAGTGAAGTTACACCTCAGTTTAAGTCCAAATTTCCGAGTTTAGACACGAAAATCCCCTAAGCGAGAGAAAAAATGGCCGCCAAAAAAAACGAAAACGAGGCTACACGAACCTAAAGATGCAAAACACCACCAAGCACATACAGCTTTTCAAAAAAGCCATACGAGGTACAAGATACACTATTATTACAGCCGCGTACCACACACATTCACCGCCATTTTACAACACTAACTTGCGGAAGTACACAGCTACCCTAACTGCTTCCCTCACGCACGCAGCCTATTTACACTAGACAATGCACACATTGTTGACACTTATACCTCAGCTCCACAACAGTGCAAACCAACATTCTCTGAGGAGAGGGGTCTGCCTGAGGAGAGGGGACTGCCTGAGGAGAGGGGACACACTGAGGAGAGGGGACACACTTAGGAGAGGGGACTGACTGAGGAGAGGGGAATGACTGAGGAGAGGGCACACACTTAGGAGAGGGGACTGACTGAGGAGAGGGGACACACGGAGGAGAGGGGACACACTTAGGAGAGGGGACTGACTGAAGAGAGGGGACACACTTAGGAGAGGGGACTGACTGAGGAGAAATTTTAGAGACGTGTGTCAAGTGACGCAGGACATAGGTCGCAATCCGATGATGTCGTCAGCAAGCGTCTAGGTGGCGATTTGCGAGATTCCCGCAACCTAATCTGACTATCCCCTTTATCCAGAGTATATAAGAGAACAATAATAATTTATTCCCAAGTATATGACACTTCTCAGGAGAGGGAGACAAGTCTAGAGCTTTCGAGTGGATACAAATCTAAACGTTCATGTATTTAGTATTTGTAGATAGAAGAGTCATAATCCAGACTGTAACGGTTTGAGAATATCATATAGGATCTACTTATGGAGCCACACAGAGAGTCAGACCAACTCAGTATTTATTATAAGCACTAAAACGGGTTGTTTTTGATAATAGTCACCATAGCGCTTTATCTCTATTAGCACTTTCCCTATACTAAGAATCAGTCACTTTAAACACTGGTCACTTTAGAAAGTGGCCACTTTAGAAAATGAATTCTTCCATATCACTGTATATTTATTTAACCAGAGTCAAATCTACTCTCATATAATCTCCATAGATAAAATATCATTAATTATTACAATCTATCTGGACTCTTTCTATCACAATAATATTGTTATTCTACAAAATTATTCTTCATACATGTAATATGACAGAATATTCCACCTAAATCCTAAACCTGCGCTTGTAAATACATCTAAAATAATAGTAATTTTATTAAGAATAAATAAAAGTTATGTTTTAAATTATTCTCACTGGAGATTGATAGAGGAGTATCATTGATCTTTTTTTCTACAATTTAAGTTTTCAGTTGAATAGTTTAACAGCTTTTACAAATTTATAAAAAAAATTAAGCATCTGAAATGTAATCGATATTTTTGAAAATATTTGTTTTTAATATTATTTTATTATAGTTATTTGCAATACCTTTGAGACACTCTGTAAGTTTATTTTAACATTCTATCTATGGAGGGTTTTTAAGAGGTGTCTTCTCTCAGTTTTATTCTTTTTATAGTTATTATTTTTATTTATAATTTATTTTTATCTTTATTCAACTGCAGAAAATACATCTTAAAATTTACAATTAATATTACAGACATGAGAATCCCTTTCGTAGCATATATTTAACTACATAAGTATTAGCTAAAAGCAATGGCAGGCAAAGTCTTTGGAGATCATAGAGTAGTCATAATGTAGTTATAATGGGCCAATAATGTTTTTTGATGAGTCTTTTGCTGCACCATTTTCCACAAAAGTCAATGATGCTCTAAAGGGCATCACATCTCATGAGTAGTAAATTGCTTAAATTGCAACTTATTAAAGCCACAAGTTGAAAGAGTTATTTAATAAAAAGCAAGTCCTTATTAAATGTTGTTATTTCTAAACTAATGGCTTACATTATGAGTTAGGGTACTTAGTAATTTGTAAATAGTATTCAATAAATAACATACATTTAAGTCCAATTCAAAACTTAAAAAAAAAAGCTTTAATAACAGAGAGCAAGTGAACCATCTATAGTCTTCCTTTAGTAGTGTCCACATTTTCATATGAAACTGTTTCTCACAAATGTATTTATTTTAACATATCATTATCCTAAACTGATGTAGTGAGATACTGCATATTTGCACAAGTGACACTTTCTGTTGTTCTAATCATACTTCAGAATGTCCATGTTTCAATGAGTAAAAATGAACACTATGATTTTCAAGCACACATCATCCACACACTCAGCACCTATCCTTCCACCCTTCCAACCATAACCACACCCCCAGCTATACAACCCCAATTACATTAGACACATACCCCTATTATGTACCACATAGTACATGCACACTACACATATCCCCTGCTACATACCAATTCTGTTAGCCCATTATCTTTACACCCGATACTCAGCCTCATTCAACTGCTAGTTTTTTCAGCTGTGAGTTTGCAAGTGCAAAACGGAGGCAACTTTGCTATTCAATTGCCTCCATTTTGCGACCTCTGATCGGGTTCTGAGTGAAGTCCCTGCGAAAATGGCCAACCTGCAACTCGGAGCTGACACCACTCTGAAGCCTTTGATCTGTCACTTTCGCAGGCCAAATTACGCAAATCGCTATTCAATTGCCAGATCCCTCCCACTCTGAAAAAGTATCCCAGCTCGCAAAGCGCAAATGCAGGACTAAGTCCTGCTTATGCTCAGGAGGACACGCAAGGGCTTTAGAAGCCCTTACATAGGGAGGTAGTACTAAGTAATTCAAGTACAGTGGCAGGGACTTCAGAACTACAGACTTACAAGTGGATTTACCTTACAAGTAAAGGCTGGAAAATTGCAAAACTAGTATAAAAGGTTTGTGAGCGGTTTTGGGGCTTTTCGAGAGTGGATTTTCCTTACATGTAAAGGCTAATAAATTGCAGAGTGCACTAATTGTGTCCAGGTGAGAAGGCAGACGTTGATATAAACAGGAGAAGGGACTAACTTGTGAGCTTGCAAATATTTTCAGTATCAAGTGCAATTCTAGTAAAAGCGTAGGAGTTTAAATAAAAGGAGGGACTTCAAAGAAAAGTGAGGGCAGATTTAGAGTGCAAAGGAGGAAAACTTTATACACATATATTATTTTATATTCTTTATTTTTCCCACTGAAATTTTGAAGACAATAATAATAATTATGAGTCAGTCCAGTGGCAACCTTATTCAGTTTACATCCTGTATGCAATACTGGAACAGATGATCCAGGTTCCATACCTCTGTGAGAGGTGTGAGCATGTTGCCTCTCTGGAAACTCAAATTGGAGATCTGGAGAGGAGAATTGCAGCACTTAGTGATATTGCTCCAATGGAAAAGGGGTTGGTGCTCACTGAGCACAGTTTAGCTGAGCCTAGCATGGAGGGCAGAGCTGGGGCTAGTGAGGATGTCCAGGGAGGTAGCTGGGTTACAGGTACAAGGGGAAGCAGGGAGAACAGGAGGAGGCAGGCCAGTTCTGAGTTGGCAAACACCAACAGATTTGCCAGATTAAGTGAAACTGTTGGGGATGTCCATTCAGGAATGGCAATGCCTCCCGGGTGCTCGGGTTCGTCATGTTGTGGATCGGGTAGACAAATTATTGGGAGGGGATGGAAATGAACCGGCGGTCTTGGTACATATTGGTACCAATGACAAAGTTAGTGGAAGATGGAGTGTCCTAAAGAATGATTTTAAAGAACTAGGTAATAAGCTGAAGGCAAGGACCTCCAAGGTAGTATTTTCTGAGATACTACCAGTGCCACGTGCTAGCCCAGGAAGGCAGAAGGAGCTTAGGGAGGTTAATGCGTGGCTAAAGATGTGGTGCACTAAGGAGGGGTTTGGGTTTTTAAAACACTGGGCTAACTTCTCACTTCGGTACAATCTCTACAGTAGGGATAGATTTCACCTTAATGATGAGGGAGCTTTTGTAATAGGGGATAGGATGGTAGAATGGCTGGAGGAGTTTTTAAACTAGTAGGTGGGGGGAGGGACTAGATATAAGTAATGGGGTAGAAAGTGTACAGGGTATAAGGGATGAATTAAAAACTCATAGGGCAGGAGATAAGGGGAGGGATAGTATAGTCAATAGGGAGGTAGTACTAAGTAATTCAAGTACAGTGGCAGGCACTTCAGAACTACAGGCTCATAACATAAGGTGTATGCTTGCTAATGCCAGAAGCTTGCCAGGAAAAATGGGAGAGTTAGAATTATTAGCAATTGATGAAAAATGGGATTTAATAGGCATTACCGAAACATGGTGGGATGAATCTCATGACTGGACTGTTAATCTGGATGGTTATAACCTATTTAGGAAAGATAGAGGCAATGGTAAATGAGGAGAAGGGATCTGTCTGTATGTTAAGCCTGAATTTAAGCCTATAGTCAGAGAAGATATTTATGGTGGGCCTAGTGATAAAGTTGAATGTTTGCTGGTAGAGTTAAATAGCGGAGCAGCAAATTCCAAAAGAATATTAGTAGGAGTATGCTATAAACCCCCAAATATAGTGGCCGGAGCACAAGCAGGTAAGTGAGGGGAGAGGGGGGAGGTATTTAGGGGGGTTTAGGTGGAGGAGGGGGTTTGAGGGGGATTTAGGTTGAGGAGGGGGGAGGGAAAGAGACATGAGGGGGTTAGAGACACGGGTGGGTTAGAGAGACACGGGGGCGGTTAGAGAGCCACAGGAGGAGAGTGACTAGAGTATAAGCCGAGGGGCCCTTTTTTGCCTTAAAAAAAGGGCTGAAAAACTCGGCTTATACTCGAGTATATATGGTAGTATCAAATGTTGTAATAGGGCAACCTTTGGGAAACAGTGATCACAACACAGTCTCATTTGAGATTGAATAAAAAAAAAAAACATTTTAAGGGACCAACGAAAACTCTTAATTTTAAAAGGGTAGATTTTAACGGTCTAAGGGCAGCAATACAAAGTATAGACTGGGACAGAGAACTGATAGGTAAAATTACTGAACATAAATGGACAACATTTAAATCATTACTAAATATACATACACATCGGCATATACCGTGTGGGAATAAAAGTAAAAGGAGTAAATCCCATCCAATGTGGCTTAACAATGATTTAAAGATCAAGATACAGAGTAAAAAACAGGCATTTAAATTATACAAACAAGAGGGGACAGAGACTGCTTTACTGGAATACAAGGAAATCAACAAGGCTTGCAAAAGCGCTATTAGACTGGCTAAAATAGAAAATGAAAAATTAATTGCAAAAGAGAGTAAGACTAACCCTAAAATATTTTTTAGGTATATTAATGGGAAGAAGGCGAGGAGGGAAGCTAAAGGAACATTACAATGTGACTGAAAATTAGTGACCAGGAAAACGCAGATGAGCTAAATAGGTTTTTTTCTTCGGTATACACAAAGGAGGTACCAGTGGTTTGGACACTGCAACATAATTGGGGCTACGCTACCTTTGCCAAATAATTGGTTAACACAGGAAGTAATCCAAAAGAGGTTGGAAAAAATAAATGTTAATAAAGCCCCGGGTCCTGATGGATTACATCTACAGGCACTAAGGGAACTGGGTTCTGTAATAGCCAAACCATTATATTTAATTTTTCAAGATTCACTCAACACAGGGTCTCTACCAGATGACTGGAGAAAAGTAGATGTGATACCTATATTTAAAAAGGGAGCAAGAGCAAATCCGGGGAATTATAGACCAGTGAGCCTCACTTCTGTAGTAGGGAAGCTTTTAAAAGGGTTAATAAGGGATAATATACAAGAATATGTCTATTTAAACAGGATTATAAGTAGGAGTCAACATGGATTTATGAGGGATAGGTCATGTCAAACAAATCTAATTAGTTTCTATGAGGAGGTTAGTAGGAACCTGGATCAAGGCAACTCAGAGGATTTATTTTTTTGGGATTTTGCAAAGGCTTTTGATACAGTGCCACATGGGAGACTATTGTGCAAACTAAGAGATACAGGAATTGCAGTAAATATCTGCTCATGGATTGAAAGCTGGCTAAAAGACTGGAAGCAAAGGGTTGTTGTAAATGGAACATACTCCGATTGGACTAATGTGGCAAGTGGTGTTCCTCAGGGTTCAGTATTAGGTCCTCTCCTTTTTAACATATTTATTAATGATTCAGAGGTAGGATTGGAGTGTGGTGTCTCCATTTTCACTGATGACACTAAGTTGTGCAAGGTAATTAAATCAAATAATGATGTGCTTCCCCTCCAAAGGGATTTACATAAAATTGAGGAATGGGCATGTAAATGGCAGATGAGATTTAATATGATTAAATGTAAAGTTATGCATCTGGGAAGGAAAAATAGCCATGCAATTTATAATCTTAATGGAGCAAATTCAGTATCAGATATTAAAAGGGATTTGGGAGTGCTTGTGGACAACCACCTAGGTAACAGTGCTCAATGCCAAGCAGCAGCTGCAAAGGCAAATAAAATATTAGCATGTATTAAAAAGGGTATAGAAGCCAGGGACGCAAATATAATTCTGCCACTATACAAATCTCTAGTACGCCCTCATTTGGAATATGGAGTACAATTTTGGGCACCACTTCATAAAAAGGACATTTTAGAGCTGGAAAAGGTACAGAGGAGGGCAACAAAACTAATAAGGGGAATGGAGGGGCTAACTTATGAAGAAAGACTAACCAAATTAAACTTATTTTCTTTTGAAAAAAGGCGTCTAAGAGGAGATATGATTACCTTATATAAATACATCCAGGGTCAGTATAAAGATTTGTCAAGGGAACTTTTTGTGCCAAGAGGTTTTCAACTGACAAGAGGACATCCCTTTAGGTTAGAAGTAAAAAGATTCCACCATAAAGAAAGAAAAGGGTTCTTCACAGTAAGGGTGGTTAATCTGTGGAATTCTCTACCAGAGGAGGTGGTGACAGCGGATTCGATAGATAACTTTAAAAGGGGACTAGATTTATTTCTAATTAAAAAGGGAATTCAGGGTTATCATGAATAATTAGAAAGAAAGTATTGATCCAGGGAGAAATCCGGTCTCTGGGGTCTGGGATAAGGAAGGAATTGATTTTTTTTTTGTATTTCCCTTTGAGACGATTGGCTAAGTCTCGCTTGTTTTTTTTTTCTGTTTGCCTTCCTTTGGATTAATTAATAATTAAAAAAATAAATAATCATTTTTAAATAATTGATTAATAATTAATTAACAACTAATTCGTTAATAATTAATCCGCATATTGCAGATCAGAGGAGATCTTGGATGTTTGAACTTGATGGACTGAAAGTCTTTTTTCAACCTTAAATACTATGTAACTATATAATATATGGTCCCCGATATGTTCCCAGTGCACCTAACACCCTCCTCACACTCCTACATTAGACCCCAATGATGCATGGCCCCCGCATTAACCCCTTGCTGTGGGGTACCGATTGGTCCCCCCACAGTGTGCCCATATTAACCCCTTGCTGGCAGTCCCTTTGGGGACCCCAGAGAGTCCCCACATTAACCCTTGCATTGGGGGTCACGATTGTATCCCCCACTGTAGCGGAGAGGCAATATTCCCCAGGGTATCTCCGCTTATAATCCCAGTGAGGCTCAGGAACAAGTAAATGGTAAATCCACAGGCAAGGTTTCCAACAGGTAAAATAATAGCAATATCCCAACCGCAATCCCAATAACTGGACGACACACAGTTTCAGGAGCAGAACTGACTTTATTTTGTTATGTGCAGAAATATTTATACCCATCTCTTCCCACAGGCAATACACATGCCCATATTTGGCCACACAATACACATAAAGAGAACAATAGGTGTGGTCACACCTCCCCGAGGCTACCTGACAACTTTGATACAATCAGACATTGATTCAATTACACTTCTTTGTTCTTATCTGAGAATGAAAACACTGTATACAATAGACTTCCTTTATCTGTAACCGGATTCTCTGTAATAGGATTATCTATTAGCCTAGTAGCTGTGATATTCTGAGCTAATATATTCTGTAGAACACAAAACAACATATCTACAGTACAGCAATGTGATCATATTTTAACCATAATAATTAAATAATCATAAAGCAGGGTTAAACAGTGATGGGTTCCGTTACACACCTCCCCCGTGACCATAAGCCGGCATACACGGTCTGATCCCAACGGATCGGCCTGGGGATGTCCGGACAAAACGATTTGTTGGTCACTTCTACAGTTTGACAACCCATCAGCATTACTGCAATTCACATTTCCTCACATTTCAAGAACAAAACAAAAGCACACTTCATACAGCATTCACAGCAATAAACATTTCAAGGGGAGGGAAAATACATTTTACAAACTGGTTTCAGACAATTAAATAATGAAGCCGAGAAGCATCAGCCTTCCAAATGAACTGAAGTCCTTTAGCAAAACCATCCCAAGTTGCAGAGTACATTCCTCCCCCAGCTCGTGGTCGGGCCCCTATTGTACAGGGCCCACTGTTCTTCCCCTGTACACCCACCCAAAAAAATCCAGGATCCCATCCCAACAATCCAGGATCCCAGTGTCCAAAAGGTGGGCCACAATCTCTGTCCCATAGAAACTCCTTTCCATATAAAACGTTCCCGCTCATCCACTCTATCGTCGGCTAATGCTCGGTATTTTGGAGGGTGGGGTCCTGTCTAGTTTTCCTCCCAAGCTCTTCGGGGTTGTCCCACGCTATGGGTCTCTCTGTGGCATTAGTGCTAAGTGTCTGCTTGTGGCTTACCTGGGTCTCCCGACCTGTTGTAGGATCGTCCTCGGTACGGGTCTGTGAGCGGGTGGCCACAGGGTAAGCTTCTCCTGTGGTGGGGGTCTGGGGCTCAAAAGCAGACGTGAGCCTCCCCAGATCGTTCCCCAATAAAACCTCAGCTGGTAACTGCGGCATCAACCCCACCTCCACATGCCCTGCCCCCGCTCCCCAATTCAAATGAACCCTTGCAGTGGGTAGCCGGTATACTGCTCCCCCGGCTACCCTGACGGCCACAGTCTTGTTAAGTTTAGCCTGGTCTGAAACCAGGTGACTTTTTACCAAGGTGATGGTAGCCCCTGAGTCTCGCAGCCCTTGGACCGCTTTACCCTCCAGGTATACGGTCTGCCTGTGATGCTGCCGATTATCAGCATTGGCCTGGACTGGATATGCCTCGTGCAGCACCTCCCATTGTTCCACGGTTGTAATGGGAACAGCTGAACCATATGGCGTGGCTACTATGTCCTGGTAGTGGTGGGCTGCGGCTGCTCTCGGTGGTGGTGGTGGGCCTGGACGTATCCAGGTGGACCGGTCTCGCAGCTGGGGACATTCCCTTTTATAGTGTCCCCATTTCTGGCAGTGGTAACAGGGGCCAGAAGCGGGCTGGCGGAAACGTGGCTGTGCAGAGGGCGGTGGTGGTGGTGGCAGTGTTCTCGGTGGGGCTGGGGTGTAGCTGGTTGCCCCAAAGGTTTTAAAAGGAGTCTTTGGTGTTACAGGTTTTTGCTGCCTGCGTGCATCTAGGTACTCATCTGCCTTCCTGGCAGCTTCGGTGAGGGAGGTAGGGTTTCGGTCTCTTACCCACTCTTGTACCTCGCCAGTTACTCCCTCATAAAACTGCTCCAACAGCATCATCTGTATCACATCCTCCATGGACCGTGCCTTGATCGCTTGTACCCACCCAAGTGCTGCCCTTTGTAGCCTGCATGCCCACTCTGCGTGTGAGTCTTTTTCCACCTTCTTTAAGTCCCTGAATCTCCGCCGGTATGCTTCTGGTGTTATAGCATACCTAGCCAGAATAATTACCTTTACTTTGTTATAGTTCCTTATTTCCTCATTAGGTACAGTACGATATGCCTTGGCTGCCCTCCCAGTTAGCCTTCCTGCCAAAATCGGTACCCAGTCCTCTGTGCTGATTCTATGCAGGGCACACAGTCTTTCAAAATCCTGCAGGAAAGCGTCTATATCTTCCTCTGCCTCCACATACGTTTTAAAAGCCTGGTTTGGTATCTTAGGCTTACCTTCTTGTGGCATATTTATTGCAGAGCTGCGTTCTGGGGCTGTTTGTCTCCTCAACATAAATTCCTGGACTTCTGTCATGGTCCTTGAAATAATTTCTGTTGAAGGTTGTTCCCCATAAAAAGTCAGCCGAAATTGTACCTGCCTCCGGAACTCCACTTGTTCCGAATTTTCTCCCGAATCCCCCTGTTCGGGAACCGAATCTCCGTCCATTCGGTACTCCTCCATCAGCTCAGTAATGAGTACCGCTTTCTTCTTATTGCTGGCTTGTATACCCCTTGCCTCCAGGAGGTCTTTTAGCGTGGAGCGTTTTAGTGTGGCAAAATCAATCTCCATCCGTACTCCATTTATGCCTGTTCCTCTGTGAGTCTGGATCCCAGCGCTGCCAACCAATGTAGCGGAGAGGCAATATTCCCCAGGGTATCTCCGCTTATAATCCCAGTGAGGCTCAGGAACAAGTAAATGGTAAATCCACAGGCAAGGTTTCCAACAGGTAAAATAATAGCAATATCCCAACCGCAATCCCAATAACTGGACGACACACAGTTTCAGGAGCAGAACTGACTTTATTTTGTTATGTGCAGAAATATTTATACCCATCTCTTCTCACAGGCAATACACATGCCCATATTTGGCCACACAATACACATAAAGAGAACAATAGGTGTGGTCACACCTCCCCGAGGCTACCTGACAACTTTGATACAATCAGACATTGATTCAATTACACTTCTTTGTTCTTATCTGAGAATGAAAACACTGTATACAATAGACTTCCTTTATCTGTAACCGGATTCTCTGTAATAGGATTATCTATTAGCCTAGTAGCTGTGATATTCTGAGCCAATATATTCTGTAGAATATAAAACAACATATCTACAGTACAGCAATGTGATCATATTTTAACCATAATAATTAAATAATCATAGAACAGGGTAAAACAGTGATGGGTTCCGTTACACCCACTGCATTTAAAAAGTTTAAATTCCCTGTCACAGGTCCTTAAAGGGCCTGCGGCACACTAATAAATAAGGCCAGAAGCGGGGGTACTGTAAGTACCCCACTAGCACCTAAAATCAACCCCCCAATGCTGGAGGTCCCCATCGGGATCCCTGCAATGTCCCCACATTAACCCTTGCAATGGGGTGACGATCATGTCCCCCACTGCAAGTAAAATGTTTATATTCCCCACAGCGGGTCTTTAAAGGGCCCAGGGCACACTAATAGTTATGGCCAGCAGCGGGGGCACTGTAAGTACCTCCACCAGCACCTAAAATGAATCCCCGAATGCTGGGGGGTCCCCACCGGGACACCCACATGGTCCCAACATGGTCCCCACATTTACCCTCGCAGGGACCCCCACTGCATTCAAAATTCAAATTAAAAGGACCAGTGCTAAATACAAATTATTCCTATCACTCATAGGGCTCTATACAGTGCCCCATAAGCCCCTAACTAACACTGTCACTCATGGGGGTCAATACAGAACCCCATGAGCCCCTATTTAATCCTGTCACTCATGTGGGTCAATACAAGCCCCCATAAGCCCCTAATTAGCCCTGTCACTCATGGGGGGTCAATACAGAGCCCCATGAGCCCCTAATTATTAGACCTTCATCTAAAATACATTAAACCCTATCTACAATACAATAACCCCCTATCTAAAATACATTAAACCCTATCTACCTTACAATGACCTATATCTAAAATAAATTAAACCCTATCTACATACATTAAAAACAGAATAAATAAGACTTACCTTGCCTAGATGACCCTTCAATGATAATGGGTTTCATGGTGCAGGTCTCACCCCTAGGAAAAAAAAGAAACATCAAATTACAGGGAGTGCAGAATTATTAGGCAAATGAGTATTTTGACCACATCATCCTCTTTATCCATGTTGTCTTACTCCAAGCTGTATAGGCTCGAAAGCCTACTACCAATTAAGCATATTAGGTGATGTGCATCTCTGTAATGAGAAGGGGTGTGGTCTAATGACATCAACACCCTATATCAGGTGTGCATAATTATTAGGCAACTTCCTTTCCTTTGGCAAAATGGGTCAAAAGAAGGACTTGACAGGCTCAGAAAAGTCAAAAATAGTGAGATATCTTGCAGAGGGATGCAGCACTCTTAAAATTGCAAAGCTTCTGAAGCGTGATCATCGAACAATCAAGCGTTTTATTCAAAATAGTCAACAGGGTCGCAAGAAGCGTGTGGAAAAACCAAGGCGCAAAATAACTGCCCATGAACTGAGAAAAGTCAAGTGTGCCGCTGCCACGATGCCACTTGCCACCAGTTTGGCCATATTTCAGAGCTGCAACATCACTAGAGTGCCCAAAAGCAAAAAGAAAGGCTGGTAAGAAAGGCTGAAAGACGACCACAACTGAACAAGACACACAAGCTGAAACGTCAAGACTGGGCCAAGAAATATCTCAAGACAGATTTTTCTAAGGTTTTATGGACTGATGAAATGAGAGTGAGTCTTGATGGGCCAGATGGATGGGCCCGTGGCTGGATTGGTAAAGGGCAGAGAGCTCCAGTCCGACTCAGACGCCAGCAAGGTGGAGGTGGAGTACTGGTTTGGGCTGGTATCATCAAAGATGAGCTTGTGGGGCCTTTTCGGGGTGAGGATGGAGTCAAGCTCAACAACCTGTCCTACTGCCAGTTCCTGGAAGACACCTTCTTCAAGCAGTGGTACAGGAAGAAGTCTGCATCCTTCAAGAAAAACATGATTTTCATGCAGGACAATGCTCCATCACACGCGTCCAAGTACTCCACAGCGTGGCTGGCAAGAAAGGGTATAAAAGAAGAAAATTTAATGACATGGTCTCCTTGTTCACCTGATCTGAACCCCATTGAGAACCTGTGGTCCATCATCAAATGTGAGATTTACAAGGAGGGAAAACAGTACACCTATCTGAACAGTGTCTGGGAGGCTGTGGTTGCTGCTGCACGCAATGTTGATGGTGAACAGATCAAAACACTGACAGAATCCATGGATGGCAGGCTTTTGAGTGTCCTTGCAAAGAAAGGTGGCTATATTGGTCACTGATTTGTTTTTGTTTTGTTTTTGAATGTCAGAAATGTATATTTGTGAATGTTGAGATGTTATATTGGTTTCACTGGTAAAAATAAATAATTGAAATGGATATATATTTGTGTTTTGTTAAGTTGCCTAATAATTATGCACAGTAATAGTCACCTGCAAACACAGATATCCCCCTAAAATAGCTAAAACTAAAAACAAACTAAAAACTACTTCCAAAAAAATTCAGCTTTGATATTAATGAGTTTTTTGGGTTCACTGAGAACATGGTTGTTGTTTAATAATAAAATTAATCCTCAAAAATACAACTTGCCTAATAATTCTGCACTCCCTGTAGTACAAAATTCAACACTACATAGAAAAAATAATCATTCTAAATATTCTAAATATTCAACTTACCTTTCCAGCATGTCCCCTTCCTTCTTATTGTCCCATCACCACTGAAGGGACATCTAGGCAAGGTAAATCTTATTTATTCTATTTTAGGTTAGATTTAGGGTTTTTAATGTATGTAGATAGGATTTAATGTATTTTAGATATAGGTTATTGCATTGTAGATAGGGTTTAATGTATTTTAGATAGGGGTTATTGTATTGTAGATATGGTTTAATGTATTTTAGATAGGGGTTATAGTCTTGTAGATAGGGTTTAATGTATTTTAGATAGGGGTAATGGGTGTAGATAGGGGTTAATGTATTTTCGATAGGGGTTATTGTATTGTAGATAGGGTTTCATGTATTTTAGATGAGGGTTAATGTAAGTAGATAGAGTTAAATAGTATGGGGTATATTTGAATTGTATTTATTGTGTATATTACTGTATTATATTTTGTATGTACTGTAACATAATGTATATATGTGTATGTATTTGCTTTTCAGGTGAGTAATTTTTTTTTTCTGTAGTAGGGGGTTTGTAATGTTCTTTTTTTTTTTTTTGTGACGTAGCTTACTTTATTTTCTGTGACTTAGGTATTTTTATTTTTTTGAGGTGGGGGGTTTAATATGGGTTTAGGTAGGTAATGTAGGTGTTAATAGGTTACGGTCAAGAGGGGTTAGTTTAGACGTAATGGTTTTTAAGAGATGGGGTTAAATAGGCCAAGTTAGGATTAAATAGGCCCAGTTAGGGTTAGATAGACCCAGTTAGGGTTAAATAGGCCTAGATAGTGTTAGTGTGTGCAGATATGGTTAAATAGGTAATGCTAGAGTTAAACAGGCCCAGTCAGAGTTAGATGGGCCCAGTAAGGGTTAAATAAACCCAGTTAGGGTTAAATAGGCCTCGATAGTGTTACTGGGTCTAGATGGTGTTAAATAGGCCCAGTTAGGGATAGATAGGCCCAGTTCGAATTGGATAGGTACTTTTATGGTTAGATAGGTCCAGTTAGGGATAAATAGGCCCAGTTAGAGTTAAATAGGCGCAGTTAGGGGTATATAGGCCCAGATAGAGTTAGATAGGTACTGTTAGGGTTAAATAGGTATTGTTAGGGTTTAATAAGCCCAGTTATGGTTAAATAGGCCCAGTTAGGGTTAGATATGCCCAATTAGAGTTAAATATTCCAAGTTATGGTTATATCAACCATGAGTGACAGGGTTAATTAGGGCCTTAGGGGGGTCTGTATTGATCCCCATGAGTGATAGGGTTAATTAGTGGCTTATGGGGGTCTGTAGTGACCCCCATGAGTGACAGGGTTAACTAGGGGCTCACTGCGCTCTGTATTGATCCCCATGAGTGACAGGGTTAATTAGTGGCTTATGGGGGATCTTTTAAGGACCTTTACAGTTCTTTAAGGATCCGTAAGGCTGAAAATTATAATTTTGCATGAATTGGGGGTCCGCATCGCTTCCGATCGGGACCACCATTGCAAGGGCTAATGTGTGGACATTGCAGGGGTCCCCGATGGGGACCCCCAGCATTTGGGGGTTAATTTTAAGGGCCAGTGGGGGTTGTTACAGTACCCCAGCTGCCAGCCTTAACTATTAGTGTGCCCTTTAAGGACCGGCAACGGAAATATTAACATTTTAAATGCAGTCGGGTACACAATCGTGCTCCCCACTGCAAGGGTTAATGTGGGGACATTGCGGGGGTCCCCTATGCGGATCCCCAGCATGGGATTAATGTGAAGACCCTGCGGGAGTCAAGCATTCGGGACCCCCGCATCATGTGGGTCATGTGTGCGGACCCCCACATCATTGGGGTTCATGTGGGGACCTTGCAGGGGTCCAATCAGGACCCCTGCAGCAGGGTTATATATTGGGAGGCTGTGAGTACACTCGCAGCTTTGTGAACCGTCAATCATGACGGTCTCAACTCCCATTGGCTGATAGTGAGCAAAAGCTTCAACCTTGCACTCGCAGCTCTGCCTACATGGGAAACCTGGGTTTCTGAAATTGGATGTTGGGCAGCGTGACTCTCCCTTGGCTAATTGAATAGCCTTGGAAACGCAGGAGAAAAGCAGCTCGCAGCTCAATTGGAGACATCCGACCCTCTGCGAGTGAGCTGCGAGCTGCCAATTGAATGAGGCTGATTATTAGTATACAAGTAATAAAACACATAGCACATATATTTTTTAAGCAATTACACAATGTGAGTGGGCCATGCTAGTGCTTGTTTCTCAGAGTGTGTCTGAGCGTGTATCTACGAGTGAGTGGTGTGACTGCTTTATTTGTTTGCTTGTCCGAGATGGAGAAAGGAGTGAGGTATCCCAGGGGAGAAGAAGAGGCAAATGAGGAGAGAGAGAAGAAGAGGAGACAAGAGGGAGGGGTGGAGATGTGGTGAGGGAGAGTGGTGAAGAGATGGTGACAGGGAGGGAGCTGGTGAGTAAGGTTGAGAAGCTGTAAGTAACAATCCCAAGGGACAGTTAGGGGATCAGAAGTTTGACAATAAACACAGGACCCCTGATAACTAAAAGAAGCAATTTGTTGCCCTTCTAATCACCATCCACAAACAGTTGCATTTCATCCAATGGAGGCAGTGAGGTGAGAGCTGGTCTTAAGGCAAATGTGTGGAGAGAGGGGGCTGTAGGGGTCAGTACTTTGGGAGCTCACATCATGGATGCCATAAGCGGTAATTGCCAGGTCATAGTTAAGAGGAAGATGGCTAAGGAAGCTGCCAGTGCAAGAACCACAGGTAGTGGTTCCCCAACTGTTGTGGAGTATAACGCATGGGAAGAACTCAGGGACAGAATGTCGACAGGCACTGTTATACCTGGCTTTATGGACACAGATCGGAGAGAGACCCTGCAAGGTGCACCACCAATTATACAAAACCCTCCTCAATCATGTTCAACAAACTTACACTCCTACTCGCTGATATGGCCTATATAACACAGTGTGTGAGCATGTATCTGATAGTGAGTGGTGTTGGCTGCTTTATTTTTTTGCTTGTCCGAGATGGAGAAAGAAGTGAGGGGATATGATTAGGTGAGATGATGTGAGGAGAAAAGAAAGGGAGAGACAGAGGGATCCCAGGGGAGAAGAAGAGGCAACAGGTAGTAACTCAGATGTAATATAAATATCACATATATAATGTAGTTGATGACGACCAATGACTAATCATGTTGCTGTGTGCACACTAAAATGTGTGATGTCATCTTGATACAAATATTATACTGTACTAAAAACAGGCCATATCTGTATAAAGCGACAAATTCATGCTTTCCCATAAATCTAAGACCAAACAGTGGATTACAACTCATATCATGTCAATCTTCAAACCCATGACATCATAATTTGGTGATATTCATATTATGTAGATGCATCATAATCCTTGCCTATGCAACCTACAAATGTAAACTGTACATACCAAAACTTACTGAAGTTATGCTTATGAGAATTAGAAAATCAATATATGTTATTCTTCTTCTACAGCACCAGAGCAAAGGAGCAGCCACAACCACAGGAGGAGGAATACCAGGAGGAGGGGAATACATTAATTAGGGTCATGGAAGAGCTTAAAGCCCCCTCCATCACCATGGTAGAGTTTGACCCTACAGCAGCACGGATCCATTTTAATCCCCACCTGATCCTTTTCAGAGGACCCAACCACCAGCTCCAAAAGTACCAGTTGCAGAGTCCAACATCTATTACACCCCCACAGCCACACTCTTCCACATTGATTATGAAGGAAGCATCAAGAGGAGAAGGACAGCCTACAGAGAGAGCTGCTTTTTAAGGTCAGAAGGACAGGGCATGAAAGTCAGAGGAACATCGCGAGATGGAAGTAGAACTCAAAAGATATTACCTCCAACAACAGAACATTGCATGATACATAAAGTGACAGTTACATAGATACATAGTTACATAGTAATTGAGGTTGAAAAAAGACTTTTAGTCCATCAAGTTCAACCTTCTCCAATCTGCACAATCTGGATTAATTGATCCAGAGGTAGGCAAACAGAAGAAAAAACAAACAGTGAAATGTTGCCAGTTGTCTCAAAAGGGGAAAAATATATAAAATTCCTTCCTGACCCCAGATACTGGCGGTCAGATTCTTCCCTGGATCAATACTCCCTCTCCCTATCCATGATAACCCTGAATGTCCTTTTCATTTAAAAATGCATCCAATCCCTTTTTAATGTTATCTATCAAATTCACTGACACCACCTCCTTTGGTAGAGAATTCCACAGATTAACCACCCTTACTGTGAAGAACTCTTTTCTTTCTTTAATGGGAAATCATTTTACTTCTAATCTCAAAGGATGTCCTCTTGTCAGTTGAAAACCTTTTGGCACAAAAGCTCACTTGACAAAGTCTTGTATTGACCCTGTATATATTTACATAAGGTAATTATATCCCCTCTTAGAAGTCTTTTTTCTAGAGAAAATAAGTTTTATTTGGTTAGTCTTTCTTCAAACCTTAGGCCCTCCATTCCCCTCGTTAGTTTTGTTGCCCTGCACTCTACTTTTTCCAGCTCTAAAATGTCCTTTTATGTAGCGGTGCCCAAAATTGTACTCCATATTCCAAATTAGGGCGTACTAGGAATTTGTATAGTGGCAGAATTATATTTGCTTCCCTTGCTTCTATACCCTTCTTAATACATGCTAATATTTTATTTGCCTTTGCAGATGCTGCTTGGCATTGAGCTCGTTTACCTAGGTTGATGTCCACAAGTACTCCCAAATCCCTTTCAATATCTGATACCCCTAGCTTTGCTCCATTAAGCATATAAATTGCATGGCTCTTTTTCCTTCCCAGATGCATAACTTTACATTTATTTGTATTAAATCTCATCTGTCATTTAGTCGCCCGTTTCTCTAATTTATGCAAATCTCTTTGGAGGGAAAGTACATCATTATCTGATTTAATTACCTTGGACAACTTAGTGTCATCAGAAAAAATGGAGACAATACTTTCCAATCCTACTTCTAAGTAATTAATAAAAATGTTAAAAAGGAGAGGACCTATTGCTGAACCCTGAGGAACCCCACTTACCACATTAGTCTAATCTGAGTATGTTCCATTTACAGAGTATGTTCCACCAACAACCCTTTGCTTCCTCTCTTTTTGCCAGCTCTCAATTTATGAGCAGATATTTACTGCAATTCCTGTATCCCTTAGTTTGCTCAATAGTCTCTCATGTGGCCTTGAATCAAAAGCCCTTGCAAAATCCAAAAAGACTACATCCACTAAGTTGCCTTGATCCAAGTTCCTACTAACCTCTGCATAGAAACTAATTAGGTTTGTTTGACATGACCCATCCCTCCTACTTATAATCTCGTTTAAATTGACATATTATTGTATACTAACCCTTATTAACCCTTTCCCATTACAGACGTGAGACTTACAGGTCTATAATTTCCTGGATTTGTTCTTGCTCCCTTCTTAATTATAGGTATCACCTCTGCTTTTTTACAGTCATCTGGTAGAGACCCTGTGTTGAGTGAATCTTTAAAAATTAGATATAATGGTTTGGCTATTACAGAGCCCAGTTCCCTCAGTACCCTTGGATGTACTCCATCAGGTCCTGGGGCTTTGTTAACATTAATTTTTCTTTGGGATTTCTTCCTGCGTTAACTAATTATTTGGTGAAAGTAGTATAGCCCCATTTTGTTATTTAGCTCATCTGTCTTTTCCTTGTCACTAATTATCAGTTGTCCTGTATCACATTGTAATGTTCCTATAGCTTCCTTCCTGACCGTCTTCCAATTAATATATTTAAACAATATTTTACGGTTAGTCTTACTCTCCTTTGCAACTAACTTTTAAGCTGTCTAGCCAGACACTGTAACTTGGCCAGAATGGGAGATCTTTTTACAGTCTACGTCACAGTTAACTCCAAACAATCCACCACACCCACCTACCCCACCTGCTGTTCGGCATCCTCCACCTGCCAGAAGACATACCAGAGAACTCCATGGTTGTGCAAGGGAGGAAGCACTTTTGTCCACTTAGTAATTGTTTTTATGTTATGTTGAAAGAAAAACATAAACAATACAGGAAAAAACAAGACATAAAAACTTTACCTTCCATACAATATCTTTAATACAATCATGTACTTTAAATAAGATTATATAGAAAAATGTATTTTATTTTGAATGATTCAGAAGAGTTTCAACCCCCCTCAATCTTTGTTAATCCCGTATTATAATTGTCAAACTGCGAGACGTCGCCAAAGGCACTCATCGCCTGCGATCCTCGTAAATCGAGGTGAGCCGTTAACTCGCAGTACTTAGACGATGAGCGCCAAAGGCACTCATCGCCGGCGAGACAATTGAACACCCTGTGTCTCTCCTCCCCTCCTCCTCTCCTTACCCTGTGTCTCCTTCCCCACCTACTCTCCTTACCCTGTATTTCTCTTCCCCTCCTCTCCTAATCCTGTGTCTCTCTTCCCCTCCTCCTCTCTCTCATTGCCTGCGACCCAAAATTACGAGCCGAAAAACAACGGACTAACCGCCCGAATGATGCAAACCCAAAAACATGAAAAACACACTGATAAACACAGCACAGGGGGCAGCCAGGACGTCTGGAAGTGAGCGTGTACGCAAATTTAACCGGAAATTCCCCAGTTTCGGCATTGAAAATCGGCTAAGCAAGAAAAAAAATGAAGGCCCAAAAAAATTAAAACAAGGCTCCACGACCCCGGACCGCGCAAAACACTGCCAACCACGTACAACTTTGCCAAACTCCCACTTTAAGAGATCTGAGTTAAGTTTGGAACACCATATTAACCCCTTGCTGTGCCCACATTAAGCCCATGGGGGGGTTCCCATGGGGAACCCCCGGCATTGTCCCGACATTAACCCTTGCAGTGGGGGCCGCAATCCTGTCCCACACTGCATTTAAAGGTGTCAATTCCCTGCCGTGGGTCCTGCAAGTACCCCCACCGACACCTAAAATTAACCCTCCAAAGCTGGGGGCACCATTGGTACTCCCGGAGAGTCCCCACATTAACCCCATATTAACCCTCACAGTGGGGGTCCCCGATATACTCGATCGGGGACCCCCGTTGCAACCAAAATTCAAATTTCCTTCATTATGGGTCC
The DNA here is from genome assembly GCA_027410445.1 of Discoglossus pictus. Taxonomy (NCBI): domain Eukaryota; kingdom Metazoa; phylum Chordata; class Amphibia; order Anura; family Alytidae; genus Discoglossus; species Discoglossus pictus. The sequence goes on along the minus strand of CM050164.1, from coordinate 101,244,925 downwards.
TTAAAGGACAGCGATAAAAAATAATACAGAGCCCCATGAGCCCCAAAATAACCCTGTCACTCATGGGCACAATACAGAACCCATATTCCCTTCATTAACCCTGTCACTAATGATGGTCAATACAGACCCCCACAATCCATTAATTAACCCTGACATTCATGGGAGTCAATACAGAGCCCCATCAGCCCTTAATTAACCCTGTCATTCATGGGGGTCAATACAGACCCCCATAATCCATTAATTAACCCTGTCAGTCATAGGAGTCAATAAAGACCCCCATAAGCCCTTCATTAACCCTGTCACTCATTGAAGGGCCCAGCCGAGGGAAAGAAGAGGAGGAGTACGGGGAGATCTCGCCAAGGTAAGTTGAATGTATTTTATGTTTATTATATGTGATTTTGTGTGTATATGTTGTAGTAATCTACTGTTTATTTTTAACAGGGGCTGCGCCAGAGAAGAAAATAAGAAGGATGGGGACATGCTTGAAAGGTGAGTTGAATATTTAGAATATTTAGAATGTTTATTTTTGGAATGTGTGTAGTAGTGTTTTTTTTCCCTAGGGGGCGATCTGAAGGGACATCTGCAAAGGTAAGTGGTCTTAATTATTCTATTTTAGGTTAGATTTAGGGTTTGTGTATGTAGATAAGATTTAATGTATGTTAGATAGGGAGTATGTATTTTAGATAGGGGGTATGTATATATTTTAGATAGAGGGGTATCGTATTTTAGATAGAGGGGTATGTATGTATTTCAGATAAGGGGTATGTATGTATTTTAGCTAGGGGGGTTTGTATGTATATTAGATAGGGTATATTGTATTTTAGGTAGATTGTATTGCATTTGTAGGTGTTAATATGTTAGTGTAGAGGGTGGTTATTTTAGATTTAATGTTTTATTGGGGGGTATAGTGCAGTGTAGTGTTTGTATTTAGTGTCATGAGGGTTCTTCTGGACCCTCATGGCACTTATGGGGTTAATGTTAGGGTTGGGTTAATGGGGTATAGTTAGGGTTAATAGTGTAGTGCTTACACTTTGTGTCATGAGGGTGCATGGAACTTATAGTGTTATTACATGGGTTCATTAGCGTGCTACGGGGGTCTATATAGTTGAGGCACCCAGTAAACTCACATTGTGTGACAAACAGCATTTCAACACTTTTTTATTGCCCCGTCATTTTTGACAGGCAAGTCGCTAGTATTATTATAATATGTATGCCACAAAGTCAATGTCTGATTATCCGTTTCTAATGCATTGTGGAAAGTTTGAAAGTTTCTTTCCAGTTATCAATTTATATTGATATAGTATTTCAGTTCTTATATCGGCATTTGTTTTGAATAATTTTTTAAATTTTAAGGTAGATCTGAAATAGAACATTGCAGGTTGATCGATCTCCAAACAGTGATGCCTGATACTGTAAGTTAACCAATTACAGTGCACACCAAAAACATACATGTTCAGAACCATATCTGATCTTAACAAAACAGTGGATTATGAATGCACATTAATTGTGCCATGGTTAATTTATTATATACAAAATGTTTGAATTCAACCTGTAGATCTCTGATGTACATGTTTATTTCAGAATATCCTATACAATGCACATTTAAGAAAGACATTTCCATAAAGCAAATGCATAATTGGAAGATTACAGATCAGTAATCATATACAGTATATTGTTGTAATTGTGAGTTTGTCTGTAACGCTCACAAAGTTACAGGCTTGCTCATGTGCATAGCGCATGCCACAGACTGCCAATGGCACCCATCGCAAGGCACGCAAGATAGAGGGGGAGAGGCTCCGAACGTCCTTCGAGTTACAGGCTTAAAAAAAAATGTCGACGGTTAAACCCCGAAGCCCTATCCAATTATAGCAAATTAGCTTGCAACCTCACTTATGGGCTTCCTGTCTCTCCCCATGCACCCATTGCGTCCCTCGCCTGTCCCCCTGGGCCTATTGTGGGCCTCGTGGGCCAACGAGGGGGGGGGGGGACAGGCGAGGGCCGCAGTGGGCAAAGGGGGAGAGGCAGGGTAGCCGTAAGTGAGGTTGTAAGCTAAATTGCTATTCATTTGGCATCTTTTGGTGGCCTCCGAATGGCTCACGAGTTATGGGCTTGAAAAAAAATGGCGGATGTTTAACCAGTAACTTTTTTTCAATGCCGGAACTCGGAGCCAATTTGATCAATTTCCCCAAGCCCACAAATGTTTTCACACCCTTAAATGGCAAAAGGAGAATAGGGAAGGGAGAGGGGGGAGAAAGACACAGGGGAAGGAGACTCGGGAGAGAGGGGAAAGAGACACAGGGGAGAGAGTGGGGGAAAGAGACACAGGGATGAGAGAGGGGTGAAAGAGACACAGGGGAGGGAGTGGGGGGAAAGACACACAGTGGAGGGAGACAGGGAGGAGACATGGGGGAGGGAGGGGAGGCAGAAGAGACACAGGGGAGGGAGAGGGAGGGAAGAGACACAGGGGAGGGAGTGTGGGGAAAGACACACAGGGGAGAAGACGGCGAAGAGACATGGGGGAGGGAGGGGAGGGCAAAGAGATACAGGGGAGGGAGAGGGAGGGAAGAGACACAGGGGAGGGAGTGGAGGGAAAGAGACACAGGGGAGGGAGAGGGGGAAAAGAGACACAGGAGGGAGTGGTGGGGGAGAGGCACAGGGGAGGGTAGAGCTGGGCAAAGAGACACAGGGCATGGAGAGGGGAAAGTGACACAGGGCAGGTAGAGGGGGCAAAGAGACACAGGGGAGGGAGAGAGGGAGAAAGAGAAACAAGGGAAGGAGAGGCGGAAAGAGACACAGGGGTAAAAAATGGGGAGAGGGGGAAGAGAGACACGGGAGGGAGTGGGGGAAAGAGACACAGGAGTGAGAGATGGAGGGAAATATACACAACGGAGGGAGTGAGGGGGAAAGAGACACAAGGGAGAGACAAACAACAGATAGTACATAAACAGATAAAAAACACAATGTATAACACTATATTATGCCGTCATTTTTGATGGGCAAGTCACTAGTAGACAATAAGCATTGTATTATATTACTTTATGTTATATCAATTGATACATTATTGGTAGCACTGCTTGAGAATCAGCAAAGGGTAGAATTGTTCATTCTAAACTGTATGTATCCATCCAAATCTTTCTCCTCCCAACCTTTTTTCCCATACAGCGCAATAAGGAGCTGTGTCTTATTTTTTATTTTTTTCAATGACACTTGTTGGTAGATGAATGAGATTACCTTTTATGTTATGATAATTGTTACACAATGGCCATTAACCTCCCCTAAAAGACTGATACTTGCTAGTTGCCTTATATTGTGTACACTTGTTTGTGTAAACATTAATAAAGATAACTCTCAAGAATTGGTGTCACCACTCCCAGGTACTATGTACCTTAGTTTCCCACATGTACTACCTCCCTCATAATGGAGTAAATCAGGACGACACCACCCGGCCTTATGTTATTCTGAATAGAGCTAATCTTATTGGCTAGATCATAATTCCTGCGGTTGCTGGCTTCTGGGAAATCTCTTCCCCTGTACCAATAACAGAGAAGGGATTGGTTACCAAGACTGGGTGCAAAATTCACTGAATTAAAACATCAATGTAACCAGCTGAATGTTCACATTGCTGGTCCCTGACAAACTGGTGGTAGAGGTGGGATTCGCCATTGCATGCACTAGTGTAGTATGATGATAGAATATGAGGATCACTGTATGGTTGAAGCATAGCAACTTGTTGGATCCGATCACACCCGGACATTTGTATTATGTGAGTGACTAGGTGGAGGAACAGTGTTAGAACTGTTATGATTTGGCGGACTAGCAGGGGTGGTTCAACCAGTAAATGCTGTTTAGCTACCAGTTGGATATAATCAGAGGTGTCATATTGAGTTGGTTATTGCAGATGCTTCTGTGACTCTGGCTGTTTTCTTACACTGGTTCATCCTCAGCCACAAAGCTTTGATGACCAAATTAGTAGATGAGGGCCAGAGACTTTCCATCCCAGTGATGAGGGAGCACATAGACTGGGGTACAAGGTAGGCTTTAGAAAAGTTAGGGTGATGAGTGGAATACCAGCCAATGTAGTGCCACAGATTGAAAGCCCTTGTCCCAGATCATGCCTGACCTGGAGCAAGGGCCAGGTGAAAGTGATGATCAGAAAGAGGAGACCACAGGGTGTATTATGCATTGGGGAAAATTGGAGACTCTTATGGAGACCCTTATCCAGGAATTGTCTGCTAGAACCTCAAGGGAAGCAAGGGCTTTTGTATGATCAGAAGGTCTGAGCAAGGGAGTTTCTACATCGGTGTTGAGAACTTATGTTGGTCCCTAACCCTCAGAATAAATTATAAGTCTCATAGGAAGGGCACCACATGACAATTTGAAAGCCTTCAGAAGGCTATCCATATAAATATGCTTAAACCCTATCAAAGCCAGGATTTCAACTTGCTAGATATGAGGACCAGTATTTAGGGCACTGGGTGGGAAATGGAAAGGACGTAACTTGAGCCTGTTAATACTGAGTCCAGAGATAGATGTCTTACCCCCTCCAGAAAATAAAAAGCGGGTTATGGCATTTTTGGGCACTGCTGATTAATATTCCTAATTTGTGTCTGTTAACAGCACCATAACCAACCCTCTCACCGATCTGAAGATACCCTTGCTGATCCAATGGAACCCTGCTTGCGTATAAGTCTTCAGTGATTACAAGGCAGCTTGGCCAGTGTTAGCCATCCCAAATTACATTCATCCATTTATGTTACAAACCAATGCATCAACTAATGGGATTAGACTTGTGGTGAATGATCAAGGAGAGGAACACATGATCACTTACGTAACCGTATCTGCTAGCACAGGAGGTGAGCTAGTTGGCCATTGAAAAAGAGTGTTTGGCCGTAGTATGGATCCTCAAAAAACTACAACCCTACAATTGTTAGAGGGAATACACTGTAATTACAGATCATTATCCTCTTTGTTGGTTGAATCGGATGGCTGGGGACTTATAATATCATGTTTGTGACAAGGGTGTATCCACCAAAATGTGGATGGTTATCATGGCGAGTGGATCAGTAAGAGTTACCATCTTTGACCCATTGAAGGTCTTGGCCATCTTGGGACACTATAAGAGGGCGTGGTTGTTACACAATGGCCAATAACAACCCCATTAAAAGAGCTAGTTGCCTCCTGTTGTGTGCCATTGTGAGTAAATAGGTTTGTTTTATAGGCCTGGTTATCTACTTAGAGTGCAGCTTCTTTCAGCTCACTTGTGCCTTTCAATGGGAGAAATATCCTGTAGTATATCCGTCTGTCCTCACTCAAAAGAGTTCTCCAGCCAAGAAAGACAAGGCAATTTTACATGGAACATCACCAGATGTGCATTTCTGCCTCTCTTGGGCATACCTCCCATCTCTTCCTGATCCTTTCTCTAGTGCTGGGGAATCAAGAGGGGTACAATGAATACTTAGAACTTGAGACAATCATACAGTGAGTGTTGCTAATAATACAGAACATGCGGAGGAGTGACTCTCATGAGAACTAACAACCTAGGAATAGGACTATCTATTGCAAAGGTTTATCTTTTCAAATGAGCTACTGTTGAAAAGGCAAACATTTGACTCATACTAATTGGCACAACTCAGGAAGTCAATTTTAAGTGTACTGCACCACAGAAGCAGAAATGAATGCCAGTTTTAATTATTTTGTCTATCTGCTGTTTACATTTCCAATGAGGGTGTTCATTTAATTAACTGTAAAGAAACAATTATATTAAAGTCTTGTGTATTGGTAAGTTATAATATTGACTTAATCAACAAATGAGAATTAGGTTTTACTTGCAAGTGCTGTGAAAGAATGATACATCGCCTTATTATCTCAATGCTAAAGGACCCACAGGACCTACCATTCAACAAAGATTAACCTATTTATAGGAAACTATTAAAATCAGGCTGCACGGATCTAATTATTGTTAATTTAATCAGACATAGGAGGGTGGACAATGCTTGATTTCCTTGATTGGGCACCATTATTTATGTCATTGTCATTGTGAACATAAATTTGTTACTTTTACAGCTGAGTAGGTTAAAATAATTATCTTAATCAAAATTATGCTATGTCAGTTTATTTAGATAAATCCATTAACCTCAATACAAACTCTATTCACTGTTATATCATAATATGACAATAAATTAGTTGTAGGAGTCTGTGATGGGCTGACAACAGCGTGCAAAAGCTCTTTAGAAATGCAATATATTCTGTCTTACATTTACTGTTCTGATCTTGTTTTTTTTTTTTTACATTTTTGTATTTGAAATAATGTGGAAATATAAATCACTGTTATTCAAATTAAATTGCTGATCTAATATAGTTGTAAAACCATATGCTAAAATCAATTATTGAAACTATCACACAAATTCACTTTTTTATAGTATCCAAAATGTGCACTGTATATTCAGTTCTCTGTCACAGATAGCATCTATGAATGTGGATGGTGAAGATGTTATCCGGCCTAATGCTTCTGTGACTGTGATAAAGGGATTTTCAATATGTCTCACAGCTTTCAAAAATGTTTCATCTGTGTTTATTTTATATTTCTTTGCAGACTGCATTATTTCTCACTGCCAAATAGCTGTCTCTGGCCCCCACAAAAAATGACTAAAAGGTAAATTAAGGAATGTATCAATCATTAGTCTTAGTGTAATCTGATATACACATAGCTACATGAAGTTTATTATACATATATTTTTTCTGGTTATATTTTACTTCAATAAAACATTGGTTCTTTCCATTCTTATCCTTTATCTAGTCAGGAATTTGTCACCTTTGCACCATTGCTCCATATTATTCCTCCACTTTCCCCTACATCTTATTTTTTCCATGTTCGGTTACTCTTTCCTTTTCTTTCTCTGCATACTAATCTTTTCCTTTTTTATTGTCCACTTCTAATTCTCAACTTTAAGGTCCATTTTATATTAATGGTATGCTATTATGACTCTGAATTGATATTGTGCAAAATAAATAAATCACTACAACCTGTAACTTTTGATTATTGTATTCTATTTTGATTTAGTGGTAGCAGTCATCTTGTTTTTGTTGCTGATGGGATTATAGACCTGAGACGAATGTGAGGAACCTTGCATAACATATATATTCAGTTCTGATAATAGACTGCCACTTTCAATTTTCACTTGACAATATAACTAAGTAGTACAAAAACTCTTAATAGGATAACCGATTCACTGAGGCTATATACCAACTAGCAGACCAACATTAAAGCTTCAACAACATGCACAGTGTTCTTAAAGGTCCGTAAAACTCACCTACATATCCTCTGCACCATTAGATAGAGGGTGAAAAATCATGGTGAAAAAGTGTTTTAATTTTTAAAATTGATGAAGAATTGGTGGAGTTATGATCAGTTGAAATCTCCCTGTTTCAGTGAGCTAACTGTGTCTGAATTAGTAATGAGCTCTTTACCATTATTTATGCAGGCTCTTGTGGGATGGCTTCAAGGGCTAAAATAAAATGACAATATCTAAATTATTATTGATCAATTTTAAAAATGTAAACAATTTTTCCACATGATTTTACACCCTCTAACTGATGGTGAAGAGCACATATGATGACTTTTGTGGTCCTTTTGTTAGTTTGTGAACTGTGTCCCCAACTACAGTGATCTTTTAATCACTTCAATGCTGAGGTCGGTTTTGACAGTTCTATGGTGTATGTCTATAAATAGAAATTCAGTGTTGGCAATCCCATACCATTATATGGGCTATTAGACCCCTCATTTGAAAAAAACTATTTCCATTTTCCTTGTGAGTGCACTTACTTATCTTAAGCAGGTCAGAAGACCTGTATTTCCATAGTATTTCACAATGAACAGTATTACCACTGCTAATAAGTATTCTGGGTCGGAATGTGGGGCCTGCTGTAGGCTTATCCATGGATTAGGGTACAGTGCCATAACCCACTTACAGGTTGCAGTTTGCCACTAAGGTACACTGTTCACTGAGAAATTAGGTTGCATTCACCTCACCGGTGACACTAATAATATTTCCATTATTTACTGATATTTGTTGGAGGTCTCTATTCAGTATTGCCTGGACACAAATTCTTTTTTTCTATCTATCTGTAGGGACATTTAGCCAGAAATGGGGTATGTATATAGGTAGTATCCTACAGATAGAAGGGGTATCTCTCGAGGTCACAGGGTTCTACTACGCTTACCTGTGGTGTGGAGGTCTTGACCACACTTGCTTTGTCCAGGCATTGATATCCAACTTTATTGTAGTTTACTACCAAACCAGGATTTTTAAACGGGTGTGATATATTATGGGTGTGACCAGTGAGTGTAAATGATACACATATATATTTTTAACATCAGCGATTTTTCTTTGGTGCAATAAAGTTTTCTTTTTTTCGATAATGTTGTACTTTCAACTCTAGCAGGTAGTGTCTATGTACAGTGTTTTGTGCATGTTTGTATACAGTTGTTTTTGGACTGTGGTAGTTTGGAATTGCTGTTAATAATAATAAAAATAATAATAATAATAATAATAATAATCATCATCAAATGCTTTGATGAACTAACCAAGCAGCATTGTTTACAGTGAGAATGCTAGTGCACAGCAAATACTACAGTTAATGTGATGGGCCAGTAAAAAATCATTTATGGGCTGTCAATATGTAACCAGATTTATATTCAGAGTAATGTAATTCATCTCTAAGACAAAATAGGGATCAATACTGCACAGTATTAGGCCATTACTGTGCAGTATTTCATTCTACAATGTGAGCTACACAGTACCCAAAAGGAACATTGTACGTATGGTTCTCTAAAGCTAAAAAAATGTTTCTTTCTAAAACACTTTTGCTCTTGCCTTGACATAAAGTGCAAGTTTTGAAAGATGTACATGGACTAGGGTGTGCAGTGGTATTTGGTGTCACCATTTAAAAGACCACAGTATATTTTCAACAGTTTTAGTGTCTGACTACTAGAAATGTCTATACGTACCTATTGCATTCACTATTATAAAAAGGCTCATATACACATTCACATCTCTTCCCAACATTGATAGAGATATTCCTTCTCTTGTTTTATATATTATTTGTATTATTTGCTGATTAATTTTATAAAGAAGCTGTGGAGTCATACTACAATATATTGATTAGATCAAACAATGCATTACATTATGTTTACAAAACAAATGTCAAATCAGATGGTATTTTGTCATATGAAAGCATTTCCCTATTTTCCTAGAAAAATAAATTGCAGGATAATTACCAACTCGACTAGAAATTATTATTCATTTTGTAGTTTTCTCATTGTAGTGAGCTTATTCTGTTCTACAAATTATCGGTGAAAAAAAATATTTTTTTTACAAGAAAATGATCTAAATGCTTAAGCTAACACACTTTTTATATTTTCCTAAATATTCTTCATATACTGTTAGAACAATAAGGAGCTCCATTGCAATGGGTAAAATTAAATTTATCACTAAATAAATTACGTTTTTTTTTTTTATTAGTATTCACAGTAGTGGGGACTTATATGTGCTAACAGTACAATTCCCAATAGGGAAATTTAGCCACAAAAAAATCAAGATGATTTAACCAATCCAATCACTCAGTAACATTCACTAACAAGAATATCTACATTAAAAAAACAAAAAACTAATACACTACTTTATGGCAAAAATAAATGTCATTACATACTGTCACAACCACTTCTTCTCTTGGGCCTGCCCAGAACCTAGTTCTGACCTACATAGTGGTACGTGATGGTTCTTGTCATTATCCCTGTTAGCAGGAACAAAACCGGACCGGTATTGGACAACCAGAAGGACCACAGGAACACAGTTACTGGCTGTAACTCTTCTTTAGGAAGATGTAGAATTTGTAATCCCAATGATAAGGCTTAACCCATCCCTCCATAATAAACACACGTGTAATTCAGCATATTTGTCCACATCTATCACCATCAAGTCCCATCCCTTTAGCGAACATTCCCATAAGCCAATCCTCATGCCTCCTTCTCCTAGGCACGTGGCCAATTTGTTAATCAATGCCTGACTGCTCCCCTAATGACTCCCAGGTACCCTGGAGCTTGGGACAGTAATTAACAAATTACTCTTTTGTTCAATTTGGCCGGCGGCAAGCTGGCTAATTAAGGAAGGAGACAGTTTGTCTAGTGACCTACGTGACTATGTATCCTGGCCCCACTGAGATACAGCTGCAGTCAGACATTGCAAGCCTATAGTGCCTTGCAAAAGTATTCACCCCCCTTGACATTTTCCATGTTTTGTTGTCTCACAACCTGGAATTAACATGAATTGTTTGAGGATTTGCATCATTTAATTTACAGAACATGCCCACAACTTTAAAGATATTTTTTTTATTTTTATTTTTGTGAAGCAAACAACAAATAGGACAAAATAACAGAAAAAGTCAATGTGCATAACTATTCACCCCCATAAAGTCAATACTTTGTAGAGCCATGTTTTGCGGCAATCACAGCTCCAAGTCTCTTTGGATAAGTATCTTTGAGCTTGCCACATCTTACCACTGGGATTTTTGCCTATTCCTCCTTGGAAAACTTCTCCAGCTCCTTCAAATTGGATGGTTTGCGCTTGTGAACAGCAATCTTTAAGTCTGACCACAGATTTTCCATTGGATTGAGGTCTGGGCTTTGACTAGGCCATTCCAACACATTTACATGTTTCCCCTAAACCCCTCAAGTGTTGCTTTAACAGTATGTTTGGGGTCATTGTCCTGCTGGAAGGTGAACCTCCGTCCTAGCCTCAAATCACGCACAGATTGGTACAGGTTTTGCTCAAGAATATCCCTGTATTTAGCACCATTCATCTTTCCCTCCACTCTGACCAGTTTCCCATTCCATGCTGCTGAAAAAAATCCCCACAGCATGATGTTGCCACCACCATGTTTCACTGTGGTAATGGTGTTCTTTGGGTGATGTGATGTGTTGGGGTTGCGCCAGACATAGCGTTTTCTTCAATGGCCTAAAAGTTCCATTTTAGTCTCATCCGACCAGAGCACCTTCCTCCATACATTTTGGGAGTCTCTCACATGCGTATGTGACAAGCTCCCAAAGTGGCAACAACTATATGTCCCAAGGGAACAATGTTGGTTAATTAGATCTCCCTTTAACAGCACTCTACTAAATTCCTTAGACCCCTTGTTTTTTCTGAGCCCTAGACCCCGGCACCCCAGAACTTGGACCCCTTTCCCAGAGGATGTGGACACCAGAGGATGTGGATACCAAACACACTAGGACCACTGCCCATACATTCTGAGTTCTGGTAAAAAAACATATCACACAGTTCAAATTATGCATACTAGAGATGTCGCGAACATAACATTTTCCGTTCGCGAACCGCGGACGCAAATTTCATCAAATGTTCGCGAACGGGCGAACCGGGCGAACCGCCATAGACTTCAATGGGCAGGCAAATTTCAAAACCCACAGGGACTCGTTCTGGCGACAATAGTGATGGGAAAGTTGTTTTAAGGGGACTAACACCTGGACTGTGGCATGCCGGAGGGGGATCCATGGCAAAACTCCCACTGAAAATTACATAGTTGATGCAGAGTCTGGTTTTAAGCCATAAAGGGCATAAATCACCTAACATTCCTAAATTGTTTGGAATAACATGCTTTAAAACATCAGGTATGATGTTGTATCGATCAGGTAGTGTAAGGGTTACACCCGCTTCACAGTAACAGACCAATCTCCCCGTTTAATGCACCGCAAACAACCGCAAACAGTCCCTTTGCACAACCGCAAACTCCACATTTGCACAAGGTTGGATACCAAGCTAGCCATGTCCCATTCCTTGTCCTCACTGATGTCATTGAAGGTCTCTTCCTCCACCCAGCCACCAAGGGTCCCCAAAGGGTGACAACAAGCCCCCTGGGACGCCTGCTGTGTTTGGTCTTCCACCTCCTCAAAGCCACCTTCCTCCTCTGACTCCTCTTCTTCAGACTCCTCTCTCTGCGTTGCCTCTGCCTGCGTTATTATAAGGTGTGTACTGTTAAGTAGTACTATTCCTATCGGTTTAATCCCTGTTACGTCCACTATTAGGGGAGGTGTATATGGCATTGATTTTTGGAAGCGGGAGATGAAAAAAGATGCTTGGTCGGTCCTCCCACTTCAAATTTGGGGAACTGCGCGTGCAATCTAAGGTGCCACCAGATAGGAGTGGTGTGTTCAGTTGTACTATTTATTCCTATCGGATTCAATAAAGCCAATAAACCTGGCCATTTACTAGCCAGGAAACTACAAAACAACACAAAATAGGATACTTCAAATTAAGACCTTGAAGGGAGAAAAAACAACAAACCCAAATAAGATCCAGAAGATTTTTACAAAATTTTACAATACCCTTTATACGGCAACAAAACACATAGATCTACACAAAATTAGGGGATTTCTTAATTCCTGTGACCTCCCCTTAATAGAAGAAAATGACTTAGAGACTTTAAATGCCAAAGTGACCCTAGAGGAAGTGAGAAAAGCAGTCCAGAACCTCAAACCTGGTAAAGTCACCAGGCCCAGACGGGTACACCAATTTATATTATAAAAAATTTATAGACATATTAGGCCCGCACTTGGTCACTCTAATAGAGTTCTAGAAGGCAAGCAAACAACAGCAGAGCTGAACAGGGCAGATATTTCTCTATTCCCTAAGGAGGGTCGAGATGCCCTAGAACCAAAAAACTACAGGCCAATATCATTACTAAACTGTGATACAAAGATCCTGTCAAAAATAATAGCGGATAGAATGTCATGCTTCTTGCCTAAGTTAATACATAATGACCAAGTAGGCTTTGTCTCCCACAGGCAAGCGGGAGACAACATTAGAAAAGTCATGAACCTACTGTACCACACCAAAGCCTCTAAAATTCAAGCCTGTCTTATGGCCTTTGACATTGAAAAGGCGGTTGATTCCCTAGAGTGGACTTACCTATACGCCACGCTTGAAAAATTTGGTATTAAAGGCCAATTCATAAATCTCATTCACTCATTATACAAATAATCCAGGGCAAGGTTACAGATTCCGGGAGATGAGAGAACCTTAATTGAAATAGAAAGAGGAACAAGACAGGGGCGCCCCCTTTCTCCCCTTCTATTCGCAATAGCAATAGAAACCCTGGCTCAGATAATTAGGGCCAACGCTGGGATCACAGGCATAAAAATAGGCCATCACCATTTCAAAACTTGTCTATTTGCAGACGACCTGCTGTGTATGCTCTCAAACCCTACCCAATCGGTCCCAGAGTTGATTCGAACTATGGAGGAGTTTGGTCAGTTTTCTGGCCTTAAACTGAACATAGAGAAGACAGAAGCACTAGCGATTGACTTAACAGCAGTAGAGAAGCAGGGTCTCCAAGAGAAGTTTAATATTAAGTGGGATAAGAACCACATAAACTACCTGGGAATCCGACTAACCCCTAAGCTAGAGGACTTGTACAAAGCCAACCACTCCAAACTTTATAAAACAATAATTAATGACCTGAGTAAATGGACAAAGTATAGGTTATCATGACTAGGGAGAATAAATACGATAAAAATGAATGTGCTTCCTAGGTTACTCTACATATTTCGAACACTCCTGATCCCGATTAAATAAAAAGAATTAGAAAATATTCAAAGGAAAATATTTCAGTTTATCTGGAACCACTCTCCCTCACGCATCACAAAGAAAATGATGTACCTTCATAAGTCAGAGGGGAGACTATCAACCGGCCTGGGTGTATTTAGAGCACAACACTTTAAGGCCCTTAACCTGGGACAAGGTGGCTTGGCTATCCGAATTGCCTCAGAGCCTTAAAAACTCGCCAAACCCCCTAATCAGACTCACTATCATACTGGAAATGGGCCAAGAAACACCAGGGTTTGTTCCCTGGATCCACCCAAATGACCCCAATTCTTGACCACCCTCAGGCCCAGAAACACATGAGCACAACATCACAACACTGGTGGAGGTCAAGGAAACTAGATAGACTGGGAGACTGGTTAGTAAAGGGCCAGATGCTCACCTATGAGCGACAAGCATGAGCTACTGCTGTCGGAACATTACAATTACTGTAGGCTGAGGCATTTCACACACTCCCTGACCCAGAAAAAGGGGACACCGGTCTTAAATTGGTTCTCCAAAATTTGTAAAGATAAACCTCTATCAAGGGGGATCATTGTATTGCTTTAAAAATATAAAACATTTGTTACTGGTTGAAGCGACACTGGGGGAAGGACCAGAGTGGGGGAGCCCTGGAGACCCTTCAGAAGCAACCGGCGGCAAAATCATCCCAGGAAAGGAGAGGTCACTTACTGAAGCCTGCCCAAGGGTGATTGCTCAGGTTAGATATTGTAAATAATAAGCTAATACTGCTGGAGGGATGATAGCTAATAGGACTTTGGTGTTTCCTGCAGATATACTCTTTACTATTGTCTGTTTTACCATGTTTTAGGTATCTCTTAAATTGCAATCACAGTAAAAAATAAGAAAAATTATTAACCTAAAAAGTAAAAATAAGAAGGACTAGCCAGCTAACTTTCACAAAATGTCTTTATTGTAAATATGTATTTTTGCACAACTGTTATGGAAGACTGTTCAAAAATGCTTTATTTTTCATTACATGCTGTACGCCTTCTGACAATAAAAGAATTTAAATGCAAAAATTAGGTATTGTTGCAGCGACCAGAAAAATTGATGTTAGTTTGCCAGGCAGAAAGTGCCCTAAAACATTGCGTCTTGAACCCTAGTTGGTGGCGGATAAGTCATGCAAGTCATCCGGCATTCAGGGATAAAATACAGCAGCGTGTGGGCCATTATTAGCTCCAGGCAGCTCATCTATCAGGCATTTTTTAATCGAATTTATCGCCCACTGTTAGTCCCTTCGGGATCCATCCCTCATTCATCTTAATAAAGGTGAGGTAATCTAGACTTTTTTGACCTAGGCGACTTCTCTTATCAGTGACAAAACCTCCTGCTGTACTGAAGGTCCTTTCTGACAGGACACTTGAAGCGGGGCAGGACAGAAGTTCTACTGCAAATTGGGATAGCTCAGGCCAAAGGTCAAGCGTGCACACCCAGTAGTCAAGGGGTTCATCGCTCCTCATAGTGTCGATATCTGCAGTTTAGGCGAGGTAGTCTGTTACCTGACAGTCGAGTCGTTCTCTGAGGGTGGACCCCAAAGGGCTGTGGCGATGCTTAGGACTTAAAAAGCTCTGCATGTCCTCCATCAACAACATGTCTGTAAAGCGTCCTCTCCTTGCCGGCGTGGTCGTGGGAGGAGGAGGATTATGTTCGCCTCTTCCGCTGTTAGATTGCCGTTGTGCTGTGACATCACCCTTAAACGCTGTGTAAAGCATACTTTTTAATTTATTTTAGAAGTGCTGCATCCTTTCCGACTTATGGTAATGTGAGGAATTGACTCTGCTGAGTTTTGAACCCTGGTCCCCAGGCTGCTATACCTCTTCCCTACCACTGCGCCAGCCTGCCTTTTGTGAATTTCATTGAGATCTGATAAGCTTGACTGTGCTAGCAATAGTATCAGTACCTAAGTCTCGTCAGCTGTGTCTGGTCAGGTGTCTAGTCCTTGGCCTATATACGGCACTTTCTGTCAAATGTACCTTACCAGATTACTGTGTGGTTCCTGATCACTTCAATAAAGCTTGTTCCTGTTTCACCTACAAATTGCTGAACTAGATTATTGCTGACCTTGGCTGCTGGTCTCCACAACCTTGTGATTCCATATCATTACAGAATAATCTGGCCGCTTTCATGGAGACCGCCGGGTCAGATTCTGCATTGGCCCAGCAGGTTGCTTTATTTGCAAGAACTGTGCAGACCCAGGCACAGACAATTCAAGTGCTACAGGACCAGGTAGCTGAACTGCAGGCCCAACAGGTTGCTTTTACTGCAAGAAATGTGCAGACCCAGGCACAGACCATTCAAGTGCTGCAGGACCAGATAGCTGAACTGCAAAATAAAATTCAGTCAATGCACAGTGAGTATACCAGCTACAGGGCACGAGATGTTGCGGCTGCTACTGTTACACCTGCACAAGATGCCCGCTTGCCCCTACCAGAAAAGTTTGGAGGAGATCGCAAAAAATTTAGGGGTTTCCTAAATCAATGCCATTTGCACTTCATGATGTTACCTCAACGATTTCCATCTGAAAGAGAGAAGGTGGGATTTATTTTTTCCCTATTTAAAGATGAAGCCCTGGCTTGGGGCTCCCCTCTTCTGGAACAGGACAGTCCAGTCTTGGGTAATCTAAATGACTTTCTTGAGGCCATGTGCCTAGTTTTTGATGACCCAAATCGATGTGCTACAGCAGAAGCCACTCTCCTTCATTTGCATCAAGGGAGGCGCTCGGTGGCTGAATATCCTGCTGAATTCAGACAGTGGGTTGCTGATACTACCTGGAACCAATCAGCCCAGAGGTTCCACTTCAGAAAAGGTCTCTCAGAAGCTATAAAAGATGAGCTAGCTCGTGTTGATCTTCCTGCTGACTTTGATGCATTTGTGCGTTTGGCTATCCGTATTGATCGGAGACTTTCTGAAAGAAGATTGGAAAGACAGGGCTCTTTTAGACCAAGTACTACTCCAATTTCCTATTCAAGAACTTCTACTCCGATCCCACAAACACCTACAGACTCTGAGCCAGAGGCTATGCAGGTAAATCTAATAAGAGGGCCATTATCCAACGAAGAAAAACAGTGGCGACGCACTCACAATTTATGCCTGTATTGTGGTAGTGCAGAGCACTATGCCATCAATTGCCCTAGCAAATACAAAAGAACAATAGCTATGGCAGCTGAGGGTGCACAGATTCAACACCAATCCCAGATTTAAGATCAACTGGATTCTGTCACACAACCCTTGTTTTCTCTGGCTCATGGTGAAGAGGGTCACGTTGCAATGTGGTGATCGTAAAATTTCAACTACAGCTATGATAGATTCTGGAGCAGGCGGAAACTTTATGGACATTAAATTTGCAGCAGGAAATAGAATTCAGTCTATCCCTAATTCTTCACCTGTGTTAATGGAGACAGTTGACGGTTCTCCACTTACGTCAGGACCGGTTACACATGAGACTGTGCCCTTAAAGTTGACTGTGGAAGTGAATCACCATGAGGCTATCTCTTTCCACCTAATTTCCTCAACACAGTTTCCAGTGATTTTGGGGGTACCTTGGCTTGCTCTGCATAACCCACAGATTGATTGGAAGATCAGAACTTTGTCCTTTCCTTCCGAACACTGCTTAATGAATTGTCAACCCACTAAGGTAACACCTGTTGCCACAACAAGTAATGAAATAGTCGCTACAAACTTGACTAAGCTTCCTCTACAATATTCAGGATTTTGCAGATGTTTGTGATAAGAAGAATGCTGATCAGCTTCCACCACACAGGCCTTATGATTGCCCAATAGAGCTGTTGCCTGGGGCTGCTATCCCATTTGGCTGTATATATTCCCTTTCTGAGCCTGAATTGAAAGCTCTTCGTGAATACCTACAAGAAAATCTTGCCAAAGGCTTTATTCGACCATCTACTTCTCCAGCAGGAGCTCCTATTTTCTTTGTAGAAAAGAAAGATGGCAACCTACGGCCATGCATTGATTACAGGGACATTAATAACATCACTGTTAAAAACCGCTACCCCTTGCCTCTGATTCCTGAACTTTTGGAGAGACTTTGCTCAGCTAAAATATTTACGAAGCTTGATCTTCGGGTGGCATATAATCTGGTTCGCATAAGATCCAATGATGAATGGAAAACAGCTTTCAGAACCAGGTACGGGCATTACGAATATCTAGTAATGCCTTTTGGGCTGTGTAATGCCCCTGCAACTTTCCAGCATCTTATCAATGATGTACTACGAGATCTCCTGGATCAGTTTGTTGTGGCATATTTGGATGATATCCTAATATTCTCTGATAATCTTGAAAACCACAGAAAACAGGTCCGTATAGTTCTAGAGCGCCTTCGTACCCACCGCCTATACATTAAACTAGAAAAATGTGAGTTTGAACAAACAGAAATTCAATTCCTGGGGTATGTAATAACTCCCAAAGGTTTAAGTATGGACGCAAGTAAAATTAAAGTTGTGCTGGACTGGCCCATCCCCAAGAATGAAAAAGATGTTCAGAGATTTGTGGGGTTTGCCAATTTTTACAGGCGTTTCATTAAGAATTTCTCTGCCGTTATTACACCGATCACTGAACTCACACGTAAAGGGACTCCTTTTCAGTGGTCCGATAAGGCGGATACCGCATTTTCCCGATTGAAGACTCTGTTTACCTCTGCCCCTGTCCTGGTACATCCTCAGCCGGAATTACCATTTATTGTGGAAGTTGATGCTTCTGATTCAGCTGTTGGTGCTATACTGTCTCAAAGGACTGGACCTAAGATGCTGTTATATCCGTGTGCATTTTATTCCCACCAGATGGTGCCAGCAGAAAGAAACTATGACATAGGGAATAAAGAACTATTGGCTATAAAAGCTGCCTTCACCGAATGGAGACATCTCTTGGAGGGAGCTACCCATCCAATTACTGTCCTCACAGATCACAAAAATCTGGAATGTATTCGATCAGCAAAGAGACTGTCAGCCAGACAAGCACGCTGGTCCCTATTCTTCTTCGAGGTTTAATTTTTTGGTAACATACCGTCCTGGCTCCAAGAATGGTAAGGAGGATGCCTTGTCTAGAATAGCTGACCCCCTCCATACTACCGTAACCAAGACCACCATCTTGCCGGAGGATATATTTATAGGAGTTACTTTTCCTTCTGATCTGATGTCTCGCATTAAAAAGGGCTACGCTGAAGACCCAGTTCTTCGTGATCCTCCTCGTGACCTCCATTTGACGATGCTTAATGGGTTTTGGATTTTTCAACAACGTCTGTTTGCTCTGGAGTCAGTGCGACTGGACCTTTTACGTCTCTACCATGACTCAAAACCAGCAGGTCATCCAGGAATCCGAAAGACGCAAGACCTACTTGCCCGATCCTTTTGGTGGCAGAAGTATCATAAGGGTGTTAAGAAGTATGTGTCCTCTTGTGATGTATGTGCCAGACATAAGACTCCTCGCTCATCCCCTGTTGGCTTGCTTCAGCCTCTTCCGATTCCTCATCGTCCCTGGGGATCTATATCCATGGACTTTATTGTGGAACTACCTCCCTCTAAGGAACACACTACCATTCTTGTTGTTGTGGACAGGTTAACTAATATGGGTCATTTCATACCAGCTCGTGGTCTCCCTTCAGCTAAACAGACGGCTGACCTGGTTATTCGGGAAATATTTCGCTTGCATGGAGTGCCTGATGAAGTAGTTTCTGACATTGGAGTGCAGTTTACATCTCGTTTTTGGAAACATTTTTGTTCTAATCTAGGTATTAATGTAAATCTGTCGTCAGCTTTTCATCCTCAAAGTAATGGACAGACTGAGCGAACCAACCACACTTTGGAGCAATATTTGCGGTGCTATATTAGTTACCTGCAGGATGACTGGCTGGATTTTCTACCCACGGCGGAGTTTGCCTATAACAATGCCCAACACTGCTCCACTTCTTTGAGCCCATTTTTTGCCAACTATGGTTACCATCCGACCTTTCTAGTCATTCTCCCAATTACTACTTCCATTCCTGCTCTCACTGACCGGCTAACCGCCTTACGTGATTCCCAAGCACTGTTGAAAGAGACTCTTTTGGAGGCTCAGGAATTTTACAAAAGAGCTGCTGATAGGCATAGAAAGGAGGCCCCAGTCTATCACGTTGGTGACAAGGTGTGGCTGTCAACAAAGAATATTAAGCTTCGGATTCCTTCTCATAAATTGGGTCAAAGGTTCATGGGACCTTTTGAGATCATTGCTCAGATCAATGCTGTCACTTTCCGTTTGCAACTCCCGAATTCCATGAAAATACATCCAGTGTTTCACGTTGCACTGCTTAAACCTTTTCATGAAAATACTTTCCCTGGCCGAGCCCGGCCTGCCCCACCTCCAGTCCTCGTGGATGGTGAGGATGAGTACGAAGTGGAAAAAATTCTTGACTCCAGGATCTTCCGTAACAAGCTTCAGTATCTGGTTCGCTGGAAAGGCTATGGTGAGGAGGAGAGTTCGTGGGAACCAGTGGACAATATTCACGCTCCTGATCTCCTTCGGTCTTTTCATGTGCAGTACCCTGCTAAACCAGGTAATAGGGCATCCAGAGGCTGCACCTATAGAGGCGGGGGTAATGTGAGGAATTGACTCTGCTGGGTTTTGAACCCTGGTCCCCAGGCTGCTATACCTCTTCCCTACCACTGCACCAGCCTGCCTTTTGTGAATTTCATTGAGATCTGATAAGCTTGACTCTGCTAGCAATAGTATCAGTACCTAAGTCTCGTCAGCTGTGTCTGGTCAGGTGTCTGGTCCTTTGCCTATATAAGGCACTTCCTGTCAAATGTACCTTGCCAGATTATTGTGTGGTTCCTGATCACTTCAATAAAGCTTGTTCCTGTTTCACCTACAAATTGCTGAACTGGATTATTGCTGACCTTGGCTGCTGGTCTCCACAACCTTGTGATTCCATATCATTACAGGTAATTTGGTAAAATTTCAGGCACTTTCTGCTTATACCGGGGGTCTAGTAGCGTTGACACCCAGTACAGGTCGTTCTCCTTCATCCTTTTTATACGAGGGTCCCTCAACAGGCACGACAGCATGAAAGACCCCATCTGCACAAGGTTGGATGCCAAGCTAGTCATGTCCCGTTCCTCAGTGATCTCACTGAAGGTATGTTCTTCCCCCCAGCCACGTACAACACCACGGGTACAGCTAGGTGACAACAAGCACCCTGGGATGCCTGTTGTGGTTGGTCTTCCTCCTCCTCCTCAAAGCCACATTCCTCCCCTGACTCCCCTTCCTCATAATCCTCTTCCAACGTTGCCGCAGGTCCAGCAAGCGATACTGATAAGGCTGTTTCTGGTGGTAATGGTGACTACAATTCTTCCTCTTCCTCTTCATGCTCATCTACGGCCTGATCCAGCACTCTTCGCAGGGCACGCTCCAGGAAGAAAACAAATAGTATGATGTCTCTGATGGTGCCCTCGTGCGACTGACCAGGTTTGTCACCTCCTCAAAAGGACGCATAAGCCTACAGGCATTGCGCATGAGCGTCCAGTAACGTGGCAAAAATATCCCCAGCTCGCAGAGGCTGTCCTAGCACCCCGGTCATACAAATACTCGTTAACGGCCTTTTCTTGTTGGAGCAGGCGGTGGAACATTAGGAGTGTTGAATTCCAACGTGTCGGGCTGTCGAAAATCAAGCACCTCACTGGCATGTTGTTTTGTCGCTGGATATCTGTAAAGTGCGCCATGGCCATGTAGGAATGCCTGAAATGGCCACACACCTTCCTGGCCTGCTTTAGGACGTCCTGTAAGCCAGGGTGCTTATGCACAAAGCGTTGTACAATCAGATTACACACATGTGCCATGCACGGCACATATGTCAACTTGCCCAAATTCAATGCCGCCAACAAATGTCTTCCATTGTCACAAACCACTTTGCTGATCTCCAGTTGGTGCGGAGTCAGCCACTGATCCACCTGTGCGTTCAGGGCGGACCTGAGTGCTGGTCTGGTGTGACTCTCTGCTTTCAGGGAAGTGAACCCCAAGACGGTGTGACACTGCCGTATCCGGGATGTGGAATAGTACCTGTGGAGCTGGGGTGGTGCCGTTGATGTGGAGCAAGACATGGCAGCAGCAGAAGAGGACTCAGCCGAGGAGGTTATGGAAGAGGATGGAGTAGGAGGAGTAGAGGAGGTGGCAGCAGGCCTGCCTGCAAGTCGTGGCGGTATCACCAACTCCTCTGCAGAGCCACGTATTCCATGCTTGGCAGCCGTCACCAGGTTTACCCAATGCGCAGTGTAGGTGATATACCTGCCCCGACCATGCTTTGCAGACCAGGTATCAGTGGTCAGATGGACCCTTGCCCCAACACTGTGTGCCAGAGATGCCATTACTTCCTTTTGCACAATCGAGTACAGGTTGGGGATTGCCTTTTGTGCAAAGAAATTTCGTCCGGGTACCTTCCACTGCGGTGTCCCAATAGCTACAAATTTTTTGAACACCTCAGACTCCACCAGCTTGTATGGTAAAAGCTGGCGGGCTAAGAGTTCAGACAAGCCAGCTGTCAGTTGCCAGGCAAGGGGGTGACTTTGTGACATTGGCTTCTTACGCTCAAACATGTCTTTGACAAACACCTGACTGTAGGCAGATGAGCAGGGACTGCTCAGGGCGAGACACGGAGGGCAGCAGTGGTTGACGTTGCTGAAGATGCTGGACCAGGAGGAGGATGGCGACTTTGACTTTGTGTGCTGCTTGTACTTATGTGTTGATCCCATAGGCGTTTGTGATGTGACATCATGTACCTTCGCAAAGAAGTTGTACCTAGGTGGGTGTTGGACTTCCCACCGCTCAGTTTCTTTTTGCACAGGTTGCAAATGGCATCGCTGTTGTCACAGGCAGACACACCAAAAAATTGCCACACTGCTGAGCTCTGCAATGACGGCATTCTGGTGGTGGCAACAGCATGCGTTGACTGGCGTGCTGTCTGGCTAACCCCGGGTGCCGATGCATGCTGTCTGACTGTGCCACTAGCTACTTGCGGCGACCTCCCCCTGCTTCCAACTCGTCTCCTCCTCCTCTCTGTCTCCCCATCTGAACTTTCCTCCTGTTCTTCTTCTCTTATAGCGGGCACCCACGTGACATCCACGGACGCATCGTCATCATCAACCGCTTGACTTGTATCTGACAACTCAACAAAGGAAGCAGCACCGGGTACAACATCATCATCATCAGACCGTACGTCCATGTGTGTAATGCTGCCTGACTGGGACATATCCCTGTTATCTACATCCTCTGGCACTAATGTTTGCGTATCACTCATTTTTTCCAACGGATGTATAAATAACTCTGCTGACCGATCAAGTGAAGCGGCTGTGGTGCTAGTGTTGGTGGTGGTGGCAGGCGGGCGAGTGGTAACTGGAGAGGTGCCCAAAGCTAAGCTGGAGGAGGATGGTGCGTCTAGGTTCCAAGCAGAAGCTGTAGAAAATTGGGTGTCCTGTGTTAGCCAGTCAACCATGTCTTCGGAACTTTTCAAGTTCAGGGTACGTGGCCTCTGAAAACTGGGCATTATTCTAGGGCCAAAGGGAATCACCGCACCACGCCCACGACGGCCCCTGCGGGGTGGCCTGCCTCTGCCTGTCATTTTTTTTTTGATTAGTGGTACTATGCGTGCAAGCTACTGTGACACCAGAAATGAGTGGCACTGTGAACTGGCAATAGGCCTCACACACACGCCTGTAGGCAGGCAACTGATATTCAATTGATTACAGTCAAAAAAGTGTTGTTTTATTTCACTGAGCACAATATAAGCTGTGAGCCTGACACAGGCAGGCAACTGAAATTAGATTAAAGGAAAAAAGGGTTGTTGTTTTTCAATGTATGTTACACCAACTATGCCTGGTGAAACAGAGCAGAATATTAGCTGTGAGCCTGACACAGGCAGGCAACTGAAATTAGATTAAAGGAAAAAAGGGTTGTTTTTTTTCAATGTATGGTACACCAACTATGACTGGTGAAACAGAGCAGAATATTAGCTGTGAGCCTGGTTGTTTTCAATGTATGTTACACCACCAGGTATGTGTAGGGAAAATAAGCCGTTAGGTGTTAGCCTGTCACACACACACGCTGGCAGGCAGGCATATGCAATTAGATTACACAGAAAAAAATTATAAAATAAAATAAATGATGTTCTAGCCCTAAAAAGGGCTTTTTGGGTTGCTGTCCTTGCAGCAGATATCAGATGAGTCCTTTAGGTCTGTAGTGGAAGCTAAATACACAGCCTGGCTATCTATTTCCCTATTAAATCTCCAGCAGCTACACTATCTGTCCTCTCACAACGAATACAGCTTCAGAATGATTCTAAAATGGAGGCTGTCCTTCAGATGGAAGGCTCTGGAAGGGAGTGTATGCTGCTGATTGGCTGGAATGTGTCTGCTGACTGTAAGGTGCAGGGTCAATGATAAAGAATAGGGGGCGAACCGAAAAGCGCATGTGTCCGCTGTCCACTGCGAGCACGAAAAAGCCAAAATCGCCGTGAATAGTCCGCGGGCGAACTGTCCGGGACATCACTAATGCATACCATTGATGCAACAATAATTATTAAAAACCCACACATGCCAGCAGGGCAACCCATTCATCCATCCATCCAGGGGGTGCCACAATTATGACAACCCTGCTCAAAGGGAAATAAAAGTTCAATGGCTATATGGACAGTTAAAAATAGATACATGGGGGTGCAATGTTTTCCCTGAGAGGGACTCCTTGTGCTACATACCCCATGTTCTCCCAGGGCACTGAATGATTGAATAGACCCCAGTGGCCTGGGTATCACACATACTCAACCTGCCATCCACAACGGATTAAGGTTGAGAACCAAGGTAACACTGTAGTTGTAAGTGATTATCATCAGTCCGAGACTGTGTAAGCACATTTGAATGACATTATACATTTGGAAAACATCAATAAAGGGTGAGGACAACATAGAAATAAATCTTTTTAGTTTAGATCTCAGAAGTCAACTGAAATCTATTATCACAGAAGAACATAATTTATAATTGCCAAAATGAAGTTAAATGATAATTGAATACAGTCTTTAAATGTAACTACTATTTTGTTTTATTGGTGGGTGGCATTTAATTTGTTTTTCCTTAACTGATAACTCACCGTTGGTAAATATAAGTAAAAAAGGGTGTGAAAACAATTATTTTTTTACAAATTTGATCTCATACACAAAAAAACTGAGAAATCTGAAATCCTTTGAGTGAGGTAAAATGATTTCAAAGGAAAAAGATACATATACACAAGAAACAAAATTGCTAGAAAATGTATATCAAATTTATTGGCATCCCTAGAAATTCTAATAAAGAAAATCTAATTGACATACATTCCCATTCATATTTTATCATTAAACACACCTGGAATTCTCTAGTGGACACCCATGACTTTCTGTTTCACCGGGTTTTCATTTTAGAAAAGTCAAGATCATGCAGAAAAGAACCTAACACTCTGGTGTATGTGTGCTGTTGGAGACCCATTTTCTTCCAAATGTCCTGGGAATCTTGATAAGTTTCTTGGCAGCCTGAACCCCATCCAATAAGGAGATATTAGATCAATATTTGGCTATCTCATCCAGTAGACTAGGATTTGTTTATTGATCAATCCTCCAGCAGGACATTCACATTATTCTTGTGGTATTATCATTTTAATTAGTACTGTCAATGGAGCATAATGTGTAGTTTAATGATGCTGAACCTTCCCACAAATGAAAGGTAAAAGTTGTGATTTACTATGAGGGAAACTCCATTTCTTCTGTGGGATTCTTGACTACAGTAGAACATCTGGTTGTTGTCTGGTTGAAATGTCCCTTTTCAGTCTATTTAAGTTCACAAATTCCCAAGATATCAATGTTTGACCTTGTCATCTCATTCTTGACAATGTCCCCTATTCAATTGAGCGATTGTAAGTTACTGGAGCCCATAATGGAGCTCATAAACTAATTTGCTATTCAGTTGGCGTCTTTTAGCAAACGATCTACGGGTTACATGCTGAAAATCCCTGTGGATGTCAAAATCGTAACTTACATCCCATCTAAGCCTTTGATCTTTCAAGCCCAAACCCCAAATTCTAAAATCGCACATTGTTATTTAATTGCCACAATTCTTCAAGCCCGCAAATGTCTGCACACCCATACACGGCAAATGTAAAAGAAAATCCTACAGGTAACACCTGTTCGTAGCACTGTAAATGAAAATAAAAAATCAATACTGCACTTTAAAGGACATTAGAATGAATTGCACAACAGTCTCAAGCTAGCAAATCTGCAATAACATTTTTTTTTTTTAATGTTTCATTTTGGTGTCATATCAGTCTTGGGAATCATTGCGTTCATACATATCAGGCCACCCACATGGACTGAAACAGTATCGCCATTCATTTTTTATATTTTGTACATTGCCGAATTGCGAGTCTGATCGCACATCGGATCTCTAAACGCTAATTGATTGATGTGTAACCTCTATGTTTTACTGACGTAATGATGATGGTCTCATTTACTATTGGCTGTTTCTGAATCTGTAGTTACAGCCTTGCTTAACTGATCATGATCATGCTCTGAAATGCTGCTTATGATTACATGGTTTACGGTTTTGGCTTTCGGCCTGTAAATTGAGGACTTCAATTGAATCGCTCTGTAATGGTTGCAAATTTCAAGCCCACAGACATACGGCCTGTATAACGTAATCTGCGGGTTGGCAATTGAATAAGGCCCTATGTCTAGTTTGCCTTGGTTCATAGTTCTAACATTCCAGGTTCCAATGATGAATTGTTCTTTGCAGCAGCAAACTTTCCTTTCCCCAGGTTCATCTCCAGTGGACTGTGATTTGTCTAACCTCTCTTCCGGGACCTGCCCATCTCGGGTGGGTGACCCTACATGGTATAGCTCACAGCTTCATTAAACTACACAAGCCCCTTCACCACGACAAGATGTCTATCCAAAAGGGGAACCAGGCTATTAAACCACTTAAAAAAAAAAAAAAAAACATGTATTTACATTTATTTATTAATGTATCTGTGGCTCAACTTAGAGTTATTAGTACCTTTGAGACCTGGCTTAGTCCCTTGCTCATCACAGTTTCTTTCAGAGGTTGTAGGACCCAATAAAATACTACATCTAGAGCTGTGTATCTAGAGCTAGGGGATACACTGAAGGACTGAAGACTTGTTGGTTTATTGTCTGGAACTTCTTCAAAAAGAAAGCTTTTGTAGTGCTGAATGCTGGTCGGACAAGCATAATGTTTAGGAGTATCCAGCATAGGCTCTCACTGAAGGAATCAAAAATGTTTGGACTACTTTTTGATCCAAAGGTTAAGCAGGTGGCAAAGAAGTACTTGCCATTCCACTTGATGGAAGTCACACAGATTCGGATCAATATGGATTCGATTAAATGCATCATTGATAGCATCTAGGTACCAACCTTGAGATGTAGAATATAGCATCATCCATCATTCTTCAGTTGGAATCAGTGAGTTAATGCTTGGAAGAGTAATTGCGGGTGGCGACTCTGATTGGGTTTATCCTCCAAACTGTAAAAGGAGGATGAATTAAAGGGTCCAATAATGAAGTGGTTTTTTGAGTTCCACAACTTCAGGTTCCTTCGCAGCTGATTGCAGATTGTTGCTGTCAAAAGATACCTGATGCAATGACATGCCTCTTTATGGAACTAATGGGTGAAGCCAGGGATGAGGTAATTGATGTACTGTAGGTATGTGGAGGTGGCCCTTAAGGAGGTAAAAAAAGAGAGGCAAGTTAAAGTCTATGAGACACTTGGTGTGCATTGCCAAGGCGCATATTTTCTTTGTGTGGGCTTTCTAACAAACCTTGCAGATGTGGACTAAGCAGTACCCACTAAAGTTGCAACAGTTGGAGTTAAAGATCTAGCCTAATTTTTGTGGATGAGTGAGAGGAACTGGATCCTGGAGGAAAACTGACAGAATTTGAGAGGAACTAGGAGAGGGTTTAGACAAAAACAAGACATGTGGACAGGAGACTGACGGTGCTGGCACACTGGTGCCTTAATGTCGTCAAAGTGCCAGCAGAACAGAACTCTTATCCAAAGAGGACCAATTCATTTCAAGGTCCACTATAAGGTAGATGTTGTCATCTAACCCTGCCTATGGTGTGGAAATGAGGAGCAGGGCACATCATGATAGATGTTGAATCTTAGAACAAATTCAGGGATTCAACATCTACCAGATGAGGGTCTTTAACTTTTACTTTGACTGATATGTTGCTTTGGAATATGCCAGCAGAATAGCTCTTCGTCCAGGTAGATGAAGTTATCTAGACCATGTCTATGGTGTGGAAATTAGGAACAGAGCAAGTCACAATAGATGCTGAATCACAGAACAAATTCAGGAATCGTCAGCTTTTGATTCAGGCAAGAGTCTTTAGCATTTACAATGAATGATACATTTATAGATTTAGAAAGGAAAAGGAACACCTTTAAGAGTAGTGGAAAGAAGCCCAATGTATAGTTGTGATCAGAATTATTTAATTGAGCAGTTTGAGTGTACGAGTTTCGGTATACGAGTACTTACATTTTTTGCTGGTTGCTTGAGTTCTGGTTAACTGAGAATCTACTGTATATGGAACTATAGATATTTAATTTAAATTGTAAACTGTACTTTAAAAAAATGGTATTTGTCATTAAATTTGCTTTTCTGTATAGTGTTTCCTTATCAGCACTATTTTGCATAGCATTATACATTAGAGGAATGTGTAAAATACATTTATTTCCTTGGTATTAAAAAAAAAAAACAACCACATAAAAAGGGAAACTTTCTAAATGCGTTTTGTGGATCAGTGAGGTTAATGGAGACAGACGAAAACATCCTTCTGAAGATTTGTTAATTGAATTGATCTGTTTGGCTGGTTACCACTAGGAGCCAATGTGTTGATAATAAAAAACAAGTGTAAATGTTGTCTCTTTGACTCCCAGAAGATCAATGCATAAGACTGCTGGTTTATCTACTATTTCACTTAAATGGTTTCATGGAATATAAATAAAATATCCTGACAGTAACAATTACACAAATTAAATGTTTGATAATATCTGTGTTTTTTGATCTAGTGGTAATTTATCGTAGATACAACAATTTTCAATACTTTTTTTCTTTTCCCAACTTCAAAAAAGTGTCTACAACCAAAAAGTATTACATTTCTTTGCAGTCATTTACGTTTTTTTTAAATTTAATTTAACAAAACTAAAGAACATTAAATGGGAATTAATTGCATGCATTGTAAATTACACATGAGTCATATATAAACAGGTTTACAAGCATATACTGTACATTTAATTATTATTAAAAATAAAACCGTCATAACAGCACAGATAGTCCTGAGTGATAGTCATGGAGCTTCATGTAAATCAGGTGCTCCAACTTACGGGAATGCAGTAAAAAGTCTGCAGGAGCTTTTTTTCCCCCTAAGTTACAACCCAATGCTAAACATTACCTCCCCTAGATTAGAGCACCTAGCTCTCATCAGTAAATAGAAAGCCCTAACGTCATGCCCTTGGGATTCCTTCAATTTAAATCCTCACTGGAAGGATCCCCTTCCCCCACTCACTGCCCTATCACCCATCTATATAACCATGGGGTCTATACAGATCCCATGGAAATTAAAGTTAACCTCTGCAAGGGTGTTCTTAAAGAATCCCCCTTGCATCTACAATGAACCCCTCATGCTGCAGGGGGTCCTGATCGGGACCCCTGCCACCTATTGACCCCAATTAGCCCAATCAGGACTCCCTGGCACCTATAAATCCCCCACCTCCCATGGCTAGGGTGTTCGAATCAGGACTCCTGGGCACCTATAACCCCCCATGGCCAGAAAAAAACCATCAGGACTCCCTGCTACCTAACATTAACTGGCAGCGTGGGTCTTTAAATGACCCACAGCATCTAAATGTTTAACCACCTTATGGTACCCACTGCAGCACCTAAAAGTAACCCCCTCATGCTGCGGGGTCCCTTTCAGGACCCCAACAGGATCACCAAAGTAACCGTTGCAGCGTAGGTCCCAATTGGGACCCCCACAGAATTTAAATATTTAAAATCCCAGCTGCCATTAAATTAACCCCTTCCATGGGGGTACTAGAAGTGGGTTAATTGTGGGAGTAGCTTGGGTCCTTTAAGGACCTGGGGGGCAGGAAATTTGAATTTAGAAATACCAAGGCAACGGTTGATTTTTGGGCCACTGCAGGGGTCCCGATTAGGTCCCAGCAGTATGGAGGGGTTCATTTTAGGTGCCGCAGATACCTCCTGCGGTGGGGTTAACCATTTTGATGCCATGATTCATTTAAAGACCCGCATCAAGGGCTAATTTGTGGCGCAGGTTATTTAAGGACTCGCGCTGTGGGTAGGGGTTAATGTTAGGTGCCAGGGAGTCCCTGGCTTATGAAGGGTTTATAGGTGGCAGATGCTTTAAAATCATTTTCAAGGTGCTCTTTGGTATCAGTAATTATTTCTTCAGTCTTTGGGAGTTAGGGGAGAGCTGTAGTTTGCGAGGGAGGGGAATAATTTTTATTAGCATAGGGTTTGGGTGCCAGAGTGTCATGGAGCAACTCATAATTTACTGTCAGGGCAAAACTCAATGGGGATTTATGCCTTGCTTTTTGGCTGTGTTGTGAAGTTCACTCGTAGCAGTGACCTGTAGCAGTTTGCTCGCAGTCTTTTCGGGCAGGAGAATTAACATAGCAAGGTAGGGGTTAGATAGAGCACTCTCAATTGCTTAATTCAGGGATTTACACAAGGCCCATGGTTACCAGGAGGTAAAATGGATTTCTATAATAACAAGATGGAACATTGTCAAACACTGAAGGTATATACTCTTAATGGGGAAATAAAGGACATCGATTAAAGCCATTCCTAGAAAATTTGGGAAAAAACATGATCTAGGGGTTCATGAGAAACATTATTCAGATCAAATTCCACCGGTTCCTCGTTTCCTAAATATACTTTTATTACCCATCAAATTAAGATAAAAAGTCAAGTCATTGACATCAAGGGTTTTCTTTATTCAGGCTCAGCAGGAAAATGTCAGAGAAAGCATTTAGTCCAACAACAAAAAAATTCCAATGACAAAAAGCAGCAATTACAGAACTGGTTTCCTAAGAAACATGTTAGCTTACTATGGACTCCATTCAATTCGAGCCTCGCAACTGGAATGAAGACGGACAAATGTCTGCGAGTGAGTTGTGGGCTCCCGTTGGTCTCCAATTGCGATTCTATCCAATTCCCAAAGGCTGTAACTCACTGCCCGAGATCCGAAATCGCAAATCCTGGTTCCATAAGTAAGCCATGCAGGGCTTGCGCATGCAAACCCGTAGCTGCTGCTCAGACAGAGCCAATAGTAAATGAGACCGTCATCATGACAGCAATCAAACTTGCGGTGATCCCGCAGGCTCCCTAAATGAATCCTTGCTGCAGGGTCCCCATCGTGACCCCAGCAGGTTCCCCACATTAACCCTTGCTGCGGGCATTTAAAAATTGTAATCCCCCACCAGCGGCACACAAATAGTTAACCCGTGCTGCAGGGGTCTGCATTGGGACCACCGCAGCATTTAAAAATGGTTATTTCCCACCTTGCCGGTCCTTAAAGCACCTGCGCTATGATTGTAATTAACCCCAACACTCATGGGGCTCTATACAGACCCCCATGACCCTCTAATTAAAGCCATCAGTTCCATAAGAGTATATATAGACCCTTATGGGACAATAATTAACCCTGTCATTAACACTATAAGTGCCATGAGGGTCCTCCAGGACCCTCATGACACAAAATCTAAGCACTACCCAATGCTACACTATTAGCCACCCGAATAAAGTAATACATCTAATTTAACTCCCCTCTAAGTAATTAACCCCTTCTAATTAATTAACCCCCTCTAGGTAATTAACTCCCTCTAAGTATTTAACCCTATTTAACCCTCACCATATCTAATAAATCTAGATTAACGCCCCTCTAAGTAATTACCCCCCTCTAAGTAATTAACCCCCTCTAGGTAAATAACCCCTTCTAGTAATTACCCTATTTTACCCTCACCATACCTGATTACCCTATCACTAACTACTTAACTCTATCTAACCCAGTTATCCCTATCTAGTCCTATTTAACCCTAACTGTACCCAATGAACCCTAACTGTACCCAATAAACTCTAACTGTACCTAATTATCCCTAACTGTACCCAATAAACTCTAACTGTGCCCAATTACCAATTAAACTGCACCTAATTACCCCTAACTTACCCTATTAACCCCTACCCTACCCTATTAACCCCTATCCTATTCTATTAACCCCCCTCTACCCTACCCTATTAACCCCCACTACCCTACACTATTTACCCCTACCCTACCCTATTAACCCTATCCTACCCTATTAACCTATACTCTACCCTATTAACCCTTATCCTACCTCATTAACCCCCTCTACCCTACACTAATAACCCCTACACTACCTACCTAACACCCTAATAAAATCCCTAACACGCCACTAAGTACAAAAACAAAAAACACCCACATTACAGAAAATAAACCCCCCCACTAAGTACAATAAAAAACAAACTAAATAAACTTAAAATAAAAAAGCATTACAGAAAAATAAAAAAAGACTTACACATAAAATAAAATTACAGAAAATATAAACCACTATTAAAATAAAAAAGACAATCTGTAATAAAGAAAGGGTTAATGAGTCCACTGACCTGGCCAAAATGCCCCTTGAATGGTGATCCACGATGCCCGATGCCCTGGTCTTCACTCTCCTGGTCCAGGAAAGGCACCTCCATCAAAATCCTGACGTTCGATAAAAAAAAATTAGAACGTGGAAATGCTTTTAGCTAATCAGAATGGGATATAGGGGTGTATCCCATTCTGATTGGCTGAAATCTGATTGACAGTGAATTTTTCGCCAATCAGAATGTGCAAATGCTTTCAGCCAATTAGAATGGGATACAGGGATACAGTTAGGGGTACTTAGGTACAGTTTGGGGTAATTGGGTACAGTTAAGGGTAATAAGGTACAGTAGGGTTTATTGGGTACAGTTATGGTTAAATAGGACTAGATAGGGATAACTGAGTCTAGATAGGGTTAAGTAGTTAGTGATAGGGTTAATTAGGTATGGTGGGCGTTAAATAGGGTTAATTACTAGAGGGGGTTAATTACCTAGAGGGCGGTTAATTACTTAGAGGGGGTAATTACTTAGAGCTTATTGGGGTTGCTAATAGTATAGTGTAGGGTAGTGCTTAGACTTTGTGTTAATGCCAGGGTTAATTATTGTCCTATAAGGGTCTATATATACCCTGATGGGATTAATTAGAGGGTCATGGGGGTCTGTATAGAGACCCATAAGTGATGGGGTAAATAACAATTGTAGAGCGGGGCCTTTAAGGACCCATGGCAGGAAAAATACATTTTTAAATGTCCCAAAGGGTTAATGTGAGGACCCTGCGGGGATCCCCGGCAGCAAGGGTTAATGTAAGGGCCCTGTGGGGGTCCTGATGGGGACCCCTGTATCATGGGGTTTCATTTAGGATTGGGGGGGTTGGGAGCAGTGCAGACATTTAGGGGGAACATACATAAGGTACCCTTAACTTGTGGTTAGTCTTTTGCCATTTGCGGACTTGGCGGATGGCTTAGCAAGGTGGAATCGGAGCAATTAAATTGTTTTAGCCTTTTTTAGCGTTGCACAAGGGAAATTTCAAAGGCTTGATGGGCATTACAATTTTAAAAATCCATGTGAATCACAGCTTGGAGCCAGTAACTCGATCGGAGCTCGCAAGAAGTTGCCAGTTGAATAGCAAATTACGTTACAGGCTCCATTTCCGAGCACAGATCTCCCAAAAGCCTCAAATGAATGAGGCTCTATGATTGTAGGCTTGCATACAGAAGAGATCAATTTTGATCTTTTTGACTTGTCATCTACTGACCTGATCATAGGAATGTCATGGCCCCAATTTCACAATTCCAAAATTTCCTGGGCTGATGCACCAATAATTTCATGGAGAAATACCCTTCAAACTAACTTCTTGCCAGTGTTTCTCAAGTTTCAGTCCCATGTCAAGACAAAAAAAAGAAATAGAGATTTAATGATGTGGCTACAGTCACTTCTAGTACTTTTGAAAGGACCACAAACAAGTATAATGTTATAAGGAAACTTGATATTGCTCATGTATACATGGTACTCCTGCTGATTTCTTCCCACAAGACATTACCTCCTTATCGACCAAATGACTGTTCAATTGAGTTACTTCCGGGAACCATGCCTACAAGGGGTATAATATATCCACATTCTGAACTTAAGATCAAAGATACATATGAAAATCAACTTCTTCTGCAGGTGCATTATTATTTTTCTTTGCTAAGAAGTTTAACAGACTAAGGCCATATATGGACTACCAAGGTCTCAACCAAGTCACTCTTATCTTAGAGGTGCTAAGAACTTCACAAAGCTAGATCTACTCTGAGGCTATAACCTGTGACAAGATGACTCCCCAGATTTGTTTTGTTCTATTTCAATAGATCTCATAGAGATAATCCAAAAGGTCAGGTAAAGTTTCAACAAATGCCTTTAAAAAAATAATAAATTAGCACAATTTAAATAAGGTGACTGGCTTCATCCACTCCCTCTCTGTACCTGTACAACTTGTCTGCCATAGGTGGAAAAACATGACCTGAACAAAAATAGTCAGTCTTCCTGTAGGAATCCTTTCTTGTGGCTCCACTCTCTGGTTTGTACCAGATCAATAGCAACGGCTGGAGCATTGGCCCACCCTTCAGTCCAAATTCTCCACTCCAGGGACCCTCATCTATGCATTTTTGTTCACTGCACTTTAAGTCCAAAACACACAGATTTCCCTGGGGTTCTTTACTCATAGGTGACATAATTACATTCATTCAGGTATCTTCTAAGACTTTAGCCTCAGGCCCACATAGTTGCCTTCTATGATCCTCCTATATCTCTGTCCAGCTTTGTCAGAAACTGTATCCGCATCTGTGAAAGAGATTAGTGGCAAATAGAATTCAACACAGGGAGGATACCTAGTCATGCCATTTGGACTTTGTAATTCACCTGCAGTTTTTTAGAAAAATGTAATCATATCTTCAGAGACCTACTTTTCCAACAAGTATTTGTATGATATATTGATATTCTCATCTGATATTACCATATACAGACATGTACAGTAATTCCTTAGTCAACTCAGAGAGAGTCATCTCTATGCCAAGCTGGAAACGTGTATATTTGAGATTGAGTCAGTAATTTCCCTGGGTTTCATTATCATCTGAGGCTTTATCTATAGATCCTGAGAAAGAGGTAGCAGTAAAAAAGTGGCTGGTACCTGAAGACCTAAATCGTACATAGTGCTTCATAGGTTTTGCAAACTTCTATTAAACATTTGTCAAATACTTTTCTGCTGCCATAGCACCATAATAGCACCGATCACTGCTTTAAACCAAAAAGGTGCTGATCAAAAACTGAAGCATGTCTTCCATTATCCAGTTAAGCATCCAGATCAGAATTTGCACAGCAGCCATTCTTTCACAACAGAAGTTTCCTGAAGGTCCTCTTTATCCCTGTGCCTAGCGCCCTAAAATATTCACACCTGCTGAGAAGAACTATAGGGAATTGTGAACTTCTTGCTTTTAAGATAGCCTTTGAATAGTGATGCCATCTATTATAAGGAACAAGACCATTAGATGCACCTTGAGTCAGCAGAGAAACTAAATGAAAGACAGGCAAGATGGTCTTTCTTTTTCTCCAGATTCAGGTTTGTTATCACTTACAGACCTGTAACAAAAATCAACAAGGCAGATGCTATTTCTTAAGTTTTAGACGAGGTGTCTTCCCAAAAAAATATATTTTCGCAATCAAGTTTTTTAGCTGCTGTGATCATGCTACTCCTACATAAAATCACAGAGGTAGCTCATTCAGGTGTAAGAAAGAAAATGGAGTTTGTGTCAAGAGCCTTCAGATGGCTACATATGGCATGAGACATCAAGGATTTTGTGGCTACCCATATCTGTATCTGGCCTAGCCACCAAGAGCAGTTCTACTTTGCCTTCTTCATCCATTAGAAGCCCTGGACACATTAGCCAGGATCGAAAAGTAACAGTGTATTCTGGGTTTTTGTGCATCAATTATCACGTCAGGCATACTTTGAATTTAGGCCTAAGCTGCCTCTCCACTGAAATACTGTCTGTTTTTTACAGACTTGTATCAAAAATCCAGATTTTGGAAGGCCATTATGGTCAAGATAAAGATCCAATTGTGTACTCATCAAAATATCACCCGCAGAGTCCATGGAACACTTTCTCTGCTGCTTCTGCTTCACTGGGCAGTAAGATTGGACAGTTCTTCTACCACTAGCTGACTTCTGCCAAAATAAAATCAGATGTTACTCCCTAAGGATGTCTCCATTCTATGCAGCTTTTGGATATCATCCTTCCACTACCCCCACCACTCACATGCCCACTGAGAGCCTTGCTGCTGAAGGATAGGATTTCAAACAAGTTTTGGAACAAAGTTTGGAAACTCCTGCTAGCTTCGACCATGAAGAAATATGTAGATATGTGCGAAGAGAGCTCCTCGAACTTGAGGGTGGTGACCAGGAATTATTGGCCATGAAGCACCTAAAGTTATGGCAACTGTCATCAAAGCTGGATCTGAGATTCAGTGGTGCCTTCCTGACAGGATTCGGTGTCGGTTCCATGGATAATAGACTGGTACTTCCTCCTTCTACATGTTACTCTTCAGGCCATTAGTCCAAAATCAGCACTCCATTCCAGCCTCTACTCCAACTCGACATGTGGTGGACGTCACAAGCAGTTTCAGGTAGAGAAGATACTTGATATTCGCTTCTTCAGGGCAAGCCTCAATTACAGGCCATGGACATAAATCCTGGTAGTGCAAGTACCGTATTAATGGCCAAATCTATTGAACAGCACCTGTTGTAGGACATTGTGCCTTAGGTATTGAAAGTCTCTACAGCTCTAGCTTAACACTTAAGGCCTAATGTGGCTCTAATGGTTAGTGACCTAACTTCCAGTAGCAAACCCTGTTTAGCAGCAGGTTCTAGCTCAGCCTCTGATACCAGCTTGGTCAAGCCTGTTTTTCTTTTCAGTGCTCCCCAAGCCGAAATTCCAGATTTCTATTGTTTGCCAGTATCTACACTTAATCAACTTTACCCCACTTGTTCACTCGTTCAAGGGCTTAAACTCTGAACATCTACAACAGACACCGGCCACTCTTGACAGTGGGTGGGTGTGGACAACATAGATGGAAGGGCATATTAGGTGAGTTCATAGGCAAACTAAAAGCTTGTGTTGTATGAAGCTTTAGATCTGGAGGTAAGAGAAACTTAGGTGAATGGAGATGGACATTGTCAGTTGGTAAGTTATTCTGCTTAGCTGGATGGTATGGGGCTCGGTGTCACTGACTGATCCCCTGAATAAGTAGTTGCATCAATTTGATGGTGAGTGGAACTGGGAAGGTGACAGTTGATGAGTGCTTCTTGTTATCTAGTGATAATGAGCAAAATGCTGTTAAAGTGGCTGCTTCAGTCCTGATGGTGAATGGAACATAATCATGTCAGATATTCATTTGACTTCCAAATTTCAACACTCAATATGTCATATAGTGAATTTCATATATAGTTATAAAATATCCCACCCTTCACATAATCAGTAGGACAGAAGAGACAGCCGGGCAAATACCATCTCAGGTCAGGTAAGCATATAGCAGGATAAATAGAATAGCAGGATAAAAAGAGAGAGCATTTTAATAAAACAGGAGTTATGATCAAAACGTAAATGCAACAGGGATGATGATAACTGTAGTTTTTTCTTAGCACAGTACCTACACACCATACCTGCATTTGCACCTGCAACTATTGATCACTACAAATAAAACAATATTCCTAGATTATCTCATTCAACATGGTGCAGTCTCTAATACAGATGCCAACACTATATGACCACTTTTTCCAATAAGAGGACAGTGGCTTCACTTTGTGCTATATGGTGATTCATATTTTGAGAGGCAAAGTAAAAAGTATTAAAGATTACTTTGTAAATAGTGATATGGAAAATGTGGCGATTTGATATGTTAAGAGTGATAATAAAGGGCCATTACTTGTTAGACTGGTCAGCTAATTTGCTGTATACATTTATGTGTTTTTTTTTCTTTTGATATCTAAATGTTCATTATGTTGTCACAAGGAATGTTTCCTTTATACTCTTTATAACGATTTTATTTGTTCATATGTGAACAATACATTGAATAGATGGCAAGTTTTTTTATGTTGCGTAGTTACAAAACTAAGACAGTTATAAAGAGATTTTAAACCATGGTGATTTATGTTTCCCTTTAGCGTTGTCACAGCAATCTCGCTTCTGATTAAAACTGTGTGAAAAAGATTTTTCTGCCTAGGGAAAATGTTTAACAAAAACAGCGGGGATAACATTGTTACCAGACAAGCTGGGCGCATATTATCATCTGGTGATAATGAGTAAAATGAAGAAAAAATACAGTATTTCTGTTAAAGTAAAAGTTGCCACTTGAAGATTTGTTTTTTTCAAGTCATCAATCAATGCAACAGCAAAGCTCAGGATGACAATGACTTATCATACTTAAGATTTCTGGCAGTGGGTATTAAGAGAGGAACCTCATCTGTCATATAATAAAAAACTTGTCTTACATTAACCTGCATCAGTGCTCACTCCCTTTTAAGTGAGCATAACGTTGATTGTTTCATTAACTTTAGTCTTATAAATGTAATCAGATCTAAAACTACCTACTGTAAGACATTAATGTATAATTTCTACAAATAATATACACTTTTGGGCATGTGAATAATAAAACAGACAAATAGGGTATAATTAAAAACGTAAACCTCCATGTGAATCTCGCGTTTAAATAGCGACATTGCAAAAAATCGACTGTGGGAGTTTTTTTCCCCATGTTACACATTCATGTAAGACTTGAGGCCCCCCACATTATGGCAGTCAAGCCACATACGTAAACCATGCTTCTGTCAGTAGCACTAAAGGGGTTGGAATACTGCACCCACGCAAAAATTCAACAATTAACAGTTACGGATCAGTGATTGACAGGCATACTGTATATATTTGCGAGATTCCCGCCCAATCGTTCAATGTGTTGTAGATTTTTTTTACATTTTAAATTAGCACGCAAGTGCCAGGAGTTGGTGGTGTTTGGATAGATAGAGAGTGAAGTAGAAGTGGAAGATTGCAGTGCAGGTTTATATTTATTTAATTATTCTAGATAATATTTCAATACTTTACACTTGATTTCACATTACACATTTATACTGATAACACATAACATACAAAAAAAAAAAAATACACATAAATATACTTATAACTAGGACATGCCATCCACGCACAGCCGCCCCCCACCCTATACCCAACAAATCATATACACATATGCATTGTTTAATTTACCCATATTTTTTTATTGGATCGGTGATGGAGGAAGGAGAGAGGAGGGGAAAAGGGGGGAGGAGAGAAAAGAAGAGAGGAGAGAGAGGTGGCCTCTGGGAGTAGAGGGAGGGAGGGAGAAAGTGAAGGCGAGAGAGGTAGAGGCAGGAAAAGAGGAAGGAAGTGGGGGTGAGGGAGGCAGAGGAAGGGAAAGGAGGAAGTAGGGGTTGAGGAAAGTAGACTTAGGGAAGTTAGTAAGGTTAAGGCAAGCAACAGGGGCAAGGCCTGGAAAGAGGTAGCAGCCGCAGTCACAGAGGTCAGGCGGATGATGGAGGAGGAGGCCAGAGCATCCTCATCTACAAGTGGGGGTCCCAGACTGACTGTCGATTACAAGCAGTGAAAGAGGATGCTGAAGGAGATGATGGAAACTTGGAACTCCAGCCCTGGTGGCTACAGACTCCAGACTCCTTGCCAGGTGAATATCACATACACCCACATGTACATTACATGTACACCACACACACATAGATAACTCTAATCACATGGATATGCTGCACAACAATGAGAATTACATGCCATCTCCCTGCATTTCACTAGGGTTAGATGGTCCGTCTATCCCTCCTCAAATCCAGGAACCTCACAGATCACTTGGTTTGCTGGATCGCATCAGATATGGGACAAGTACTTGCTGCAATTAACAGATAGATATAATTTGATTCAACATACAAATGAGTACACGGTTAAGGGTGAGGCCACTGCACCATTTGCAGATCCAGACTCTGTAGGAATGGTTGTGCAGTGTAATGTACTAGCCTATAGTCAGATAAAATATTTATGCTTGAACTAGCGATAATGTTGAATGTTTGTGGGTAGAGTTAAATAGCGGAGCAGCAAATTCTAAAAGAATATTGTTAAGAGTGTGCTATCAACCCCCAAATATAATTGAAAATGAGGAAATGCAATTACTGTTACAGATTGGAAATGCAGTTCTAAAAATGGGAGATTTTAATTAACCTGAAATAAACTGGATAAATGAGATTAGCAGTTCAGCTAAGGGAAGCAGGTTCTTGATTACACTCAGAGATCATTATATATCCACTAGCGACTTGCCCGTCAAAAATGACGGCAATAAAAACTGAAGCCTGGCAATGCTGTTTGCCACACAATGTAAGCCTCTCCCCCTCTACTTTACTGGCCTTGTGATGAGCGCCTTTGGCGCTCATCACAGGCCTTGCAATGAGCCCCTTTGGAGCTCATTGCGAGTCTCTCCCTCTGTCTACTTTCTCCCTCGTGTCTTATTTCCCCCCTCCTCTCCCTCCCTTGTGTCTCCTTCCACCTCGTCTACCTCCTTTGTATCTCCTGCCCCCCTGTGTTTTTACCTCCCTCTCCCTCCCGTGTCTCTAAACCCCTCCCCTGTGTCTCTTTCCCCCTTCTCCCTCCTATGCATCTCTCCCCCCCCCTGTGTCTCCCCCAACCCTCCCCTGTGTCTCCCCCAACCCTCCCCTGTGTCTGTTCCCCCCTGGCCTGTGTCTCTTTCCCCCTCAGCCCTGTGTCTGTTACGGCCTTCCTCGTGTCTCCATTTCCCTCCCTTGTGTATCTTCCCCCCTGCACTCTTTCCCCTGTGTCTCTTCCCCCTCCTCTCACTCCCCTGTGTCTCTTCCCCCTCCTCTTTCTGTGCCTCTTCCTCCCTGTCTCTTCCCCCTCCTCTTTCTGTGCCTCTTCCTCCCTGTCTCTTCCCCCTCACCCTCTGTGTCTCTCCCCACTCTGTGTCTTCCACCCTCTCCCTCTGTGCCTCTTCCCCCGCCTCTCTCTGTGTGTCTCACCACTGTGTCTCTTCACCCCTTCCTCTGTTCCCCCCCCTCTATGCATCTTTCCCCCTCTCTCTGTACCTCTTCCCCCCCTTCCCTCTGTGTCTCTTCCTCCCTCACCCTCTGTATCTCTCCCCCCTGTGACTCTTCCCCCCTCTCCCTCTGTGCCTCTTCCCCCCTGGCCTGTGTCTCTTTCCCCCTTCCCCCTGTGTCTGTTCCCCTCTCCCCCCCCCCATTTCCCTCCCATGTGTATCTTCCCCATGTTCTCCCTCCCGTGTGTCTTTTCCCCCTCCTCTACCTCCCCTGTGTCTCTTTCCCACATATCCCTCTGTGTCTCTCCCCCCTCCCTCTGTGTCTCTTCCCCACTCTCCCTCTGTGCCTCTTCCCCACTCTCCCTCTGTGCCGTGCCTCTCCCCCCCCTCTTCCCCACTCTCCCTCTTCCCCACTCTCCCTCTTCCCCACTCTCCCTCTGTGACTCTCCCCCCCTCTTCCCCACTCTCCCCCCCCTCTTCCCCACTCTCCCTCTGTGACTCTCCCCCCCCTCTTCCCCACTCTCCCTCTGTGACTCTCCCCCCCTCTTCCCCACTCTCCCTCCCCTCTTCCCCACTCTCCCTCTGTGCCTCTACCCCCCCCCCCCTCTTCCCCACTCTCCCTCTGTGCCTCTACCCCCCCCTCTTCCCCACTCTTTTACCTGCTCTCGGGCCGGGCTGCGCGCAAGCGCGGCTCGCGCCGCGCTCTGCGCAAGCGCGGCTCGGGCGCAGAGCGCGGCTTGCGCCGCGCTCTGCGCATGCGCGGCTCGCGCCGCGCTCTGTGCAATGCGCAGCACTCTGCGCAAGCGCGGCTCGGGCGCAGAGCGCGGCTTGCACCGCGCTCTGCGCATGCGCGGCTCCCGCCGCGCTCTGCGCAATGCGCAGCACTTTATAATTGTCTAACTGCGATTCGTCTGAAGCGTGACGACGAATCGCAGTTAGACAATTATAATATGTGATAGTTATACAAGAACCTACTAGAAATGAGGCTTGGATTTAGTTATCCCAAATAATATTGATATGATATCAATTGTTGAAAAAGGGGAACCTTTGGGAAACTGATGATTTCGGGACACAGTCTCATTTGAGATTGAATTAAAAAAACAAAACTGTAAGGGGCCAACAAAAACTCTTAATTTTAAAAGGGCAGATTTTTACATTCTAAGGGCAGCAATAGACTGGGACAAAGAGCTGACGGGCAAAAATACGGAACATAAATGGACAACGTTAAAATCCTTACTATATACATATACTTATCACCATATACCATGTGGAAATACAAATAGAAGGAGTAAATCACACCCCTTGTGGCTTAACAATGACTTAAAGATCAAGATACAGAGTAAAAAACAGGCATTTCAATTATACAAACAAGAGGGGACAGAAACTGCTTCACGTGAGTACAAGGAAATCAGCAAGGCTTGCAAAAGGGCTATTAGACTGGCTAAAATAGAAAATGAAAAGTTAGTTACAAAGCAGAGTAATACTAACCCTAAATTATTTTTTAAATATATTAATGCGAAGAAAGCCAGGAAGGAAGCTATAGGAACATTACAATGGAAAGGCAGATGAGCTAAATAGGTTATTTTCTTTGGTATACACAAGGCAGGTACCAGTGGATGGGACAACTTAACATAATGGGACTACATTACCTTCACCAAATAATTGGTTAATGCAGGAAGACATCTAAAAGAAGCTGGAAAAAATAAATGTTAATAAAGCCCCAGGTCCTGATGGAATACATCCAAAAGTACTGAAGGAACTGGGTTCTGTAATAGCCAAACCATTATATCTAATTTGAATGATTGAAGAAAAGATGATTGAAGAAAAGCAGAGGTGATACCCATATTTAGGAAGGGAGCAAGAGCAAATCAAGGAATTATAGACCAGTGAGCCTTACTTCTGTAGTTGGGAAGCTTTTAGAAGGGTTAATAAGGGATACTATACAAGAATATGTCTATTTGAACAGGATTATAAGGAGGAATCAACATGGATTTATGAAGTATAGGTCATGTCAAAAAAAACTAATTAGTTTATATGAGAAGGTTAGTAGTAACTTGGATCAAGGCAACTCAGTGGATGTAGTCTTTTTGGAATTTGGAAAGGCTTTTGATACAGTACCACATGGAAAACTATTGTGCAAACTAAGGGATTAAGGAAATGCTGTACATATCTGCTCATGGGTCGAGAGCTGGCTAAAAGACAGAAAGCATAGGGTTGCTGTAAATAGAATATATTCAGATTGGACAAATGTGGTAAGTGGGGTTCCTCTGTGTTCAGTATTAGGTCCTCTCCTTTTTAACATATTAATTAATGACTTAGAAGTTGGACTGGAAAGTAGTGTCTCCATTTTTGCTGATGAAACTAAGTTGTGCAAGGTAAATAAATCAGAAAGGGACATACTTTCCCTCCAAAGGGATTTGCATAAATTAAGAGAAATATACGACTAAATGGCAGATGAGATTTAGTATGAATAAATGTAAAGTTATGCATTAAGGAATGAAAAATAGCCATGCAATTTATAATCTTAATTGAGTAAATCTTGAGGTATCATATATGGAAAGGGATTTGGGAGTGCTTATGGACAACCACCTAGGGAACAGTGCTCAATGCCAAGCAGCATCTGCAAAGACAAATAAAATATTAGCATGTATTAAGAAGGGTATAGAAGCAAGGGAAGCAAATATGCTTCTGCCACTATACAACTCCCTAGTATGCCATAAGTTTGGAATATGGAGTACAATTTTGGGCACCACTTCATAATAAGGACATTTTAGAGCTGGAAAAAATACAGAGAAGGGCAACAAAACTAATAAGGAGAATGGAGGGGCTAAATTATGAATCCAATTAAACCTAATTTCTCTAGAAAAAAAGGCATCTAAGAGGGGATATGATTACCTTATATAAATATTTCCAATGTCAATATAAGGCTTTGACAAGTGAACTGTTTGTGCCAAGAGGTTTTCAACTGACAAGAGGATATCCTTTGAGGTTAGAAGTAAAATGATTTCACCTTAAAGAAATAAAAGGGTTCTTCACAGTAAGGGAGGATCTATCAAATCTGATAGCTATTATTGAATCTGATACCACCAAAGGGATTGGATATTTTTCTAAATAAAAAGAGCATTCAGGGTTATCCAGGTCAATTAGTATTGATCCAGGGAGGAGTCCAATCGCCAGTATCTGTCAGCAAGGAATTATTTTTATTCCCTTTTGAGACAAATGGTAAAGTTTCACTTTTTTTTTTTTTTTTTACGTTTGCCTTCCCCTGGCTCAATTAATTA
Source organism: Discoglossus pictus (assembly GCA_027410445.1). Lineage (NCBI taxonomy): Eukaryota > Metazoa > Chordata > Amphibia > Anura > Alytidae > Discoglossus > Discoglossus pictus. The sequence goes on along the minus strand of CM050164.1, from coordinate 101,200,681 downwards.
TTAAACTGAATACTGCAGATCAAGGTAGATCTTAAAAGGTTGGACTTCAAAGGACACACATAAGTTTTAATCAAGAGCTCTTTATGAACAAGCAATCTTTTTATATAAAGAAATTATCACTTCCAGCAAAGGATAGCTTCAAACATTAACTGATAAGTGAACATTCCAGGTGCATGATAACTGAATGTCACATAGATACCAACACGCATCAATTAAGAGATCATACAATGTTGTTAAACATATACTGGGGGCGTCGGCTCAATCTGAGTCTGAGGCTGCCCTATCAACATGCTCAAGCAGAGGAGGAGGAGCCAAGGAGAAGATCCCACAGCCCGAGTTGAGGAGGGCCAGAGTTGGGGGAACTAGCAGGATTCCTCACTCAGGCCCAGCTATTGGACTGATGACAGGGCCATTCCCTGCATCCTGGCATCATCCACCCTTTATTACTCTGCAGCTTTATCCCCAGCCACAAGTCCTTTCATACTTCTATACCTACTTATTGCATCTGTGTGCCACCATTTACACCATCATGTCCTATATCTGACCCTTGCTGGATCTTATTGAGAGGTTCATGTTACATATAGCTTCATTGCTTCTGTTTGTAGCAAATTTATTAGATATATTAGAGAAAATATTAAATGTGAATAGGTATTCACTCAGGAAATGGAAGATGTGTATGATAAAGGAAATGTTAAGACCCCAAACTAAATATAAAGCATGCAGCAAGAGCTTATTGGAATCACCAAGATTATGCATTTTACTTATGCCTCAGTACCTCCATATCAACTTCAAGTCCACTCACTATACCTTAGATTGTAAGTCTGCGAGTTTCTATCCTAAGTACTTTGGGAATTCACAATGGACATTAGATTCCAAGCTCAAATACAGGGCCCTCCTTGCTTTGCTATATGTTAATTTGTATTAATCTTTGTCTGAACTTAATTTATATACAGCGCTACGGAATATGTCGGTGCATTATGGCTTTCTAAAACAAGATTAGTATGGCTTTCTAAAACAAAATTAAGGGCCCCATTCAAATGCGATTTGGCCAATTGAATAGGGCTCTATATAAGCACATGGCATATTTTTTTTACAGAAGTATTTAGTTAGTGAACTTCTATCCAAAAGCAAGGTCTTCATTAACTACAAACTTCTGTAAAAAATATGTATATATTATATAGAGCCCCATTCAATTGGCCAAATCACATGATAAAAATAGCAAATCATAATAATTCAACATTCCTAACCATTCTGATTCGAATATGACCAATTAACCTAACAGAGATCAGCTCTTAGAATAAGTGCTAAAATTATTGAACTGACCAATAGCGTATTATTGTAAATGCATAACTAGTTTTACAACATTAATATTGACTGTGAAGAAAAAAAAAGTGAGAAAGAAGCTCACTACTTCCTAGTGCAGATCAGCCAGGTAGATGGATAATAAGTAAGATAAACAATATCCAGAACACTTACGTTTCTTGACCTCAACACATGAGCCATAGTAAATATATCACAGGGAACTTCTCTCACAATGTCCAAGAGAGTCCCCGATCCTCAGTTACTATATTAATACCTGGTGAGGTTCCTTTGTTACACCCCTCCTTCAGAAAATCAAAAAAATATATATAAAAAAAAACAGATTGAATGATTCTATCACAATTTAAAGCTCTCTGCACTTTTATATAAAGGATAATGTTGTAAACACTTGTTACCATTCAAAACAAACAAAAACAAGCTTAATGAGGTTTTACAATGCAGAAAAGAATGTGTTACTGCTTCGTAAACAAATGCAGTTAAAATGCTCACTTACATGTACAGTGCTCATTGTGACAACAGTTAATAAAACAATAAAAAATGTAATCATAATTTTGACTAGCTGGCAGTGCAAGCATTTTTGGATGTGTGTATAAATAAAATATGAAAAAAGCAACTACAACTTAGAATTTTACCCATCTGACAATATAAAAGAAATGTAGTCTTTTCTTTAAAAATAAAATAAAAACAAAACAAAAACTAATATCCTCTATTTGACATCAGAAAACCCTATGAAAGATTCAGGAATGTTATTTACTGGATTTTCTTCCACATTACTCTTTAAAAAAATACTTAAGATTACGTTAGTTTTAATACAGATTTGTGAGCTGTTCATTTTCTGTAATATGATTTGATTGTAACTGATCTAATCCTACTCTCAGACTTTCTTAATATTTCTTAAGCATTTCTCTCTCGTGTTTAGGTTGGGAGTTCTCTGCCTTGAGCATTTCATGTTGGGATTTCAGCACACGATAAGGAACTCTACTGTAGGCATAAAGCTAGGCATAAATGGAATGTTTATTTTGTTATTATCTGTTACTTTTTGCTCTCACCTGTTGTGATTCTATTTTTTTATTCAATCTTTTGAGTCCACATAGTATTATTGGGCCTTCTGTTTAAACTAGGGGTGAAATGTTTCAAATATTTGCAGCTCCTGGCAAAGTGTCTCAATTGTTCACATGCAAAGCAAGATATACTGCATATTACATTGTAAAAGAATATTGTTTGGGGTAGGGTGTTTTTACATCAAAAGTTCTGCCTTTGTTTTTTTGTCTTTCTCTTAAAAGATCCTCTGCTTTTTTTTAATGATATTAACTTTTTAAGAATTCATTGTTGGGGATACTGATAATCCAATAATATGTATTCCAGGCAGAGATTGTTTCAATAAGGCGGTCTTTATAAATCTGATCATTCTGATTAGCCCCAAATGGCATGTACGTTTATAATACACAAATAATCTATAACTTTAATCTTGTACGGATTCTCCTCTTCCCTGAGAGCAGTTGCCAAAAACAGAATTATGATCTTCATTCTATACCAAGTGATTTCATTATTTCTTAGACCACAATATATCTTGACAGACTTAATCTTAAAGATTGTTTTAAACAAGCTATAATTGCAGCAAATGTATCTGTTTCTGTTAAGTTCACATGTATTTTTAAAAACTGTTCAGGTCTCACTATGACATTTACAGGATCCTTATCCGAAACTATGCAGCCCAGTTCTTTGCTCAAGACCTGTACTTTGTACTTTACTGCTAGAAAGAGACCTAGATACCCTAGTCTTTGAAATTACCTGCTTCTATGTATCTCTTTTGAACTCAGTAGAGACTGGACCCATTTTCAAACCATCATCTTTTTCTGTTAAAAACTAAAACATTCTATTCAACTTTCTGGATATCTTTCTCAATGAATTCTGAGACATTAAAGCAGCCACTATGGTATTTCTTTTGACCAGGTGTGCTTATATATATCCTTAATATCTGCTATAAAGTGAGTATGATCAGCCTCCTTATTGCTAGAAGATGCTCAACACCTGATTGCAATTCTGTACATCTCAATCTTTCCATAAGCTGCTCATTTTCACTGTGTAGCTGCTTATTTTTTAACAATGGCCCCTATTCAATCGTCCAAATTGCAATTACTGGAGCCAGTAATGGAGCCCGTAAAAGTTTATAGATATTTAATTGGCTATATTTTGCAACTAGTTGAGTTACAGGCTCAAAATCACTGCGGTTGTCAAAAACATAACTCCGTCTTATCTCCTTCTTTGGTATTTCAAGCCTGTAAATGTTACCAGTGCTGAAGACGCAAATTCCATATTTATTATCAACAATTCAACAAGCCCGCAATTGCCTTCAAAACCATAACTGGCAAATATATTTAAAAAATCTACAAGTACTAGGACTCGCAAGTGGGTTAAACACCTGTTCGTAACATTGTAAAAGCCAATATAAACACACTACTGTACTTTAAAATACTGGGAAAGCAATGAAAGGCACAACAGTCTCAAACTCGCAAATCTGCAATAAAAAAATATTTTGTTTACGTTTTATTTCTAAGTTATATTGATCCCAGGAAAAGGAGTTAATACATATCAGGCCACCCACATGGACAAGAACAGATGATTTATTAATTATTATGGATTTCTACATTTCTGGATTGCGAGTCTGATAGCAAATCGGACTTCTAAACACTATTTCATTATAGTCTAAGCTCCATGTTTTACTGATGTTATGATGATGGTTTAATTTACTATTGGCATTGTCTAAATTGTAACTTATGGGCTTGCTTGATCATGATCATGCCCTGAAAAGCTATGTATGGATTCATCTATAACTGTAGTAAATTTCTAACTTGCAGACATACAGGCAGTATGAAGGTAATTTTGGGCTTGGAATGTCTGCTAGTTACCTAAACCAAATGCAACAGCAATACCGCCTTAAAAGATTCCAAAACAGTAGTTAGCTCACACACTTTGGTCTCTAAATATATTTTCTGAACACTTAAAATTGTATACTGTTCTGAAATCCAGAGGGCTGCAAAAATAAAAGCAGTTTTCCCTTTTGATTTGGATATTTTTTTATTAATGGCTTTTGATATATAATTCTTGGCCTAGAACCATGGACCATAAGTATCCATCAAAGAACTGTTATAGCATCACTACCATCAGTAATGGCAGTCTTTTTCATTAAGCCCTCCATTGCTTGATAACAGAATTGTACAATTTTTAAATATGCAGATTAGCAAACAACATAGGAAAAATAATGAACTACTAAACTATTAAGGGAAAACTTTACAATCCTGTATCTGCCATGAGCAAAATATACAATACAACTTGTAGACAATTTGCTAAATCTACAGCACACAATAGGACAACAGTAAATTATTTTGTGCAAACTATTATACTTATAAATATGCTTGATTATCATACTAATTCCCTTCTGCCTGGCTCGCCAGTTTATGTAAGAAATACATGTATAATTTCTACAAAAACTATATTCTTTTGGGCATGTGAATAATCAAACAGACAATAATCAAACATACAAAGGTATAATTAAACATTTTTATTGCACATAAATCAAAATAATGTTATAATATGTTTTAGACAAACAAATAACAAACTATAAGGATAAAAATGATATTTGCAAGAAGGAAACATTGTTATCATTTCTATATAATAATACAGTTTGTTTCTTCAGGATCCATCTCTATTAAGTTCTCTGGTCAGGAATGGTCTTCTTCACACCAGTGCTCATACTGCTCTCTTGGGTTTCCCTCTCTGGCTCCCTTCTTTTGCATTCTCCTTAGGACAATCCCAACTGACCTTTTTCTTATGACCTCCTCCAATAGTTCTATAAAAAAACAGGTTTTCTACTAGCAGTGTAGTTGATAAAAATCTCCCACACACAGCTGTTCCCATTGTTTACCCCTCCTGAGACAGTGTTTACACATCCAAGCACCTTTTATTATCTGGTATCAAGACTTCACAGCAAGGGTATTCTCAGATCTTTGTCTTTTGACTTGGAAATGCGAGAATGTTAATTTCTTATTTTCCCAGGAATTCTGTTATTTTATTATGTTATAAGGTTTGGGTGATTGATCAATATCAATATATGAAATGCACAATTGTAGTAACCAATTAGTAGATATTTATATAATTACATTAATTTTATATAAAGTACATAAGTTTTGAAGATTACCTCTTCATAAGCCATATTGTACACTACTTATCAGTTACGTGCAGTTCGAAAATGTATTGTGAGTAAAAAGAAAAAAATACTATGCTAAGAATTAGTTTTGAGATCTGTCTCACAGCACTTGCAAAAACTGGCAGCTAGTTTCTTAACTATATTAGCCATTCCACTTTTGGCCAACACTTCAGGCCAATCAGATTTACACTTTCCTTTCAATTTTATTTTTGCTATAGTTTTTTTTTATTTCTATCAAGTACTGGATATGTAACATTCTGATATTTTAATGCTGCAAATGTAAGCTTTACTCAACCATATGGAATATAAAAAATCTTACTGCCATGCCTTACCGACTTTGAATTTAAAAGCTGAAATGTTTGATATCATTAATAAAATTTTAACAATTTAAAACAGTAAAACATAGTCAAAATGCATAGTGGCAGCATTTAAATAAAAGGCAATTATTAAAATTTATCATTTTATTATTTATATTTTTAACTTGGTTCAAGAACTTCAGGTTTAGGGAAGGTATATTCTACTCTAGCCCTCTCAATATCAATATCATATCCGAAGGAAAGGTAAATATAAACATATAAGAAGGATAGCATGTTTTTTTATTATGTACTGCATACATGAAATCCAGCACACTGCACAACAGTACATCTGTGTTATAGTTACTTGACACCTGCATGAGTAAGGATGTGCCAGATATTTTATCTGATAATTTGATGAGCTAAACATTGTTGCATGAATACTGCCATGAATTATAACATGTTGGGAGATTCATGAAACATGTGTCTCTATAATTTGATTCTCTATAACACAGTCTACAATTTAGAAAGTAAATTGTGATGGCTTTGTTTTAATGCAAAATTTGTCCAGTGAGATTGCAATAAGATATTTTTTTTTCTTAGTCAAGCAAAATATAAAGGATACAACTATACAACAATAAAAGTTGCATTACAGTCAATAACCAGAGCAGTATCCAATATTTTATAACCACATCCAATATTCTATATAAAAAAAGCTAAAATTATAAAAAGAGACCTATATTTAATCATACAAAATTAAACCAATATTACTGTGTTATTTTCTTCCACTCTTTTAGTTACAATAATTTGCCCCTTTTATGACTCCCCACCCCATATTCCATATAATAAAGTAATTTGGTTTGGATTTGACAAAAAAAGAAACATCATAGAATTAAATTGGACTAAAAAGTTAGATCCATTGAGGATAGCTTTAGAAGATGCTGCCGATCTACAAGAAGAATGTTTTGTATCTGTTTTAGCAATTAAAAAAAAAAAAAAAAATTCCGATGTATACAGTCCAAATATGGCCCGTTGTGGCATTAATATAAAACATATTTTAGGGAATTTGAACAATATTAATGGACTCCCTTCCAAAATCTAGATATTCTAGGGCAATTTGATAGGCTGTGATGAAGGTCAGGCATTACATGTGCAAATGAATAGCAAATTAGTTCCTGGGCTACATTACAGGCTCCAGTAACTAACAAATGCTTGATTGAATAAGGGCCAAAGTCTTTAACTTTATAGGGCAATCATTTGAGGTATTCCCATCTAAAATTAGATATATGAAATAGCAGCAATTATATAGTTTTAGTTAATTTTTATATTTTTTCTAATTCTATGCAAAGCCATAACAGGTTGTCCTTTATTGCAATTATGTTTAGAATTTAGTTACCGTAATTGAAATAAGGCTGTTAAATTGATATTTTTTTACTAAGCTGCCATTCAAGTAATAATGGTGTAAAAAAAAAAGAGGTTGTTTTAAGCCAGTCTACAACATGGAACTAAAGTGCTGCCCAATCATAATTGAAACATTTGCTAAACTGCCTCCTCCCTCCTCCTATGTTAATTGTAGTTTTAACACTTACATACTATGATGCTTAATATATTTATTATGCAAAATAAACGTTCTAAACAAGCTATTGAGAATGCATGCATCTTATTTTCAAATAGGAAAATAACCATTTGTAAAATATATACAGCCTTATTAAATTGCGATTCTGTAAATTTAAAAGGGCTCTATTTAAGCACACAGCATATTTTAGTTACAGAACTTTTTAGTGAAGACCCTGCTTTTGGAAAGTAGTTCACTAACTAAAAACTTCTGTAAAAAAATATGCTGTGTGCTTAAATAGAGCCCTTTTAAATTTACCAAATCGAAATTTAATAAGGCTGATAGTATGGTAGAAAATTGACCATTTTAATGAATTGACAGGGAACAGATTTTTTCCAGTTTTATCATTCTTGTGAAATTTTAGTGATATTTGATTGATATAAAAAATGGATTAAGTGGTATCAGAATTCCTAAATATTTTGGACACATATAAATAGAAAGTTATATAATATATTTATTTGAATTAATAACTCTATAAAGGTACATGGTTAAGTATTACTAGTATGTAAAATTTGGTAACCAACATTTGATAAAAGTTAAACAAAATATATCCAACAATTACTGATTATATGTGGTCTCCTCTACCTGTTCCACTTTGTAGTTAGTATCCCATGCTGACTTCTTAGCTACGGTAATTAAAATAATAACCCGGATATCTTCAGACCATGATCCCTGTCATTGACTGAGACATGGTAGAGGGAGGAGGAGAGGGATATTGACACTATTCTTGATAAAGTGTACCTCTCAAAAGCATGTCACTTTACCTAAAATAATATAAATTTATATAAATATATATATATATATATATATATATATATATATATATATATATATATATATATAATCATTTGGATATGTATAACCTGTCAAATTGTCAATATTTTTACATCCAATGCAAGGGTAGACGTATACGTTACAGAGATAGTATGACTCATTTGTTTTATTTTATATTTGATAATAAATAGCATATTACTTTTATTCATGCTATAATACATTACTTTTAAACCACTTTAATTTCTTACAATAATATTTCTGCACATGCCAAATTTTAGCAGTACATAATTTAAAATCAATTATTGTTAATATAAACATTTAAATGGCTCACATTTGTAATCACTGATTAAACACTTGATGAGTTTGGCATCTCATTTCTTTCCTACACACATCTATACAGATATTAAATCACCTTCACTTCTCCCAAAAGAATCCACAGCTATTAAATCTTAGATTGTCTCTCAGGGTCTTAACTGTTAAGCATAAAAATATCTAATTAGAGAGAATGAGCAATGGCAGCTTAGTTACAATCAAATTTGTTCTAAATTATGTATATGGAATTCATCAAAGACTTAATCTATCCATCTATGCCTTTGCTGTCCTTTTCTTCATGTCTCTTCAATCTTTACCAGCAGAAGATATCTCAGAACACTGGAAAATAAAATATATCACTACCTTCATTTCTCCCCCATCTAAAATATTTGCCAGAAACTGAGACTGCTGTTTGCCATGATCTTCATCAGGAAATGTTAGGTTTTGATTTTTATCATCATCATTGTAATGTATTCATATAAATTTAGCACAGATGTTAAACGTCTTAAATTGTATATAATAGTAACACTAGTGGGTAATACCCAAACCAAATTATTATAGACAAAAAAGTCAACAAAAATAGCACGTTTTAAATACCACAACAACTGGAAAAAAATAGGAACAAAAATATTTGTACAATAAAAAAATATATATTTGAGTCTAAGAGAATAATTAAACAGGAAAAAAAGTTATAGTTTTTAATTAGAAAAAAAAACTTCTGATGCCTCTGTAGGACAATGATACATTGGTGGAAGTTGTGTGTGAGATGGGTATTTTCATCTCTGGAGAGTTGTTACATCATTCTTCTTGGCCATTGAGGGGAAAGTGGTATGGAGTCAATTTCTACCTTATCAAACTATCAAACAAAGGCTCTGGTCTTTTGTCTGTCTTTCTTCCATCAGCCCTCCCTTCATTAATAACTACAACCCCTCCATCACCAAGCTATCAGCATCTGATTTAACAAACTCAAAACGTATTCTTGAATTCATAAACAGAGTCTTCAAAAATTCAGATTTTCCCCAAAAAATTTTTATGTCCATGGCTTACACAGTAGATAATATTGTTAGTTTGGTATATAGTCGACAAACAAGTGTTTCGTTTTTTTCTTGAATTTTAGTTGTCCTTTAATTAAATATATATTATAAATAAATTGACCCACAACCCTCTGGACTAAGACAATTCAAAATTGAGAAAACTTGTGAAATAAAAGAAACACTTTACAACATAAGTGAATAGAAGTCTTATTTTAATCTACAGTTCCTACTACTCTTCACATGTTTCTAGTTAAATTACAAAAAAGACAAGATGTCTGTCATTAAAGAAGAAATGAACAAATAGTTACAAGTTAAAGCCTGTAATTATTTATTTTAAACTATGTAAAAACATTTTGCACATTATCAAGTTCTTCATAAGATAATATAACAAAATATAAAAATAATAACATAAGAAGTAGAGATTTCACCAAAATATCATTTTTAATTTAAATGTATTTATAAAATTATGCACACCATAAAATGTATAGGCATATTTTAAATAATCAACTAATTATTAAGTCATATTCAAATGTCTGACCTTGAACTTGCACTTTGCTTAGTCGCTCAGCCAGTAACAAATATGGCTGCTGCACCCAAAGTGAAAATACTGCCTGCCAGTGCAACTACATGATGCTCAAAGTAAAACAGAACCTACCTGCCTTAAGAGAGAAATACCTATTCACATGAGACTTCAAAGTTCAAGATAAGTTTTATTCTTATTAAAAATAGGTATTAACCTGTATCCAGAAGGAAAAACATTTACATTTAAAACACAGATGTGAGAAACATTCAATAAATAGGAAATGTGTTTCATTGTCAGTTCAAGAAAAAATGCATTTGTTTGTCAAGTAGGCCCTAAACTAATAAAATTACAGCCCTATTAAATTCCTCCTACTGAAGAATTAAAGGAGCCCACTAGACTTATGGCTATCAAATTGGCCTCTTTCAGCTACCCGCAGATGGAAAAACCCTACGGGCTGTCACAATCAGAACTCCGTTTTTGCTAAGCCTTTGATCTGTCAAGCCCGTAAATGTTATGATCACAAATTGCTATTAAATTGCTACAAATCCACAAGGACAAACTGGCATTCAAACACGTAAATGTCAAATGGAGCCAAAAAGCCTACGGGTACTAGAGAGGACCCGCAAAGGGGTTAAAGTCCTGTCCGTAGCACTGTAAATGAAAATATACACACACTACTGTATGTTAAATTAAAGGGAATGTGAGGTTAGGTATTAAAATTAATAGCACAACATTCTCAAGCTCGTAAATCTGCAATATAAAATAGTTTATTTTGTGTTTAATTTCCCTGTTATATAGATCCCAGCAATCAATGTGTTAATACATATAATGGAACTCGCATGTACTAGAATATCATATTTATTGCTTTATCAATATTGCATTATTTCTGGAATGCGAGTCCGATCACAACTGATAATTTAAACCCGTAAGGGATTGAAATCTAACTTCCATTTTTCAGTGACGTAATGATGACGATCTCTTGTAATATTGTCTTCATCTAAACCCGTAACCACGGGTTTGACTAGCTGATCATGTTCACTGCCACAAACACAACGTGCGCAAGAATGGTTTACTGATTTGGATGTCGGCCACGTCTCTTGGCTAATTTAATCACTCTGTAACTCCGCTGGATTTCAAGCCTGCAGGCTTTGCAGGTGTACCAGTGCAGATGTGGGCTTGGAATTAAATGTGGCTGTTAGCCTCTGTGTAAACCATAGGCATAAAACATATTTGGAAGACTATGTTTATGAGTACAGTAATCCTTTTTGTGTTTGTTACATCACTTCCTCAGAGATCAATGAAGAGAGGAATGGGGAAGGAAAGAAGAGATCCTTTGTTAAGATAATTGAATATGTTTGAAATTGACACCACACACCTTCCCCCTCACTGGCCCAGAAACTTCCACCTATGTATCATGGATTCCACCAGGGCTCAGCGGAGGCATCAAAAGTATTTATCTAAATAAAAACTAACTCTATGATTTTTTCTGACTAATAATGCTCGTAGATTCAAAGTTTTAAAACAAATAGTTTTTTTCATTGTTCAGTGTCCTTTTAAAACCAGTAAACACGGAAGGTCTTGATACATATAACTGAATATATAGGAGGCTAATGACAGCAGCTCAAGGATGCAGATCCTTTATGTGAGTCACAGTGTTTATACTGAAGGGTGTGTTTTCCAAATTTCACACCCCTTGACTTGAGTAACTTTTCTTTTTTTCTGTTGAATGTGTCATTTTAGAATCTCTGCCAAATTCTAATTATTTCATTTTATGATTTTTTTTTGTCATATTACATTTGAAAAAAAAACCTGGTTGTATATATTTGTTAGTAGGTATAGCAATGTACTCGAAACATTAATAAGACTGTTATGACTAGAGCAAATAAAGAATAGAAGAAAACATTCTGCCTGAAGCAGGTTGTGACATAAACATTGCAGTCATTTTTTTTTACTGCCTGGCACTGACAACTTAGAATGTTATTGTGCTCTCCTGAGGTTGCCTCGGAACAATGCCCTCAAGCGTTTCCATATAATAGGGCTATATAAGGATGACACACTGTTACAATTTGATCTGCAGTTTGCTCCAACAAAATGCTACCTTCTTTTGTTCTGTACACTTGAGGCTTAAACTTTTTGGTCTCCAAGATGACAGCACTAAAAATGGAGGAGTATAAAAATGCTTCTTTATTATATTACAAAAATAATGGTGATAGAAAATTATGTTATAGTGTACTAACTATTATTTGAATGTTCTTTGTAGAAAATCCTGTTCTTAAAATTTGGTATGAATAATAATAATAAGTGATGTTTTAACATGTTCCATTATTTTGCACAAGAAGAAAAAAATACAGTGAGAAAATTTAAAGTTTTCCCCCCATAAAGTGAAAGAGATATTCATTCTGAACATAACATTATGTATATATTATACAGTGCCCATTTATGAAATCATGATTTTGACATTAGAAGAATATCTCATAGTCCCAAATTAATGGATTTTTAGATCTGGGAGGCATTACTTATTGATAATAATATTAATGTAGTGCAGTCATGTATTAAATTCTCAAATGTTTAATGCAGATTACCTGAAGGAGTTTCCACGTAGCATATTTCTGAAGCAAGTTAAGATGCTGGAAATGTTAGTACAGATTCAGCTAAACAGAAGCCTAGAAAATTAGATCTTGAATTACCTGCTTATCAGCAATTCTTAAAGGATAGTTACCATATATGCTCTACACCATCAGACAAAAGGTAGACCATTGCATGAAAAAGATGTTTACAATTTAAAACTGATCATGAATTCACTTAGATATTGGCATTTTTTCATTATGTTTTGCCCTTGGAGCCCTCTCACAATGATCTGTATAAATAATAAGATTGACGTCTGTAAATGTAACACATTCTAGTTTAGATATATTCATATATTTATACTCTAGCATTCAGTATGTTGGTAGAGTGATAAAATATGCTGTTTAGGAGTTTTTTCACTTTTTAACTAATGTATTTATTTTACACTTATAAGATTACATAGTAAATGAGGTTAAAAAAACAATTTTTGTCCACCAAGTTCACATTTTTTTATTTTCTCTGATCCTTGTAATATTTGGATTAAGTGTTAATTGATCCAGAGGAAGGTATACAGAAAAAAAAATAAACACTGAAACATTGCCAATTGTCTCTTAAGGGAAAAAAATTAAATTCCTTCCTGATGTCAGATACTGGCAATCAGGTCATTAATAGCCTTTTTCTAGTTATTCAGGAGAAGCCTGAATTTCCTTTTTATTTATATATTTATTTTATACAGTATCTCACAAAAGTGAGTACACCCCTGTAAAGTAGTAAGTGTACAGCCTGTATAACGTTTTAAATTGCTGTCCCCTTAAAACAACTCTACATACAGCTATTGATGTCTAAACTGTTGGCAACAAAAGTGAGTACACCCCTAAGTGTAAATGGCCGAATTCGGCCCAATTAGCCATTTTCCCTCCCCGGTGTCATGTAACTCGTTAGTGTTACAAGGTCTCAGGTGTGAATGGGGAGCAGGTGTGTTAAATGTGGTGTTATCGCTCTCAGACTCTCTCATACTGAACACTGGTAGTTCAACATGGCACCTCATGGTAAAAAGAACTATCTGAGGATCTGAAAAAAAATAATTGTTGCTCTACATAAAAATGGCCTATGCTATATGAAGATTACCAAGACCCTGAAACTGAGCTGCAGCACGTTGGGCAAGACCATACAGCTGTTTCACAGGGCAGGTTCCACTCAGAACAGGCCTAGCCATGGTCGACCAAAGAAGTTGAGTGCACGTGTTCAGCGTCATATCCAGAGGTTGTCTTTGGGAAATAGACATATGAGTGCTGCCAGGATTGATGCAGAGGTTCAAGCCTGGGGGTCAGCCTGTCAGTGCTCAGGCCATACGCCGCACACTGTATCAAACTTGTCTGCATGGTTGTGGTCCCGGAAGGAAGCCTCTTCTAAAGATGATGCACAAGAAAGCCTGCCAACAGTTTGCTGAAGACAAGCAGACTAAAGACATGGGTTACTGGAACCATGCCCTGTGGACTGATGAAGATAAACTTATTTGGTTCAGATGGTGTCAAGCGTGTGTGGTGGCAACCAGGTGAGGAGTACAAAAACAAGTGTATCTTACCTATAGTCATGCATGGTGGTGGAAGTGTCATGGTCTGGGCCTGCATGAGTGCTGCCGGCACTGGGGACCTACAGTTCATGGAGGGAACCATGAATGCCAACATGTACTATGACATAATGAAGCAGAGCATGATCCCCTCCCTTTGGATACTGGGGCGCAGAGCAGTATTCCAATATGATAACAACCCCAAACACAATTTTAAGACAACGACTGCCTTGCTAAAGAAGCTGAAGGTAAAGGTGATGGACCGGCCAAGCATGTCTCCAGACCTAAACTCTATTGAGCATCTGTGGACATCCTCAAACAGAAGGTGTGGGAGTGAAAGGTCTCTAACTTCAACCAGCTCAGTGATGTCATCATGGAGGAGTGGAAGAGGACTCCAGTGGCAACCTGTGAAACTCCGGTAAACTCCATGCCCATGAAGGTTAAGGCAGTGCTGAAAAATAATTGTGGCCACCAAAAATATTGACACTTTGGGCCCAGTTTATACATTTCCACTTAGGGGCGTACTCACTTTTGTTGCCAACGGTTTAGACATTAATGGCTGTGTGTTGAGTTTTTTTGATTTGGACAGCAAATGTACACTGTTATACAGGCTGTACACTTACTACTTTACATTGTAGCAGAGTGTAATTTCTTCAGTGTTGTCGCACAAAAAAATATAGAAAAAATATCTACAAAAATATGAGGGATGTACTCACCTTTGTGAGATACTGTATATCCAACCCTTTTTTAAAGTTATCTATCAAATCCACTGTAACCAACTCTTTTGGTAGAAAAGTCCACATTTTAACTGCCCTTCTTTAAGGTGACATATTTTTTCTTCTAAATTCTCTTCTCAGTTGAAAACCTATTGGAACAAACACTTCACTTGATAAAGTCTTATATTGACCCTGGATGTATTTGTAATCATGTAAATTTACAGCCTTATTAAATTGCGATTCAGTAAATTTAAAAGGGCTCTATTTAAGCACACAGCATATTATATTTGCAGAAGTTTTTAGTTAGTGAAGACCTTGCTTTTGTATAGAAGTTCACTAACTAAAAACTTCTGTAAACAAATATTTGCTGTGTGCTTAAATAGAGCCCTTAATTTAGTTGTCTTTCTTTGGACTTTTTCCAACTCTAAAATATCGTTTTTATGAAGTGGTGCCCAAATTTGTACTCTGGAATCCAAATAAGGGTTTACTTGGGATTTGTATAGTGGCAGAAATATATTTCTTTCATAACACATACTAATATTTTACTTGCCTTTGCAGATGCTGCATGGCATTGAGAATTGTTAAGTAGGTGGTTTTCCACATGCACAAATCCTGTTCTATCTCTGATAGCCCTAGATTTGTTCCATTAGGATTATAATTTGCATGATTAGTTTAACTTATTTGACATTTAGTTGCCCATTCTTCAAATGTATATAATGCATTTGGAGGGAAAGTATATTATTTTCTCACTTCATTTCCTTACACAAGTAAGTGTCATAATTCTACAGCATTAAACAATATGCTAAGAAGGAGAGGACCTAATACTGAACCCAGAAGAACCCCATTTACTACATTAGTCCAATCTGAGTATGTTCCAGATACAAAAACCCTTTGCTTCTTATATTTTATCCGGTTCTCAATTCATGAGCATATATATTCTGCAATTCATGTGTCCCCTAGTCTGCACAATGGTCTCCCATGTGTGCTGTATAAAAAGCCTTTGCAAAAGCCAAAAAGACTACATCCACTGAGTTGCCTTGATCCAGGTTCCTACTTAATTCTGTTTGACATGAGCTGTCCCTCATAAATTCATGTTTATTATCTTGTTGAAATTGGCATATGCTTGTATACTGTCCTATATCAACCCTTCTAAAAGGTTCCACACTATAGAAGTAAGATTGATAGGTGTATAGTTCCCTTGATTTGATCTTGCTTCCTTCCTAAATATAGGTATCACGTCTGCTTGTCTCCAGTCATCTGGTAGCAACCCCATGATGAGTGAGTCTTGAAAAACTAGATATAATAGTTTGGCTTTTAGGGGAACCCATTGCCTTCAGTAACCTTTGGTGTACTTCATCAGGACCTGGTGCTTTATGAAACTGTATAAGTCTATATATAAAGTAACATATTTGTTTAAAAATAATACATGCTAGTACTGTTATGTAATAAAGCAAAGATTAATATGAGGCAACTGTTTTGTAGTTCTTTTAGTTTTCACTAGATAGATACAGTAGATAGATAGATAGATAGATTATTTCAGATAATACAGTGGGGGGGAAATTATTTGATCCCCTGCTGATTTTGAAGTTTGTCCACTGGCAAATAAATGATCAGTCTATAATATTATTGGTAGGTGAATTTTAAAAGTGAGAGACAGAATAACAAAACAACAAAACAAGAAAAATGCATGTCAAAAAAGTTATAAATTGATCTACAGGTCAGTGAGGGAAATAAGTATTTGATCCCCTACATATCAGCACGGTTTCTGGCTCCCAGGTGTCTTTTATACAAGCAACGAGCTGAGATTAGGAGCCCTCTCTAAAAGGTAGTGCTCCTAATAGCAGCTCGTTACCTGTATAAAAGACACCTGTCCACAAAATCAATCAATCAATCAGATTCAAAACTCTCCACCATGGCCAATACCAAAGAGCTTTCCAAGGATTTCAGGGACAAGATTGTAGACCTACACAAGTCTGGAATGGGCTACAAGACCTTGGCCAATCAGCTTGGTGAGAAGGTGACAACAGTTGGTGCCATTATTCGCAAATGGAAGAAACACAAACTAACTGCCAGTCTCCCACGGTCGGATGCTCATTGTAAGATCTCACCTCGTGGAGTTTCAATGATCTTGAGAACGATGAGGAATCAGCCCAGAGGATCTTGTTAATGATCTCAAGGCAGCTGGGACCATAGTCACCAAGAAAACAATTGTTAACACACTATGCCGTGAAGGACTGAAATTCTGCAGTGCCTGCAAGGTCCCCTTGCTCAAGAAAGCACATGTACAGGCCCGTCTGAAGTTTGCCAATGAACATCTGAATGATTCAGAGGAGAACTGGATGAAATTGTTGTGGTCAGATGAGACCAAAATCAAGCTCTTTGGCATCAACTCAACTCACCGTGTTTGGAGGGGGAGGAATGCTGCCTATAACCCCAAGAACACCATGTCCTCCGTCAAACATGGAGGTGGAAACATTATGCTTTGGGGATGTTTTTCTGCTAAGGGGACAGGACAACTGCACCACATCAAAGGGATGATGGACGGGGCCATGTACAGTCAAATCTTGAGTGAAAACCTCCTTCTCTCAGCCAGGGCATTGAAAATGGGTCATGGTTATCCCAGCAAGACAATGACCCAAAACACACAGCCAAGGCAACAAAGGAGTGGCTCAAGAAGAAGCACATTAAGGTCCCGGAGAGTCGCCTAGCCAGTCTCCAGACCTTAATCCCATAGAAAATATGTGGAGGAAGTTGTAGGTTCGAGTTGCCAAATATCAGCCTTAAAACCTTAATGACTTGGATAGGATTTAAAAAAAGGAGTGGGACAAAATCCCTCCTGAGATGTGTGCAAACCTGGTGGCCAACTACAAGAAATGTCTGATGTCTGTGATTGCCAACAAGGGTTTTGCCACCAAGTACTAAGTTGAAGGGGTCAAATACTTATTTTCCTCACTGACCTGCAAATCAATTTATAACTTTTTTGACATGCGTTTTTCTTGTTTTTTTTTTGTTTTGTTATTCTGTCTCTTACTGTTAAGATACACCTACCATTAAAATTATAGACTGATCATTTCTTTGTCAGTGGATAAACGTTCAAAATCAGCAGGAGATCAAATACTTTTTTCCCACACTGTATCAATAATAATTAGTTAGTTCATAATTAGTACAAATAATTATGCATACAATTAACATTTATTATTAAGAAAAGATGATGAAGGGTTGCTTGAACTGACTAACCACCTCAGCTCCATGTTCAACAACTTAGCTCATTGTGCTATTCTGCTAAAATTTAGAAAAGTATCTCACTCAGAGGACTTACAACTGGTTTTATTCATATTAATTATCATCTTGCTTTGAATGACTTCATTAAGTCATTGAGGGCAGAAGCAATACACTGAAACCCTGCATTATTTTGGATCAAAAATCCATAAATTCAGCATTCATTTTAATAAGGAAAACACTTTTCCACATGTCTTATTTCCTAGCTAATGGTACAGAGCACACATGGAGACTTCAGTATTCTTTTATGTACTCATTCATATAATAAAATGTGTTAAGATTTAAATGTAATTTTATTACACTCTTGTAATGTCAATTACAGAAGACGACAGTTCACCACAGCACACAAGGTTGCAAGGTTATGTGGCCATTATGGCAAATTTTGCATATATGCTGTTTTAGGGCCATCAACTCCAATGTAAAGCAGAATTCCATTGAGCACTAACATCCCTATTTACACCTTTCAAACCACACGTAGCTACATTTGTAAACATCAGAGCAGTGAGTACTTAGGTATAGGTATGGAGTATAGGTTAGATGGAGTCTTATGGGGGTTGACATTCCCATTGACACTCCTACCTCCCCGGCTGCAGCCAAACTGCTTGCACTCACCTCTTCCCTTGGCCTCTCACAACTTACAGAATATTCAACTCATTATGCTGGACACTCTCTAGACCTCATTTTCACCAATCTCAGCACAATCTCCAACCCAGTCATCCACCCACTCCGTCTCTCTGACCATCACTTACTTCCCTTCAATCTCACCTCTTCTTCCACCCACCACCCTTCTTCAACCCCTGCCACCATCACCCACAGAAACCTGCTTGCACATGAACCTGCTCAGCTCTCTACTAATATCCAACCCCATCACCAACCTCAACTGCCCGGACACTGCCACCTCACTCTACTTCACTTCACTAATATCAACCCTGTACTCTAACCCCAAGCGTCTGTTCTCCAATTTCAGAACTCTCCTCCCCCCACCATTTCGTCCCGTCCCTTCCTCTCTACCAGCTGAAGACTTTGCCAACCATTTTATTCATAGAATTCAAAATATCTGCAATGAACATCTCACAGTGGCTCACTCATTCTACCGTCTCAACTAACCAACCACACCCAGTCTTCTCCATCCCACAATCCAACAACCACTTTGAACTGCTTTGCCCCTGCTACAGAGGATGAAGTCACCAGCCTGCAATCATCCACTCGCCTCACTACATGTCCTCAGGATCCGATTTCATCTCAGATCACCTCCCCGCCCTCTACCCCACTAATCCCAGCTCTCACACACATTTTCAACCTTTCCCTAAATACTGGCAGGTTTCCATCTTCTCTAAAACACGCCATAATTATACCTATCCTCCAAAAACTCTCATCTGACTCTGACATTGCATCTACCATCCTATCTATCCCCTGGCTTTGTCTATAACCGCCTTACCAGCTTTATTTCCTCTAACTCCCTCCTTGACACCTTCCAATCCAGCTTTCGGGCCCAACACTCCACTGAGACAGCTGTCACTAAAGTCACCAATGACCTGCTTACCACCAAGTCAAAAGGTCACTTTTCTCTTCTGCTTCTTCTAGATCTCTCTGCTGCCTTTGACACAGTTGACCATCCACTTCTACTCCATATCCTCTCCTCCCTCGGTATTCAAGACACTGCTTTCTCGTGGTTCTCATCATACCTACAAAATGGAACATTCAGTATCTCCTTCTCTGACACCGCATCTTCTCCTTACCTCCTGTCTGTTGGCGTACCTCAAGGATCAGTCCCAGGCCCCCTCCTCTTCTCCATTAACACATTCTCACTTGGTACCCTTATAAACTCTTTTGGGCTGCAGTAGCATTTCTATGCAGATGACACTCAAATCTATCTCTCTCCAGATTTATCCCACTCTCTTCCAATACATGTCTCCAACTCCCTCTCTAGCATATCCTCTTGGATGTCCACCAACCATCTCAAACTCAACATGTCTAAGACTGAACTCATTATCTTCCCTCCCTCTACCACAGTGTCAATTCCTCTCATCTCTCTCACTGTCAACAATGACATCATCACCCCCACCTCCCAAGCTCGTTGTCTTGCGGTTCTACTTGACCCTGCTCCGTCTTTCATCCCTCACAAACAATCACTAACTAAACCTTGTCTTCTCCATCTAAAAAACATCTCCAGAATGTGACACTATCTTATGCAAGACACAACTAAAATCCCTATGCTAGGGCTTAAGTACAAACCTTGAACCTACAAGGCTGTAATTGAATGGGGCTGCTAGCTTGCAAATAATGTAAAACCTGCAACTGAAAAATGTATCAAGTTTCTGTCAAAAATATTACAAGTACTAAATAGGACTCGCAAGGGCTTTTTCAAACCCTTATTAAAGCTATAACAGCAATTTAACACACAATACTGTACTTTAAAAGCACAGGAAGCCTTGGAAATATGCTTATATGAAATAACATTTTATTATATTTAAATGTTATTTCTGAGTGATATCGATCCCGTAACTCAAGGTGTTAATACACATCATGAAACCAACATGAACTAAAACAGGGGATCTAATGCATTTTATAGAGTAGCAAATATTACTTATTGGCACTAATTAATTGTTAGCCGCTGATTGCAGATTACGTCTAACTTCCATGTTTTATTGACGTCATGATGACGATCTCATTTACTATCGCTGTGTCTAAGAAGTTAATTATGTGCTTGCTTAAATATTGTTAGATCATATGATAATGCCGCCTGAAACCTGACTTAAAAAGGCAGGGTTTACGAGTTCGGTCTTAAGGTCGGAATTTGCGAGCTGGACTCAATAGAATACATCTAAACATTTATTTTAAAAAAATACATGCAGCCAAACTTATGAGTTTGAGGCATGTAATAGAGTAGGGTCCATAGTTTTTTGGCAGGTGCCAGGTTGCAAAAGACACAACTCTAAGAAGTGCTCAACTGCTTTCCAAGGAGAAAAAAAAAAAGGCAAACGTATATACAAAAGGCAAACGTATACATAAATAATACATTTCACAGGGAAATAGGGTAGTTTTACAGCTGCACTCTTTATGCCCCTGGAGTTGTCAATGCATAAAAGATGCTTTCTATGTATGTTTTTGTTGCACTGTCAAAGTTTGGACTTGCGTGGTCGCACGCAAGCAATTAAGCAATCTCGTAGCTACGGGTGATGATGGAGCCAATGGAAAGTGCGATCGTAAGCATTAGGTCACTCAAAAATGGGAGGGGAGATTTCAAACTCCTACATGCTTCCAATCTAGTTTACGATTGGACCCGCAGGCCAGATATAATGCAATATTTACACATGGATCAATATAACACAAAAGATATTCATGAAATAAAGTATTTTTCGTGGCCGATTTGCAGGCTTGAGGTTGTTGTGCTATTAATTCTAAGACTAACATCACTTTCCCTTATAATAAATGTACAGTAGAGTGATTGTATTTACACTAGAACTGCTACGTATTGAACTTAACCCCTGGGTGCTCTTGAGCACATGTTGGCCTCTGGGCTACATTTGTGTGTTACGTGCTTGCTCACGAGTGATCACGTAGCACTTTCATAGCTGAATTAAACAATTAGCGGTTACAGGTATGAAAGATCAAAGGATTTACCTGCGCGAAGATCAAAGTAGCTCTCGGCGTAGCCTATTCTCAGCTTAGATGACATTTATGAGCTACGTGTTAGCACGTAGCTCCAATTTAATGGGGCTACAAATCTGAATCAATCTAGGCCATGGTCTACAATAAGTTTCAATATAGAACCACTGGTTGAATATTGATAAGCAGGGCTGCTCAATCTTTAAATAAAGTATAATTATGAAAGCAACAAAATTCAGAGAGCTTAGTCTGTATACATAAAGCAGGCTATTCAACTCAAATGCTTACGAGAACCAATTTGAAGAGCTCAACACACTTCCCACAAGTTAGCTGAGGAGGATTACAGAAGCTACAATACAGGAACTATTTTCTGATTTCACAGCTACACAACTAAAATATTGTCATGATGTAAGTTTCATAACTATATGGTGAAACCCAGTGAGTACAAAAGCTAACAAACGCATGAACAAAATAAAAACCTTTACTTTACAACAACCTCATTAAAATTTAACTTGTAAGTTGTACCTAAAATATTTTACCCAGAACTCTACCACACACTGTGGACAAAAGCAAAATGGCAAAAAAGATCTAAAAAAAAGTTGAAAAACAATGATTTAGAAGCATACATATTGTGCACAGTGAAAGGACCAAAGTCAGCCTAGTAAGCAAAGAGTATATAACTTAGAAGAAAGTCAAAAAGACACCATAAAGAACAAAGACAAAATAACCTGAGACTAAGGAATCTACCAGAAAAAGTAACAGGTGACAAACTAGATCCAGTAGTCACATCTGTATTGAAAGAATTACTTACAGATATCTCAGATGACAGATATCCCAGGACGGACAGAATACACAGAGTACCAAAGTCAGCAACATTAAAAAAGGAGATGCCACATTTTCATAATGATTTACTTCAACTCCAAAGAGGCGATCCTAAAGAAAGCCAAAGGGGATGCACCTGGCAAAATATATCATGGAAGACTACTGTGAAAACTTAGGGATACAGGAATTGCAGTAAATATCTGCTCATGGTTTGAGAGCTGGCTAAAAGATAGGAAGCAAAGGGTTGTTGTAAATGGAACATTCTCATATTGGACTAATGTGGGATTCCTCAGAGTTCAGCATTAGTTCCCCTTCTTTTTAACATATGTGGTGAAATGCCACCAGGGGTCAGGTGAGAGCTCTTCAAGACTTCTCCCCAGGAGTGAGAGAGTTAACAACATGCTCAAATGGCAGGGGTGTGGCTGCAATCAAGGCCGGCTGCTACCTCCAGTTGGAGAATTGTTTGCGTGGAGCCTCTGCAGAGCAGTGTACAGCCAGCACAATTGAGAGACACAACACTGAGAAGAGGTGAAAGAGACACAGCTCCTCTGCAAATGGATTGCAGACCCTAAAGGGAGTGGACTCTAAATAGATAAATGTACAGGCCTGTATTGCTGTATGATTAGCCTGTATTTCATATTACTACAGAGCAGTGAGGGAACTGCATCTAATGTGTAGTGCTTCAAAGAAGCTAGGTGTTATTTTTGTTTTGTTTATTTTTGTAAGCTGACAATATACATTAAAGCCTGTTCAAGCATGTCAAAGCTTCCCAAGTCCAACATTTTGCTGAAAACTAAGGCACGGATCCCAAGTGTGAAAGTGAATCTGTCACATATATTAATAAATGACTTAGAAGAAGGACTAGAAAGTATTGTCTCCATTTTTGCTGATGACACGACGTTGTGCATGGTAATTAAATCACAAAAGGGATTTCCATAAATTAGAGATGTAGGCAACTAAATGACAGATGAGATTTAATACTAATAAAGGTAGAAATGTAAAGTTATGCTTTTGGGAAGGAAAAATAGCCATGGAATTGATATCCTAAATTGAGCAAATCTAGGGGTATCAGATATTGAAAGGAATTTGGAAGTGCTTGTGGACAACCACTTAGTGCTCAATGCCAGCAGCATCTGCAGAGGCAAATAAGATATTAGCATGTATTAAGAAAGGTATAGAAGCAAGGGAATCAAATATAATTCTGCCACTATACAAATCCCTAGTATGCCCTTATCTAAAATTTGGAGTACAATTTTGGGCACCACTTCATAAAAAAGATATTTTAGAGCTGGAAAAAGTGCAGAGAAGGGCAACACAACTAATAAGGGATAAAGAGGGGCTAAATTATGAAGAAAGACTAATCAAATGTAACTAATTTTCTCTAGAAAAAGGCATCTAAGAGGGGATATGATTACCTTATGTAAGGTAAAATTTTGTCATTAACTTTTTGTGCCAAGTGTTTTTCAACTGAGAAGAGGACATCCTTTTAGGTTAGAAGTAAACAGATTCCCCCTTAAAGAAAGAAAAGGGTTCTTAACAGTAAAGGTGGTTAAACTGTGGTATTCTTCACCAAATGAGGGGGTGACAGCGGATTTGATAGATAACTTTAAAAAGAGATTGGATATATTGTTTTAAACAAAAATGACATTCAGGGTTATCCTGGTTAATTTTAGAGGGATTATTCATTCAGGGAGGAATCCGATTGCTAGTATCTGGGGTCAGGAAGAAATTTTATTTTCTGTTCCCTATTGAGATAATTGGAAAAGTTTCACTGGGGTTTAACAAGCAATCCACATATTGCAGATCAGAGGAGCTCTAAAAACATTGAACTTGATGGACTCATAGCCCTATTAAATTCCCCCAACGTTGAAAACCGTAGCTCATAATGTAGCCAGTAAGACTTACAGTTATTAAATTGGCCCCGTAAAGCACACTACAGTACTTTTATTAAAATGGAAAGTGATGTTAGGTCTTAGAATTAATAACACAACATTCTCAAGCACGTAAATCAGCCCGAAAAAAATATTTTATTTCATGTATAATTTCTGTGTTATATCGATCCCGGCAATCGATGTGTTAATACATATAATGTAACTTGCTCAATTTAATAGGGCTGTAAAAGTCTTTTTTTCAACCTCAATTACTATGTAACTATACATTCAGATCTTTCAGAATTTTTGCCCAAGACAGCTACAACAGCAAAGGGAGTACAAAGAGATCACAGAAATGCTACAAAGGAAAGAAAGAAGTTATGCGTGAGGATAACCCTTCAAGTTGATAGAATTTCACAACAGCAGGGCCTCCAATCAATTGAGCAAATTGTAGTTACTGGAGCCCGTAATGTAGCCTGTAAATTAATTTACTATTTAATTGGCGTCTTTTAGCTACCCGCAATCAGTTTGCAGGTTAGAAGCTCAAAAGCCCTGCAGTTGTCAAAATCGTAATTCCGACCCATCTAAGCCTTTGATCTTTCAAGGCCGTAAATCGCTATTCAATTGCTACAATTCCTCCAGCCCACAATTGTTTTCACACCCGTAAATGGCAAATTTAGAAGAAAATCCTACAAGTACCAGATAGGACTCGGAAGGGGTTTAAACATCTGTTTGTAGCACTGTAAAGGCAAATAAAAAATCAATATTGCACTTTAAAAGATGGTAAACAACGCAATGAAAGATATTAGAATTAATGCTGTCTCATACTCGCAAACCTGCAATAAAATGTTTTTTATTTTACGTTTCATTTCCTTGTTAAATCAATTTCAGGAATCATGGAGTTAATACATATCAGGCTACCCACATGGACTAAAACAGTATAGCCATTACATTTTTTATAATTTTGTACATTACTGGATTGTGAGTCTGATCGGACTTCTAAACGCTAATTGATTGACGTTTAACCTCCATGTTGTACTTATATACTATTTAACTTTTACTATTATCTGGTTCTACATCAGTAGTTACAGCCTTGCTTAATTTATCGTGATCATGCCCCGAAATGCTACTTACAGGTGCATGGTTTACGGTTTAGGCTTTCGGGAAAAAAACTGAACTCATCAGAGAGAAGGTTGAAGAGACTTTCTTAGGTAATTCAGTGACTCTGTAGTTGAAAAAAACTCAATCACCTTTGACCAATTGGATACCAAACAGAGTGGTTTCAAATGTTGCTCTGGTTTGTAAAGTATTCGGTTACAATTGCTTATGTACATAGTTTGGTTCATAGGTAAAAAAATATATAAAAAAATAATAATAATTGCGGACTTACACAAAAACAATTACTACCCGCGGGAAAAAATCCATTACGGACTCGTGAAATACGGCCTTAATGGACAACCCGCGCACAGAGGAAAACATTAAAAAACACAAAAAAACACACAAAAATACAATAAAAACCTTACCCACACCAAGGGGGGACACCCAGGACCTCTGCAACAATGCTTAAACCTTGAATTCGGTCAAATTTACAAACTTTAGACACTCGAAAATCCCCTAAGCGAGAGAAAACAGGGCTGCCGAAAAAAACGAAAGCGAGGCTACACGACCCCTAAAGCCGCTAAATACCGCAAAGCAAATACGGCTTTTACAAAAACACGTACGACCTACAACATACACCATTAGCAAGGACGCTTCATCATACAAACCCGCCTACCACATACACATTCGCCACAATTTTACCACACTAACTTACATAGTGCAGAAGTACCCAGCTACACTAACGGCTTCCCCTCACGCACGCAGCCTATTTATACTACACACTGCACACATTGCTGACACTTACACCCCAGCTCCACAACAGTGCAAATCTACATTGAATGCTGCAGGAACATCAAAACAGATTGCCAGCTCTTCAGCACAATGCTTCCTGCATATATTACTTTCAAATAGGTCAAGTATATTCATTTATAAATGTATTACTTATTTAATTAGCATCAAAAAATACATATACACAAAAAAAACATTATCGCAATAAACGCATAAGCCATTCACTGCGCGCCTCACAACAAACGCCAACGCTGCTCATAGCACACAAACTACACCAGGGGACAGCCTTGCAATAAGCACAAAAAGCACATCAGCGACGACCTAACCTGTGGCAAACAGCATTATCTGCCTTACATTATTTAATTATAAAAGCTAGTGGGTCTTGCCTACCTAGCTTTGCTTAATATCATTAACAACAGTATTACAGTAAAATAGAGAAGTTATATAATCTGAAAATGTTCTTTCTTTTTTAATTTGATTTTTACAAATTGTTCTAGATCCGCACTATTCGTCCCCTCCACCATTCTAGTGACAGTCCCTTCAAACCCAAACCACCCTGGTTTATTTACCCCTCCATTGACAGAGCTAAGCTTCGACAGCGACTAAGCTACTCTTACAGGAATTTTCCCTCCATATTTTCCCTTCCCACACTTTACTTTACTTGATGGCAGAGCTGAGCAATACACTCCCGAGTGTCTTTACCTACTCTTCCCTACACTTAATTAAGATACAGTATATAGACAATTAAATGTGTATTAACCCAGCACATTGCTGGTCTCATATTTCCAGAGTTATAAATCCTTACATATACAGAATATATATTATATTTTCAGCACAGACCTAGACTTTAAGATATCTATTATTATATTATCGCAAAATCTCAAGTGACTTAAGTCACCAATTAAACAAAGGTTGGCACCTAAAGAGTTCCAACAAGCAAAGGGAAATATTATTTACATACAGGAAAATCACTTTAAAAAAGGGGAGTTACAAAACATACAGTAATTTAGGGAAATTATAATCAAGCATTCCATTCATGTGCAAAGACTAAACACAACAGTCCCGCAATATTAATCAGTAAAGCTTGCCAGTTACAAGTAACCACTCATTTTGCAGACAAAGAAATGATTATTTTGATAAACTATTACATGGGTTTACAACTATTAACATTGGTAAATATTTATGCTAAAAGCAGACATGATCCTAAATCCCTTTCTTTCCAGTTTTATTCATAAGTATGCTACAGGTACTCTAATGATTACAGGAGACTGGAATGCAGTCCAATTCTTAACTTTCAATAGGAGCCTGCGGAGATTGGTCCAGACTTTGGCCAAACCCTGCGGAGGGGGTTAACAACTGAAGTACCGGATACAAGACCACTCTCTCAAAGATGTCTGGAGGTACCACAAACCCAATGTGTAAAGCCTACCCATTTTTTTCTGCACCACACGTATCTCACTTATGAATATATCCAATGATAAGTAGTATACCTGATCTGACCATCCCCTGTGTACAACTTAGGAACCCTTGTATACAACTTAGGACCCCCTTGCTCACTACACTTGGATGCTTAATGAAACCCCTTTAGCAGTGCTCGAAAATATATAGCATATTACATGTCTGAATACTTTAAATTAAATAAAAAATAAGACATAAAAACTGAAACCTTATGGGCAGCACACAAAGCAGTAATCAGGGGCATAACTGAATTAGCCTCTAGGGCCAAAAACAGAAAATGAAGGAACTTTAAAAACTCTTCACAATAAGCTGACAGCCTTACAGCTTGAAATTCAGCTGTGTTACAGAGCAATTAAATTAGAACATGCTGCGAGTTACGTGCTTAAGACGCAAACCCATAAATCATGATCAATTAGTCAAACCTGTAGTTACAGTTTTAGATGGAGCCAATGGCAACAGAGATCGTCATCATCACGTCACTGAAAAATGGAGGTTGGATTTTAAAGTCTTACAGGCTCCAATTACGAGTTTCGATCGGACCCACATTCCAGAAATAATGCAATATTAATAAAGCAGTAAATATTATATTCTAGTTCATGCGAGTTCCATTATATGTATTAACACATTGATTGCCGGGATCGATATAACACAGAAATTAAACATTAAAAAACATATTTTATATTGCTGATTTGTGAGCTTGAGAATGTTGTGCTATTAATTATAATACCTAACATCACTTCCCCTTTAATTATAAGTACAGTAGTGTGTGTATATTTGCATTTATAGTGCTACGTATTAGACTTTAACCGACTAGCGGGTCCTCTCTAGTACACGTTGGCATTTTGGCTCCATTTGCGGGTTATGGGCTTGAACGCCAGAGAATTCATTGCAATTTAATAACATTATTGGAAACATAACATTTACGGGCTTGACAGATCAAAGGATTTGTGAACGTGCAGTTCAAATTTTCCCATTCCGTAGCCTTTTCTCGCCCTTACCCCGCAATTTAATAGCCTCAAGTCATGCAGGTTACATTACGGTCTATGTTTTTCAACGTTGAGGGAAGTTATTAGGGCTATTAGAGTACTTGAACAGCAAAACAATAAGTCAATGAACACTAATAGCACAGATGCAGTTAATACGTAGACAAACTAAGCACAGATTGATGAAAGACACTTACAGCCTTATTAAATTGCAATTTGGCCAATTGAATAGGTCTCTATACAAGCACAGAGCATATATTTTTACAGAAGTTTTTAGTTAGTGAAGACCTTGCTTTTGGATAGAAGCTCACCAACTAAAAACTTCTGTAAAAAATTATGCTCTGTGCTTATATAGAGAACTTTTCAATTGGCCGAATCACAATTTAATAAGGCTGTTTTTGCTTGAAGAAAAGAATGAAACAAAAGTTTTATGATCAATTAAACAATTAATATATGTTACTGACTAATAGTCTGACTAGACCACTCTCAATAGAAGGACTAACTGAAGTTATTTAGACCTGAAAAAGGCAAATCACCAAGACCAGATGGGCTGACAAATAAATACAGTATTATAAAAACGTTACATAAATCATATCACCTCACCTTTTGAGGCTTGCAAATGCAACAAGAAAGGACTATCCAAAGTTACTACCCAAATTATTGAAAGTTCACACCACAATACCAGAAGATGCATAGACCTTAACTGCATTTAATAGGGTGTTATGTCGGAAAATCTTTTATGACGGACCAGCAGTGGTTTCTCAAAAATGCTTGTTTTTGGCAACAATCCTACAGTTTTATGTATTATAGTAAGTTCTATATATTTAAACAAGGGAGTGTTAATGCAGATACTTAAGTAAATTCAGTTAGACAGTTTTTTTGTCTAAAGAAAGCCTCATCTATTTACCAGGCTGGCTTTTTTGAGAAAGCAATGAAACTAAACAAATTTCTCTAATTATAATATGTCTCTAGTGAGAATGTAAGTAGTTGATTTTCCCTATAGATCTATAGATCTTCCCTTTTAAGGTTTTTTTTGCATCATC
Organism: Discoglossus pictus; assembly: GCA_027410445.1. NCBI lineage: Eukaryota > Metazoa > Chordata > Amphibia > Anura > Alytidae > Discoglossus > Discoglossus pictus. Next base: position 101,170,800 of record CM050164.1, on the reverse strand, counting down.
TGAATAAAGCTTGCTTAATTACACTAGTTCCTTGCTTTTAGTACTGTACAGTAGATAGGTTTACTGACTGTGTAGGGGAAAAATGCAGTACCTGTACCGACTACCTTTAATGGAAGGTTGGAACTTCATTCAACATTCTTAAGCCAAAAAGAATTGTATCCAAGATCATCGTCTTCCCCACCGGTTTGAGCAAAAAACTCCAACTTCCTCCTCTTCAAGAGGGTAGAGATGCAGTTCAATGAACTTATTTTGTTGGTAACTGTAACTCCCTGTATGTTTCTGATGTAAAAACATCAAAAGTGTGTATCTGATTACTTAAAACCTGTACAGGTATATGTAGTTACCATGACAGTTACCAGGCCTAGGACCCTATGCAAAATGATACACAAGAAATACTTTATAATGAATGAGACCGAGTACACAAGATGATGAGAGAAACCAATTTATTGACCTAAAAAGAACAGTGCAGCTTTACAGAATGAAAAGGACCAATGGAGCTTTACTCAGCAGTGGAGCTTTTAACTATCTCTGTTTCACCCTGATAGCTGCTTGTTTACTCTATATAAAGTAAATAATTCTGCTCTGCCAACTTGTTGAGAAGTCCATGAAATTCAATATTTTTTCCTTTTGCTTCTAGAAACAGTTGATGAAGACATATCATACATGCACCTTACTCATTGAAACACCGCAGACAAGTTTTTTCAACAGTTCTACTTTCTCTTTAATCGTTATGGACCTGTGTTTGCATTTGTCACCACCACCGCTGTCACTTGCATCTTTCTTCGAAACCATAGAAAGCTTTTAATACAGTATGTACAAAAAAATGGTTCAGAAGGTCAATTTGGCACAGTATGTACTCCAAGTAGGCCCAGAATCCCCTTCATTTAAGCTCAGAAGGTCAAAAAGGCTCAGAATGTCCTCCTTTATTTCCTCATTTGGTCCTTCTTCTGAGGTCAAGAGGTCAAATAGGGTAAGAATGTCCTAATTTTTAGGATCAAGGTAAAATAGGCTCAGAAGGTCAAATGGGCTCAGAGGGTTATATAGGCTCAAAATGTAGAAAAAGCTCAGAATGTCCTCCTTTTTAAGCTCAAGAGGTGAAATAAGGTCAAAATATCCTTCTTTTTTAGATCAAGAAATTAAAAAGGCACAGATTGTCCTCCTTTATGGTTAAAGGGTCAAATAGGCTCAAGATTTTGTAGGCTTTAAATCCAAATAGGCTTTGAATATACTCAAAAAAATCTCTAATCTTACTACTTGCTCAGAACAGACCCTAAAAAGACTGTGATGAACCAAATCACTGTACAGAATACCAAATACCACATGGAGACTATGTGAGCATCTCAATACACATGACTATTTCCTATGTGTAAATGTTGTCCGGATTGAAAGCGGTTCCGGATTATCCAATGCCATATAATCGGTGTTGCACCTGTAATAAATTGAACTTTGATTTACAGAAAGCAGGTGAAATATTAAGGACATTCAGTTTACCATTACCAGTCAATCAACAATAATGTCAGATTTGAAAAATTGCATCCTCACACAATGTTATGGATAGGCATGATAACAATTATAAAGATGAATATTATTCATAGATGCTTTTATTCCGATCAGACTGTAACCATACCATTAGACCTGACAGAACTCAAAATCTTACAGACTCATATTGAACTCATTTGGAGGCGTAAATGACATAAATTAGCAAGAGCAATTATGTATTTATCTAAAAATAGAGGATAATTAGCCCTTCCAAAGCCTAGTGCAAACTAGTCTTGAAACATACAAAACTTTATATTAGGAAGAGATAACAGTGGAATTCCAATACTTGCATCAGCTAAGCACACATTTTTTCAGATACATGCAAATTTGTAGTTTTGCTCAAGGTCACAGGATTAGAAAAACAGGTATACAACCCCTGATATATTTTGTAAAGCTATGTAAGGATTGCAGAAACCATAAACACTTAATTGCTGCATGCTACATGTAAAGGAAAAGAATTCCTAAGATATTCAGCATTGTTTGCATAAGCAAAAGAAAACAAGGTAAATGGAGACGGGAAAATTACAGATGAAGAGTGAATCTGCTGAGGGTATGATGTGAGGCCCTTTAACATTGTCTGAGCCCATACAGAAGTGACTGCTAAGTCCTGATGGCTCTGATGGGCTGATTTCCTGTCTGATGTGTTGCAGAGGTACCAGTTCATCCCGTGTCTCCCTTCATCGGATTGGAGATAGAGATAGTCTGCTGTCCCTTCCAGGATAGTATTAATCTTTTTCTGTGTTGAAAGGCTGCACTATATTTATAACTGCATGGGGTAAGTCGTATGTGCTTCTATTAAGCTTTTTATTTTAGCACAGTGTTGAGACTGTTCTCCTTCCCCACCAGCTATACTCTCACATATGACTGACTATTTGATAAAGACATCCTCCCAACTATTTAAAAGTGGCTGTTTAATTCAGCCATATTTATTAAATTCCTCTTGCTTCATTTTATATACACATTTATTATGTGCTCATTATATGATTGTTGTTGACTGATATATTTTAGGAGATGTTTAAATAAAAGTTATATATTAATTTTCAATCTATTTTTGTATGATGTTTCTAATTACTAACATTCAGGCACATTAAATTCAACGACTGTAAGTGCAACGTGAAGCTCGCAATGGCTGCAGGCTTGAAATTTGGCCGAGTTACTGTGCAATTAAATTAGAACGGGCTGCAAGTTACAAGCTTGAGACGCAAACCTGTAAACCATTTGTAGAACGTTGGAGGTAAGTGATCAATTAGTCAAACCGTAGTTACGGGTTTAGATGGAGCCAATGGAAACAGATATTGTCATCATAGCGTCACAGGTAAATGGAGGTTGGATTTCAAAGTCTTACAGGGTTCAATTGCAAGTTACAATCGCACCCACATTGAAGTTATAATGCAATATTCATATGCCGTAAATATGATATTCTATCACATGCGAGTTACAGTATATGTATTAACACATTGATTGCTGGGATCTATATAACACATAAATTAAACATGAAATAAAGTATTTTTCTAGGCCAATTTGCGAGCTTGAGAATGTTGTGCTTTTATTCTAAGACATAACATGACCTTTCCTTTTAATACAAGTGCAGTAGTGTGGTGATATTTGCATTTAAAGTGCTACGGATTGGTTTATCCCCCCTGCAAGTCCTCTCTATCACTCGTTGGCCTTTGGGCTCCATTTGCATGTTTAAGGGGTTTAACGCAAGTGAAATTGTTGCAATTTAAAAGCTTGATTGGAATTGTAGCATTTATGGGCTTGGGAGAACAAAGGATTTGCGGCTGCAAAGTTCAAGCCATAGGCTTTTTTCGCTCCAACCCGGAGATCGGCAGCGGCTTACTTTACTGGGCTAATTTAATAGCAGTAAGTCTTACTTTCTACATTACGAGCTACAGTCTAACACGTAGGGGGATTTAATAGGGCTGATTGTCTGCTTGTTTGTTTCTATGGTGGCAAAATAACCCAGTATTATCATGCACTTAAATTCCCTCCTTCACCCTTACAATAAATGAATGCAACAAGCCACATATTGGCCTAAAGGAGCAGTAGAGGTGAGCTTTGTTGATATAATATAGATAAAAATATTTAAATTCAAATTAAGATTAAACTAACTTCAGGAGATTTCAAGTTCTGAAGTGTTAAATTAACTCTTTTAAAGTCTGTCTCTCTGAAAATGTGATTGTGTGCTTGGCTCCACCCCCAATGAATTTTGAATATATTGTATCTCAGTGATTACATAATACTTTTAAACTTCCTTGAAGATTTATAAATTATAAATAAAAATTTAGAAAAATGTATAACATGAATATTGAATTAGGGGCAAAATATTTATCAGAAACATGATATAAGTGGCTTTACAGTAAAAACATGCCTATCTGTAGCAATGTGTTGTGTTAACACAACCACTTATATTTAGATGATTTAAAAAAAAATATCACAGCATGTATATAAGCAACACATAACTGTATCAAAATATAGTTGTGTTCAAATTTAGAGGTGTTCACAGTGGATTGATTTAGCCTTCCCAGAGACTGTTTAGGCAATACATGGCTGCAATTCCAATTTGTCTTATAGAAAATTAGGACCCCATTTAATTCCAAGCCCATATTTATCCTCATACAGCCCGTTTGTCTGTGGGTTAGAAATGTGTTACATTTATAGATGTATTTAATTGATTCAAGCCCGCAAGTACAGACCTGAAGTATAAATCTGTAAACCCTTCCTGCGGCTGCAAGCTGTTTCTGGAATACATGGCGGTCACAGTTACAATCCAATCCCGTAATTACGGTGTGCGCCAGAGCCCTTGGAAGAAATAGAAAATAGCCTAACTGATAATGATTGACAGGAATAGATAACAAAATTGTGGGCTACCCTCCCAGCTTTGACTTTGTTGTATATTTGGACAAAGTAGCAGGTCCAAGCGTTGGTGGGTTTTGAGCTTAGAGAGATAGTGAGCAGTGGAGATTTCAGAGCAGGTACTTACGGTTTTTATTGATTTATATTTCCAAGCACTTTATTTCATACATTATCTTTCTGAACACGTATGAACTGATAACACATAATATACATACACATAGAGCAATAACACTCATAGGTACACATATAGATAGGCCCTAAAATCCACACACATCCACCCCCCTCCCTATACCCCAACATATAATAAATACACATAGAACATACATTCTTCTTTACATCACAAATATAAACACACATACTTCTTTTAATTTATCCTTATATTATTTTTGAAATGATGATGGAGGATGCAGAGAGGAGGGGAGAAGTGGGGAGTAGAAGAAACAGGTAAGAACAAGTAGCTGGTGGCTATCCTCAGTGCCTTACATGTGCACCCCATCATCCTATCAGGGGAAAGGAAGTTAGGCCTGGGCCCAGGTCTTAGGCATGGAAGGAGGTAGCGGCCACAGTCACAGCAGTTGGCCTGGCTGAGACGTCCAGTAAAATATGAGAAGGATGATGTAGCAGGAGGAGAGATCAGCTACAAAAGGTGGCCCCCAAGTGACTATGATATATACAGAATGGAAGAGGGAGCTCAAGGACATGCTGGACCAGGTGCCGGTCGCTGGATCTCCAGGCCTGGTGTCCCCACAGGACACAGCCTCCATGTCAGGTGAATATCCTATGCACCAACATACGCCCACATATAGACCACACACAAATAGTTAATGTCAATGATCGCCACTATTGAGAGTGTTATGCCAGCTACCAGGATTCAGATAGCAGTAGATGGATCATTCATCCTCCGTCACATCCATGAAGCTCAAATCACTTCCATCACTGTGCATGACATGAGTAACCATCCAATACAGGGTCCATGTATGGGTGTGCACACTGCAGCCTATGCAGATACAGACTGTGTAGGTATGGAAGTGCATGGTAGTATACTAGCCTATCAAGGAACACATCTCTGCAGCATCTCCTAACTATTGCTGAGATATGGTCACTGATTGATTAGCATGGAATGCTGACCAGCACTATCTTCACAGTATGAATTTGCATATACAGGCTGCAAGGATTGTCATGAGCCAATAACATCCAGGCTCATGATCCAAAGTCTTAATCATATTTAGCAAATGATAGCTCCACACAGACAAAATTAAGTGAACCATCCAGGTTCAATACATTTAGATGGCCGATAGATAGATAGATAGATAGATATATAGGAACACATGAATATTAATGGCTCAATCATCATTTCTCTTCTTAATTGCAGATTGCAGGAGGTCTGGGTCTGATGGTGAGCCAGAGGTGGGGGTGCCGGCTCCATCAGAGCCGGATGACATTGACAGACCATGAGGAGCCAGTGCAGGAGGAGGAGGCAGGAATAGGAGCTATGGACCCAGGATATGAGGAGGAGGAGGATTACAGTTTCATGTGGCCAGTGGGGGGACCTGAGGGTCCTTCAGCCAATTCCATCCCATTTGACCGCACTGGACCCCTCCTTCCCCAAAATAGACTAGCCACCCGGCCCTCCTACTGGACAGAAAGCAGGTCATTGCCACCAATACCACCTCCTCCTCCTCCCATCACCAGCACAATCTGGACACTCCTTTTCTCCTCCGCTGCCTCTACCCCCTCAGGTGCTGCTGCCTCCAAGGGGGATACCCACCCCTGCAAGACCCCCTCGCCTGTTGAGAAGGCATGCTGGCATGTGGAATGGGGGCCCTGTGTCCAGGGAGAGGAGGATGTAGGGGCTTAGAGGCTGCAGCTATGTTTGTACCTTCTCAACAGCACTCCTCAGTGACAATTGGTCCAAGTGTTGACATAATCTAGCCTGGTTACAGAGTGGCGGATCACGGCCTATGTGATGGTGATATTTTGTAGATGGCTACCCCCATCACGTGGTCCATGATCCTCTCCTCTGTGGACACGTAGGGTTATGCTTAACATTTCCCCAATTAATGGTCACTGAGGAATGCCGTTGAGAAGACATGTTGCAGTCCCTATATTTTTTTAAGGCCTTAGTCTTTTTTTACTTTATTTTATATTTTGATTTTAGGCTCAGTTCAGGTCCATGAAGGCATCTTCTTCATCTGCAAGCATTGCTCATACATAGTGTGAATGGAAATTATTCACAGTGGCTATCAGACAGACATTCCACCACTGACAATCCCTCATGTCCTGAATACGATCATATATAATGTTTTTGAACACTTGGTAGTTGTTGAATATAACATGTACTAATGAAGATCTAGCAATGGACCTACAAAGCCCAACAATGCCATGTTAATCATAGCCAGCATTAATCCAAACATAAGTGAAGCATTACATCCTCTCAGATATCTGAATATGAGAACACATACTTTTGTCTGATGTAATGAATAGACATTACAGCCGCTGACCCTTGTGACATAACCTTAATTTCAAATAATATGTGATAACACTCAGATGAATGTAGCCCAGATGAATGTGATACCAATGTGGTGGAACAATATGATACAGAGATGGTGATAGTACTCTTGGACCATTGAATGTTGTTACAGCTAAGCATTCCTTGTGAGATGTCCCATCATTATTAATGGCTGTGACAATTTATTTACCATGACAACTTGTAGATGAGTATAAGGAGTATCAGGTAAGTTGTTATAACAATTGCTGTCTTTGGCACTGTACTATACATGCCTTCTTTTTAGATTTTTCTCTTCCTCTGCCTTTTTTCACCATCTTTTTTTCCTTTTTTTAAAAAAACACTTTATGTGTATGACTGACTTGGTTTACATAGTCCAGGTGTTTACACATCTGCTTAATTGAGCAGATGAAGACCATTTGAAGTGCTATGCACATTACTGGTTACTTCTATTACAAGGAGTGATGTATGATGTGATTAGTATTCATCAGATTCTGGTTGCAGTGGTGCAGTGACCATGCTATGCATCGTAAATTTTATACAGTATTACCTTTTACCCTTTAGGTGTGCCCTTTTTCCACAACATCCTCTTCCCCTTCTGGGATCCGCCCACATTATACACATGATATTAATGCACAGTCGGATACATTTCTGAGTGTGCTCTGTGAATATAATAAAATGTGGTTATACCGTTATCACTGTTTCTGGGTTTTTTCAATGGTTTAGGACATCAACATACATTACAACATCCACATGATATTTAAACAACCTACATGAAATACATGTAATAATCAGCATACATTGTAACAATGATACATTGATGGGACCGAACCATGGAACAATATATATTTCACCCAGAACTCTAATACATCGGGCAACAGCACCATGAGACCCCAGACTGGGGTCACATAGCTGAGCATGGTCCATCTTTTCACATACAGTTGCAAATGTAACACCTAACATTTGCTTGCAGTGTGTCATCCTTATCAAATAATTAGACTTATTTACTGCCCAACATCTTGTCAGAAAATAAATATTTTATGTTATTTGTTCATTGGAGAATGTTGTGCAAATAATTCTGATAAACTTCCCTGATGTTGTGTTTTTTAAACGTGGTTTACTGCCTTTTTAATTGCTTCTATGGCACTCTTACGTTTTTGAAAAAGCCTTTGCAAGTCATATTTGGAACCTGTAATATCTTTGCAATAATTCTGTTACATTTGTGATTTACGGGTTAGAAGGCAATTAGGGGCTTGTTAATTTGTTTTAATTAAATATTGATTTTGCATCTTTAGCACTGGTGACATTTGCGGACTTAAAGCATCAAAGGAGGAAATAGGAGTTATGTTTTGTTCACCACAGGGGTTTTGAGCCTGTAACTTACAAATAGATTGCATGTAGCAAAATGTAGCCAATTAAATGTCAGTAGCATTTATGGGCTCCATTATGGGCTTTTGTAATTGTGATTTGGACAATTAAATGTGGGTCGTCATATGAATCCTTCAGCGAACCATTTTACAGCTCCTGCAATGCTTAGTGAATCTAGAGCAGTGGAGAGCAGCAGGAAGTCTGGTGGACACATTCAGTCATTTGGCACTTGCCATGTAGTCAACAGCATATTCTTTGGATTGGGTGAGCATGCCCCTCTTCAACAATACTCGCTCCATTATAATTCTAAAACTAGCACTAAAACTACTAATACAAACTTCTCCTCATTATCATTATTTTTACCTCTATTACCAATTAATTCATTTCCTATAGCGATTTTAAGATTTTGATTTGGTTAAAATAAAAATAAAAAGATTTGATGTGCTGTGCTGCTCTTTTAATGACTCAGGAGACACATACTGTATGTGGCCTTTTAAATGAATTAGGTTGCCTGTCACTGACCTAGAGGGGCAAAGGTAACTAAAATAAAGATTTAGTGTCATCAAAAATGATTGTTTGTTACTGCTGAGAAATGTAACATGTAATCTTTAATAGTTAGAATGAATTAGCAATAAAAATACTGTTTAATAGCACTTTTGTTTTCAAGCTGAAAGATAATAGATAAAATAGCACAGTAAAATATTTCTGAATATTTGCCAATATCAATTTCCTCAGTACATATACTGCCTGTAATTGAGACCATTTACAGTAAATTTTGTTCAACACATTTCTTAATGTTGCTACTATTCAAAACTGCTATATTAAAGGAATAATCTACAGTTCTATTGCCGACTGACAAACATGAAATAATAGCAAATCAAGTGCCAAGTGATAATTACTATACTTGATATGCCTCATTACAGCAAGAATGAATATTGATGTGTTGTGAACTCCAATGTGAAGAGGCAATACTCATGGGAGCTTACACACAGTGTCAGGGAAACAAAAGAACGATTGACTGATATACAACATACTAGATTACTCTAAGATATATGAAGACATACAGTGAACACAAAAAAATAACTTAAAAACTACATTGTAAACAATCACAAGAGCAAGGCATCAAGTGTATCATGATTCCTTCAACTATAAATGTGATAATCTGGCCTGTGCATCTAATATTTTTAAACGAGCATTAACATTTCATATTTAAAGTGTGAAATTGTCTTGATAATTGGCTATAAAACTTTCATGAAGAAAAAGCAATAAATAAAACAATCAAATTATGAATTAATATATGCAATTAAATGTGTACTGGAGCCGACCATTGTTTTTTGTACCTGGATTGTTAACTGGTAGTGTAAACCTATTATAAAAGGCATTCATTTTATATATTGGCCAGCATTGGGTCCCATTCAGTTCGAGCTAAGTAATTTATGTTTGTATGTAATTTCAGCTGCAGGAGTTTTTTTCAGTAAAGTTACACAATTATTCAATGCTTCCACATCGTAATTTCACTGATCCCACCCACAACTTGTAAACCTCAAAGGACCCCCGATGGTAAAAAAAATTAACCCATAACTACCATGGGCTATATATAGACCCCATGGGGGTCCTTCAGAAAAAAATAATTACAAGCCCCAAATAATTTACACAAAATAATGAAAGCTAAAATTCCTATAAATAGAAAAATGTACTGAAAAAAAAAAACATTACAAATAATATAATAAGTACCTATAAAATAACAAAAAATCACATTAAAATAAAAAATAATCCTGTAAAATAAAAAATAAAATAATAAAAATATTTACCTATTCCAAATGATGATCCAAATGATGATCCAGAGATGATCATCGATTGCCCTGGTCTTCACTCTTGTGCCCCGGACTAGACGGGCTATCGGTGTTGCTCAAAGAAGGTCTTGTCCTCTTCTTGTTTGATTGAAGCCAATGTTCCTCTTTTCTGGGCCAAGAAAGGACCCTAGGTGGAACCTCCTGTCGCAAATGGCCATTCCTGAGCTTTTTGTGGCTTAGATAAAAATGTCTGTGCATTCTGGCTGGTTCAAATAGATGTTAAGCATATTAGAGCCAATCAGAATGGCTTTTGAGATGTCTACTGGCTCAATATTGTTTTCAAATTTAATTGGACTAGATTGATCAAATTTTTGCATCAATCTGATTAATCTGATGAGTCCAGTTAGTTAATAGTTGGCTGCCGGGGGTATACTTCATGGGATAACTGTTAAATGCTTTGTTTAAATGTGGTGGGGGTTAACATTCAGGCTCAAATTTAAGGATCCCTGTAACACAGGTTTTAATATTTTAGATACGATGGGGGTCTCAATGGACCCCCATGGTTATGTCCATGGGGTGATCAGGGAACAGGGATCTAGTGTGAGCGGGGAAGGGGGAGTTAGTGGGCAAGGGGATCCCTGGGATTCCCCTTCACCATGTGCATGGATGAAGGCAATCCCCAGGGTTTCTCATTGGTGAAAGTAGAGCTTGATCAACATAAATTTGCTCAATCCCTGCATTAATACCATGCCTTCTGCTTTACTGACAAAGCACAAGTTGTAGGTGGGATCAGTAATGTTACGGCTCTGGAGCTTTAAATGCGTGTGAAAAAATACGGAAAAAAGCTCCAGCAGGCGAAATTATGTTTGTGAGTAATTTCCTTGTCACAAACTGAATGCTAAATTTAAACCAATCAAAAATGGTCAGTAATTCTACTTATCTATTCAGTTCACCCTTTTTACCTGTCTGCGAGTGAGCTCCTTAAAATTTAGTTTTTCAATTGATTTTCAGGCATCCATAATATTATGATATGCCATACTCAAGAGGTGAATACAAATCAGAAAACCCACATGGCATACAACAGGTGCTCCAATGCATTGACTATTAAAGGGCTAGCTACACCCAAAACAATACTCATCAACTGTATTCATCCAGACCACATCACAGTACTAAGAGCAATCATGTACGTCATATCCATGGGAAAGTATGTCTCCTACACAATACTGTGTAAAAGACAGTGACATAGGGCCAAATGATGACTTTAATTGCATTAATGTGTTTTAGCTGTTGAGAAAGGCCAGCAACAGCACAAGGAGAGACAGAAGGACACCCAGGCAAAGTTGCCTCCATCAATGGAAATATTAGGGACACCTGTCTCGTGAAGTCTCATGCCATTGCTGTTCAGCATACGACAAGATGTATACCAATAATAAATATGTGAAATAAAAGCTACTGTTATTGTATTAATTATTAATTATGAATGATACGTTCCATATAATTAAAACCCCTTCAGTGGAATGGTGAGTCGGAACAGTGTTATAATGTAAATATATCAACTGAAATATCAGTATCAATCCGTGAACACCATGCTGTTTCTGTCATGAGAAATCACTTGCCATGACGTTTAGTAATGATGTGGGATCTCACAAAGAATGCTTGGTTGTGACCATATTCAGTGGGTCAAGTGTACTATCAACATCTTTATATGATATTGTTTAGCCACACTGATATCAAATTTAATTTGTATACTGGTGTTATAACTGATTGCTATGATTCATGACATTTAAACACATACCCATTAATACTGATAGATGGTCCTCAGCCTTAATGTCTGTTAGTTACATCAGAAATAAGTATCTGCTCTCATATTGTTAAGAGGGTGCTTAATTGATGCTGGATTTGATTAACATATTATTGTAGGACTATGCAAGTCCACAGCCATTTGTACATTGGTATAAATTAAGCCTAAATTCAAAACAATGTATTGGGAAATTTTCAAAGTGCATTCTAAAGCTAAAAAGTATTTAAACATTTTAAATTTTATTATTAAAAGTTCTAAAAAAAATTCTTATGAAAAAAGTTGTATATATATATATATATATATATATATATATATATATACTTTATATAAGTATCTACTGTATATATGGAAAGTCTGTAGGAGACATGGATGTATCATAGAAGGCATGTATGTCAGCAGCAGACTGAACAGATCGGTGTGTCCTGCACTCAGGGAGTTAAAGCACTTAACTGCACCTGGATCAACTGCCAGGCTAAACTCCAGGAAGCAGCAGCCAGGGGCCCAGTGAGAGAGCTTCAGTTGTGGTGAGACTGAGTGGAGAAAGGAAGCGCTTTAACTGTGGAGGACTACAGAACAGGAAAATGCTGCAGTCTGCATTCCCCAGCACTGCTGGACCAGCAAGGAGCACAATATGTCTGATGCCACAGCCTGGGAAATACACACCGATGCTACACGAGAGGCTAACAACCAACTATTCTAAGGTCAGAAAGCATTTACCTTTATATTTATACACCTCCAGGGAAGGGACTGTTTACCTACAGAGTGAATTTCTTTATTAGAATACATGCTGCACTCGTATTGTGTCCCTGGGGGCAGGGCACACGGAGAGACGGGTGGGCCGGTGTCATGACCACGGGGTGGTGAAATTCCGTGAACATAGTACATTCTGTATGCCAGAGACTATTGTTTTACCTGAAGGCCGGAAAGCAGTTTCAGGGATAAACAGGGGATACCTGAAAAATAGTAACCTTGTTAACGTAGATGTTAATTTCTTGCTAGCAAAAAGCTATTTTGTCACACTAATATCAGAAATACTACTAGGGAACAGTCCCATACGGCCATCCCTCTCACACTGGTGTTGGAAGTGGGATTTTAAGATTCCTGGATCATAGGACTGCCCGACACCGCTATGGAGCATATGATGAAGTCCTTAATAATGGTAACAGCTGAAACAGCAGGAGACCAACCGGCTGTTAGCCATTTAAGTGAACCAGACACTGGCCGCTCTGGAAAAACTCTCCACCTGTCAGAAAACTGATGCGGCAGTTAGAGCCAGTCACCGGTTACACAAGATGTGTCCGGAAGATGATATAGAAACCTACTTGATGTTCTTTCGAAAGCATTGCTATGCGTGAGGCTTCGCCGTTAGCTTAGTGGGCCGAAATTCTTGCTCCGTTCCTGATCGGTACCACCCAGTGCGCTTACTATAACCTTACGGCCGACCAAGCCCCAGACTACACAGTGCTAAAAAAGAGAAGAGATACTCGAACACGAAGGTAAGTGCCCACAGATACTATCAGTGGAGATATTGCCGACAGCAACCAGCCCGGCAACAGATGTATGATCTCCTCCATGTCACCCGAAAGTGGCTTTGCCCTGAACAAAATTCGCCTGACAAAATAGTGGAAACACTAGTCATGGACCGATATTGGAGGGCCTTACCTAAGGACACTGGGTAGGACAAAGAGGGTGTAAAATCATGGATGAGATGATAAATTGGGCAGAACGCTATCAGACCTGTAAAGAAGTACCTGAGAGCTCCATGCCGGAGGAACCCTGAGAAGAGAGAAGGGCCCGAACAGAGAATAGCAGGAATAATGAAAATGACATGGGAAGTCCTGGGGTCCCCCACCTGATGTTCAGAGACCCAATAGAAGGGAACCTGGAGGATGGAGAGGAGAAGAAAGACCCCCTTACAGCCCTAGAGGAAAACCGAAAATGTTCGGGCCGGATCAAGTGCTTTTACTGTGGGAAGTTTGGTCATATTGCCACCCAATGCCCGAGACCTGAAGAACCCATGCAATGTGAGCTAGGGATCAAAATACCCTGATGTGACTAACAGAGACCCAACACCCATTCACAACGAAAGCCAAGCTCAAGGATAGTCTTGGGTCTAATTGACTCCGGGAGTGCCGTCCCTTAAATATCAGGGAAAACAGGGGTCTCCAAAGGTTCAAGAACAGGGAAGCAAATGGGCATCCCTTGTGTACATGGCACGGTCATGACCTATCCCACCCAGATGTTCTGGATAGAGATAAAGGGATCCGAGCAAAAATGACAGGCCCCAACTGCCTTCTAAATCCAAAACCCCTTGAGACTACGGAGTGCAGGCAGAATCTCCAGCTAAGTTCGATGGGAGAACTCTGGGAAATATTTCCTTTTGTTGATCCCGATTTTATTCTCTACTTTGGGTAAAACCAAGAAAACAAGAAAAGAAAGAAGAATACAGAAAAGGTTGGGGTCTGAGTATAAGCAAAAACAAGAAGCAGAGTCCATGCAGCCTCTCAAGACAGCCCAGATGAAGGAAAAGTGGCCTAAACTCCTTCTGAAGCCATAAGCCTCCCAGTGGTGGAGACCAGGTTGTGTAGGAACTTCCCCATCTAGTGACTATAGAAAATGTTGGTAGAGACCAAGAAAATGACCCACTGCTGTTGAGAATACGAGAAGAGGCAGTAGAGGTAAATGGCATCCAGGTACCAGGAAGTCCATATTTTCTAATCAGAAAAGACCTCCTAAACTGGGTTGTAAAGACCACCGAAGCGGTGGTGGAACAGTTGCTCATACCCCAAAATTACATACAGAAAGTTATGGACTTGGTCCATAGCCATCTCCAGGGAGGTCACCTTGGGGTTGACAAAACCTTGGACTGTATCCTGAGAATGTTTTATTGGCCGGGATATTTACAGAAGTAAGGAGATACTGCTTGTCAGGTCCCTAATGTCAACTGACGAGTCCAAGACCTTGAATGAGAGCCCCCCTGGTATCGCTGGCAATCATAGATGAACCCTTTGAAAGTATTGCCATGGACCTGGTAGGGCCACTAGAAAATACATCCTGGGGCCATCAGTATATCCTTGTGATACTGGATTATGTGACTATGTACCCTAAAGCTTTTCCGTTACGAACAGCGAGTTCAAAAAGTGTGGTCAGAGAGCTGCTTCTCTTGTTCTCCAGAGAAGGGATGCCCCAAGAGATCCTCACTGACCAAGGCACACCTTTCGTGTCCAAGCTAATGCCCGAAATGTGTAAACTGCTGCAAATCCGGGCGCTACAGACCTCTGTGTATCACCCCCAAGGGATAAGGGAGGAAGTACAGAAGATGCTGAGAGACAGAATTATCGAGGAATTGTCCAGCTATTGGTGCAGTCCCATAGTCCACATACACAAGCCAGATGGGAGCACTCGGTTCTGCCGCAATTTCAGGAGGCTAAATGCCATACCCCAACGGGATGCATACCCACTTCCCCAAATTGAATAATAAGTTGACAACTTAGGGAAAGCCCGTTTTTTTTCCACGCTAGACCTCACAAAGGGCTACTGGCAGGCCCCCCTGGCCCCCCATGGTGCTCCGTCCACCTTCCAGAATCTCATAGACAAACTTCTGCGATCCCACCAAGGCTACGCAGCTGCATACCTGGACAATATTGTGATACATACTTCTGATTAGGATACTCATGTGGACAAGCTCGAAAGAGTCCTGGAATCCATTTGAAAGGCTGGGCTGATGGTCTATCTGGCCAAGTGCAACCTGGGTAAAACAGAGGTGAAATATTTAGTATATGTAGTATGTCGTGGGTTGGTCAGACCACAGTTGAATAAAGTCGAGGCCATACAGGCCCGGATGAAACCCCTACGAAAGAAGCAAATACAAGCCTTTTTGGGTTTAGTGGGTTACTACTGACAGTTTGTCCCGGACTTTGCAACCATTGCTGCCCCTCTAACCGACCTTACCAAGGCTAAAACTGCCGACATGTTTCGGTGGAAACCGGAAGCCGAAGAGTCCTTTAATGCCCTACAGTCAGCGCTATGCCATGAACTGGTATTAGTGGCACCAGACTTCGACCAGTGGTTCTTTCTTCAGACAGATGCTTCTGAGGTGGGGCTGGGTGCCGTTTTATCGCAGAAACATGAACCAAAAACTGCTACCAAGGGAACAGAAGTAACCCATGGTGGAAAAGGAGTGCCTGGCCTTCAAGTGGACTGTTGATGCTTTGAGGTACTACCTCTTGGGGAGACGATACACCCTGATCCCGGACCATGCTCCCCTGCAGTGGATGCCCCAGAACAAAGGAGTGAATGCCTGAGTGATGAGGTGGTTCTTATCGCTGCAGCCTTTCTTGCGGTTTCAATGCCTCTCGGCAGAAGCTCACTCCCCTGTCCTTGAGATGGGGTGTGTGTGTGTGTGGGAAAGTCAGTAGGAGCCATGGATGTATCATAGAAGGCATGTATGTCAGCATCAGACTAAAGCACTTAACTGCAACTGGATCAACAGCCAGGCTATCTAAACTCCAGGAAGCAGCAGCCAGGGGCCCAGAGAGAGAGAGCTTCAGCGAGAGAGACTGAGTGGGGAAAGAAAGAGCTTTAACTGTGGAGGACTACAGACCAAGAAAACGCTGTAGTCTGCATTTCCCAGCACTGCTGGACCAGCAACGAGCACAATATGTCTAATTACGCTTGGAAACTGCTGTGATCATCAGCCTGGCTAGACAGGAGATACGTGAAAAATAATAAGCCCGTTTACATAGATGTTTATTTCTTGCTGGCAATAAGCTATTTTGTTTGGAAATGTTTTACTAAAAGAAAATATAAAAACATATTGGGACTCTGTGGCTTATGTGGATCACCAGAGAAATCAGTATCCAAAGGCCTGCCAGGTCACACTAATATCAGAAATACTACTGAGGAACAGTCCCATACGGCTATCCTTGGCACAATATATATATAAACTAGGAACTTGCACGTCAAAAATGAAGGCTAAAAATGTCAGGCTGGCAATGCTGTTTGTCACACAATGTGAGGCTTTTGTTCCTCTGAGCACCTTCGGCACTCGTTGCGAGCCTCTCCCTCTGTTTACTTCAACTTTCCTGCTTTGCAATGATCACCTTCGGGGCTCATCGTGAGCCCCATTCAGCCTAAGTCCTGCGTGCTTCAATGCCTCGCTTTGGGAAAGTGCGTTACCAACATTGCAACTGTTCTGAACATTGCAAAGATCCTTAACTATATATGTGACTAGCAACTTGCCCGTCAAAAAAGATGGGACAATACAATTTGAAGCCATGGCAATGCTATTTGCCACACAATGTAAAGCTTTTGCTCTTCTGAGGACCTTCAGTGCTCATTGCGAGCCTCTCCTCTTGTGTACTTTTGCTCCTCTTAGCACCTTTGGCGCTCATTGCGATCTTATCCCCTAGTGTACTTTTGCTCCTCTGAGCACCTTCGGTGCTCATTGCGAGCCTCTCCCCTTGTGTCCTTAAAGTTGTGTGCTTTGCCACAATCATCTTCGGTGCTCATTGCAAAGACAGATATATAAGTACAGTGTTAAATATATCATTTTTTAGTGCAGTGTAAATTATAAAAAAAATTCAGGTCTCAAAGCATAATAAAAAGATTTAAATATGCAACTGCTTTGAGAGTCCTATCGCTGGCAGCCAATGAGCAGTAATCCAAATGTGCAGTGTAAAATGTATTTTTTTTTAGTGCAGTGGAAAGTATAGATTTTTATTTTCCATTACAAATTACTAATTATTAAATTAATGGCTGTTAATAATTAATTAGGAATGAATAAATGTATTAGGAAGTGTAAAGCATTAATGTATTCATAAAGTAACGGCAGTGTAAAATATGCTATTTCGTTTTTTTTTGTTTTTGAATATATATATATTTTTTAAATAATTCATTAATTTATTAATCAGTAAATGAATATACTTACATATTTCTAATTAACATATCCATCAATCAATATACTGAAGAGCTGATAATCTCTTTTGATTTTCCTGCAGCATACAATGTATAGTTGGACTGTTACAGCTCTGAGGAGAAAGTGTCAGCAATATAACACGTGTGCAGTATAAATATGCTGTGTGTGCGAGGGCAAACCATTTGTTTAGTCGGGTAAATCGCCATTTTCGAATCGTAATGTTTGCAAGTTAGTGTTGTAAAATTGCGGCAATTGTGTATGTGTTACTCGTGTCGCAAGCATTTTCCGTCCTTCGTAATAGAGTATTTTGTACCTTGTATGTTCCTGGGTAAAAGTCGTATGTGCCTGGCGTCGTTTTGGGCGTTTTTGGGTCGTATAGCCTTGTTTTCATTTTTTTCATCCACCATTTTTTTTCTCGCTTAGCCGATTTTCGAGTGGTGAATGTGGGCAAATATGGCTAAAATTTTTGTGGAACTTCACTCCCAGACGTCCTGGCTGTCCCACCATGCTGTGTGTGATTTTTTTTTGTTTTTTGGGGGGAGAGGGTTTGTGTTTTTCTTGTTTTCCGATTTGCGCAGTTCATATTTTTGCGACCTCGTAATATTTTTTTTTGTTCCTTGTCTCCCAATTTATTTATTTTTGGAAGTCCAGCTTTCCTCAGCTGCGTGCAGCCTAAGGCAATCGCACGTTTCCTAACTTCTTGGAGGCTACTGCCTAAGTCCTGCTCTGAGTTTAAATGCCTCAACTGCTTGCCTCGTTACGCCTTTGGCACTCATCAGCTAAATGCTCCGAGCGCCTTTGTCGCTCATCGGCTAAGTGCTCCGAGCTCAGAAGACTTCCGTGCTTCAACGGATCGGCTCGCCTCCCTATGCGAGGCTCGCAATCATGACGATGAATCTCAGTTTGACAATTATAATATGTGATATGTGTCCTGTAAAAAAAGAACAAACTTGATTGTCATCTATACGAGATTATGCCCACTGAAAATGATCTTAATTTATATATTGTGCACATCTTTATGACACGCATTCAAAGACAGTGTCATAAGTAGCTATGGATACAGATAAATACATGTAAAAAAAAAAAGGCTACTAAAAAATGGCTACTCTTCAGATACAAAAGAAAAAAGTCAAATTCTGACACATATCCGTAATGAGAGACCAAATTTACTATACATTTAACACTAACCTTAATTATATTCTAAATAAAAGAAAGACGAAAAACAAAAACAAATTTAAAATATAAACTTTGGATAATTCAAACTTAAAAAATATGTCTCCAGGCTGTTAGAGCTCAATACAATAAGTGCAAATGGTTTTACAACAATCTTTACATACAATATATTCATTTATGCTAGTTAGAGCTGTGTTGCAATTGTTGCTCGTTGATTTGCCACAAAGCTGAATCAATACGAACAGTCCAATAAAATGTGTATTTGTAAACAATGTATCACTTAGGCTCCAAAAGGACTGAAAATCCTAATTAAATGTATTCATTGGGTATGTAAAAATATTAGTCCAATGTGGTCAAATTCCAATCATTATCATATATCCTTGAATAGTGAATATTCTGAATAGTTAAAAATGCAAAAGAAATAAGTACATGGGGTTCCAAGAAGATTGTGCTTCTGAGTCCTCGCTGAGGATAAGAACATTTTTTTTATAATCTAGGACTATTCATTATATATTTGGACTGACATATAATACCTAAAGGAACTTATTGGACCTAATATTTACTGCTTTTATTGTTTCAATCAATACTTAGAATCTTTAAGAATATTATAAATACTAGCGACTTGACCGTCAAAAATGACGGGGCAATAAAATTTCAAGCCATGGGAATGCTGTTTGACACAGAATGTAAACCGTTTTGGACTGTGAGGACTTTCGGTGCTCATTGCAAGGCTTGCGCTTTTTGGGCTGACATTTTGTTTCTCGCTTATGCGATTTTCAAGAGGCGAAAATCGCCTAAATCGAGTAAAATTCACATTCCACCTCCCTCACAGATGTCTTGGCTGTTGCCCCGTGCTGTCTGTGATGTTTTTGTAATTTTTGTTGGGGTGTATTTAGTGCGTTTTTCTGTGTTTTTGATTTGCGGCGTTTGGCCGCTAATCTCGTCATGTTTTTCATCTTGTATCTTTTTTTTTCTAAGTCCCGCGGCTCGTATTTTCTTTTTCTAAGTCCTGCGTCTCGTATTTTAACAGCTCGCCTCACTTTGCAAGGCCTTCGGCGCTCATCAGCTATGTCCTACGCGTTAACGGCTCACCTCACTTCACGAGGCTCGCAAGCGATGAGCGCCTGTTCATCGCCTAACTCGTACGCAGGCCAGAGGAGATGGTGGTACTCCTCAATGCCATTATTTCTGGGTATAGGGAAGTTAAGGCTGATCCCAAGGGTCTGGAAGGAGGTAGCAGCTGCAGTCACTGAGGTCGGTTATGCAAAAAGGGATGTGAGGTCTGTAAGGCATTGTTACAATGTCAAGCAAGGCAAAAGTCAGAAGGATGATGGAGGAGGAGGCCAGAGAAGCTTCATTTACCAGTGGTGGCCCTTTACAAGCAGTGGGTGAGGTTGCTGAAGGAGATGATGGAAGCAGGGACAGTCCCCAAAGCGTGGGCCTGGTGGATACACAGGATCCAACCTCCTTGTCAGGTGAATATCATATATACCAATATACAGCCACAGATAACTCTAATCCCAGCTCCCTGGATTTCAGATGGATGGATCGCCTATCCATCATTAAATCCATGAACCTTACCTAACACTCTCATTGGTGGCCAGCATCAGACATGTGATAAATACATGCATCAATTAACAGATATATAACTCATTCACCATCTAATTGAGAATACAATTGCAAATTTGCAAATTTAAATTTGCAACAGTTACAGAGCGATTCAATTGAAGAAACTCGCAACTACCTGGCCAAAAGCCTAAACCATAAACCATGCACCCATAAATAGCATTTCAGAGCGTGATCATGATCAATAAAGCAAGGCCGTAACTACCAATTTAGAAACAGCCAATAGTAAATGAGACCGTCATCGTGAAATCATTAAAACATGGAGGTTAAACGTCAATCAATTAGCGTTTAGAAGTCCAATATGTGATCAGACTTGCAATCTGACAATGTACAAAACAATAAAAATGAATGACGATACTGTTCTAGTCCATGTTGGTGGCCTGATATGTATTAACTCCTTGATTCCTGAGATTGATATAACACTAAACTGAAACTTAAAAAAAATATTTTTGATGTGCAAGCTTGAGGCTGTTGTCTAATGTCTTTCATCGCTTTCCCCGTCTTTTAAAGTGCAAGATTGATTTTTTTATTTGCATTTACAGTGCCACGATCAGGTGTTTAACCCCCTTGCAAGTCCTATCTGGTACTCGTAGGATTTTCTTCTACATTTGCCATTTACTGGTATGAAAACAATTGTGTGCTTGTGGAATTGCAGAGAGTGAATAATTATTTGCGATTGAAACATTTATGGGCTTGAGAGATCAAAGGTTTAGCTGGGTCGGAGTTTTAACAACCGCAGGGATTTTCAGCCTGTAATTAGCTTAAAAAAACAAGAAGAGGGGTGGAAGGGACAAGCGCAAAGCCAAACCAATCGTGAAGTATGTACATCAAGGTTTATTATAGCAAATAATTAAAACCATTACACTCACATTCAATATGATATCAATTCACGTTATATATGAGATGACACAGATATTGTCCTGTCGTCCTTATGTCGCTTGGTGTTTTTAATAGAGACGGCCCGATGTTTAGTGTCTCAATAGTCCAATATCCAATATATAAATTTTACAGGGATACATTTACAATTAAAGATAGAAAACAAATAATAGAAACTGTCTTAGTGCTTCAGTGTCCACGTACAGATTCAGACCTAACTGCCCAGACTGAGACATCAATTATTGAGGTTAGCAAGCCTCACATAAGATGCTCCAATATCAATGAGTTTAGGGTCAGCACAAATGACAATTCATATAATGTTTGCTCTAATCTTTTAATGGTGGATCTAATTAAGACCTGTCTATGGGGCTTCTCACATCAGGGCAAAATAGGACCAATATGGTGAAAATAAGTAAAATAGCAGCAACAATAAAATAAATAATGTAATTATAATAAAAGATATAAAGATCAAATTGGATCCTACCAGACGCGTTTCGGCCAAGTCTAGGCCTTTCTCAATGGTGATCTTGAATAAAAATGTTCCCCTGATATTTGGGCTGTCTTTATGCAACCTCCTCAGTGCCCTTTCTCCTTCTTATTGCCAAATTCCCATCATCCACCACTCCCGGAAACCAGAAGAGACATCAATCCAGGCATGCATTGCACCAGAAACCGGAAGAGGAAGAAGGGGGGGCGGGGTGCAGGAAGTGACGTCACTTCCGACATGCATTGCACCAGAAGTAAGGGGGAAAGGGGTGGGGCGGAAGTGCTGTCACTCCCGGCATGTATTGCACCGGAAGTGGGAAAAAATAAATACAAAATACAGGGGATGCACAGACATATAAAGCCCAAATAAATTATAATAAATATTATATGCTGTAACAATACCGTCAACATTTGAAGATAAGTAGGTCAATAAACCCATAATGCTATAAATATATAGCAACTATTAGACATATGTCAAACACACTGTAATAAAAAACATACATAAAATAAGAGATAATTATAATAGTAATTATAATGATATGTGGTCTAATATAGTACAAAATAGGATGGGATATTCCTGCCATGCCCACAATATGGACCCTCAAAAGATATATAGTAAAAGATAAAATATAAATAGAATACCAATATATTTCTATGCCTATTGCATTTACAACTATAAAGAGATACTTCTTAAAATCCTTGCTAATTATATGTTTCCCCGAAGGGATAGTTCTTCCACATAGTAATAAATCAAGTACCGTATATACCCGAGTATAAGCCGACCTGAGTATAAGCTGAGGCACCTATCCAGCGTGATCGGAGAGGTCAAAGAGACACAGCTCCTCTGCAGGTGGAGTGCAGATCCTGAAGGGAGTGGACTCTAAAACAGGCAAGTGTGCAGGCCTGTGTTTGGACTGTATGTTTGCACTTCTGTATAAGATAGTAAGGGAACTACAGTTTAGTTATGCAGGGCTTCAAGGAGAAGCTAGGACTTATTTTTCGTTTGGTTTATTTTCTGTTGTATGCTGACAAATAAACAGCACAAATCTGCTAAACATTTAAAGGGCTCCTGCTTTCTCTATTTTGGTGCAGGATATTAGGACATGGATCCTGAGAGTGACAGTGAATCTGTCACACTTCCCTGTGTCTCTTTCCCTCCCCTATCACCCTCCTCAACCCCCCTCCTTAACCCCCCTCCTCATCCTCCCTCATCAACCTCCCTTCTCAACCCCCCTCCTCATGCTCAATCTCCCTCCCCAACCCCCCCTCCTCATCCTCAACCTCCCTCCTCAACCCACCTCCTCATCCTCAACCTCTCTACTCAACCCCCCTCCTCAACCCCCTCCTCACCCCCCTCCTCAACCTCCCTCCTCAACCTCCCTCCTCAACCTCTCTCCTCAAACTCCCTCCTCAACCTCTCTCCACAACCCTCCTCCTCCTCCTTTCTCCTCACCCCCCCTCCTCATCCTCAACCCCTCTCCTCATCCTAAACCTCCCTCCTCAACCCCCCTCCTCATTCTCAACCTCTCTCCTCAACCCCCCTCCTCAACCTCACTCCTCAACACCCATCCTCAACCTCTCTCCTCAACCCCCATCCTCAAACCCCCCATCCTCAACCCCCCCACCCTCAACCCCCATTCTCAACCTCCCCCCCATCCTCAACCCCACATCCTCAACCCCCCATCCTCAAACCCCCCATAATCAACCCCCCTCCTCAACCTCCCTCCACCCCCCATCCTCATCCTCAACCCCCCATCCTCAACCCCCCTCCTCATCCTCAAACCCCCTCCTCAACCTCAGCCTCAGCCCCCTAGTCAACCTCAACCCCCCATCCTCATCCTCAACCCCCTCACCCGGCATATGCTAATGATGTGACGTCACATCGTTGGCCGAGTCAAGACGCAGCCAGAAGGAGCGCGGAGGAGCGGAGGAGCAGCTGCTGCAGATGGAATGTAAATGAGGAAATAGAGAGGTGGAGGTAATTAGAGGGCTAAAGTGAGGAGGGGGGTTTAGGATATGGAGGGGGGTTTAGGATGAGGATGGGGGTTATGGATGAGGATGGGGGGTTGAGAATGAGGATGGGGGGTGAGGATGATAAGAGAGGGGGAGGGAAAGAGAGACACAGGGGGGAAAGAGAGACACGGGGGGAAGAGAGACACAGGGGGAAAGAGAGACACGGGGTGGTGACTCAAGTATAAGCCGAAAGAGCCCTTTTCAGCTTAAAAAAAGGGCTGAAAAACTCGGCTTATACTCGGGTATATACGGTATATAGTGTCTACACCACAGTAAATCTCCACACATCCATAGCCAAAACAGGTTGCTATGGTAGGAAAATGTGTAGAGGCTCACAACTAGTTGTCAGAAAAAAATTATGTCAAGCTTTCCTTTAAAACATACATGAAACATGGCAGGTATTAGAATATAAAGAAAAAAGGGGACTTTTAGCGATATAAAGTCCGACTCTTACATAAATATAATGTAGTTAAAAATAAGTTGAGAGATAAGTAATAAAAGAAATAGAAAAATGCATCTATAAAAAAATACACATTTAAAAGTTGTGTCATTATGGGTCACAATCCTTAAGTCTATAAATGTAGTGAAGATATATTTAAAATACAATTATACTACCACACATGTCAGTCCATGAAAGTATGAAACAGAGGGGGATGGAGTACACAAGATCAATACGTGGTCAGCAGTACAGGCGGGGAAGTAGGACTAAAAAGTCCCAAAGAAAAAAGAGACAGATGGCCCAGAAAGTGAGATCAAACATGGGTAAAACTATATCTTGGTAGAGTGATAGTTCTAAACAGATAGTAAAATCTCAAGTGGAAAAAAACGCTGCTTCTAATAAGATTTTACTGATCGGTCGCAGATCAGGGCACTGCTGTAACTGTAAACAAATCAACAAATTATCACAGGAACAAAACACCATTAACAATGGCTTGGAAATCCTATTAAAGGGACAGGACAATAATATGAAACACAAGAAATGCATGCTAAATCTTCACAAATAAAGGATTTACATTGCCATGGGCACATATGTGCAACCTAAAACCATTTAGGTGTCAACTGTGACTTATCTGACATATTGGAAAAGGAAATATCTCCTCACAGATAGATACATCTCTTAAAGAGACAGCACATCCAGAAATAGCCTCAGAAAATAGAGAACTACATTACAAATAATATATTACAGCCACAGAGACACAAATGGGAAAATCTAAATCATATAAGTACATCATTAGGATTCACCTCTCCTTGGAAGTCCCATGCCATTGCTGCTGTGCAAGTGCAAACATGTATAGCATGTGACAATTACTGATAAGCCTCATGTATCAACTGAGCATTAATTACACATGTCCCATGCTTAACAACCGTACAGTGGAATAACAAGGCCCATTAGCGTCACTATATATATGTATCAACCTACTAACTCATAATAATCAATAATTATCTAGTTCACCCATGTTTCACAAAATAGGGTGGAAATATTCGTAAGAAGTGCGTGAACACATATCGGATGTTTTAACACATCACTTGTAACTCCTGCTTGTATCACTGGAAAGTTATGGATTCATAAACTTCATGAAGGTATGCCATACAGGACGACCAATATCCCAAAACAAAATAGTAAAATAATTGTTATGTATGTCACTAATCTATTATCTTGAGAAACACACATAAACATGCATAACAGTATAAAAATAACATGCTTTTGAATACACAGAGCACAGTCATAAATATATATGACTATGCATTAATATCATGGGTGTGGTGTAGGTGGATCCAAAAGGAAAAGAAACTGACAAAACCTAATGGGGTAAAGGTAATAATGTAGGATAATAATGATACATAGCATCTACAAGGCTCATTTGTGGTCAATACACCACAGTAACCACAATCAACTGTAAGAAAATGTCATCATGAAAATCGACATAAAACGGAAGTAAACCCCAACGTGCATAGCATATACATCATGTCTTCATCTGCTAAATTGCACAGATGCTTTAACTCAAGGATTATGTAATCCAATTAATGTAAACACATACAGTGTGTAAACAAAGGTTATCCTCATCTAAAAAAGACAGAGCAGTTGAAAAAAGCTATTTCTAAAAATATGTTAAACAGTACAGTCGAAAATACTGTAAACGCTGCTAAGTCTCATAACCTTATCTCCACCCCTATGTGAATTGTATATTTTCTCTGCAATCTGAATTGATGTTCTTCTATGATGTGTTTCGAGAATCCATTGTAGAGGTATCCTCTTCTCACATTATACAAGTGTTCCCATATCCTAGTTTTTCAATGTTCTTTTAGTTTGTCCCACATACTGTTTGTGGCATTGGCAAGTGATAACATACCACGAAATCCGTGGTATGACAACCACGAAATCCGATCGACAGTTCATCAGTTGTCTTATATGAAACGATGCCTGTTTACTTGGGGAAGTAATTTTTTTTCTTATGTTTTTTGTTTGGTAATGGGCACGTGGTTCACCCCTTGATGTTGCACCTATGCACCCCACACTTGGTTTAAGCCAATTTTTAGAGCCAGATCCATCTCTTTGTTTTTTTCTCTTTTCAATTCACTCAGGGCTAAGATGGTTTTCGAACTGTTGTTCCGTCTATACGTAATCGTAGGGTATTCCTTCAAGTATCTTCATATTCATCATTTAACAATATGGACCGGTGTTTCCTCATGCATTTCTCTATTTCTTTAGATGCTGCATTGAATTGGGTCAAAAACCTGATATTGTCACTCTTACTTCCCATTCTTCTTCCATCTCAATTCTTTGCTTTCTCCTTCTTGCACGTTATAAGGTCTGCTTGTGTTGTAGTCTTAGCCTTCTTGAAAGCAGTCTCCACAAATTTCATAGGATATTTTTTCTCTCTTAGTTTGTTCACCAGATTTTCACTCCAAGTAAAAAAATCTGCATCTTTGATACAATTCCGTCTAAATCGAAGGAACTGGCTATACAAGATGTTATTAACCCACTTCTTCAAGTGGCCACTCTTTGCATGCAGCATTTTGAATGGATTCCCGGCTCGTGTCCTTATGGGTGTTAAAAGTGAATGTCAAATTATGTTGGTTATAATTGACAATACTGTACAAAACTGCTAAGCGTCTCCTCCTCGTCACCATCCCATATCATAATGATGTCATCTATAAAGCGGTGCTAGCAGATCACAACGGATTACCATTCCAGATGAATTCCTCTTCCCAATGGGACATGTACATTTTTGCAAAACTGGGTAGGCATTTTTTTACCCATTGCTGTTCCCTCGTTTGTAAATAATACTTGTTTTCAAATAGAAAGTAATAGTTTCTTAGGATAAACAGCATGGCATCAGCAATACATTCCTTTTGTGCCACATCCATGTGGTCAAAGTCATCTAGCACATGGCAAATTACTGATGTTCCCTTGTCTTGTGGAATTGAGGTGTACAATGCACTTACATTCAGTGTTACCCATACTTTTGTTAGCAGTATACTCAATAGATGAGATGTATCTTTGATGTACGACCTGGATGATGTGGCTACAGATTGTAGTTGGTGGTCCACATACTCTGACAACCTTTCAGTCAGGTTTTCAATCCCAAACACAATGGGTCTGCCTGGTGGATCTTCCATGCTCTAGTGAATTTTTGGCAGATGGTAAAAAATGGCAGTTTTCGGATGTTTCACATCTAAGTATTCAAATTCTCTTCTGTTAAGTATGCCATTCATATGAGCCCTTTCCAAGAGTTTAGAGTATTAATCCCGATATTCCATTGTCGTGTCTTGTGTCAAGATAGTGTAGGCATTGATGTCACTGAGGAGGTTATAAGCTTCCTGTAGGTATTGATCTCTTCCTTGCACAACAATACCTCCCCCCTTATCGGCTTGCCTAATCACAACACTGGTATCTTTCCTCAGACTCCTCTTTCAAGTACAGAGATAAAATTCCCTTTGGAGTTCACTGGGTAAAATGTGGATTTAGGTTTTAGATCAGTATGTCTGATCTTGTCTTTTCTACCTTACTCCATCAAACTCAGTCCACATTCTTGTGCCACAGCCATAGCAAACTGTGAATCGAGATCATAGTTGTCTTCCTCCAGGTCTTCCAAAGTCAATAAGATTTCTATATCTCGTTCTCTTAGTCTTATGGGGTGCTGTTCACCCAGTGGTTTATCTACTTCCCCTCATGACTTGTCGAGTTTTGAGAAGTGTCTTTGGAGAGTTAATTTCCTGACAAATTTGTGGACATCCACAAATAAATCCAATGCATTTGGCAAATTAGTTTACAGGCCACATTATGGGCTTCAGTAACTTACAATTGCTCAAATGAATAGGGGCCTATGTATGTAACTAGGAATGGTTGTGAAGTGTAGTGTACTAGCCCATCAGGGAACACCTCTGGGCATCATCTTAACAACTCTTGCTGTGGGCTGCTCACTGATGACAGCATGTGCATCAACTTCTGTAGAGTATGTATATGCATATGCTTCAGAGGCCACACATCAGTTACAATCAAGATATATTTATGAGCCAATAAAAGCAAGCTCAATATATTAAGATATGATCAAATCCAGGAAAGGATAGCTTTAAACATTAGCTGATAGGTGAACAATCCAGGTGCATGATAAGTGCATGTCACATAGATAGAAACAACTATCTATTAAAATATCATACAATGTTGTTAACCATATACTATTCGTATCTCATTACAGCTCGCAGGAGGTCTTGGTCCAACACAGAGACAGATGTTACAGTCAGTGCCCTGCCCAACATACACCAGGAGAAGAGGAGGAGCCCATAATAGTATACCAGGGGATCCCCGGGGGTTGAGGAGGAGTACTCTCTAATGCTGTGGTCAGCAATGGCACTGCCAGGACCTCCTGCCACACCAGTGGCATTTGACCCCAGTGGCCCCCTCCTCCCACAGATCAATTCCCCCACGATCATATTGGACAGATGCCAGGGCTGTGTCACCATCAGCTCCTCCTCCCGACAGCGTGAAGTCTTTCGAATCCTCACCACCAGGCCCACCACCACCAGCACCTTCCTATGCTACTCAGCACCTCATCACTTGGCCACCATCGCTGCCTCCTCCCACAGC
The DNA here is from genome assembly GCA_027410445.1 of Discoglossus pictus. Lineage (NCBI taxonomy): Eukaryota > Metazoa > Chordata > Amphibia > Anura > Alytidae > Discoglossus > Discoglossus pictus. The sequence continues at coordinate 101,141,757 of CM050164.1, read as the reverse complement.
CATGCCCAGCCAACAGAGACCTCTATCCCCAGGCCCACCTTGGAGGCCGGCACGGGGGAGATGCTGGCACTTATCAGAGAATATGGGGGATCTAGGCCAGCATCTCCTCTCACCAGGCCATGGTGGGCCCAGTCTACACAGGCTACAGGGATGCACAGAGGCATTACCACCAGATGGAATCTTACATTGCAATGGCATCCCCTAGCAGAATGATCTAACACATCATTAAGTAATCAAATATCATGTTCAATATCAGCTGTTTGTTGTTCACTTCAACTCTTGAAATGGGACAAAGATGGTCCAAAACAGGTCATTTATTCCAATGCACCATTAATACATGCGTGGCAATCTCCTAGAGAGATAGTGACAGCACTCGGGCCCCACTGAATATAATCACAGCTAAACATACATTGTGAGGTGCCACATTATTACTCGAGGTGATGGCAATGGATTTCAAATGACAGATAAAAAACATTGTGCACTATTTGTGGATGATGAAGTTCAGGTAAGTTGGTTTATTGTTATAGTATTTTCCACTGTACTGTTCAACATCATTTTATAAATAGCTTTTTTCAACTGCTCTGTCTTTTTTAGATGAGGACCACCTTTTTTTACACACTGTATGTGTTTACATTAATTGGATTACATAATCCTTGAGTTAAAGCATCTGTGCAATTTAGCAGATGAAGACATGATGTATGGTCTATGCGCGATGGTGTTTATTTCCATTTTATGTAGATTTTCATGATGAATTTTTTTTACATTTGATTGTGGTTACTGTGGTGTATTGACCACAAATGAGCCTTGTAGATGCTATGTATCATTATTATCATACATTATTACCTTGACCCCCATTAGGTTTTGTCAGTTTCTTGTCCTTTTGGATCCACCTACACCACACCCATGATATTAATGCATAGTCATATATATTTATGACTGTACTCTGTGTATTCAAAAGGATGTTATATTTATACTGTTATCCATGTTTCTGTGTGTTTCTCAAGATACTATATTAGTGACATACATAACAATTATTTTACTATTTTGTTTTAGGATATTGGTCATCCTGTATGGCATCCTTTTATGAAGTTTATGAATCCATAACATTCCAGTGACACAAGCATGAGTTACAAGTGATGTGTTAAAACATCTGATATGTGTTCATGCACTTCTTAAGATTATTCACACCCTATTTTGTGAAACATAGGTGAACTAGATAATTATTGATTATTATGAGTTAATAGGTTGATACATATATATAGTGACACTAATGGGCCTTGTTATTCCACTGTAGGGTTGTTAATCATGGGACATGTGTAATTAATGCTCAGTTGATACATGAGGCATATCAGCAATGGCGTGGGACTTCCAAGGAGAGGTGTAGCCAAACATATTGAGGTGAAACCTAATGATGTATTTATATGATTTAGATTTTCCCATTTGTGTCTCTGTGGCTGTAATATATTATTTGTAATGTAGTTCTCAGATTTCTGAGGCTATTTCTGGATCTTTAAGAGATGTATCTGTGAGCAGGTATTTCCTTTTTCAATATGTCAGATAAGTCACAGTTGAAACTTAAATGGTTTTAGGTTGCACATATGTGCCAATGGCAATGTAAATCCTTTATTTGTGAAGATTTGACATGCATTGCTTGTGTTTCATATTCTTGACCTATGCCTTTAATAGGATTTCCAAGCCATTGTTAGTGGTGTTTTGTTCCTGTGATAATTTGTTGATTTGTTTACAGTTACAGCAGTGCCCTGATCTGCAACCGATCGGTAAAATCTTATTAGAATAGGGTTTGGTATGAAAGTCTCTCGGAGTAACTCGTAATGTATAGTCAGTGTAAAAAGTAAATTGAAAAGTGTGCTATAATTTCCAACTCCGGCTTGCCGTAGTGACTCGTAGCAGTTCTCTCACAATTTTTTTAAGGGTGGGTGATTAACATAGCTAGGTAGATTTTTTGAAGCCACTAAGCACTCGTAATTGATTTTTCAAGGGTTAGCAAAGGGGCCTTTATGTTTTATCTTTTCTTTATATACTCACTTAGGATCATAGTCATGAATAGCCTGTATACCTTACATATAATGTATTTGTTTTTAATAAATAGTTATTTCATAGTTTCTTATCCATGTGAATAATTTCTTTGTAGGAAGTATATCCCAATTTAATTACTGTTGTCAGCGTTTGTTGAATCTGAATTGCAGAGTTGGTGCTACATGCTGCCAACCAATTATTTTATAAATACTTCATGTAGGGTTGTGAGGTGTTATATGATACAACTGTACAATTTCTCACTGTACAATTTCTCATAATTCAATTTTCAATAAAAAAAGTAAACACAAACATTTCATTATATAAACATAATTATTCTATTCTCTCTACATAATATAAAGTCAGTTTTGATAATACAGAAACAGATCCATAATATTACAAGTTGTTCAGAATCAGGAAGACATATGAGGTTGTCTATAGTTCATTAATATTTATGTTTGGAGCCTAAAATCCTTTTCTCCTAAAATATCTATGTTTGAATGTGCAATATACCACAAATGTACAATCTGATATCTCTTTCAAGTGTTAGTGTTAATTTTCAAGAATTGACTAATAGAAATGATTAATAGAAAATGTAGGAAATTATATTACTTTTCATTACTCCATCTTAATTGTCATCAGTATTTTTTATTCAAATATGAAATATTAAAACAAAAGGGAAATATTAAGACAAATGCAACCCTTATTCAAAAATGCTGGGATCATTTTGAAAAGTGTATAAATCATTATACTTTAAATTAAAATGTCAGCAGCCTAGTGTTTAGTATTTTAAGTTTAATCGCTACTGCTTTGTTAAGAATACTGTCAGGTTAATATTAAACAAAGCTTATTACGTATGCATATATTAATTGTTTTAGTAAATATGACTAGAATTGTCTAGTCTCCCCAGAATGCCCAGCAATATCTTTAAGGAAAAAAATAATTTGTATGTGTTCTTAAGAAATAATAAAAAACTTGACTGTATATGTATAACTTTTGCAAATATATTTTTCCATAAATCAAAATTTGCCCATAATGTCAAATGCTGTTGAAGCCAAGGAGAATAATTCACTTGAATAGTGCAGATACAGCAATATGCATTTTTTTTGCAAAGTTATTTTTCAAAAAATTATGAAAGCAACGTATTACTAAACGTTTCTGGTGTAAATATGAGTTATGCCAATTTTAAGCGTTTAAATATGCAGAGTATTGCCCTTTTTAGAGAAATGTGCTGATGTATTTCCCTATTAATAAACAACCTGCTAAATTCTAATCTCTCAGGAGTTTCTTCAAACCTTTGTTGAAGGTGCTGAGTTTTTGCTAAATATATTGCAATCTGCTAACTGCACATCTATGCAGCATTTTTCAACTCTATATTCGCACACCAGAGAATATGACAAATCTACCATATTGCAGTAGATACAAATCATGTTTGCATTCCATTTCTCTAACTTATAGGCACTTGGGAAAAGTATCTTTCTAAAATGTAACATCATCAAATATTATATATTTCCGAGATGGAAAATTATTTAACCATCTCATGTCTGCAAAATCATATCAGCAGTTTTCTATTTGCATTCATTGTGCAGGAAACTACTGCAAATCTATAGATATGTACTATTTCAATATTATTATCTTTATTAATAATAATAATAAAAATAATAATAACAAAATAATAATAAAAAACTTGTACAGCACAAACATTTTAAGCAGTGGTTTATAAAAGGGCCAACATGAAATATAATAAAAACATAACACATAACATTACATTTAAGCATATTTATAAAGAAGGTGTAGAGTTTACATAATAAAGGAGATGGTGTGGGAGAGATAATATATTATAAGAGGTATGGGGGAGATAACACATAGTTTGAGTATAATCAGTAGCAGGTTGGAGGAGGTTGCTGTATGTCATGGTGAAGACTGAGCCAATGGGACATCTGCATACAATGTAGATGCTAGTTCTGTAGATGAGCTTCTTTGTAAGGGTAGGTTTTTAAAGAATACTTAAAGGTCTAAAATCCAGGGGAGAGTCTGACAGAGTGTGAATGTCAAAGGATTTGCAGAAGCACAAGTCTTGTAGGCAGCAGCTTCCAGAGATAATTAGAGGGGATGAAAGAAGCTGATTAGTTTCTGAAGTTTAATCTACTGGGAGCCAATTGAGTTACTGACAGAGATGTGCACTGAAAGAAGAGTGGTGAGTTATGTATATGGGTCTTGCAGATGCATTCATGAGTCCAAGTGATGAGATATGATTGATTGGAGAGCCAGTGGGCAGTAAACTATACAAAATAACATTTCATCTGCAACTTCAGGCAGCATGCAGCCCCCTGAAAATGTGTTGCTCTAGACCTGGGTCTCATGGGCCTAGGCTGAAACACACACGTGACTAATAGACAAAAAATAAGAAACACCCTTGGAAGTTCTGACAAATGAAATGCATCGATGATGTTTTTGTTATATATTAAATACTTAATCATTATGCATAATTCTACTACCCCATATCTTTGCCCATTAAAACTAATAATATAGCTGATGAAACTAAAACATGTAACATATCCGCAAGTGATATATTAATATATCTAGTGTGGTGAATAAAATAATATAACCAGTCTTTTCTTGCTGGCAAATATGTATTCGCCCATGGAGAAAGACTACTTCACATATGCTATATTCTCTGCAGGTTAAACCTGTGAACCAACAGAAGAGGTCAGCCTGGCTCTCTCCACTAATCTATGCTCTCAGTTATCAATCTACCTGCTTTGTTTTTAAGTGTATTAAAGTGGCCATTGAAGCCAAATAAGTACGGTCCAAGAAATCTAACATAGTTATTGACTACTTATATGATATTTTAGATGTTATCAAAAGATGATGTTTTATAATACAAAATGTAATATATTAAATGTCCTTTTCTAATTGGTTATTTAAAGTGACATGGAAGGTTTCTGTATTTCACTAAGATATATCCATTTACTTGTATATACTATATTTTAATAAGAAGTGCTTAATAGCTCTGTTTTATCTTCCTAAAATCATACAATTTGTACCTGTGTGGGTCTGTCTTCTATAACTCATGCAGCTCATAAATACAAAGACTGTCAGTGACCTCTTTCAAGGAGCATGCTGCAAAATGTTGCCATAGATTGGTTGCTATAAGACAGTGCAAAACATGGTATTCATGAGCTGCACAGGGTAGAAAAAAGGTTAGGACCTATTTGTAAGACTTTAAGTGGAAAAAAATGAGTGTCCCTTTAAGAAATCTACTACTTTTCCTTCAGATTTATTTTTCAGTAGTGAGTTTTAATGTATGGTATATACTTGCACCTGTTTTTTGCTTTTAATTGAGCATTAATACATTTGAAAATGACATTTTAATATTTTTATATATTTGTGAAGAGTCTACTAAATTGGCGTACTAATTCATTGTATATCTATAATTGCTTGGAATGTCATATTGCTATAATAGTATAAATTATGCAAAGCATGTTCCTTAAGGAACACTTTCGCTAAGTGCATCCATTTTCACAAATACAGTGTTTTTCACATTCTCTTTCAACAGACTACCTCAAGGTCACTTTCTCTGAAGCGTAAAGCATTTCCCTGAAGGCGAAAGTGAAAAGGTGAAAGACATCTCTGATTGCACATGTATTTAACCACAGGGATTCAAGGACACGTGCCAGGATGACAAAAACAGCAAAAAGAAAAGAAAAAAAGCTTGTGTATTACAACTATAGACTAGGTGGTACATAACAAGAAAACAAACAAAAGCTCAACCAAAACACTGTGCATTTTTTCCAATGAAATCAGTTATAAATATCTTTAAAATTTATTTTTTTCACTCATGATTCTTTATGCTTACAACATTCAAACCAATTACTTAGAATTTGAATTCTTTGTTTGCTAAAAAAAATACCAACAGCCCTATTAAATTCCTCCTACTGAAGAATTTATAGCCCATAAAGGAGCCCGCTAGACTTACGGCTATTAAATTGGCCTCTTTCAGGTACCCGCAAACAATCTGCAGGTTACTGGTGCAAAAACCTTACGGGCTGTCAAAATCAGAACTCCATCTCAGCTAAGCCTTTGATCTGTCAAGCCCGTAAATGTTACGATAACAAATTGCTATTAAATTGCTACGAATCCAAAGGAACGAACTGACGTTCAAACCTGTAAACGGCAAATGGATCCAAAATGCCTACGGGTGCTAAGGTGGGTTAAAGTCCTGTCCGTATCACTGTAAATGCAAATATGAACACAATACTGTTTTTTTAATTAAAGGGAAAGTGATGTAACATATTAAAATTACTGTAATAGCACAACATTCTCAGGTTTGCAAATCTGCAATATAAAATAGTTTATTTTATGTTTAATTTCTGTGTTATATCGATCCCGGCAATTAATGTGTTAATACATATAATAGAACTTGCATGGACTAGAATATCATATTTATTGATTTATTAATATTGCATTATTTCTGGAATTCGGGTCCTATCAAAACTCGCACCTCAAACCCGTAAGTGATTGAAATCTAACCTCCATTTTTCAGTGACGTAATGATGACGATCTCTTTTACCATTGGCTGCATCTAAATCCGTAACCAAGGGTTTGACTAATTGATCATGCTCACAGCCGCACATGCCACGTACGCAAAAATGGTTTACGGATTTGCATGTTGGCCATGTCTGTTGGCAAATATTATCGCCCTATAACTCCGCCAAATTTCAAGCAGGCCTTGTGGTTGTACCAGGGCCGCTGCGGGCTTGGAATTTAATATGGCCCCAAGTCAATAAAATGTAGAGTAAATAATTAATTCTACTTATAAAATTCTTAAAGTGAATCAATAATCAATCAGTTGTTTTATATGCTTTTCTAGTATTTGATTTATAGATAACATTTGGAATTTCCCATGTTTTGTTTGTAAATCTCACTCACGCCATCTTGTTTGAAATTGACTGTAGACACCACTGAATACCATTGAAAACTAGTATAATATAAGAAAGTTAAAGCCACCTTTCAATATAATAATAAATAAGTACATTTTATGAAAAACTGGAGAGTATAGTGAAAAGTGTATGTGTTGAACGCTCTACATCAGGTCAATTAGGTAAAACTAAATAAATTACAGTAGACTCTCAGTTAACCAGAATTCAAGCAATCAGAACTCTCAAGCAACCAGGAAAAATAATTGAATACTGTACTTTAAATAATAATTAAAATGTATAGGACTCAACAAATGTCAGGAGCCAGGTTGTCATGCCACAAAATTCCTACAGGCACCTAGATGTCCCACTGTACATCTCTGCAATTCAGTGTTACCTGGAAGCAGACAGGCTTTAGTGACTGAGCCAGTGCAGTGTTGGCGTTACATTCCCCGGGTTCAGCACTGCACCCTCCAGCCAAACGTACCTGTGTGTAAGTGAGGAGTGAAAGCGGCTGCTGCTAGAACAGCCCTCACTGACAAATATACATAGCAGAGCATCCTATGTGCAGCTAATCTAGGCCTCTTTTAATAGTAACTCTCAAGCAACCAGAAACTACATTTATCCAGCATCTAACAATTCCCATCGGTGCAGGTTAACTTAGAGTCTGCTGTACTACAAGTTACAAATTAAATTATTTGGTACAAATGTGCCTGCCTAGGGGAACAGTACAGTAATCATTCAGCAGTCTATCAGGGTAACTTTAATCCCATAAAACAAAACAGAATGTGTTAATACCAAGATAGGTTATTTAAACAAAATACAATATAAATCTTTTTAGAATTCTATTATTATTCTAGTGTTCAAAGTTTTCCCTTTCTAGCACATTATAATACTGCATACAATATTATTACATGGGCTACATTGTAATTATATATTTATTGCACAGCACATAATATATGTTGATGATCACTTTAATTAAACACCTGAATAAAAAAAAATAGCACATGCATTTTACTAAACCAACAAGGGCACTGTTTAACATCAACACTCACAGTTGCAGTCTGTTTACTTTCGTAACCATCTGTTTTTATGGCAGCTTGCCTACTTGTTTATGTCTTATGCCAGATTTTGTACAGTGTTGGTGCCAACCAAAGATGTTTCTACATGAGCCACTGCCACTATGTATGAGTTCATTCATTCAAAGGGATGCCCTTCTTTAAACACAATGATATTGATACAAATGTTCTTTTGTGCGGAATCACATTCTAATGCTTTGAATATAAGAAACAGTTCAAGGTAAGGTACTATAAGAAGCCTGATATTTAAACCATTAAAACTAAAAATCAAAGTATGAAAGAAACATAGGGCCCTATTCTATCACCCAATTTGTAAATTCATACACACTTAAAACTGCCACATATTCTTAATGACCACACACTTAAAATTGCCACAGATTCTATTAGACTCAAAATCTGATTACAAGTTCCGTGGCCATAAACACTGCAGACCAGACAAAGACAAAAAAATTGGCCTTAGAACTTCATTGGTTTTAGCACAGCTTGAATCTTACAAGCTCTAACTAAATAAAGTTACACAAAATTGATATTCTACTAGACTCATACAAATAAAGTCAGACACACAATTGAAGAAAATTATCAAGTTTCTGTCAAAAATATTACCAAATAGGACTCTCAAGGCATTTTCAAACACTTATTAAAGCTTTAACAGCTATTAAACACTCACTACTGTACTTAAAAAAAGGCATGGAAATACAGTAGTATTAATTGCAGAACTGTCTCAAACCCGCAAATATGCAATAAAAAAAATATTATTTGATATTATATTATTATTATTATTATTTTTTTTTTCAATATTGAATAAGTAATATTGATCCCGGGACTCAAAGGGTTAATACATATCATAAAATGCACATGGACTAAAACAGATGATCGAATTCATTTTTTAAAGTGATAGAGTGCTTGGTTGTGAACCCGATCAGCAAATATTACTTATTGGCACTAATTAATGTTTAGCCTCCGGTTGCAGATTACGTGTAACTTCCATGTTTTACTGATGTCATGATGATGTTCTCATTTACTGTTGGCTGTGTCTAAGAAGTAAATTACAGGCTTGATTAAATATGGTCAGATCAAATGATCATGCCCCCTAAAATCCAACTTAAAAAGGCAAGTTTTGCAAGTTCAGCCTTGCGAGCTGGAGTTCGAGGCATTTGCGAGCAGCTAATAAAATAGGGCCAATATTTTTTACACCTGTATTTTTTTTAACTGTTTATCAACATAATATAAAGTATAAATGCATAAAATGAATGTAAATCTTTATTATCTTTTAATAAATTATTTTTTTGGGAAAAGCTCTATAATGTAAGTGACTTAACACATGCACTTTTGGAGCTCTCATGAACGTAGTCACACATAACAGAATATACAGGATGGCATACAAATGTTATATATTTTATATTAACTTTATTGGTCACACTTCTTCCAACATCATATACTTCCTCCTCAACTAGTTATTGAATTATAGTAACTTTTTTACAATATCAGGTGTTAAATAGACACTAAAAGTAATAGTTTAATAATATAGGCACTAGATAAACTGCATACATATTTTGTAAAATGCAAAATGATTTAAAAACATTTAATAAAAAATAATACTAAAAAATAATACAGGTCAAAAGCTCATGTAAGTCAAACATTGCTTTTGCATGCTGCCCGTAATAAACCCGTACACGAAACCCTTTGACGTGACCGTTACATGTAATAAGTTAAGTGCTCTAGGTATGTTTCTACCTAGCTATGAGCCTCATTCAATTCTGGGCCGTAACTCAATGGCAGACAGCTGATTTTCTGCAATTGAGTTGAGTGCCCAAGTTTTCCTACTTGTATTTTGCTATTCAATTGGACATGGTCGCAAGATAGGGCCAGATAGCACAATTCAGAAACCATTCCTGTTCGAAGTAGCATTTGCAGGCATGAACAGCAAGCCCATAACTCCTGATGCAGAAACAGCCAATGAAAACAAAAATAATCATCATGACCAACCTCCAAGCCCTAACTTGTAAGTGAAGGCTTTTTTTGGAGCCCGTAGGACTTTGAAAATATTACAGGCTTTGAGGATGAAGCCGTAGGACTTCACATTGTTTGCCGTGATCGAAAATGAAACAAAAATTGAACATGAAATAATGTATTGGAGAATGTTATGCTATTAATTCCAAGCTCTAACATTACTTTCAATCTTCATAAAAGTACAAAATTGCTTTTTTATTTGCTTTTAAAGGGCTCTGATTTGGAAGTAAGCTTTTTGTGAGACCTACATGGTCCAAGTGACCTGTGGTTCGATTTTGGCAATTTGCAGGCTTGACGGAGTGATTAGCAAGGGGGAATCGGAGCAATTGAATAGCAATTAGCAATTTTTGCCTTGCAACCTTGAAAGATTAAAGGCTTTGAGGGAAGTAACTTGCAATTTGACAAGTAGCAATGGGTCGGTAGGGATCGAAGGTCGGAGCAAGTAACTTGATCGGAGGCCGCAAGTCTTTGCCAATTCAATAGCAAAGCAACCTTCTGCGAGCCTGGATCCCCAAAAAGTAACAATTGTATGAGGCTGTATGTTTCTACCACTTTTAATACATGCTCATACTTTATTTGCATTTGAAGATGCTGCTTGGCATTGAGCACTATTACGTAAGTGGTAGACTGATAGCACTCCTAAATCCGTTTCTATATCTGATACTCCTAGATTAGTTCTATTAACTACCTTGTACATCTTAGTGTCATCAGCAACAATGGAGACACTACTTTCCAAGGGCCTCATTCTATTACCGGCCGTAGGAGATGCGGGGCCGCAAGGACCGGCCGCAAGCTATTTTGCTATTCTATTCCCCTCCGGCCGGGGATTCCGGCAGGCTTGCGGCCGGCGCCTTGCTATCCCTTGCGGCCGCACGCACCGCAGGAGAGCCTTTCATCTAAAACGGCCGCAAGAGTTTCGGCCGCAAGAAAAGCCCGGTTGCTATTCTATTGCTCCGGGAACTATCTCTGCAAGGCTAAAAGCGAGCCGCAGCTTACTTCCAGGAAAAAGGTCCCGCTAGCACCAATTAAGCACATTATAAAGCCAAAATAAAGCCATCCTGCACTCTGAGGAGACTAAAAAGTGATTGTAGGTGTTAGCAAAAATAGCACAACATTCCCCTACACTCAAATCCGTAAAAAACATATTTTTTAATTTATGTCCAAAATCCATGTAAAAAGTCCAGAGTGCTTGGAGCACCTCAGACCCGGCCACGCTGCGGCCGGAAAATAAACAGTTAATGTAAACTCGGATTTGGGCTGATGTGCAAGCTTGAGAGTGGGTTACTATTAATCCTAATGTCCCCCAATATGATCCCTAGCATTTACAGAGCTTTACAGTGCTGTCTTGAATTTATTTTTGACTTTAAAGATTTCTGAGCTTACGGCCGGTTGCAAGATTTACGACCGGCCGTAAGAGGAGATCCTTGCAGCCTTGCGGCCATTTTACGGCCGATAATAGAATGAGGCCCCAAGTAATTAATACATTTGTTAAAAAGGAGTGGACTTTTTACTGAACCCTGAGGAACCCCACTTACCACATTAGTTCAATCTGAGTATGTTCCAATTACAAACAACCCTTTGTTTTCTGTCTTTTAGACAGCTTTCAATCATTCTGCATATATTTACTGCAATAACAGTATCCCTTACAAAAAGATTACATATTGATCCAAGTTTCTACTTACCTCCTCATAAAAATGACTTAGATTTGTTTAACATTACTATCCCTCACCAATCCCCACAGAAGTGAGGCACAACGGTCTGTAGGCCCCTGGATTTGCTCTTGCTCTCTTCTTAATTAAAGGTATCATATCTGCTTTTCTTCACTCTGTTTTAAAGAAAATAGGGCCCTATTCAATTTCTTATTTTGTAAAGTTACACCACTACAAAATGGTCAGCTTTACCGTTCAATTCACTATTTTTTCATGTTTGTGAGTGAGACCCACAAAATAATCTAGAACATCCCATATTCAAATATTACAATTTTCCATTGGTTTTCAATAAAAGGCTATTCAATTCCTAACTTGCAAAATTACTTATGACTCGCAACTAATAATATTACTGAATATTATCAAAAATATTTAATAATAAACACCCCTAAAATTCAGAAAAATACCTTTAAAAAAAATCCAGCTACTCCTGAAAACTCAATAACCCCTTAACTGAGTTGTATATATGGCTTGATTCCTTATATCCCACACAATGAGAGGGTTACATGTGCACCAAACACCACACTAACCTACCCCCTAAAAGACCTACCCCCTTTGAGTATCAGGCATTCATTAGACCCCCATGGTTATATGTATTGGGGATTGGTTGTAAGCTGGGATGGGCAGCCCTGGGCATTCCCTTCACAGTGTGGATGGAGGGAATCTCCAAGGATTCTTATTGGTGGCATTGGGTTTTGAGCACCATCATTTTACTCAATCACTGCATTTTGCATATTCCTGAGCCTTTTCATTTTATCAACAAGGCATGGGTTTATGATTTGTGAGCGAGCAAAATAAAAGTATGAATGAAGGTAATTCAATACATGTGTAACTTTACTGGAAAAAAAACACTTGCATTTGAAAATAAGTAGCTTTATGATTTGGAATTGAATAGGGCCCTCACATGGTAATGGTTTTGCTGTTACAGAACCCAGTTCCCTCAGTACCTTTGGATGTATTCCATCAGGGTCTGAGGCTTTATTGACATTTATTTTTTCCAGCTTCTTTTGGATTTCTTCCTGCATTATTATTATTTTATTATTATTATTAACTTTTATTTGTAACGCGCCAACATAATCCGTAGTGCAATACAGGGGATAAAAACAAGGGAAAATACAGCATTAACAAAATTCCAAAAAAGGAGGACCTTAACCAATAATTTGGTGAAGGTGGTTAACCCAATTTTATTGCAGTGTTCCACCCATTGGTACCTCCCTTGTGTTTACAGAAGAAAATAACTTATTCAGTTCATCTGCCTTTTCCTGGTCACTGTCAGTCACATTTCACGTTTTAATATTTCTATAATTTCTTTCCAGCCTTCTTCACATTAATATATTCATTTTTTAAGGTTTGTCTTACTCTCCTTTTTAAATAATTTTCATTTTCTAAATTAGCCAATCGAATAGCTTTTTTTGCAAGCTTTGTTAAATTCCTTGTACTTGTGTAAGGCTGTCCCTTTTCTTCTTTCTTGTAAAATGTAAATGCCTTCTTTTTACTCCTTATACTAATCTTTAAATCACTGTTAGGCAACATAGGATGTGATTGGCTCCTTTTACTTGTATTTCCACATGGTACTTGCTGATATATATGTATATTTCGTAAATCCTTCAATGTTGTCCATATATTTTCAGTATTTTTACCTGTCAGTTCTTTGTCCCAGTCTATACATTGTTAAAATGTTCCCTTTTAAATATTAAGGGTTTTGTTGGCCCCTTATAACTTTGTTTTCCTAAGAATACCTCAAATGAAACTGCATGGTGATCACTTTACTACAATGGTTCCCCCACATTTGATATTATATCAATACTAGAATATTGCCCGTCAAAAAATGACGGCAATGACATTGTAAGTGAGCTAATGCTGTTTAGTGTATGGTAATGAAATAAATAATACATTACAGAATGAATATACTTTACCTATTTGGAAGTAATATATGCAGAAAGCATTGTGTTGAAGAGCTGACAATCTGTTTTGTTGTTGCCGCAGTATCCAATGTGTGTGGAGGTGCTGTGTAAGTGTCAGCAATGTGTGCAGTGTGTAGTGTAAATAGTGTGCGTGCACGAGGAAAATCCGTTAGGATAGCTGTGTACTTCCGTAAGTTAGTGTTGTAAAATGGCGCCTAATGTGTGTATTACGCGGCTGTGGCTGATTTTGCGTCCTTGTTCTTCTACCTCGTACAGCTTTGTGTTTCGTGGTGTTTTGCGTGTTTAGTGTCCTGTAGCTTTGTTTTCGTTTTGTTCGGCTGCCGTTTTTTCTGTCGCTTAGGGGATTTTTGCGTTTTTAAACTCTTTAATTTCTACTTAAATTGACTTGTAACTTAACTTTTAGAGGTGCTGGGTGCCCCCTTGCTGTGGGTAAGCCTAATTTCTAGTAGGTTTTTGTATAACCTATCTCAAATAATGATCTCTGAGTGTAACTTACTCCCCTGCTGATCTCACTCATCCAGTTTATTTATGGGTAGTTAAAATCTCCCATTATTAGAACTTGCACATGCTCAGCTGCATTTCCAATTCTGCAGTTCCTCACTTTCAATTATATTTGGAGGTTTATAGCATGCTCCTACCAATCACTTTTTTATTTGTTCCTCCACTATTTAACTAAACAATGTTTCAACATTATCACTAGTTCCACTATAAATATCCTCTCTGACTATAGGCTTTAAATAAAGCTTTATAGTGTTACCCTTATCTGATTGGCTATTGAATCAATGAAGGGAATCTACGCTAACAGTGGTCCATTAACACAAAATTTGCACTGGTTACTTATCATTTGTGTTGTTCTCTTTCCTATAGCTAAATTCCTGTTCACTGCCCTTTGAAGACCTTATTATAATAATAAAATACCTGGTGAAACGCATTAAAGCTATAAAAAATGTCTATTGAGATTTATTCATTGATCCCAGACAATGTAATGGATACAGAAATAATCTGTTTAATGCAGTATATGCGTTCCTGCATGCAGGAGCGCTATAAAAAAAAGTACACTACGCAGGGATTTAAATGCCGGCAATGCGATTTTGAGGGCTATCGCGAGATTTAGCACTTTCCAGGGACTGGGACGAGAAAGAGCGCTGTCGCAAATCAGCGCTCAGTGGGGTAGCGCAAACCGGGGAAATACTGTATAAATGTTTTAAGAAACACTCATTCTAAAACGTACACCTATTATTATTTCATTACATATCAAGGTTTGATAAATACACTATACAAAAATACAGTATATGTATATATTGCTACATCAGCACACACAGTTTATTTTCAACCTGTGATATATTAATGGTAAAACCTTATTTGAGTAGCTGCTACTTCTTTTAGTCATCTTTCAGGGATCACCGAGCTCAGGCTAGTGTTTTCTTTCATCAAAACACTTCAATAATTCAACAAATTGCACAATGAGTTTGAAGGTTACTGTATATATAACACAAACTGTAGACATAATGACCAGTGGGTCATGTTGGTTAACTGTTAGTCTTACTGTACCAGGCTTTTAGATTGTGAAATATGGATGAAGTAAGAGATTAGTGGCAAAGCTAATATGACCTCATTTTTCCAGATATGATTTTCTTTCTGGCATATTGTACATCATTTTAAAAAAAGTATATAAAACATGCCAGAAAAAATATATCTATTTACAACAAGTCATTTCCTGCCTTTTTTTTTTTTTAACGGTAACTACATTCTATTTAATTTGTCATCAAGTAATGTGTCACTAACTTTTCGCTACATTTTACATTGAAACTATTTTACGCTTTCTTTAAGTTTGTAAGAAATAACAAACTGCTGTTACTGGAAAATGGCCAGTTTAATAACTATTACACACAAAACATATTTGGGCCCTATTCTATACATTTATATCACTCTTAATATTTCCACATAATCTATCAGCTACTCGTAATCCCTATGGGCCAGCCAAAAACACAAATTTGGCTTTAGAACTTCAGTCATATTTACAGATCGGGCTTGCAATAAAGCAATCTAGCACTCTATAAAATACATTAGAGCATCTGTTTTAGTCCATGTGGGTTTCATGATATGTATTACCCCTTGAGTCCGGCATCGATATTACTCGAAAATAACATTAAAAAAAAATAAAAAATTAATTGCATATTTGTGGGTTTGTGACTTTTCTGCAATTAATTCTAATGTGCTTCCATTATTTCATCTATTTAGTACTCCTAATATTTTTGACAGAAAAGTGATACTTGTTTCAGTTTTGCATTATTATTATCGTTTATTTATAAAGCGCTAACATATTCTGTAGTGCTGCATTAGACTTTATTTGCGAGCTAGCGATACAGGTCTAATAGAATATTGATTTTGTGTAATTTTAATTATTTAGAGCTTGTAATATTTGAGTTGTGCTAAATTCAATGCAGTTCTAAGGCCCAATTTACGTGTTTGGCTGGCCTGTATTGATTGTGGGTACGGTAACTCGTAATCGGATAGCGAGTAACCAATAGAATATGTGGCAATTTTAAGAGCAGTTTTACGTGTGGATGAATTTACAAATTGGGCAATAGAATAAGGCCCTATGTTTTTTTAGTTGAAATTTCAAAGTACATTCAGATATAATAATACACATACTATAGAAATTGTAATAGTTATTATTATAATATGAATTCAATTTATATTTATGATTAAAATAAAAATCACTGAAGCATTATTTGTAGTACTAATCATTTAAATGTTAAAATATTTACATACATTGAATAAAGTACATTTCAGGATTTGTGAAAAAATAATTACAAAAATAAAACAAAATTCAAAAAAATTAAAGAAAATAAAACAATGCTCTTCCAATCATGAGAATGTGTTAACTGAACACATTATAAAGCTGAAGGGTGTACAAGGAACACTAATTAATTGACAATGGCCCTGACACTTATTCAAAAAAAGTAATGCAGCAACAAAAGTTAATTGAGAAAATTTGACACCAAAGTAGTAAACATAATTTTTATAAAAACCATGAAAAAGATTCAGTTATACAGTCACACAGCCTTATTAAATTGCGATTCGGTAAATTTAGAAGGGCTCTATTTAAGCACACAACATATTTTTTTACAGAAGTTTTTAGTTATCCTTGCTTCTGGATAGAAGATCACTAACTAAAAACTTCTGTAAATAAAATATGTGGTGTGCTTAAATAGAGCCCTTTTAAATTTACCGAATCGCAATTTAATAAGGCTGACAGTATCTAGCCTCTACAATAGAGATAATTAGAGACAAGAAAGATAAAACATAATTACATATATCATCCCACAACTCTAGTGTGGTTTATTCCTAAAGTGCATACATACCTAAAACTGCCCATTGGTGAATTAAAAGTTTTTTTTTTGTTTTTTTTAGTATAGTCAAGAAATGATGTATAGTGTTTCAAAAAACATTGATACTTTAGAAGCATGAAGATGGTTATCACTGCACTAAGCAATATTGTCATCAGGTCTTTAAGCTCTGCCAAGGCCAGTGATTCTCAACTTTGGTATAAGAATGAAATGTTGCAGATCAGCTGTTTGACTCCTTTGTTAATGTTTTCCTTTAAATGAAGAAATGAAAAATTTGGAACTTTGGGTTTTAGAAAGATAGAAGAGTATCTTCACTAAAATGTACCAGTTCCTATCAATACTGTCAATGGGAGCAACTGCTAATAATTATGATAAACCACAGTCTTTACCTGGCCATTTCTAGTAAATAGTATATATAAGGGATTTATAAAGATAATATCCAACCTCTGAACACGCAATAAATATTGTATTCTAGAAACACACATCATATAATGCTATTTCTTTTTTTTTTATCTTTTTTTAAATTCTTTTTATTGTTAAAAAAAATACATACAATATGCACATATAGCATATATATCATAAAGAATAGTCAGCAAATATAATGGCTTCCCCAAGCAAAGATTGCTAGTACCGGGAATTGAGTCGTTGTGCTAGAAAATTTACTGATATGAGCTAAGTCAAATAAAATTATCTTTCTAAGTTTTTAGCCAAATCTTCTATACATCACATCGCATTTAATGGTCTTGTTTGAGACATTACAGAACTCACATTTACCCATATTAAAAAAATACATTGTTATATAAAAAAATATATACAGTATTCAGATGTTTATATACGGTCTGGGAAAGCAGCAAAGCAACATTGTTAGCAAAAAAAAGGGCATCCCACCGGAACGGAGAGAGAGGAGAGGAGACCTCCAGTCAGAGTAAAACTCAGTATAGATACTAAATGGCTAAGATGGCATTAGAGTTATCCCATGGAGCCCATTTATGAGAAGGGGTAGGGGTAACACCAAAATCTAAGAGAATCATTTCTAAACAACGTTTTTTACTTAGTTTCTCTTTAACTTCATTCCAGGTTGGCAGATCTCTTTGTTTCCATATATAAATAATTAGTGCTTTAGCTACTATTAGAATCTGAATCAAAAGAGCTTTCATGTCCAGGGAGAATGTTTCGGGAAGGCTATGAAATCATTTCAGGTGTAGTCTGAATAATGAGTTTACTAACAGTGGAGATTTGAATTAAACAATCCTGTTGAAACTTCT
Source organism: Discoglossus pictus (assembly GCA_027410445.1). Classification (NCBI taxonomy): domain Eukaryota; kingdom Metazoa; phylum Chordata; class Amphibia; order Anura; family Alytidae; genus Discoglossus; species Discoglossus pictus. The sequence continues at coordinate 101,123,466 of CM050164.1, read as the reverse complement.
GAATTGTTGGACATTGCCACCACATATTTATGTGTGACCCTATTTGGCTACATTCCCACCAACACAGTTTCTGTATTTCATCTTTACTTATATGCGCCATTTTTTAGGCACCATGTGCCATCTGTTAATGATTTTAAAATAGGTTTCTCTGTAGGAAGCGTTCTTAATATAATTTACAGTTAGAGAAAAAGTTGAATACCATACTTCTACAGGCCATGAGGCTTTTATGTCCTCTCCATTTGAAGGTTTTGAATCCCTCAAACCTATTTTTAATGATATTGAAGCACTTTCATATAAGATGTGTCTTATTGTTTGATACAATTAGTTTCTCACAATCCGTTAATTGTCTACTTTTGTCTAGATGGTACTTAGATGTTGACAAAGTGCTACATAATTTGTTGTATTCCAACCAAGTTAGTCAACTTGTTATTTGGATAAAGGTCTCTAAGATACACAAACCCCTTTTTCAATAACATCCTTAAAAGAGAGGAAACAAATAATTTTGCAAATGAGGCAAGAGTTATTGGACTGGGGAAAGGAATCAATGAATATTTAGCGTTAAGTTCAATCCAAGAGTTATTATTATTAATAACTAGGAACTTTCCCGTCAAAAAAATGGGAATAAAATTGTAAGGCTGGCATTGCTGTTTGCCACACAATGTCAGGCTTTGCTCCTCTGAGCACCTTCGGCGCTCATCATGAGCCCTTCACTGTGCGCCTTCATTGTGAGCCTCTTCCCTTGTGTACTTCAAGTTTACAGCTTTGCAATGATCACCTTCGGCGCTCATTGCAAGCCTCTCTCGCTTGCAGGGCTCATCGAGAGCCCTGCTATGAGTGTACGGGCCGCTCATTGCAGGGTTCGTTAACCTGCAAGTTTTGTGCTTGTGAATGGCATGTGTCTCTTCTGTCCCTTCCCTGTGTATTTCTCCTCTGTGTCTGCTGAATGTTTGCGTGTTACGCGCTAAATGCTGTTTATTTTATTTTCAACATCAGCATTGTTTGTGTGTGTTACTGTCTTTGCCGTTGTGTATTTTCTAAAACCTGCGTGCCTGGCTTTGTTGCGCCTCATTATCATCCTGTTTCTGATTTTTTTACGTTTTTCCTTCAACGCTCATTGAAGTCTAAGTCCCGCATGCTTCAACTGCTCGCCTCACTTTGCGAGGTTTGCAGTGCAGTGAGCGCCCTCAGAGCTCATAGCAGCCTAAGTCCCGCATGCCTCAACAGCTCACCTCGCAGTGAAATGAGTGACTTTGGCACTCATTGCAGCCTATGTCCCGCTATGTGTTATGGTTATGAATAAATTTGTCTATCAGAAATTGAAATTTGCTAATTATATACATTGGGACCTGGTATGGAATACAACGAATTAAATAACTGATCAGGAGATGTTGCGATTTTTCCATGCTATTGTGAAATCCATCAGGTTCCTATAAACTAAATTATAGTTCTGAGATATTAGAAGTTTAAAAGATAATTCCTTAGTGTTTTAGGTTGGATTGCCATTTGTATGGATAAGCCACCTTCAACCCTTCGGCTTCTAAGTCTGTTACATTCATAGCCATTGCCTCCGACTTTGTCAGATTTAATATGTAATTGGAAACCACCCTGTATTCAACTGTCAGCTCCTGAAGCTCTCAATGAATTTAGAGGATCTTCCAGGGTCACAACAATATTATCGGCAAATAGGGACAGTTTATGTTCAATTTTTCCTACTCTTATTCCTTGAACCTTATTGGAATTTTTGATAGTCACTGCCAGAGGCTCAATCAGAACCCCAAAGATTATAGGCGATAGTGGACAGCCTTGTTGTGAGCTGTTTGTAATGTCAAATCTATCTGATCTAAAGCCCAGACCCATGACAGAGGAGAACGAACCTACATACAGAGCGCAGATAGCCCTGGACCCAAATTTGTCAAAACCATATTTGGCCAAAGTTAGGTCCATGTATTCCCAGCCAACTCTGGCAAAGGCCTTCTCTGCATCTAAAGACAAGAAAACAGAACAGAATTCAGAAACATTTTATTTTTTTAAGTGGGACATAATATTTAACAGTCTGGTCCTTTTCAATCAGAGAATGAATGGTACGATTAAGCATATTGGCCAGAATCTTAGCATAAATCTTAACATCAGTATTGAGCAAAGATATAGGGCGAATGTGTTTACATTCCAGTAACGATTGCTCTTTTTTGGGTATGTGATTATCAATGCTTCAAGCATTTCTTTCGGGGCATAGCCATTATTCTTAATTTCATTCAGTGCATTCATCAGGTATTTGACAAGTTCCTGTTCGCAAAGTTTTATAGTATTGGTTAATAAATCCATCCGGGCCTGGAGAGGAAAAGGATTTTAGTTTTGAGATGGCCTATAAAATGTCCTTTTCTGTGATTTCTTTATTCAACATATCTAAATCTATGTCAACACCTGAGGAAGTTTGATATTGTCTAAACATTTTTGAAAAACTTCTCGCTGGGATTTAATTATTTCATTTTGCCTACTAAGTTGCAAAGATTTCGATAAAATTTGCCAAATATCTTTGCAATCTTGTTGGGAGTTGGTAAATTTGTCATTCTTATATCGGATTCTATCAATTCTCTTCTTTGGCTAACAATCTACCCGTTTTGTTGCCATAGTGGTAGAGACGTTGTTGTACTTTCCATAGAGATTTGTTTATGAGCATTTGCTCAATTTGTTTAATTTGCGCTTGAACCTTCCTAATTTGATCCAGAGTAGTTCGGTTAGAGTTAAGCGTATTTTTCCTGTCCAATTTGGGCAAATCAATATACAGTTCTCTTAAAGAGCTACCTCTGTTTTTCCTTTTGAGCTTGTAGATTAATCAATACACTTCTTATATAAGCCTTATGGGCTGTTCAGTGTTATATTAGAATTGACTGAATTCCTATTAAATTAAAAAAAAATCCTCTATTTTCTTTTTTAACTTTATCTCTAACTACTTGATATTGATATTGAAGTAGGAAGGATTTGTGAAAGTAAAAATGTTTTACCTTTTGCATTATACTAGAGTCTGCAATTGGGCATTTTGAAGATTTTCGGGCGAACTCTGGACTTAAACATAAATTGAAATCTCCACAAATTATTACTTGTCCTCTTCTGCAAAATATTTTTTAAGAATTTTTTAAGTATATTTGATCAATTTAATTTGGCCTTTGTTAGGAGCATAAATATTTAAAATAGTGTATTTGTAATTATTAATCTAGCCAGCCCACAAAGCAAATCTGCCTTCTGGATTAGTTTCAGAACGATCTTCTTTCAGATTAAGATTTTTATTAAAGAAAATAGCAGTGCCTTGAGATTTTCATTTAAATGTTAAACTGCAGCTCAGAGTGAAGTAATTATCGTTATAATTAGGAGTTTTTTTCTTTTAGCCAGTGGGCTTCCTGTAGATAGATGATATCAGCATTTTCTTTCTGAAACATATTGAAAAACATATATCTCTTTCCCGGTACATTTAGGCCCTGGACATTTTGGCTAAATAACATCTAACCATACCAATTTCCTATCAATGATAAATGGGGCCCCTCATCAACTCTTCTCCATCCCTCTCAGATCCGGTGGAGCACTCACACAAAAATTGCACATAACAAATAAAACAAACATAGGTTGATGAAGGTACAACCCCCAAACCTCTCCCGGTCAGTCCGAAACTTTGAAGAGTGACATTGAGAGGTCAGGCAATGGTGAACTTAAATAAGTAGAAGTCCATGGTGAAACACATGCATCAGCTGCATTGCCCTTGATGCCCTGGAAGTGACGTCATTGCGTCAACCTGGAAGTGATGCATGCATGATTGGCTTTGCACTTAGTGTATAGGAGATGGAGACATTGTGCACACCGGAATAGTAACTTTACTGAACTGATGACGGATCTGACTCAGATTTACCTTATATTAATTACCTTTGATTAACGTTGAATGTATTATATACTTTGGCCCTCATTCAATTGCAATTTGGCCAATTGAATAGGGCCCTAAATAAGCACATAACATATATTTTTTAAAGAAGTTTTTAGTTAGCAAGCATCTATCCAAAAGAAAGGTTTTCACTAACTAAAAACTTCTTTAATAAAAATATGCTATGTGCTTCTTTAGGGCCCTATTCAATTGGCCACATCACAATTGAATGAGGCCCCAAGTGGATAAAGGTATTTTCTGAGATACTAGCTATTTCATTATAATTTTATGGTATGAACTTTCGTGTAGGTATACAGAGTGGTATACACATCCCACTTAGCATATTATTATAGTATAGCACAGTATAGGTTAGTTTTCACAGGCAGATAGGGGGATAAGTGGCAATCCCCATTCTGCCACATCCTAATAGTTTTTTACTTTTATAGTAGGGTTAGTTTTGGAGAAGGGTTAGATTAGCCTTCTTAGGTCCTATCAACCTTTTTAAATTGTGATTCGGTAAATTTAAAAGGGCTCTAATTAAACACATAGCATATTTTATTTACAGAAGTTTTTAGTTAGTGAAGACCTTGCTTTTGGATAGAAGTTCACTAACTAAAAACTTCTGTAAAAAAATATGCTATGAGCCCTTTTTTACTAAGGCTGTATGTTTGTATTTAGGATATTACACTAACACTTATGCACTTTATTTCCTAAGTGGTTTGGAGATTACCACCAGTGATATTTTACACATAGACTTAATAATATTTATGTTATTATTCTAATTAATATGTGAGGGTGTTATTGGCTGCAAGGGAAACGTTTTGTATTTTAAATCGTCGTTTTTTAATTTTTGTTATACTTGCTAATAAAATGTACTTATTTGATTCAATACTATTTTATGGTTTATTTATAATTAATAAGGGTAATGTAATAGGGCATACTGGATAGAATGGGAGACTTCTTTCTCTTTCTTGCCTTGTTTATATTGATGTTTTTCTTCCATACCAGATTTTAATAGTGACATAATAACTTTATTGGGTTCAGATAATATATAATTGTCAGAATCTCTTTTTTGCCCAAGGAATGTCAGCATACGAAATCCTCTCTTTTAACTTAAATAAGTTCAAGAAATATAATGTTATTTCTGAGATTTTTATTTTTATGTTTAATGGTTAAACTGAAATTATGTTTAGGCTATGAATGAAGAGAATATGTATTCTTAATGCAAAAGAACCCTTCAATATGGTATATTTATCAAGCAGAGATATAAATGAGGATGAAAAAGTAGTATTACATATCCACATTTCTTATATTTTCTACAGCAGCTATTTATCAACCTGAGTTAAAATGTATCCCATAGAAAACATAGAAAGTGAACATAATTTGTATTTTAAGTCAGTTAACCCCAACTTATCCCTGGTGAGCCCTACTTTTAGTGCAATTTTATAAATGTAACCCAATATTTTACACCATATTCACTTTCATGTTTAGAACCTTATTATTCAGGCTATATAAAATCCACAATTCAGTTCTGGCTGATTGCATAACAAAAGTCAGTTAATAAAACAACAAAATACAGCTTGCAGCTCTAGAAACTATTAGTTTTTTTGTTATTTTTTTCAGCTTAGTAAAGGATAGTACTGAGCAGATGTTTTGTTTCCCCAGCACTCAATCTCACATTCAGCAGGAAAGCTTTCTATGACCTTTCAGAAATATGAATGCATTGCTACAAGAGAAGTTACTTTGCCATATGGCTATGCAAGAGATGATTCATTAAAACATATTATTGTTTTCAGTATGGTTTTCAGTGCATAATTGTAATTTGTATATGAAAAATAAAACATTTAATTTTTATGGGGAAAATCTTTAGGGTAAAACATAATGGGAAGAAAAGGCAATTTACAGTCAGTATGTTTCTCATATTTCATTGCTAAGGATGGGAATTTACATGCCCAATGGATTCAACAAAGCATCACAGAATATAGGAAACTTCTATACTAAAAATGTTTTAAAACTGCACCACAGGAAGCCATTGTTCCTCTCCTGAAAATTCTTCGTTACAGTGAGAATACGATGTTTCCACCAAGTGCAGAGCACATTGGAAAAAAAATTCCCAATATATGATGAAGAAAAATTAATGGTGCAGAGTGAAACATTTTGACTAAACTTTCTTGTGGGAGAGCATTACGGTAAATATACCTTAATCGTTAGTTTTTTATTTTAAATTGTTTCAGGGAGAAAAATGTGTTTTAGAGCCTTATTAAACATGCTGTTACTTGTAAAGTGATGAAGTGTAAATATCAGTGTATTGCACAGGAGATTAACATTCAAATCAATACAGAGATGAGAAAAGAGTCATATATAATTTAGAACACTGATATTACCACTTTGAAATATCAATGGCAATCAAGGAACTATAATTAAAACACATACCCTATATTTTTAGTGCTACATTCGCTATTGGCATAAGAAAAAATGTAAATTTGAGGGACATTAATCATTCTTCTAAATCTCTAATAAAGTTGTATAATAATGGGCCAAGTTCCTTAACAATGTATCTTGCTTACATTTTCATGTCACCTTTTAACATGCTGCATGCATTAAGGGTATATGAAGTGCCACATATGTTATAAAGTCTGAAATATAAAAATCCCTTTAAATTATTTATTTATTTATTTATTTTTGCAGTGAATGGTTATGTTCCCACATTCTTGCTTTCTTTTCAATGTATTGTATATTGTTTACAAATCAAATGTCTCTTCTGATATTGAAGCTTCATTCAGTGTGGGGCTATACCATATATACAAATATATTAACATGTTTCTAAGGTTCTTATGTACCCCATGTCATTCTAAGTTATCTTTGAAGCCTAAATAAAAGAAAGTTACTGGAGTAACAACTGATTCATTTAAAATTAATGATTAGTATTTTGTCATATGTGCTGTCAAAGCACACTAAATACTGAATATATTGAAATTCATATTTCTAAACTTTTAGACTACATAAGTACTAGATGATTAAAACACAAATAAAAATAAATAAAATAATGTGATGTGACCTCTGGGAATTAAATATTATTGGGAAAGTTCCCCAGTAAATCTACATAAACTCTTACTCAAAGCCGTAGAGCAAAAAAACGTCAGGATATTGTGACTCGTAAACATTACCTGCGTGGTGACGTCAAGGGCAAACACCATTTGATGTAGCTCTCTTAATACCATTATTATATTCAGGAGAACAATGAGTCTAAGTTTTTGCAGGGGTAAGGGTTATGGGTAATCTAATTTCATTTACTCCCTGAAGTCCAACAAGCTGGAGATTATGAGCCTCGTTCAATTAGAATCCCGCATCTTGCTGTATACAGGGCATATGTCTGCGGGCCTGCTGCAGGCTTGCACTCTGCTACAATATGGTGCCATTCAATTGAACAAGCCCGCAAGTTACGGGCCGAAAGCCAATACCGTAAACCATGCATTCAGACGTAGTAGTTCAGGGCGGGAACATGATCTTTTAAGTAAGGTTTTAACTACCCATTTTGAAACAGCCAATAGAAAATTATACAGCCATCATTACGGCAGTATAAGATGAAGGCTACATGTCAATCAATTAGCGTTTAGAGGTCCGATATGCGATCGGACTTGCAAATCCGCAAAATAAAAAATACTAAAAATGAATGCTGATGCTGTTCTAGTCCATGTGGGTGGTCTGATATGTATTAACTCATTGATTCCCAAGTTTGATATAACCCCGAATTGAAACAAAACTAAATGATTTTTGATTGCTGATTTGCAAGCTTGAAACTGTTGGACAATTAATTCTAATGTGAATAATTGTGTGTACTTTTGTTTTCTACTACCCCCACGCTCCTTCACCCATCTATATTTTCTCCTTGTCTCCTTGGTTTGTATATGTAGCAAATTTTCCTTGTATTCCTCTACTTTTCCCACTCGACAATTACATATTATTTGTCTTTCCTTCTCCTCCTCCTCTATGCCCATTTCTCTTTTTCATTTTTTAAATATATACTTGTTACATTTACATTTTGTGTTGATCATTTTCATTAGTAATGCTTTACAACACTCTGCAAGTTACTAAATAGTATCATACCATTTTAGAGACAAATTATGTTATTTTATTTATTATAAAAATAGTAAATGTATTAATCATTCTTTTAAATCCCAAATACAGTTTTATAATAATGGGCCAAGTTCCTTAACAAAGTATCTTGTTTCAATTTTCATATACCTTTTAACATTAGTGCTGCATACATTAAGGGTATATGAAGTGCCACATATGTTTTAAAGTCTGAAAGATAAAAAATCACTTTAAGTTATTATTATTTTTTTTTTTTTTGTAGTGTTGGGTCATGTTCTCTCATTCTTACTTTCCGGCCAATGTTTTGTACATTACAAAAAAATCAAATGTCCTTTCTTATATGGAAGCTGTATTTAGTGTGGGGGTTATATCATATATTCAAGTATATTAAAATGTTTCTAAATTTCTTATGAATTACATAGTACCCCGTGTCATTCTAAGTTACTTTTGAAGCTTAAATAAAACAAAATTTACTGGAGTAACAACAGATTAATTCAAAATTAAGGATTAGCACCTTTTGTGATATGTGCTGAAGACAAAGAATACTAAATTTTGATATTATTGAAATTCATATTTTGTATCTATCTGAACTTTTAGACTAAAGTATATATTTTTAAAATGACTACATAAGTACTAGATGGTTAAAACACAAACAAATATGAATAATGTAATGTGCTGTGACCTTTGTGAATTAAATATTATTGCTAAAGTTCCCCAGTAAATCTACATAAACCCTTACTTATTCATTACTATAAGCCGTAGAGCAAATCAGATGTTAGGCCACTGTGACTCGTAAACATTACAAATACAAACAGTTGAAGTCAAAAATATTTTCATCCAACATACACTTCATCATATGTATCAACATGTATTTATAAAGTGTTCCTTAATGCTAAGTGCAGGGATACAGTGAATAAGCAAGACAAACATTACCCAAATATACACACGGGTACAGAGGGCGGAGAGTGCCCTTCTCTTCTAGGAGCCTACTATTTAAGTGAGTTAAGAGTATGAGAGACAAAAGGGTAAGGGATTGCTTTTTAATGGTCTAGTGTGGCAACAGGATCCATACTACTGTTTGAATTGCAGATATAAGGGAACAAGTTGTTTGAGTTCTCTGAATGGATGAGTTTTAAAACAATGATCATAGATATAGGTTAAACAGGTGAGGGTATGTGAACCCTTGACCTAAGCAAGGCCCAGTTGGTATGTACGGATATAGGTTAAACACAATTACCTCTAACATATGACAATTAGACCAAAACTACTTCATAGGCTACATTTAATGATTAGACACAGACTACTTGTTGGGAGGAAGACTGGCCACAGCGTTTATTGGTAAACACAAGTAAACATAATAACCATAACCAATAATAAATAAACCTTACCATGTGAGGGGAGGAGCCTGGCCAGAGACAGTAAGCCCTACGCCCTGAAGCCTCATCCAGGGCCTACCGTGTTGTAACATCCGTACCACCGTAGGGTAGGATCTTACCCATTTTTCCACTGTCCTGGAGACTCCCACCACGACCCGCCGCTGTGACAACAACATAAACATAATTTGTTAGCATATAATGCACACTTAAACAATATAACAATCACAAGTGCTCCACCAAACAAGACAATCTTTAAACTTGACAATGTACAACCATCATTTTATTTATTTTATTCATTTCCTTTTTTTATTTTTTTATTTACTTATTTATTTACTTATTTTTTTTATTTTTATTACAAACATATCAACATTAAACAAAAATACTTTAGGGATGGGTGGGTATCTTCCCTCATGTCTAGCTGGGGGACTACTGATAACTTTTGGCGGCAAACCAGCCTATAACAGCTCCGCCTCCCCCAGCTAGCCACCTCCTTCCATACCGGTCCTGCCAGGTCAAAGGGCCCTACTCCCAACCACAGCAGAATGGGGTGGCCTCCAGGCCCTCCAATAATGTGAAATCTATTAAAAATACAAATACTATCTATGAAAGGAGTGGCATATGTTAACGAAAGACAAATATAGAGTGGTCTCTACATCCCATGAAATCAAAATAAAATATATTATTTAGATTCTATTGTCTCATCGTGAACAAACCATATATATCTATTAATGCTTGCTTTCATGTATTATACAATTGTATGAATTTACCTTCCTAGCATTAGTAATACTAAAGTTAGTTCTACTAAGTGGAGATGGTGTTAATCAGTACCTAAACTATTTTGACATGGATCTTGAGCCTAGATCAGATTTAGTTTACAAAAGGATAACTCTAGAAAACTAGTGACAGTGCTATTCAGGCATCTGGACTATTCTTTCATATTTGATCGTGACACCACACCATATTACATATCTGCAGGCTTATTAAATTGTAAATCGGACCATCGAATAGGGCTCTGTTTAAGCACATAGCACAGAAGTTTTTAGTTAGTGAACTATACAACTATCCAAAAGCAAGGTCTTCACTAACTAAAAACATCTGTAAAAAAATATGCTATGTGCTTAAATATAGCCCTATTCAATTGACCGAATAGCAATTTAATAAGGCTGATAATAACTAATTTAGGAATTAGACAGTAGTAAACATAAGTGAACTGTATCTTTGAAGGATATAATAGAATAATGCTTATTAGGTTTTGTCTGTATAGGAACATATCACATTAAAGCTAACCAAGGATTATGGAGATTCTTTAAATGCACACACACATTAGTGAATTCTTGCCATATTTGCTGCTCTTTATAAATAGTATTCATTACTTATTTGTTATGTATAAAATTAGTTATAGATGTACAGAAGATGTTTTCCTCAGTGTTGAAGCAAAAGCTGTCAGACATTTCCCTTTTGTCAGTACCATGTGCTGACACATATGTTAATCAAAAACATAATGTGCCAATTTTAATGGCACTTATCTAGAACTAATGAAATTATCTGTGACACAAACAGTCAAAATGCACTCACATACTATAACCTTTAAACTCTCTTTTCATGGTGCTTCCTCCAATGTTGTTCCAATGCTTCTTCCAATGTTGTCTTTTGTATAGTTTTTTGTATGGTGCACCAGTTTCAGTAACACATAAACTCTATGCAAAAACCAAACCCATTGATTTGAGAGAACAATGTTGGACTCATATAAGAAACACAATCTAGGCAAGCTACATAGTCACCTAACACATCCCCCATAAACAAAAGTATAAGTAAAAAGCACAATAAAATCTTATTGTTAGTATTCTTAAAGTGGATCATAAGAATCACAGTGGAATACGTAGACAGTCCCGGGTTCATTTGTGATTAATGCAAATGCTAAGTGACAGAAAGTTTTAAAGTAGAGTCCATGTTCCTTTGCTATGAGCAACATAAGTTTTTTTTCAATAAGATGACCAGTTTCTAGTAAGAAACTCTGCAGTTGTTTTGATTTCTGCATTGTGGTCGAAGCATATATAACACATTGGCATCTGAAACTCTGAACCTACATTCACATACAAATTATGTTGCAGATTCTTGTTTTAGTGAATCTCGCTGTAAAAGAATATAAAAAATGTAGTTTTATTTAATTTCTATTTCTGATCATTACAACTAGTCCATTACAGTGATCCTTTAAATGTGCACAGTACATTTTTTATGTTAAAATTAAAAAACAATGAAGGAAGAAAAATAATAAAGCTTTTTTTTTTTAAACAGAAATTATTATAGCCTCTTATTTTTGTGGTACAGCCTATGTTTCATTTCTATCTTGTTTTGACAGTTGAATGGTGTCCATAACTCCAGTCATCCCTGTAACTATGTCTCCATGGATTTCATTTTTTTTTATATTTTTCATAACATTTGCAGTAAAGGCACTTTGGGGACTCAACACCGTCCCAGTGCATGTCGTTTTAAAAGAGAAAATGTACAATGCTGGATTGTTTTACAGACAATACACAAGTTGAAAATGTTTTCAATTAATCTGTGATGGTATGGAATGTAAAGTTCTTTTTAGATTCATTAGTGAGTCAACAAACTTTCTTACAAACCATAGGTCCTATTCAATTGCAAGCCTGTATATACCTTCAAACGTAATTTTTGGCTGGGGGTTACAATTTTTTCACATTGACTCAAGCCCGCAATTACATGCTCACAGCCCCAACACGCAAACCATGAACCCGTATCTAGCATTTCAGGGCATGATCATGATCAATTAAGCAAGCCAGTACATTACATTTTAGACAGAGACAATATTAAACAAGGCTGTCATCATGACGTCAGTAAAACATGGAGTTTAAACTTGCAATGCAGAAATGTAGAAATAAATAAAAATCTATAAATCAACTGTTCTAGTCCATGCAGGTTCCATGATACTGTATGTATTCACTCCTTGATTCTTGGGATCGATATAACATGGGAATAAAACATATTTTTGTTTTTGTTTTATTGCAGAGCTTGAGACCATTGTTCAATTATGGTAATTCTAATGCCTTTCTTTGCTATCCCAGTATTTTTAAGTACAGTAGTGTGGGTTTATTTGCTTTTGCAGTGTTACGAACAGGTGTTTAACCCACCTGCGAGTCCTATCTAGTACTTGTATAATTTTTTGATAGATTTGCCATTTACAGGTTTGAATTGAATATGGATTTTGCGTCTGTAGCACTGGTAACATTTGCGCGCTTGAAACATTGAAGGAGGAAATAGGACGGAATTAGGTTTTTCACAACTGCAGCGCTTTTTGTGAGCCTGTAACTCCCAGTTGGAATGCGAGTAGCTAAAAGTAGCCAACTGAATATCAGTAACATTCATGGGCTCCATTACGGGCTCATGTAATTCCAATTTGGACAATTGAGTAGGGGCCCAGGTTTTGAAATGTTATTTAAGAGTTTGGATGAAACAAAACAAACATGAAGCAGATAGAACCAAGAAACAAAGAGTATAAATAAATCAAATTGTTATACCTACATTACACCATATTACCAGATTATAATATCATTATGAATGGCTGATTTTTTTTCATATTACAAGATAAGGTATTTCCTAGGGTGTTGTTGTTATTTAATGTTATTATTATTTAAACACCATAAAGTGTGACATATTTAGGCATAGGCTAACAAGGGGGAGAGAGACCTGGAAAGTTAGAGGGTTACAGAGATGGATAGAGGGTGAATGCGCGCGCGTGCATTTGTGGGCGCGCACATGACGTCACGCAGGGCTCCTTCACCCAAAAGTCGGTGTGCCATTAATAGCACAATATTACTATATACTCAAATAGGCAAGAATTTTTTTTTTTTTTATGTGATTTTTAAGTGTTATCTTCATACAGGATTTGAATATATTATTATTTAGGGTTGAACTCACATGGACTAGCATATAATATTTATTCTTTTTATTAAAGCACATTTCGTTTTAAAATCGAGCTCTATGTTCTGAGAATCTGCATGAAGTCATCTTTCAGCAGTTTATATAACTTATATTACTTTGTAAACACAGGCTCAATTAAAATAAGAACTAGATTATACTTTATTAGCTATATCTAACCAGTGCTATTGTATATCTTTGGGCAGATTCCGATTATTAAAGTATAAATATAGTCCAGTATCAACGATAATATGATTTTCTTGATCTGGTTTGAGGCAGATTACTTTACCTTACAAAATGGTGAATAAATGGTGTGTAATAATGTCGGACAACACAAGCCAGTACCCTTGAATATGTTGAAACATAATAAAAGAGACTGGGAATATAATCTGCAAGTAGATAATCTTGTAAATATCCTTTTCTACATAAATAAATTGTAAATTTATGCTACATATTCCTTGATGCTATTACTTTCTGTGAATATTATATTTTGCACAATTTGTTTTACACTTGTGTAATGTACATATGTTGGAATTATTGGTAAATGTAAAAAAAGTAGTTTGTTACATTTAGCAAAGTATATTTTATATAATAAAAAACCTGAATAATACTTTTCAATGAAGTAATTTTACATTCATTTTGAATATCTTAAGATCACGTAGTGTCTTATCTTTTGCTGTTGTACGTCTCAGAGAGATATGTTTCATAAAATGGCTACAAAACTACTAGATTATACTTTGTGCTGTGAGCTATACCATGAAGGGTCACCAAAGATGGGCAGGTCATAGCAGAGAGGTCGGACAAATCTCAATCCACTGGAGAAGTAACTGGCAGCCCATTCCAGTATCTTTACCATGAAATCCTTATGTGTGCCTGGTGTGCTGTCGACCTTAGGGTTACAAATGTCACAACGGGTCACAAAGAGTCAGACACGACTGAACAACAGTTCTATCAACGAGTTTTAGTTTAGAACAGAGTGTGTACTTTATGCCAAGTTTATGCCAAGTATTTAACAAACGATTTACATATATAATAACAAAAATGTAAAACTGCAATTTATTTAAATTATTTCAAAATCACTGATGTGTGTATGTTGAATACATCTTCAAATAAATATTACAGGAACTGACTCAATGGATTCATTGTAAAGCAGTTAGATCATGCAATATAAAACAGATATAGTTAAATCAGATTTCATTACTAATTACTCTAGGCAGGGATAACATTCATAGTAGTGACAGGAATTACTTAGGCATAATAGATGTAAGCTGCTGTTCATGAAAAAATGTCAGAAAGAATAGAAATGTAGACTTATTTCAGAGAATAGGAGTGTACTGTTCACTGAAAGATGAAAAATGAAAAGTAACAGTGAACCCTCAGGCTTACTATAAATATTTAAATACAAATAACAATGTTGTTTAATTCCCCTCATCCAAGAATTATACTTGCAAATCTTTATTTAAATATTAATTCCCATTCCCTGTTTTTACCTTTTTCTAATCTAACACCTGCTGCTTATATCAGAAACACACATTACATTGAGTCATTCTATACACATACAGATTTATTTTATTTAAAATAAAACTTATTTTCCACACCCCCAGAGTTGCTTACATAGGAACAATGTACATACCAATACAAACACTGCATTTGGGTATGGCTCATGCAGAGATTCAACATAGCAGTGTTTGGGCTCCTCCTTACTTCCTGTTCCATGGTAAAAAAAGAACTACACATCCCACGATTCTTTGGTGCATAAACTGGCTTTAATACAATGTATTAGCTGACTGTGATTGGCCAACAACAAATTATGTATTTTATGCTAATTTTATCAGGGATGTCCACAGGTGCTAGCAAACTGAAGGGTGAGTTTGTTACTGTTTATTTTTGTATTTTTATGCAAAAAATGTTTTCATACACTACTGATTAACCTCTTTCAGATGCACTCATAATCCATAAAACTTAAATATGCCTTTTAATATTGTATTTTGTCCTGAAAGCTCTCAATCAATCAATAACTATCTAGCAAATAAAAGTTATATCTTGCCGGGACGGTGTAAAAGCAGGAACGGAACGTAACGGGCCGGAACAGGCCATTTATAAAAGAAATCAATGGCAATATCACTGGGATGTGTTAGATATTATTGAGAACAATATTTAAGAACCAAAACAAATTCAATATAATAATTTTTTAACCCTTTAAAAACCCAAAAATCAAACGGAACAGGCAAAAACAGGCCGGAACGCACACTTTATGAAGGGAATCCATGCTAAAATCATTAGGATGTGTTAAATATATTTGAGAACTATATTTAAGAGCTAAACCCAATCTAATAGTATGCTTTATTAACCCTTTAACATGCCAGAATACAATACTTCAAAAAAATGACCCAGAACGGCTTTCCAGATGGTCAAAAATACCAAACTCACCAAATGCACACGACTAGCTGGGATTCATGTAATAACCTTCATAAATTCCACAGAAAATAATTTCAAGTACCTGTTCCAGGCCAAAATACAATATTTCGCAAAATGACCCGGAACGGCGACTTTTTAGAGGCTCAAAAACTCCAAATTCCCCAAATACACAGAACTAGGGGGGAATTATGTAATAACCTTCATAAATTCCACAGAAACTCATTTCAAGTACCCGTTCCGGGCCAAAATACAATATTTCGCAAAATGACCCGGAACGGCGACTTTTTAGAGGCTCAAAAACTCCAAATTCCCCAAATACACAGAACTAGGTGGGATTCATGTAATAACCTTCATAAATTCCACAGAAACTCATTTCAAGTACCCGTTCCGGGCCAAAATACAATATTTCGCAAAATGACCCGGAACGGCGACTTTTTAGAGGCTCAAAAACTCCAAATTCCCCAAATACACAGAACTAGGTGGGATTCATGTAATAACCTTCATAAATTCCACAGAAAATAATTTCAAGTACCCGTTCCGGGCCAAAATACAATATTTCGCAAAATGACCCGGAACGGCGACTTTTTAGAGGCTCAAAAATTCCAAATTCACCAAATACACAGAACTAGGTGGGATTCATGTAATAACCTTCATAAATTCCACAGAAAATAATTTCAAGTACCCGTTCCGAGCCAAAATACAGTATTTCGCAAAATGACCCGGAACGGCGACTTTTTAGAGGCTCAAAAACTCCAAATTCCCCAAATACACAGAACTAGGTGGGATTCATGTAATAACCTTCATAAATTCCACAGAAAATAATTTCAAGTACCTGTTCCGGGCCGAAATACAATATTTCGCAAAATGTCCCGGAACGGCGACTTTTTAGAGGGTGAAAAATACCAAACTCACCAAATGCACATGACTAGGTGGGATTCATGTAATAACCTTCATAAATTCCACAGAAACTCATTTCAAGTACCCGTTCCGGGCCAAAATACAATATTTCGCAAAATGACCCGGAACGGCGACTTTTTAGAGGCTCAAAAACTCCAAATTCCCCAAATACACAGAACTAGGTGGGATTCATGTAATAACCTTCATAAATTCCACAGAAACTCATTTCAAGTACCCGTTCCGGGCCAAAATACAATATTTCGCAAAATGACCCGGAACGGCGACTTTTTAGAGGCTCAAAAACTCCAAATTCCCCAAATACACAGAACTAGGTGGGATTCATGTAATAACCTTCATAAATTCCACAGAAAATAATTTCAAGTACCCGTTCCGGGCCAAAATACAATATTTCGCAAAATGACCCGGAACGGCGACTTTTTAGAGGCTCAAAAATTCCAAATTCACCAAATACACAGAACTAGGTGGGATTCATGTAATAACCTTCATAAATTCCACAGAAACTCATTTCAAGTACCCGTTCCGGGCCAAAATACAATATTTCGCAAAATGACCCGGAACGGCGACTTTTTAGAGGCTCAAAAACTCCAAATTCCCCAAATACACAGAACTAGGTGGGATTCATGTAATAACCTTCATAAATTCCACAGAAAATAATTTCAAGTACCTGTTCCGGGCCGAAATACAATATTTCGCAAAATGTCCCGAAACGGCGACTTTTTAGAGGGTGAAAAATACCAAACTCACCAAATGCACATGACTAGGTGGGATTCATGTAATAACCTTCATAAATTCCACAGAAACTCATTTCAAGTACCCGTTCCGGGCCAAAATACAATATTTCGCAAAATGACCCGGAACGGCGACTTTTTAGAGGCTCAAAAACTCCAAATTCCCCAAATACACAGAACTAGGTGGGATTCATGTAATAACCTTCATAAATTCCACAGAAACTCATTTCAAGTACCCGTTCCGGGCCAAAATACAATATTTCGCAAAATGACCCGGAACGGCGACTTTTTAGAGGCTCAAAAACTCCAAATTCCCCAAATACACAGAACTAGGTGGGATTCATGTAATAACCTTCATAAATTCCACAGAAAATAATTTCAAGTACCTGTTCCGGGCCGAAATACAATATTTCGCAAAATGTCCCGGAACGGCGACTTTGTAGAGGGTGAAAAATACCAAACTCACCAAATGCACATGACTAGGTGGGATTCATGTAATAACCTTCATAAATTCCACAGAAACTCATTTCAAGTACCCGTTCCGGGCCAAAATACAATATTTCGCAAAATGACCCGGAACGGCGACTTTTTAGAGGCTCAAAAACTCCAAATTCCCCAAATACACAGAACTAGGTGGGATTCATGTAATAACCTTCATAAATTCCACAGAAAATAATTTCAAGTACCCGTTCCGGGCCAAAATACAATATTTCGCAAAATGACCCGGAACGGCGACTTTTTAGAGGCTCAAAAATTCCAAATTCACCAAATACACAGAACTAGGTGGGATTCATGTAATAACCTTCATAAATTCCACAGAAAATAATTTCAAGTACCCGTTCCGAGCCAAAATACAGTATTTCGCAAAATGACCCGGAACGGCGACTTTTTAGAGGCTCAAAAACTCCAAATTCCCCAAATACACAGAACTAGGTGGGATTCATGTAATAACCTTCATAAATTCCACAGAAAATAATTTCAAGTACCTGTTCCGGGCCGAAATACAATATTTCGCAAAATGTCCCGGAACGGCGACTTTTTAGAGGGTGAAAAATACCAAACTCACCAAATGCACATGACTAGGTGGGATTCATGTAATAACCTTCATAAATTCCACAGAAACTCATTTCAAGTACCCGTTCCGGGCCAAAATACAATATTTCGCAAAATGACCCGGAACGGCGACTTTTTAGAGGCTCAAAAACTCCAAATTCCCCAAATACACAGAACTAGGTGGGATTCATGTAATAACCTTCATAAATTCCACAGAAACTCATTTCAAGTACCCGTTCCGGGCCAAAATACAATATTTCGCAAAATGACCCGGAACGGCGACTTTTTAGAGGCTCAAAAACTCCAAATTCCCCAAATACACAGAACTAGGTGGGATTCATGTAATAACCTTCATAAATTCCACAGAAAATAATTTCAAGTACCCGTTCCGGGCCAAAATACAATATTTCGCAAAATGACCCGGAACGGCGACTTTTTAGAGGCTCAAAAATTCCAAATTCACCAAATACACAGAACTAGGTGGGATTCATGTAATAACCTTCATAAATTCCACAGAAACTCATTTCAAGTACCCGTTCCGGGCCAAAATACAATATTTCGCAAAATGACCCGGAACGGCGACTTTTTAGAGGCTCAAAAACTCCAAATTCCCCAAATACACAGAACTAGGTGGGATTCATGTAATAACCTTCATAAATTCCACAGAAAATAATTTCAAGTACCTGTTCCGGGCCGAAATACAATATTTCGCAAAATGTCCCGAAACGGCGACTTTTTAGAGGGTGAAAAATACCAAACTCACCAAATGCACATGACTAGGTGGGATTCATGTAATAACCTTCATAAATTCCACAGAAACTCATTTCAAGTACCCGTTCCGGGCCAAAATACAATATTTCGCAAAATGACCCGGAACGGCGACTTTTTAGAGGCTCAAAAACTCCAAATTCCCCAAATACACATAACTAGGTGGGATTCATGTAATAACCTTCATAAATTCCACAGAAAATAATTTCAAGTACCCGTTCCGGGCCAAAATACAATATTTCGCAAAATGACCCGGAACAGCGACTTTTTAGAGGCTCAAAAATTCCAAATTCACCAAATACACAGAACTAGGTGGGATTCATGTAATAACCTTCATAAATTCCACAGAAAATAATTTCAAGTACCCGTTCCGGGCCAAAATACAATATTTCGCAAAATGACCCGGAACGGCGACTTTTAAGAGGCTCAAAAATTCCAAATTCACCAAATACACAGAACTAGGTGAGATTCATGTAATAACCTTCATAAATTCCACAGAAAATAATTTTAAGTACCTTGTCTTGGCAGAATACTTACGAACTGCTAGTTTGCAAAGTGTGGGAGATACCCCCCCTTCCCCTGCAAGGAACAGAGTGAGGGGGGAGAGAAAGAGGGGAGGAAAGGGGGAAAGAGACACAGGGAAGGAAGGGGGGTAAGTGGGGGATGAGACACAGGGGAGGGGGGGTAGTGGGGGATGATACACAGGGGAGGGAGGTAAGTGGGGGATGAGACACAGGGGAGGGAAGGTAGGGTATGAGACACTGGAAGGAAGGGGGGATATGAGACACAGGGGGGAAAGAGACACAGGTGGGGTATGAGACGGGGTGAAGGGGGTGATATGAGACACAGGGGGGGAAGGGGGTATGAGACACAGGGGAGAGAAAGGGGTGTATGAGACACAGGCGCTTATTGCAGTGTTGCCTGAAAGGGGCACCTTTGCTCATGTGGCAGTCTGCAATGAGCGCCGAAGGCGCTCACTGCAGTCCGGCCTACAATGAGAGCTTTCGCTCATGTGGTGGCCTGCAATGAGTGCAAAAGGCGCTTATTGCAGGCCGCACTGCAATGAGCACCTTCAATCATGTGGCAGCCTGCAATCAGCCTCGCGAACCCAAAACAATATTTCCAAACTTTACTTCTAAAACCCGTACCATATGTGTATCACCATAATAGTTGTCAGTTCGCGTTTTTGGTGCCTGTTTGCGCTGTTGGTCAAGTTTGCGTGCATCGTTGAGCCAAGCTCGCAATCGGGCTCAACGAAGCACGTAAGCGGCCGCTGATGGAACAGCATTAACCCAACGTTGTGGAGCGCAACGCGCTCCACGCACCAACATAGCACAGAAGCGTGCAAGGTGCGCTTCAAGCCGTCTGAGCGCAAAGCACGCAGACAGTCTAGGACCTTCAACGGTGTGGAGCGCAGCGCGCTCCACGCACCAACATAGCACAGAAGCGCAAAACGCTTAAAGATGTCTGCGTGAATAGCACGCACACACACACGGTTCTTTAAACACAACGTGCAAGTAGCGCATTTTTAAAAAGCCCCCAAAAAAGTAGATAAAAACATTAAATTGTAAGTACTCACACGCACAACCAGCGCATTTAAAAAGCCACACAAAAAAATTATAAAAAAAAAAATATAAGTACTTACATCTAACTCATAATTAGTGATGTCACAAACATAAAATTTTGGGTTCGCGAACGGCGAACGCGAATTTCCTCAAATGTTTGCGAACCGGTGAACCGGGCGAACCGCCATAGACTTCAATGGGCAGGCGAATTTTAAAACCCACAGGGACTCTTTCTGGCCACAATAGTGATGGAAAAGTTGTTTCAAGGAGACTAACACCTGGACTGTGGCATGCCGGAGGGGGATCCATGGCAAAACTCCCACGGAAAATTACATAGTTGATGCAGAGTCTGGTTTTAAGCCATAAAGGGCATAAATTACCTAACATTCCTAAATTGTTTGGAATAGCATGCTTTAAAACATTAGGTACGATGTTGTATCGATCAGGTAGTGTAAGGGTTACGCCCGCTTCACAGTGACAGACCAAACTCCCCGTTTAACGCACCGCAAACAACCGCAAACTCCCCATTTGCACAAGGTTGGATACCGGTGGCACGTCAATTGAGCCCGTCTTACTTGAGCGCTCCCACAATTCAGCGCACAGAGCTGCGCTGTAATGTCGCCGTGGACTGCAGCCGAGTGCAGTGAAGATTTGTTACTGTATTAAAACTTGTTAATGTGCCCCATTGTCACCCTTGCAGCAGGTAAGTACTAATCTAGTTGCTTAGCGTGTTAAAACGTATATTAATAACATAGTTGTTTAACAGCAGCCTGATTGCCCATAGCGTTACCGGTGGCGGTAACATACAATCAGCCTGCTCTTAAACATAAACTATGTTATTAATATACGTTTTAACACGCTAAGCAACTAGATTAGTACTTACCTGCTGCAAGGGGGACAGTGGGGCACATTAACAAGTTTTAATACAGTAACAAATCTTCACCCCCAGCACCTTAGCGTAACCCTGGCTTCCCAACCCTAACCCCCAGCACCTCACTGTAACCCTGGCTGCCTAACCCTAATACCCTAACCCCCCAGCACCTCCAGAATTGTAATGAAATAATCACATATATAGTTGTCAGTTGGCGTCCTTGGTCACCGTTTGCAAGCTACGTAACGCTCTAGCACGCAAACGAAGGCAAACATTTTTAAAAAACCCACTAATAGGTTTTGCGTGAAAAATGCAAAAATATAGTGTGCATACATAAATATTTTAAAAGAAGATGGCACCGTCTAAGTCCACATAGGGTCGAAGGCGCTCATTGCAGGCCCATGCGTGCCTCGCAAAGCGAGGCACACATCAGCGGCGCCATCTAAGTCAACGTCGGGTCTGGCCTGCAATGAGCAATTACTCGCATTCTGTGGCAAACAACATTAACAGACTTCACTTTTTAACCCCGTCATTGTTGACGGGCAAGTTGCTAGTATATATATATTTATGTGTATATGTGTGTGTATATATATGTATATATATATATTTTTATATAGAAATAAATATGTATATATATATATATGTGTGCATGTATACATATGTATATATATATATATGTATATACATATATATTACACATTACATGTTAATATTTTTATATATTTTTATTATATATATATATATATATATATATATAAATATCACATATAATAGTTGTCGTAATTGCGAGTTGTCATCACCCAATGATAATATTTGCATGACCGACAACTCGCAATTACAAAAATTTGCAAAAGTTGCGAGTTGTGCATGCGCATTGTGACACAAGTCAAGCATGCGCATTGCGCAGACGGCCAGGGGCGCGCTCGTGGCCAGCACAGACGACGCAATAGCAAAAGGGGAGGGAGAGGGGGAGAAAAGACACAGGGGGGAGAGGGGTGGAGGATAGAGACACAGGGGTGGGGAAAGAGGTGGGGGGAAGAGACACAGGGGGAGGGGGGAAGGGGGAAGAGACACAGGGAGAGGGAGAGGGGTGGGGGCTAGAGACACAGAGGGGAGAAAGCGGTTGGGGGAAGAGACACGGGGTAGAGGGGTACCTTTGATAAATTTGAAGAGACATAGGGAGAGAGAGAAGAGAAAGAGACACAGGGGAGAAGAGGGGGGAAGAGACACAGGGGAGGGGAAGAGACAGGGAAGGGAGAGAGGGGGAAAGGTGACACAGGGGAGTAAAATGGGGGAAGGAGACACGGGGGAGAGGGGGAGGAGACACAGGGGAGAGAGAGGGGAGAAAAGAGACACAGGGGGGGAGAAACACAGGGGAAGAAGAGGGGGAAGAGACACAGGGGGAAGAGGGGCCGGAAGAGACAGGGTAGGGAGACACAGGGGAGAGAGATGTGGCAGGAGACAAAGGGGGGGGGATAAGGAGAGGAAATTCCAATTCTTTATCAAACATTTTTTAAATTTAGGCCATAGGAAATATGTTGAAAACATTTCAAAATATCATATCACATTTCAAATATTACTTATCTGTCAATACAAGATATTACATGTTTGTAAATTGACGGGAATATAAACTTCACAATGTAATTGCAGCAATATTTCTTCAGGGGTAAGAAAGCTCTAGCATGTCTCCCTGCATCCATCTTGTTGTCATTCTACCTTATGAACTAAAATTAAGTATTTCCTGTTTTATGCTTAATATTCCTGGAAACTAAAATGTATTTTCCATTTTTTCCCCCAACTAAGATTATAGATACAGTTTTTCCATGTATACCAATAACCAGTCATTCTGTATTCAAATGCATCAAAGGTATTCAGATACCCCCGTAATATGTATCCATGAACTTCTTTTTTGGATCTTGCCAGTACGGAGCTTAGTAGTTTTTTTGCTCTCAAAGTTCATTTTTTTGCCAGGATTATAATAATCTGTACTTATTTATGTGAGTTAATAACAATATATTCCAATGTATCAATAACAATTTCTCTTTTATAAAAAAATAGATTTATCTTAATCAGATTATTCAATGAAACTTGTATTTTATTTCAAATTATTCCAAATTATTTACATATTTTATAACAATATACATAGCAATATAGCAATATACAGTATAATAGGATACAATTTCTTAGATTTAGTAGCAACTTCTTAATATTGGAATAATATTTATACTAAGCTTACATGTTTTATAGTTATGAAAGTTGAACCATTGCAGTGTCCCTTTAACACTTTTCAACACTGAAATAATAATCTGACATTAAGCAACATCATGTTATAGATGAAAACATATCAGCCTTCAGCATTGTTCTGACAGCAGTTTGGACATTTGAATATGCCACGGGGAGCCTGAGTTATTTTAAGGCAGGATAGATGGTACCAGTCCTGACATACTCCCTGGCACAGAACCATTGTGTCATTCTTTGGTTTCTTGCACAAATTTCCCATTAAACACAAAGTCCAACGTGAGGTATAATATTGTTCAATTGCTGAAGATAAGAATTCTATTGTGGACAATGATTGATTAGGCACATTTCTTGAAATAGGGGTTTTGAAATTGCTCATGACTTTATGATGTATTTGCTTCTTCATTCTCCTTTGTTGACTCTGAGTTGCACTTGGCAGCGGAAGAAAGTTTTTTTTGCTGAGAAGTTCCGTGGCAATCCACTGCCTTACAGGCACCATGTCTACTGGGAATGGGACTGAAGAGCCACTGCACAACACATGTGCAAACAGACATACAAATACCCCACAATTGTAACTGTCTTGTTGAACTGGTATATCAGTAGGTGCATGAATGATCCACTCAGACCAATTTATTGATGAAGCTGACTGCATCTCTAAAAAAGTTTGCAGGATATCAGTATACTTGTTGGAGAAACCATGTTTGGAATCAAGATACAGAATAATTTTCCATTTGAAGAACACAATAATCAGTATCCAGTGAGAATTGTATATGTTAGTTGGGATGAGCCAGATGTCCTTCACCATAATATCCAAGTTTGTACCAAAGTTATGGACACTTGTTGTATACCCTTGCAATTCTATGGACTGCATAATAAACGGGCTGATGACACACACATCAACATCTGTACTTTTAACAGTCTCCAGACTAGCTCTAGTATGTAGGAAGCCCTCAATGACAGTATCAACTAACCAATTTTGATCCAGAAGCGATTTCATGTCTATTGCATTGATGTAGACTCTTTGTATGGTTGCATTTCTCATGCGTGGATAACCTGTTGTAGATTCCCATGGAACAGGTTCATATTTTCTTACAAGTTCTCCTTGTTTAATTTTTTGTGGGGTGCTTGTAATATAAGGGACTCCTTGTTCAAGATCTAAGGCAAAGGATGATAGTACCATTTCTTTATCACCATCTTTATTTCCATTTGCCTTCTTTTCCAGTTGGGAGGCTTCATTCGTAGTATAAGAATTTATCAAAAGGGAATCGGATGCAGGCAGTATGGTTAACTCATCCTTTTGCCTTGGTTTTTTTCTTCCAGATTTTCCTTTTCGTCCACTCATCCTCAGTTTTTTCAAAGAATGCATCACCTTTGTCTCATGTAGACCCTTTCCTACAGAAATCCGGGCTGCCATAATATGGTAGCATGACCTGGAACTGTTGCAAGAACATGTTTCTCTTGGGAATAATTTCACCACATGTTCTTTCTGACGTAATCCTCTGATAACAAAACAGCCAGACTGTGCTTGTAAGAAAATGCGGTTCTGTTTTATAATTAAATCTGCTAGACCTTCTATTGTCTTTGCTTTACGGTCTTTTCTTTGAAGTTCATGTACATGGTCTGTTTCCATCTTTCCCTGCTTTATGAAGTACACAATATCATCCACAGGAACACAGTCTTCTGGAAACTGTGTAGTATCAGGATTTAGTTGTCGAATGCCATGTTCTGCTGAGAGGTGGTAATTTCCAGTTCCACACAGGCCTCTAAGAATTTCTTTTTGATAATATGTCTGAAGGAAATAAAATGTTAAAACCATTTCATCCATGTTCACTTCCTTCTCCATACAAAGCCTCTTGAACACAGCATTCATGCTCTCAGATACATTAGTGGTAATGCCACTGGTTTTCTTGTAGATCCCTCTTTTTTCCAAGAGCCATCTGCCACAGTTATTCACAATAGTTTTTTTAAGCTTCTGATTAAAATAGTCAAGAAAGCCTGCACTCCACTTTACCTCCAACTTCTGAAGCAATTTCTGAAACTCGTGTTCACTCTCACTATCCATAAGTTTAAGGATAATGTTGGTATAAACTTTCCGATCAATTTTTCCTCCTTCATGTGCTGAGACCCAGAACTCTACATCTTTTATAATATGATTCCAACAAAGCACGTGTGTACAACCTGGAATTGCTTTCTCAATAGCATTCACAATGGCTGCTTCTCTATCAGTGACTATAACAAGAGAATCATTGTTGATCTGGGGTATGCGTTTTCCTACAAATGAAAAAAAACCCTCATGCACATTTGTTGTGCGTTTATCATGGATCATTATAGCCAAAGGGATTGCTGGGTTTTCCTCAAAGAAAGCACACTGAAAAATTAAAGGTGACACATAAAAGTCTCCAAGGTTAAACGTTGTATCGTAAGACAGAAGTGTGTTTGCTTTCAACATGATCACTTCTTCAAAAATATTAATAATTTCTGGAAGAGCCAAGATTACAGATACCTCAGGGACAAGGGTATATTCACAGACAAACCCTTCCAGTGCATAGTGAAGTTCATACACACTTTATAGGACATCATGGCTGATTCTACTTTTGTTTTTCTCATATTTCAGTTTATTTTTTATTTGTTGTGTATCTTTAGGAAGCATTACTTTTATATATTCAGCGGATGCTACAGTTGTTGCTATTTTACGCTGATAAAACTTAAATGGGCTAAAGTGTTTTTGCCCGACTGCTTCTGACAACACAGATGGCATGGTACGTACATGACCTCTCATTGTATATTTTTTCATATTTCCATGAGGTATAGATGGCTGAGGTCTCTCATCCTGTCCCAGATAATGGACTATTATCCTGTTTATACTTCCATCAGGCACTTCATAAGCATATCTGTGAAACAACACTTGCTCTGCATTAATTAGTCTTTGAAAGTAAATCTTTCTTATGAGAGGGTCCCTCCTTGGCAGCAAATGCCTTCCTTTCTGAATCCAATTGAACTGATCACATCTCCAGTCACTTTTTTTATGAATTTGTCCATCATAGCTATAAACAAACACCTGCCCACATCTTGGCTTAGCAGCTGGGAGAGTTGATATTTTACCTACTACAGGATTTTTCAAAATCTCTAGAGCTTCAGTTGGTAGAAGTTGCTCAAACTTTGTCATATACACAGCACTCATGATGTAGAAAGACTTTTTATAATTACTTTCTTTAAGCAATTAAAGAACACACCATTTGCTGCAAAAGATCCACCTCCACACCAAATAAGGGCAACCCTTTTCACTTGAAAGAGGGTCTACACTGTCTTTGCAGAAACCATAAGATCTTTAGCATCCCCAATAGGTGAAAAAGTGAACTGCAGATATTCAGAGTCCATAACAATACTTTATATATTGCAAAACATCCTTGCTAAAAACAAACTGTGAGCTGAGTAATACTACATACTAAATGAAGAACATATTGACATAAATCCCACCTAGTTCTGTGTATTTGGTGAATTTGGAATTTTTGAGCCTGTAAAAAGTCGCCGTTCCGGGTCATTTTGCGAAATATTGTATTTTGGCCCGGAACGGGTACTTGAAATTATTTTCTGTGGAATTTATGAAGGTTATTACATGAATCCCAGCTAGTCGTGTGCATTTGGTGAGTTTGGTATTTTTGACCATCTGGAAAGCCGTTCTGGGTCATTTTTTTGAAGTATTGTATTCTGGCATGTTAAAGGGTTAATAAAGCATACTATTAGATTGGGTTTAGCTCTTAAATATAGTTCTCAAATATATTTAACACATCCTAATGATTTTAGCATGGATTCCCTTCATAAAGTGTGCGTTCCGGCCTGTTTTTGCCTGTTCCGTTTGATTTTTGGGTTTTTAAAGGGTTAAAAAATTATTATATTGAATTTGTTTTACATAGTTACATAGTTACATAGTAATTAAGGTTGAAAAAAGACTTTCAGTCCATCAAGTTCAACCTGTTAAGATCTCCTCTGATCTGCAATATGCGGATTAGTTATTAATTAAATTATTGATTAAATAATTATTAATAGTATAGTATTGGAGAATGAATAAAGAGTTAGTCCATCAAGTTCAACCTTTGTAGATCTCTATTGATCTTTTTAATTTGGACTATTTATTATTATTGTTAATTGTTAATTATTGTTAATTGATCCAGAGGAAGGCAAACATAAAAAAACCCCATTGAAACTTTGCCAATTGTCTCATAAGGGGGAAAAAAAGCAAAATTCCTTCCTGACCCCAGAAACTGGCGATCAAATTTCTCCCTGGATCAATATTCCTTCGCTAGTTATCTAGGATAGCCTTGAATGCCCTCTTTATTCAGAAATATATCTAACCCCTTTTTGAAGTTGTCTATCGAATTCGCTGTCACCACCTCCTTTGGTAGAGAATTCCACAGTTTAACCACCCTAACTGTGAAGAACCCTTTTCTTTGTTTAAGGTGAAATCTTTTTTCCTCTAACCTCAACGGATGTCCTCTTGTCAGTTGAAAATCTCTTGCTACAAAAAGCTCACTTGACAAAGCCTTATATGGACCCTGGATGTATTTAAATAACGTAATCATATCTCCTCTTAGACGCCTTTTTTCTAGCGAAAATAAGTTTAATTTTGCTAGTCTTTCTTCATAACTTAGCCCCTCCATTCCCCTTATTAGTTTTGTAGCCCTTCTCTGTACTTTTTCCAGCTCTAAGATGTCTTTTTTGTGAGGTGGTGCCCAAAATTGTACTCCATATTCCAAATGAGGGCGTACTAGAGATTTGTATAGTGGCAGAATTATATCTTCTTCCCTGGCTTCTATACCCTTCCTAATATATGCTAATATTTTATTTGCCTTTGCAGCCGCTGCTTGGCTTTGAGCGCTGTTACCTAGGTGGTTGTCCACTAGTACTCCCAAATCCCTTTCAATATCTGATACCCCTAGATTTGCTCCATTAAGATTATAGATTGCTTGGCTATTTTTCCTTCCCAAATGCATAACCTTACATTTATTTGTATTAAATCTCATCTGCCATTTAGCCGCCCATTTCTCTAATTTATGCAAATCCTTTTGTAGGGAAAGTACATCATTATCTGATTTTATTACCTTGCACAACTTAGTGTCATCAGCAAAAATGGAGACACTACATTCGAGTCCTACTTCAATGTCATTAATAAATATGTTAAAAAGGAGAGGACCCAATACTGAGCCCTGAGGAACCCCACTTATCACATTAGACCAATCGGAGTATGTTCCATTTACAACAACCCTTTGCTTCCTGTCTTTTAGCCAGCTCTCGATCCATGAGCAGATATTTACTGCAATTCCTGTATCCCTTAGTTTGCTCACTAGTCTTCCATGTGGCACTGTATCAAATGCCTTTGAAAAATCTAAAAAGACTACATCCACTGAGTTGCCCTGATCCAAGTTCCTACTAACCTCCTCATAAAAACTAATTAGATTGGTCTGACACGACCTTTCCTTCATAAATCCATGTTGACTGCTACCTATGATCCTGTTCAAATAGACATATTCTTGTATTCTGTCCCTTATTAACCCTTCTAAAAGCTTCCCAACTACAGAAGTGAGGCTCACTGGTCTATAATTCCCCGGATTTGCTCTAGATCCCTTCTTAAATATAGGTATCACCTCTGCTTTTCTCCAGTCATCTGGTAGAGACCCTGTAGTGAGCGAGTCTTTAAAGATTAGATATAATGGTTTGGCTATTACAGAACCCAGCTCCCTCGGTACCCTTGGATGTATTCCATCAGGACCTGGGGCTTTATTAACATTTATTTTCTCCAACCTCTTTTGTATTTCTTCCTGCGTTAACCAATTATTTAGTGAAGGTAGTGTAGCCCCATTATGTTGCAGTGTCCCAACCACTGGTACCTCCCTTGTGTAAACCGAAGAAAAGAACCTATTTAGCTCATCTGCCTTTTCCTGGTCACTAATTATCAGATGGCCTGTGTCACATTGTAATGGTCCTATCGATTCCTTCCTGGCCTTCTTCCCATTAATATATTTATAAAATATTTTAGGGTTAGTCTTACTTTCCATTGCAACTGACTTCTCATTTTCTATTTTAGCCAGTCTAATAGCCCTTTTGCAAGCCTTGTTGATTTCCTTATAGTCACATAAAGATGCCTCTGTTCCCTCCTTCTTGTATAATTTAAATGCATACTTCTTTTTCCTCATCATGATCTTTAAGTCATTGTTAAGCCACATGGGATGTGATTTACTCCTATTTATTTTATTTCCACATGGTACATGCTGATGAGTATGTTTATTTAGTAAGGATTTGAATGTTGTCCATTTATTTTCAGTATTCTTCCCTGTAAGTTCTTTGTCCCAGTCTATATGTTGTATTGCTGCCCGTAGCCCATTAAAGTTAGCCCTTTTAAAATTTAGAGTTTTTGTTGGCCCCTTACAACTCTGTTTTTTGTATTCAATCTCAAATGAGACTGTGTTGTGATCACTGTTCCCCAAGGGTTCCCCTATTTTTACATTTGATATTATATCAATATTACTTGTGATGACTAAATCCAAGATGGCCCCATTTCTAGTAGGTTCTTGTATTACCTGGGCTAGATAATGATCCCTGAGTGTACTCAAGAACCTGCTCCCCTTAGCTGAGCTGCTGGTCTCGTTTATCCAGTTTATATCAGGGTAATTAAAGTCTCCCATTATTAGAACTTGCCCATGCTTAGCTGCATTTCCAATCTGTAACAATAATTGTATTTCCTCACTTTCAGCTATATTTGGGGGTTTATAGCATACTCCCACCAATATGCATTTAGAATTAGCTCCTCCACTATTTAGCTCAACCCACAAGGATTCAATGATGCCTTTAGTGCCAGCATAAATATCTTCTCTAACTATAGGCTTAAATTCAGGCTTAACATAAAGACAGATCCCTCCTCCTCTTTTACCATTGCCCCTATCTTTCCTAAATAGGTTATAACCATCCAGATTAACAGTCCAGTCATGAGATTCATCCCACCATGTTTCCGTAATGCCTATTAAGCCCCATTTTTCTTGTACTGCTAATATTTCTAGCTCATCCATTTTCCCAGGCAAACTTCTTGCGTTTGCAATCATACACTTTATGTTGCTATTGCTCTGCTGATGTGAAGTGCCTGCCACTGTATTTGAGGCCCCTATTAATATCTCCCTACTTTCTATTGTAACCCTCCCCCCCTTCTCCTCCCCCATGGGTAAATAATTCATCCCTTTCCCTCTCTACCCTATTTACCCCAATACTTCTATATAGTCCCTCCCCCCCACCTACAAGTTTAAAAACTCCCCCAGCCGTTCTACCATCCTATTCCCTAGCACAAAAGCGCCCTCATCATTAAGGTGCAATCCATCCCTGCTATAGAGATTGTACCCAAGTGAGAAGTCAGCCCAGTGCTCTAAAAACCCAAAACCCTCTGCACTGCACCACTTTTTTAGCCACGCATTAACCTCCCTAAGCTCCTTCTGCCTCCCTGGGCTAGCACGTGGCACTGGTAGTATCTCAGAAAATACTACCTTGGAGGTCCTTGCTTTAAGCTTATTCCCTAATTCTCTAAAATCATTCTTTAGGACGCTCCATCTTCCACTAACTTTGTCATTGGTACCAATGTGTACCAAGACCGCCGGTTCATTACCAGCCCCTCCCAATAATTTATCCACCCGATCCACAACATGCCGAACCCGAGCACCCGGGAGACAGCAAACTGTTCGATTGCTGGGATCTGGGTGACAAATTACCCTGTCTACCTTCCTAATAATAGAGTCCCCTACCACCAAAACATGTCTGTTGCTCTGCCTATTCTGCCCTCCCTCTTCTCCAGTAGAGCTGTTCGCCCGGCTGTTAGAGGGAACAGCTCTATCTGGCATTGCCATTCCTGAATGGACATCGCCAACAGTTTCACTCAATCTGGCAAATCTGTTGGTGTTTGACAACTCAGAACTGGCCTGCCTCCTCCTGTTCCCCCTGCTTCCCCTTGTAACTGTAACCCAGCTACCTCCCTGGCCATCCTCCCTAGCCCCAGCTCCTCCCTCCATACTAGGCCCAGCTAAACTGTGCTCCGTGAGCACCAATTCCCTTTCCAGTGGAGCAATATCACTAAGTGCTGCAATTCTCCTCTCCAGATCTTCAATTTGAGCTTCCAAAGAGGCAACATGCTCACACCTGTCACAGAGGTATGGACCCTGGATCATATGTTCCAGTAGTGCATACATTTGACAGGATGTACACTGAATAAGGTTGCCACTGGACTGACTCATAATTATTATTATTGTCTACGAAATTTCAGTGGGAAAAATAAAGAATATAATATAATATATTTATATAAAGTTTTCCTCCTTTGCACTATAAATCTGCCCTCCCTTTTCTTTGAAGGCCCTCCTTTTATTAAACTCCTAGGCTTTTACTAGAATTGCACTTGATACTGAAAATGTTCGCAAGCTCACAAGTTCCCCTTCTCCGGTTTCTATTAACTTCTGCCTTCTCGCCTGGGCACAATTAGTGCACTCTGCAATTTATCAGCCTTTACTTGTAAGGTAAATCCACTTGTAACAGGCCCCAAACCAGCTCACAAACCTTTTATACAAGTTTAACAGTCAAGCCACACCCCTCTCACCTGGGCACAATTAGTGCACTCTGCAGTTTATTAGCCTTTACTTTTTAAGGTAAATCCACTTGTAAACAGGCCCCAAACCAGCTCACAAACCTTTTATACAAGTTTAACAGTCAAGCCACACCCCTCTCACCTGGGCACAATTAGTGCACTCTGCAGTTTATTAGCCTTTACTTTTTAAGGTAAATCCACTTGTAAACAGACCCCAAACCAGCTCACAAACCTTTTATACAAGTTTAACAGTCAAGCCACACCCCTCTCACCTGGGCACAATTAGTGCACTCTGCAGTTTATTAGCCTTTACTTTTTAAGGTAAATCCACTTGTAAACAGCAGTTTTGGTTCTTAAATATTGTTCTCAATAATATCTAACACATCCCAGTGATATTGCCATTGATTTCTTTTATAAATGGCCTGTTCCGGCCTGTTCCGTTCCGTTCCGGCTTTTACACCGTCCCTATCTTGCCAACCTTTTTCATGTTAAACTTGCAGATTGTTTTTGTCATTTGTTCTATGTTTTGTTTCCTACATAAATTAGTTTGGCTCTCTTGAATGTTTACATGACATTTTAACCACCTGTTCAATATCTTAAAATAAAGTTTTATGGTACTGAATTGTGGATATTATGTAAATTTTCCTTGAACATATGCTGTCTTCATAAAATGATTCCTAAGAGACATGAACGTAAAAATAAACTATTTTGGAAGAATCTTTTGTGAAGTGACATCAGAAGCTGATACATAAAGAGATTCATAAGAGTAATCAAAGTGAAACCATCTTTTGATGTTTGCTTGTCTTGTCATGTCATATCATACGATCCAGTACGCTTTCTATTTGAAAATCAATGACAGAAACCAATCGCCAGCCTTTTAGATTACATGCTGTATATTTGTCACTGTAATTAATAATTAAAGTGACTCTGTTATATGTTTTATGCTTAACCTGTTAGAGCATATAAAATTAATCCTAGTAGAAATTTGTGTAGTTTACCCTAAATTATCATTATAGGAAACATGCACAAAAATATGTTCTTTCTCCTTTCTGTTATCTTTCTGAGTTTTTGGTCATGTCAAAATAAAATTGCTAATAATTTTAAATATGATTTAAACATCTCTTCATTGCATTAGCCAGTATTTTCATGTATTTCTTACATAGGTTACCTGTTTGACAAAGGTTTAGCCTTCAAACTGACGCTCAGAGTGTACTGTGTTTGTGATGTGCCGCGACTCCTCAAAAGCACTATCCAATTCCTGTGAGCTGCTGTTATCGAGTATGACCTAGCTGTTGAACCCTAAAAGCTGACCAGGACAATTACAAAATAAGAAAAGCAGGATGCATATGCTCTACTGCTCTACATACACTATTTTATTTATTTATATATATATATATATATATATATATATATATATATATATATATATATATATATATATAATAGATAGATAGATAGATAGATAGATAGATAGATCGATAGATATTCCGTTTTATATTATACTAGCAAATTGCCCGTCAACAAATGACGGCAATAGAATTGTAAGTCAAGGAATGTTGTTTGGGCCAGACATTATTTTTTATGGTGGTCTGAGATCTCGGCGCTGATTGCGAGGCTCGCACTGAGTGCCTTCGGCGGCGCTCATTGCGAGCCTCTTGGTTGTCGAATTTTTTTTATTAGAGGCACTTTTGCTGTTACTGTAAGGTCAGCACTAATCTTTTTTTGGGGCTTATTGCAAGGCTGTCCCGTGGTGTAGTTTGTGTGGTATAAGCAGCGTTGGCGCTCGTTGTGAGGCGGGCAGTGAATGTCTTTTGCATTTATTGCGATAGTGTTTTTTTTTTGTGTGTATATGTATTTTGTGCTGATAATTAAATACATTAATATACTTACCTATTTGTAAGTAATATATGCAGGAAGCATTGTGCTGAAGAGCTGACAATCTGTTTTGATGTTCCTGCAGCATACAATGTAGATTTGCAGTGTTGTTGAGCTGAGGTGTAAGTGTCCGAAGTGTGTAGTGTAAATAGGCTGCGTGCGCAAGGGGAAGTCGTTAGTGTAGCTGGGTACTTCCGCATTCTGTAAGTTAGTATTGTAAAATGGCGGCGAATGTGTATGTGGTAGGCGGGTTTGTATGATGAAACGTCCTTGCTAATGATGTATGTTGTAGGTCGTACAGGTTTTTGGAAAAGACGTATTTACTTTGTTGAATTTAGTGGCTTTAGGTATCGTGTAGCCTCGTTTTCGTTTTTTTTGTCGGCCATTTTTTTCTGTCGCTTAGGAGATTTGCAAGGGGCTAAACTTTGCAAATTTGACAGAATTCGAGATTTGAGCAGTGTTACAGAGATCCTGGGTGTTCCTCCTTGGTGTGGGTAAGGTTATTTTTTTATTTTTGTGTGTATTTGTGTGTTTTATAATGTTTGCCGTTGTTCACGGTTTGTCCGTTAAGGTCATATTTTTGCGAGTCCGTAATGGATTTTGTCTAAGTCCCGCCGCTCATTATTTTTGTGTAAGTCCATAGTTAGTCATTACGTGTTTATGTGTTTTTTTCCCAATCCCGCTTGTGTTGTCGTTTGTAACCGGTTGTGAGGCGCCGTAGAGCCTCCACCTCCGCAAATGCGGACCCTCGCGGTCTGCGGCTTATTGCAGCCAACGTGGGAGCCTCCACCTCCGCAAATGTGGCACCTCGCTTCTTGAGGGTCCGCATTTGTGATCCGAAAGTTGTAGGGGATTGACTTTGGCACATCTCCACCAGCGCAAGGAGCGCCTTTGGCGCTCCTTACCAGCAACTGCGGCCCTCGCTTCGCTCCTCTGCACTTTTCCACAAAGCAAAACTGCAATCTGGCACTTCCTACCAACAGATCATAGTGGCTAAATGTAATTTATAAATAAAAAAATATACTGTATTGGTCCGAATATAAGCCGCACCCGCATATAAGCCGCACCCATAAAGTTCAAGGGAAAAAAATAGAAAAAAGATAGTACTCAAATATAAGCTGCACCCGTAAAATTGGAGAGAAAAAGACTCTCAAAGTGATCAGCCATTGCAAGAAACAGGCTTTCTAATTAGCACTGTAGCTTTTTTTGCAGGTTACAGGCTTTACAGGATGTTAGAATCACTAAAACCGTAAATCGTTATTCAATACCGCAGTCTCAAGCACGAAAATCGGCACACTTAACTCGCAATCGCGCAAATCGGCAGTAATTTTGCGTTCGCGTATAGAAGCCGCACACGCAACAAGCAAAGTTCGCAAACGGCAATGATTTTTTTTACGGTTGCGAATATAAGCCACATCCGTAACTCGCAAGCTCAAAAATCGGAAAAAAGGTGCGGCTTATATTCGGACCAATACGGTATATGACGCACCCCCTTCAAAGACCTGCATATAGGCAGCTGCCTTGTTCGTCTGCCTTGTTCGTCTAGTCTCATAGATGACTCTACACATGGACATCACAAGATGGACAATATATAAATCAGATTGACTATATACTTTATAGACAAAAATGTATAAGCTCTATACAGTCAGCAAAAACAGGACCTGGAGCTGACTGAGTCTAAGATCATTAACTTTTTACTGAAAAGTTCAGAATTAAACTGAAAAAAGTCATCAAACCAATCAGATATGAAATAAAGAATACACACAGTTGATTTGAAGTGGAGGTTAGTAAATTATTTAAGGGACTAGACGTGGTAGATAGAAAGCCTGAAGATCTTTGGGCAGAAGTTTGTGGCATTGTCCAGAAAGCAGCAACAAATAATACCCCCAAAATAAAGTAAACTAACATTAAATTCGTAGCCTGTAGGCTTGAAATTCAGCTGAATTACAGAGCTATAAATTTAGACCATGGTGCGAGTTACGGGCTTGAGACGCAAGCCTGTAAATCCTTTCCGTGCACACAAGCTGTCAATAAAAAAAGTTCTAGCCAAATAGGAAATAACAGAGGGAGCTTATAAAGTTGCCTTCCACCCGCTCTTGCGTTGACTGTGCATGTCCCGGAGTTGGTGGTCAGGTTCAATTTGAGAGAGAGTAGTAGAGTTTGGAGAGAGGTAGTTTGCGGTTTTATTCATTTATTAACTATTTCATACAAGTTTACACTTAATACTTGCTTACACATATTTACAGATTACACATATTTGCAATACACATAATTTAAAGAACACACATAAAGACATATAGGGTTAGGTCACTCCACACACACACACATCCCATCCCCCACACCCCATCCCCCAACAGTTATTAATAACACATAGCACATACATTTTTTTTTCATCAGACATAGACAGGTAAAATTATTTTTATTTATCCTTATTTTACTTTTGGGATAATATGGAGTGAGGAGAGAGGAGGGGAAAGGAGTGGACAGGTGGGGAGGAGGGGAAGAGGAGAAGAAAGGAGGAGAGAGAGGAGCGAGAGGTGGCAATGGGGAGTAGAGGTTGGGAGGAGGAGGTGAGGAGTAAGATGGAGAGGGAGAGGAGGTGGAGGAGGGAGAGGAGGGTGAGGAGGGAGAAGAGGGCGAAGAGGTGGAGGAGGGAGAGGAGGTGGAAGAGGTAGAGGGGGAGAGGAGGGAGAGCAGGAGGATGGGAGTGCAGAGGAGGTGGGTGATGGCAGGGGGCCCAAGCCTCAGGCACACATAGTAGAGTGACAGAGAGGAAGGGGCCTGATCCCAGGTGGGGTGGTAGTTCTGGGAAGGGACACGCCTCAGAGACAGGTCAGGAAGGCAAGAGTCCCCATCCAAAATCGAGAGGGCAAGAGGCTAAAGGCAAGCATGGGGCCCACAATTATACGCACCGGGAGAATGTGGTGCTCCTCTGTGCTATCCGTGGCTGCCCTGTGATTCTTGCAAGGGTGTGGGAAATTAAGCCAGGGGCTAGGGCTCATGCTTGGAAGGAGGTAGTGGCTGAAGTTACTGCGGTAGGCACAGTGCCAAGGGATGTGGGGTCTGTCAAGCACAGGTTCGACGACATCAGGGCCAAGGTGAGGAGGATTATGGCTAAGGAGGACAAAGTCCAGAGTGTGGTGACAAGTTACCACACAGAGCGTGACCTATAATTAGTGGGATAGGGTCTCCAAGGACCTTCTCAGACAGTTGCCGCTGCTGGAGCTTCATACTAATGCCAAATACCTTTCTTTTCTATCTTTCAGCATCCAGTAGGAGCTCTGGGTCCAGAGGTAAGCCAGAGGCGAGCTAGAGGCTGGGACGTCGCCTCCATTGAAGCAGGGAGTGGAGGAGCAAACCCCTGCCCAGCAGGAAGCGGCGCAGGGGGTAGAGGAAGAAAGAGGATCTGAGGGCCCTGGCTCAGAGGAGGAGGTAAAATGGGTCGTGGGGTCACCATCCGGTCCTCTGGGAAGCATGCTGGGATTCAACCCCACTACCCCCCTCTTCCAAATACTGCGAATCTCGCCACGGCCCTCCAACTGGTCATATGGCGAGCAGACCAGCCAGCCACCACCTTCTTCCCCCCACAGCAGTGCGCTGGCCTGCCCGCCACCACCTACACCACCTCAAGTTTCACCCCACCTGGCCACACCCCACAGGCCTCCATGCCCCACATCAGGCCAGGCTGCACAGGCGGAGATGCTGGCCCTCATGTAGCAGCTGTTGGACTTGGGATCCAGGCCAGCATCTCCTCAAATCATGCAGAGCTCATGCTCGATCTGGCAAGGCACAATAGGTAGGAGAGGAGGCATCATCTAATGACAGAGTCCTATCTGGCCAGGCTGCTCAGGATTGGACTGGTCTCCAGCCCCGCCTCCTCTACCCCAGGGGCATCCCCAGGACACCCGCAACTAATCTCCTCCCACCATGCCTCCACCACCGCCACTTGTTGTTCCAATGCCTCGCAGGGGGCTTGTGTGAAACTGGCTTGGATTACACAGTCCAGAGGTTGGATCATTTGTTGCATTGAACAGATCTAGACAAGTTGTTAGTGCTATGCACATCAATGGTTTCTTCAATTAAATGGAGTGATTTCTGATGATCCTTTTTTTCATCAGATTCTGGTTGCAGTGGTGTAGTGACCACCTGTAACCCTGGAAGGACCCTGGTAGGTTTAGGTATCCCCTTTTTCCCCCAAGCCTCTTGCTCTCCCGGGATCCACCCACACCACACCCATGATATTAAAGCACAGTCTTGACCATTTTTGATTGTGCTCTGTGTATGAAATAAAGCTTTGTTATACCATTATCACTGTGTCAGTGTGTTTTCAATGGTTGGGGTTACGGGACATCCACATACATCACAATAGTCACATTCCTATATCTGTAAACTAATGAGCA
The DNA here is from genome assembly GCA_027410445.1 of Discoglossus pictus. NCBI lineage: Eukaryota > Metazoa > Chordata > Amphibia > Anura > Alytidae > Discoglossus > Discoglossus pictus. Next base: position 101,084,704 of record CM050164.1, on the reverse strand, counting down.
ATAGTTACCATGCAATAGATCAATACATATACAAACAATAATAGTCCAGTTAGTGATACTGTGAAGTACGAACATTCCCTTGAAGGCCTAAAAGGAATATGACAGCTTATACTGGAGTCTTTTGCCAGTTCCTTCTCTAGTGGACTGTGATTTGTCTGACCTCTCTGCTATGACCTGCCCATCTAGAGTGACCCTACATGGTATAGCTCACAGCTTCATTGCAGTACATAAGTCCCTCCACCACCACCACTTAGCATATGTTGGAATGGTCATGCATATGCCAATATAAAAAGCCCTGCTGCAACATGCAGAAAGCAATTAAAGACACACTACCTGATTAAATAGCAACACAAAAACATGAAACTCATGCCATATTAACCCTTTCTAATTCACATAGGCTCTAATGTGGACCCTGAAATATAAATATAATTGCATATACATCTCGCTCATCACATCTACATTTGGGTAAAACAAATAGTGCCCATATTTCACTGCCACATTCCATATATCAAGAACTCAGGGAACATTTTTATATTTGTTGTTTATTCCTCCAGGAAGGTAATGCTTGAGATCCTGCAAGCTCAGCTCCAACAATATATGAACCAAGAAATTCCAGATGTGAAATCCAGGTTTTGCAAAGGATGATGAACAAGAGATCAAATCACCAATATCCACTGGATAATAGAGAAAGCATTTACCTCTGCTTCATTGACTGGATAATAGAGAAAGCATTTACCTCTGCTTCACTGACTATTCTAAAGCCTTTGACTGTGTAGATCACAACACCATATGTTAAGTTCTTAAAGAGATGGGGATACTAGACTATCTTATCTGCCCTTCTGAGGAATCTATATGGACCAAGAAGCCACGGTTAGAACTGAGCATGGAACAACCATATTGTTTCAAGATCAGGAGAGGCATACAACAAGCTTGTATATTGTCGCCTTATTTATTCAACTTAAATACAAAATACATCCTGTGTAAGGCTGGGCTGGATGAATCCAATGCAGGAATCATTATTGCTGGGAGAAATATCAACAGCCTCAGGTATGTTGAATACTACCTTGATGTCTCAAAGTGAGGAGGAACTAGAGGGCCTATTATTAAGGGTGGAAGAAGAGAGTGAGAAAGCTGTACTGCTGCACAGCATTACAAAGACAAAGATCACGGCAAACAGCAATCACAGATTCTGGTAAATAGTTGGGGAAGAAATTGTCAGCAGTTACAGATTTTATTTTCCTTGGCTCCAAGATCTCTGCAGATGGTGACTGCAGTCATGAAAGTAAGAAGTTTGCTTCTTCGAAGGACAGCTATCGCAAATTTGAGCAAAATATATTAAAAAGTGAAGATATTACAGTTTCAACAAAGGTTTGCATAGTTAAATCTATGCTATTCACATTAGAAACACATGGATGTGAGAGCTGGACTATAAAGAAGGCTGAGCGTTGTAGAATAACCAGCTTTGATTTATGTTGCTGGAGAAAACTGCTTGTAAGGTTTGATTATAAGGCTAAAGCTCAACTATTAAGGCCATATCATAAGAAGACAAGATTCCTAGAGAAGATGCTGATTCTGGGAAAAATTGAAGACACGTGAAGAAGTTGACAGCAGAGGCGTAGATGAATAGTTGAGGTCATTGAAGCAATGAACACAAGCTCATCGCTCAGAGGGCAGTGGCTGTCAGATGTACCTGGCGTGCTGTGGTCCATAGGGTCATAGACACAACTGAATACTTAATAACAACAAATAAAGACATTGGAAACACTCAAACTCTGATAATTACTATGAATCTTGGGACCACTGAAAGATTCTAGGAAGTCAGAGTAATTATGGTGTCTGGAGTAATTATGGTGTCTAGGAACTGGCAACTGTACCATTCAACCTTTTTGTTACATTCTTCCCACCCAAAGAATATTAAGTCCCATATAAGCCAAAGTTTTGGGACTTTCTAGTTCCACCTCAACAAGTATAACAATCACCTAGATAGCTCCTCTTTACTGTTACTAAAATGTTCTCCTCCTACATTGTAAAACATTTGCCTCTAAAAATTAAGCAAACCACTATCTTAGTTCCAAATAGCCTGCTACCTTGTATAAAAAATGACAATGGTCTGGCTACATAACAATCAATTATGGCTCGTATTGCAACTTTTTCTATTACAAATTTTTTTAAAAAAAATCATCAGAACTCACACTTACAGAAAACGAATAATACATTAATAAGCCCATTTGCATGTCTAAAAGGCAGGGCATACAAATGAGAATTCAATGTACCTCACTATTTTAATCCAAAAATAGCAATTTTATACATTGCTCTTTTAAAGCATATTGTATTAAACAGCTTTTTAACAAAGCACAAATTGTGCAAAATACAACCTGGTGCTTTGTTAAAAAGCTGTTTAATACAACGGGCATATACATTAAAGGAGCAATGTATAAAATTGCTATTTTTTGGTTAAAATAGTGAGGTACATTGAATTCTCATTTGCAGGTCCCGCCTTTTAAACATGCAAATGGGCTTATTAATGTATTATTCGTTTTCTGTACTCAGTACGGTGGAGAGCTTTTCTCACTCTAGTGCTCACCATACATTAAATAATATATATATATATATATATATATATATATATATATATATATATATAAATATATATATATTTATATATATATATATCAGTATATATATATATATATATATATATATATATATATATATATATATATCAGCTTGTGTATAATCCAACCTTGGCTTTGCATAAGCGGGCATAAGATTAAAGGAATTAAAGGAAATGTTTAGAATAGTTTACGGATTGAAGAGCGAGGCATTTGTGGGCAAATTTGCATGTATATATATATAGGATATGCAAACAGCTTGTGTAAAAATAACAGAGATAATAGACATGTGTATAGCTTGTCTGCTGGTGAGTCTGATAGGGAGACTCATGTGCAAATCCATGGGTCTTGTCACTAACTGTCATGGCTGAAGCATGCCAAGGCACAAGCTGTGCAATACCTTACAGACTGATGCCCTCAGCCTTAAAGGATAGGCTAATTGTGCCAGGGGAAAGGGGCCCACTGAGATGGGTTAACATTGAAGATTTGTTTGTTGTTCCTTGTTATGCCTGTTTAAAGCTGCCTGGGTACCACTAGGCCCATACTGTGGTACCCATGTTTATAGTTGGGGTGTGCGTATGAACATGATAGGATGTATGTCTGTGTTGTGCTCTGGGGGGGCCTAGCCCTTCCAAGGGAAATATTGTAGCTGCCCAATATTTCATAGTAATGGACTAGTCCCTTATTAACTAGATTAGGGAGTTAATTGACCCCTAGGAGTCACATGACACCAGTATCACTCTCTATGTATTTGCGCTGCGGAATATGTTGGCGTGTTATAAATAAAGGATAATAATAATATGTTTCACTAGCCTCAGCCTGGTGTCTATATGCCTATTGTATTTAATTGCCCCTACCAAGAATACAGCAGTAGAAGGGGAAAACAATGGGTAATTCTCTTAGACTTGCAGGCAGGGGTGATAAGGTGAGCTAGCAGGTGATTGGGTGTAACCACGCATGCACATTTGAATTGATTGGTCTGTTGTTGCTAAGAATGTGGTATAAATATGTCTGATGGTTTCAGTAATAAAGATGTTAACTGGTTTGCATAATTAATGTGTGAATTTCGTTATTGATGATGGGAATTTTGATTGTTGGAGTAATTTTCAGAACGTGTAAAGATCCTTATGCTATACAAGACCACAGACATCTCTCAGTCTAACCTAAGGGCAGAAAGTTCTTCCTGCTGTAGAGTGGTAAAATGAACCAGTCACATCTGTGGGGAGAGGTTTGGGCAATAGGCTCTTATCATACCCCATTCAACATACAGGTTGTGACACTAAAACTTATATTATAACAAGCCAGTCAATCATGTATGGCCTTGTGGATAAGTACATAACAGTCTCACAACCCTCCCCCCCAAAAAAACTCTTAGCAAGCAAAAATGTCAGAAATGGGTATTACTTTTGTGAACTTCTAACAGCACCCAAATAAATATTATTGCTTTTTTGGTTTATTTTAACATATTATTTTTTCTTATCGTAGTTGCTCACCCATGTTTTTGCTCCACAAATATATTTTTTCTCTAGCCACCTCCTTCATAATAAATATTTGAGTTAATTTGACCCTTTAAGTTTTAAATATATTATCATTTTGTTTTCATGTTTGTATTGTAAAATATGTTAAGCACTAGTTTTATAGAAGTGTAAAGTTTAATATTTAAATAAATTATTCCTTTACTGTGCAAGACTGAAATTGTAAGTAATGCGTAGTGTCATGAATCAGCCATGAATCAGCCAGTGGCCATATTGGATTTGGTGTGAACTATGCTGGGGCCATTTTGTGACTGGCAGCAGTGGCCATTCTGGGCTGGGTTATCTTCCACATGCTGTTGCCATGGGGAAGAACAAAAGGTTTGGGGCCCACTTGTTATGGATATATTGTTGTGGTGTGGTCTAGGGGATAAAGTATTATAAGTTTACCCCTTAGCATATCCCCATCCCTTCCATGTTTAGGCTCATTGTAATGGGTGTCATGTGAGGGAGCTGGTGGGATGTGTTGGTTGTATGTGTGTGAAACATTGTGTGTTGTATTGGTAAATATGAATGTTTGTTATTATATTAGTATGTCATTATATTGTAGAGGGGAAGCCATTGAATAGGGCAAGCCTCCTTTGTTCCCAAAGGCCTGTTAATCCCATTAGCTAAGTATCCAGCATAGAACTAACAATGGGAAGCTCACAGCTGGAGAGCAGACAGGCAGGCACCCAGAAACAATGGGATGGCCTGAAGGCTTCTCAGCCTTCATAGCATGGGCACAGGAGAGTAAAAGACATGCTTTCCCCTGGACATTCAAAGCCCAAATTAATTAGTTGGCCTCGCCTAGTGGGCGGACCTGGGAGGGGAATATTGGTTCACGCACAGTTCCCCTTCATGATTGGCCAGACGTCATTTGGAACTGGATAACGGTAGCCACTTCCCCCATTCTTGTGTGATGTGGTTAAATATGCTGTTCTAAAATAAAACATGGTTCATAATTTTCATCAAGACTTTGTGTGCAGGTGTATTATTGACCCAAGGGCATATGCTGGCAGAGGAGATCGTTTCTGACTTCCTTCCAGGGTTCCCAGCGCACACTACCAAAAGCTGGCACTTATGCTCTTGCATCCGCAAAGAAGGTCCATTGGTCTGAGTCACCCAAATCTTAGGTCTAAAACCTACAGGAGATAAGAGGACTAGGATCCTCTATACTCCATCATCATTGTAGGTTGTGACACGTAGTAATTAAAAAACATGTTTAAAACTAGCAACTTGCCCGTCAAAAATTACGGAGCAATAAAATTTGAAGCCATGGGAATGCTGTTTGACACACAATGTAAACCTTTTTGTAGTGTGTGGACCTTCGACGCTCATGGCGAGCCTCTTGTCTCGTCTATTTTTGCTCCTCTGAGCACCTTCGTCACTCATTATTTTTTCTTGCTTAGGCGATTTACGTGTGGTGACGTTACGTTATGCGTGGCTTACAGGCAATGAGCACCTTCGACGCTCATCGCCTATGTGCTACGCGTTAACCGCTCGCCTCACTTTGTGAGGTTCGCAGAGATGAGCGCCTTCTTCGCTCATTGCCTAAGTACTACGCGTTAACGGCTCGCCTCGCTTCGCGAGGCTCGCAAGAGATGAGCACTTGCAGCGCTCATCGCCTAACTCATACGCACCACGTAAAGCGTGACAACTATTTGACAACTATTATATGTGATGTATATTTATCTCAAGCATAACTTTGAAAACAATTCTATATTTGTATAAAGTTCTTAACCCCTGAACTGACTTGTAAAGCCGGCAGCAGATCTTGCAGATGGTTTAAAGAAATTGGGAATTAAATGTAAATAATTCGCTAGTACTAGTATTTAGTAAGATAATCCAGGCAATTGGTTTTGATTTAATAAACAAGCTATTGTTTACACAACACATTTATATATTGCTTTAATTGGGTTAAGGCATAACAACTTGACAAGTGTGTTAAACACATTGGCATACAATTAATATCTTAAAATATGTCTTAAAGGAAGTACCTTGTAAGCGTTTTGCCTTTTCATTGCATGTTTCCTGCTGAAAAATGCAAATGTGTAGGTTGCGTGTACTTTACCGTACTATCTAGCATCTTTTCAAAAAATATAAAAAGGTATCCATAGGAAAGATTTACTAGGATTGTTTAGCTGTTTTTCAACATATATTTTATATCTGGCTTCAATAAAGACATTTTTTTTTGGAGGGGGGGAAGCCTTTCCTCTGCCCATGTTCTATGCTTAAATTAACACAGACATTTGGGGAAAGAGTGAAACGCCAATCCACATCCTTCTCTGTAATTTATGTGCTGGTACACATTGCTCCTAATACTTTATAATCTTGTAACATTGACTATAAGTCAGTTAGAGAACAGATATTACTTATCTTACACCATTCTGACTGGTGCTGTCCACAATATGAGATATGTGAGGGGTTTGGGTGAGGAGGAAAGGTTTAGGGTTATTTAAAGCACAGAGGTGAGAAAAGTAACATGGCAAACACCATCTTCAAATGGCAAACACCATCTTTAATTTAATAGTGTACATACCTCTCTATGTGCAGCACTGTATGTATCTTTCAGAACTCTGCCTGCAACCTTTAGTAGGAGAAAGAAAGTAAAATAAGTCTAATGAGAGGGAACAACAGGCAACAAATCCTCCCATGTTTTTTGCATTATTGTTCAGTTTACCATCTACAAGAAAAAAAATATACAGTATGTAAACCTGCCTTTCTTTACAACAATTCCACAATTAATCGCTAACACTAAAAATCTAGATACTTGCTGGTGGTATACTCTGCAAAATAAAGGCTTGTGTTGGATAATTCAGTCCAGGCGGCATTATATGTAGAATGACCATTTGTGGTGATGAAATAATAATTGTACCTAATATTTGTGATATATTGTGAAAACAATTCATAGAAAAGGTATGAATCCATGGACATTCCCACTATATATGCAAGAAAGAGCCTGGAAGACCACAATTCCTCCAGCATAAATTTTGATCTAGATTACCTGAGAATTTACTAATTTTCTCTGAAACGAGATACCATCTATTTAAGATTTTAAACTGGACTTCTCTTAAAGTTGCATTTTTAACATATTTGTCAGTTATAGAAAACGCTTTCTTCCAGATTTCTAGGAAGATCAAGTTTTAAAGGTTTTTACGAAATTCTCATATTTATTGTTTTACCTTTTTGAGATGTTTTTTTAATAATTTCAAAGCATTTAAAAATAAATGCTTTCTATTGTTTTGAACTAGCAATTTTTTGAAAATCAGTTAATTCTTCTTGTTTTATGTAATACAAATTATGTTTTTTTCAATGCCAATTGTAATCTTAAATATCCCAGCCAATCTTTTTTATGAACATTATACAATTTAGCAAAATGATCAAATGGTGCAAATTTTGTCCCTAAATAAAGTTTTTGTAATATGTCAATACCTTTATTAATCCATTTATTTGAGATTGAAATATTGTAATATTCTCTCTAATTCTTTCCTTGGCATGATTAAGCTTGGATGCGGAACTAGCTCAAATGTTTTATTCATTTTATACCAAAATGTTATAGCTTTTTTAACGATCCAGGAATCCGTGATTTTTTTCTTTTTTGCTGTTTCTTCAAGAAAAATCAAGTCTCTTATTTTACATTCTTTTTGACTGGCCTCTTCAATTTGTGTCCAAGAATATGTTGCCATTGGATCTATCCATTTAACTATTTGGGAAAGCATTATCGCATTGTGGTAAAGCTTAAGGTCTGGGTATGATATACCTTCATTAATAAACTTTCTTGTTAAAATATCCTTTTTGATTCTTGATTTTCTTCCATTCATAACATAGTTATCTAACAGGGATTGAAACTTCTTAATCCAATATAAAGGAAGACAAACTAGAATATTTCTTATATAATAGTTAAATCTTGGCAGATAAGCCATTTTTATAGCTGCTATTCTACCCGAAAACGAAAGATTCTTATTTTTCCAATCTTGTATAATATTAAAGCATTTTTCATATAGTTTTTTATAGTTTAATGCAATAATCTTCTTTATGTTTTTATCATACACTATTCCCAAGTGTGTAAATTTACCATTAGACCAATTAAAAGGATATTTTAATTTCAGTACTTCTTTAATCTCCAATTTTAAATTCATATCTAATATTTCCGTTTTTTGAAGGTTGATCTTATAGTATGAGATAAAACTAAGTTCATTTAATATTTCTTGTAGATATTTCAATAAATTTTTAGTTCTAGTCAACATTAATACTTCATCATCTGCAAATAAAACTATTTTATGTTCCATTTCGTTCATTTCAATTCCCTTTATATTCATTGAAGACCTTATTAATTCAGCCATTGGTTCTATTAGTAGAGTAAATAGGACCGGGGATAAAGGACACCCCTGTCTCGTCCAATTTCTTATAAGGAATCTACACAATCTAAGTCCCAAACTAGCCACCGTTGCCTCAGGGTTTTTTATATAAAGCTCCTATGGCTAGACGTCCAAATGCCCCAAAACCACATTTATCTAATGTAAGTTTCATATACTCCCACCCTATTCTATCAAATGCTTTCTCTGCATCTAAAGAAACGAACAGGGTGGGAGTATTGTTTCTTCCAACATACTCAATAAGATTAATTAATTTACGTGAATTATCAGTTCCCTGCCTACCTGGAACAAAACAATTCTGATCTTTCGCAATTAAGTCTTGAATTGTAGTTTTTAACCGGGTAGCTAAGATTTTTGAATAGAGTTTAAATTCTGTGTTTAAAAGGGAAATAGGTCTATATTCACTACAATCTAGGTTATCTTGTTTCTTTTTGGGAATTGGAACAATGGTTGAAAGTAGAAATTCACCTGTAGTATTACCAGTATCTTTTATTTCATTATAAAAATCCCGTAAATTCTCTGCTATAACAGGTTTACATATCTTATAAAAGAGGTTGGTGAGGCCATCAGGGCCCGGCGATGTATATAATTTAAGGTCTTTAATGGCCTCCTCAAACTCAACCACTGTAATAGGATTATTAACATATTCTAATTGAGACTCTGATACACTCCGAAGAGATATTTTATCCAAAAATTCCTGAATTAGTTTTTTTGTCGGTTTTATAAACTGTGAGTTTGCTTTTAAATTATATAATTCCCGTTAATCATTTGCAAATGTCATTGCGATATCTGTTGGGTTACTAATACTTTTACCTTAACTATGCAAACGTTCTATTCTTTTCCTAGTTAATTTATTTTTAATTTTATTAGCTAGTACTTTACTGATTTTATTTCCGTAATGATGCAGCCTTTGTTGAATCTTCCATACAGATCTATCTGATATAATTTGATTTCTTTTTTATTTGAGCCTGACATTTTTATTTTATTTGAAAGAACTAATTCAGGATTTTGTTTATTTAACATTTCCCATTTATATAAATCAGTGTACAACTGTCTTAGGGTGGCTCCTCTTTGTTTCTTTCTTATGCTCTTCCAGTTAATCATAATCCCCCTTATAAAGGTTTGTTGTGTATTCCACATAGTGGTTTTATGCTCAACCGATCGAGCATTAATTTAAAAAAAAAACTTTAACTTCTTTTAATTTTTATTTTTTATCCTCATCTTCAAATAGAGAATTATCCATTTTCCAACAAGGAATCCTAGATTTGTCTGTTCCCAGATTAAGTTTACCCGAAACAAAGGCATGTTCTGAAATATCAATTGGGCCTATTTTAACTTCCATAATTTTTACTGTCTGTAAAGACATAGTCAATTCTTGTATAAGTATGGTGTCTGCCTGAAAAGAAGGAATAATTCAATTGATTTGGATATAACACTCTCCATGTATCATAAAGATTATATTTCAGTATACTCTTTGCGAATTGTTTATTTTTTATTTTAGTATTAGCATCACATTCTGGATGTTTGGAGGAATTCCTGTCCAGTTGACAATTCATTATTGTATTAAAGTCTCCTCGAATTATAGAAATCCCTTGTGCATATCTATTCCAACGGGCCAATACATAATTAATAAATATATTATGTTTGTTATTTGGTGCATAAATGTTTAACAGTGAGATTTTTTCCTGACCTATTTTTCCAACCCAAAGTATATATCTTCCACTAGGATCATATATAACAAGTTCTTCATTCAACAATAAATTATTATTGAACAAAATGGATACCCCTCTAGCTTTTTTCTTAAAAGTCGCATTATGTACAGTGTCAAACCCATTAATAGCAAACTTTGGAATCCTATACTTTTGTTTCTTGTAGTAATATAATATCTACTTTTTCCCTTTTCATGAAATTGCCTATGTGATTCCTTTTAGCCTGATGGTTCAAGCCTTGACAATTGAAGGTCATGATGTTAAGAACCATTTAACCTTATATAGAATTTTAAATCCTGCTCTCTCCCACTCCAGAAACACCATCCCCCCTAAAAAAAAAAAAAAAATCGGGGTGGGTTCAACAACACAACCAACACAATACAGTCTATCATCGTACATAAATATTCCTCAATATGTTCTGATTGACAACCTGATCCACTTCTTCCCCCTGACTTCTAATTAGCAAGGGGGATAGGAAGGGGGTCTAAGTGGCAATGGGCAAACTTAAACAAAAGTTTGAATGACTTGGCGGTGGTCATTTCTATAGCTTTTATCCCTCTATGCATAATAATTATTTGACTTTAACCCAATTTACTTGTGCAGCTTTTTAACTGAGGTATTTCAGATCTCCTTACCTATATTTCTGTCCTTATTAGTCTTATTCTACCAATAAGGATTATAAACTTTTCGGCGTCTTTCTGCAATTACTCTATCTTTTCTTTCAATATATATTTCACCCTTATCTCTATTTAATTTAATTTCCATCCTCTTTTTTATATATCAATCTACTTTTTTTTACCCCTTTCTTCCCACTTCTCTTGCCATACCTCTTTTTTCTTTTTCACTCCTTTTCTTCTCTTTTCTTTTTCCTTCCTTTTTCTTTTCTCCCACTTTTCCCCTTCCATCTCCAAATTAACTTTTAAATTCAGAAAAGTGCTCTAGTGCTCTAACCTCAAACCCTTCTTTATATTATTTATTTTTAACAAGATTTTACTAATTTATTTCCCTTTTTACATTGTGTTTTAAGTGTCAAATATAAAATCAATTACAAATCTTCTCTAATACTAATTTTACTCTTAGTAATACCACCCATGAATTAAATTACACATTGTCTTAGTATCTATAACCCTCTTTTATAAAGTATTTTTTATATCATATACATTCAATTAATCTACCTAATAAAGTGCCTCATAAATTAAAGTGCTTTGTGACGACATTTCTTTTGTAAACTTCACTTCCTTCTCTTTACCTTTTACTAATTTAACTATATCTCTATATCAGTTATTTATATAATACTAAATGTGACAATATTTTGTTCATAGAAATATTTATATAATAAAGTGCTTCATGAGTAATACATTTCATTCAATAGTGTTCAATAAACATCAACATCAAAATGTCATTACAGTGATTACCTTGTCCACTTTAAATAAAACAAATAAATAAACAAATCTATCCAGTTCTCTTCAAGGAGCTTCTCATTTAGCATTAAGTATTTCCCTATTCTCCCACTCACGTAATATCCCCTTAATAGAGACCTATTTTATCGCACCATTATATCTTTATCATATCAAGTAGGAGCAAAGGGAAATTCGAAGGGGATCAAAAAATAAACCTAATTGACAATGGGGAAATAAAATTAAAAACCATCATCTACAATTATTGCTTTTCCCAGAATAATTACTTACACCACTTCGCAAGAAAGGATTCTCCTTCTTCTTTTGTTGTAATTATATTGTTTTGATTGTTAAATAAAATTATCAGTTTTACAGGATATGACCATTTATAAGAGATTTCTTTTTCTCTTTAAATCTTTCTTATATCTCTGAAATTTTTCCTTTTATTTAAAATTTCTCCTGAAATATCAGGATAAATTTGGATCTTTTTTTCAAAAGCTTCCTTCATTATTTTATCTTTTATTGCTAAGTGGCTTAGTCTTACTATCACATCTCTAGGAACAGATTTTTGCAAATTTTTTGGAAGTGGGATACGGTATACATTATCTAGATATTCTTTGTTGATATTATCTTTTTTAAATAAATGAGCAAGAAATAATAAAATATAGCTTTTTAAATCCTTAGCTAATATTGTTTCTGCGATTCCACGAATTCTTATATTATTTCTTCCAGCTACTAACTCTAAACGGACCATCTAAAATTAAGTTCTGTCATTTGCTCTTTCAGTTCGTTAATTTCTTTATTAAGTTTTACTTGTTCTGAAGGAAGATCATTATGACTAAGTTCTAAACCCTGTATTACCTTAGTATGCTTTGTTATAGCTCTATTGTTTTTTTCGATTTCCGCGGTCCAGCCTTTAACTTCGTATTTTTCCAATCCCGTATTTTCTTAGTCCCTCTTCTCGTATTTTTTTTTCTAAGTCCCACGTTCGTCAACTGCTTGCAGCCTAAGGCGATTCCTCGTTTCCTAAGTGCTTGGAGGCTAAGTTCCGTGTTTTTCAATGCCTCAAAATAAACCTGAAGGGTTAATAAAAACTCTCTTTTTGCAGAGGCACTAGAAACAGTAACTGACACATATAGCATGTGACCTTCTGCAAGATAGGGTATCTTGATACTATGTAACCACCTTATGTTATCTGTTAACTTTCTGTTATCTGATTCACCAGGCTAACCACATACTGTCTGTGCTCAAATTGCAACATTTTCATTATATGCCTTGTCCTCGGGTATATAAGCTTTGTTTCCTTGCAAATAAATTGAGCCCTCTTGTGCGTTTATTTCCTCACTGGCTCCCGAAGATCTCTGTAAATCAGGAAAAGTCCCAAGGAAACCCTTATAAACCCTCTGCCTATTAATTTACATGTTTAACCCCCTTCCTGCCATTGGAAGGGGTTTATATTGCAAGATAGGATGAAGAGGATGTGTGTAAAGCAATGTATTGTTAGTGAAGCACTACTATGTAGCCTACTGAGATGCAGACTCAGAGTCTCTTATATGAAAGCTGCATGCACAAATTGGGGCCAGGGAACAGGCTTGATGTATGTTCCCATACCTTAGGGTGAGGTTTGAATGGTGCTTGAATGGAAAGCCTCAGTAGCGTAAGAAAAAATAATCTCCCCCAGTAATGAGGGAGCTTTTTTTCGTTGCCACATGAAAGATTAGAATGGGGCCCTAATAATACATACAGTACAGCATATTCAGTGGTGGTTACAAGCATTCCTAATCCCCTACTGCAAATGCTTCTATCTCAGTTAATTCAACTGCAATTTCCTAAAGGAAGTCTACTTTTTTTCCCAACAAATTCTTTCAACTTCTACCAGATAATACAGAATACAACTGGTGACTCCAGTGACCCTTCAGCTGGGTCTTCAAACTTTCAAGAATTACAGTAATATTTGATTTTTTTGGTCAAAGCCCCCTGAGTAGTTTGGAAGCTGAAGCCAGAAGCTGGGGCCTTGCCTAGGAGACAAGCTGGAAGGAGCCTGTAAAGTACAGCTAGTTGACAGGACTGACAGCTGCCTGAATTGCTGCAGGGATGACCAAGGTGAATCGTTTGGAGAAGCAATGTGGTGAGTGAGATCCTGCGGTTTCTTGGAGTTGAAGGTACCAGACTGATTATGCCTCAGGCAAGTTGCTGAGTGTGGAACTGACAGAGGCCCTGTTTGAAGGTACCAGACTGATTATGCCTCAGGGAAGTTGCTGAGTGTGGAACTGACAGAGGCCCTGTTTGAAGGTACCAGACTGATTATGCCTCAGGGAAGTTGCTGAGTGTGGAACTGACAGAGGCCCTGTTTGAAGGTACCAGACTGATTATGCCCCAGGGAAGTTGCTGAGTGTGGAACTGACAGAGGCCCTGTTTGAAGGTACCAGACTAATTATGCCCCAGGGAAGTTGCTGAGTGTTGGAAAAGACTACCGATATACAAGAGACTGTTTGTATCCTGGCCACAAGGTGGCAATATCGCAATAGTCGGAGACTATTTGTATCCTGGCCACAAGGTGGCAATCTTTCAATAACCAGAGACTAACTATAACCTGGCCACAAGGTGGCAATATCGCAATAGTGGGAGACTATTTGTATCCTGGCCACAAGGTGGCAATGTTTCAATAACCAGAGACTAACTGTAACCTGGCCACAAGGTGACAAATTATAATTATTAAAAGACTGTCTTTGTCCTTGCCACTAGAAAATTACTCCTTCCCGAGTACAACGGAGTGGGAGCTCCGTCCTGAAGACACAGGGGTGTAGTCTGTTTTTCCCTGTTGCAGGTAAGCTGCACAGGTATAGTCAGGGAGTTCCTGTGTCACAGTCAGTCCGTATATGTAGATGTTTATTTTCGTTATTTAAGCTGAGTTACTGCTCCTGTTTGTTTTTGTTATTGCATAATAAACATGTCTGCTGCCTCACCAGAAGGTATCCGTTTCTAACTCAAGAAAGCACAGCTCTACACGGCCATCCTGGTCACAATATATATATATATATATATATATATATATATATATATATATATAAAAATATATATTCCTTATAAAAGCAGTGAAATATTTTACTTACACTTATTTCTTGAAAGATGCTTGCTTCTAGAGGTCTCCAATTGCATGTAATCCTCTCCTCCCTCCCTGTTCCCAAGTGTTCAGTAGGTGAGCATGCAAATCTGATCTTGCTATCCATCTCTCTCTCCTGCTACCTCCTGATCAGAGTGGAGGAGCATAACAACACTCATTTGGAATATGGAGTACAATTTTATGCTAATAATGAAGTTAAAAATGTCAACTAGATAAAATAAGGTAGATGAAATCAATACATTCATGGGGAAAGTTTAAGTATCGATTTTGAAAAAATAAATTCTAATAAGATTTAACCTACGCCATGTATACATTTCTGTAACTGAAAGTGATGTAATGATGTTAATAAAATTTAAACCATTCACAACATAAGATTTTTAAGCTATACATCTAAGAAAATAAAACAAAAATGTTTGATTTATGCTGTTTTAGGCATGATGATTTATACTAAGCTTTCATATAGTTAGGTATCCAAAAACATCAAAGACTGTCCCCAAAACCTGCATATACCTGCATAATAATTCATAATACTGTTTTCATTTTTTAACTTTCTAAAATATTTTTCCCATTATTACTTCTAATACTACAAATGGCATGCTATAATTTTACAAACACTGCATGTAGGAAATTAAGTAAATGTATATTCATATTTATAATGTATATTTATGTCAGCCCAATTGTTAACCAATATTCAAAAGAATCCTGATATCTCAGAACTAAGCATTATCAGCCTTATTAAATTGTGATTCACCAATTGAATATGGCTCTATATAAGCACAAAGCATATATTTTTTACACAAGTTTTTAGTTAGTGAAGACTTTGCTTTTGGATAGAAGTTCACTAACTAAAAATTTCTGTAAAAAAAGCAAAATTTCTGTGCTTAAATAGAGCCCTTTTCAATTGGCCGAATCACAATTAAATAAGGCTGTATGTCCTACTTATCTTTAAGTGAACAAAAAGATTAATATTTTGAATCAGTAAAATTATTCTGTAAAAATACAGAGTTCCATTGAAGATGAGTTGTGATCTTTTATTGCTTCTTAATTTAAATTAAGTTCCCAATGTCATTTCATCTTCATTAAATACAAAATTTATGAAATTAATTAAAAATCTGCACATCCTCCCAATTTCTCTTAATAGCATATATAATGAATTATTTCTGGTATTTCTAACCACTGTTCATTAGTAGTTCTTTTTTCTCCCCGCAAAATGATTGTCTGGCATTCTGAAGTATAGCAATATGTATTATAAAATAACAATACTTCAAAATATGTGACAGAGAATACAAGTAATAAATCGTAGTACATGAAATCCTTCTAAACACTTTTCATTTACTCACTATATTTAGAGAAGATTCCCTCCAAGATAAATTGCTTTTATATTAAAGAGAATACTTATAGAAATTCAAATATATACAAGTGTTAGCACTTTCATTGGTATAAAATACACTTAGTCTGTATATTAGGTGATAGAAGCTGCTGAAGAACACAGACAAATATATACGAATATATCTGCCACATCTTGGAACGCAGCTGTAGTTTGATTGGCTCTTAAATTGGCTCATGAACTTTTGAATAAGAACTCTAGGTGGAACTTTCCCTTAATTTATTTCTTGTGTCAGTTTCTGCTCAATATAAGTGATTAAATCATACGGAAGATATATAACAAATACAAATGTATCTGGTCTCAGGCCTTTAAGTAGTCACATGATGCACTAATTCCTACATCCTGTATGTATTAATTCAAAAGAACATCCTAGAAATAATTTAATCCAGTGACATGATAAAAAGTATTGCTAATGTTCTTACCTCCATATACATTTTTTATTTTTGCAATCGGTTTTATTGGGTTCCAGCATCAATTAACGGTTCTGCATAATGATGTACAAGAGATTACTAAATATTTTTTAATTTTATTATGTACTTTTGGGTTGATTTTCTTTCATTTGGTTATCCTTGTAATAGAAATGTATATAGCAGCTGAAACGAGGAAAGGGGACATTATCAACATTAATTAAAACCTTACATTTTCAAGGGAATTACAGTTAATTATATTGTGATTGCCTATCTTAATTTTTGAGTCAAGCAGCACATTTTTCATGCCATAAATGTAAGCTGACATTGATTTCATTATAATGTAAATTTATTACAATTTTTTTTACTAGGATTCAATCCTTTATGTCCTAAATTTGCAGATTTTACTAATATTACATATACCCATGACCATTACATTGCTGTACACTAAAGTGAGCACATGCTGCTTTTTTCTTGTTTCAGCAGTAATTACATCACATTTTCCAATTCTATTTACAGTATTCCATTAATTTTAATTATATTTTAATGCAGTTCATAAATGTAATAAAAAAAAAAAATCATAACAAAAATAAAACCTGATAAAAGATCATGCAGAGGAATTGACAGATTATGTATGATTTGTCCTGCCCTATGTTACAAATACTATGTCAAGAACATAGCAGAGAATGCTGAGTAGACATTTGTCAACAGATAAGATTGATAATGTGGTTGGAATAAGCGGTGTGAAAAATTACATCATTTTATTTTTGTTCTGTTTTGTAATTAAAGAGGGCATTTCCTCATAAAATGTTGACGTAATATGGGTCGATATTCTGCACTTTTCTATGGAATAAACTGAACAGAGCATATTAAAAACACATGAAAAAAAAGTCAAAATGTTCTCAAACATTATTTATTTTTGTATCCACTGGTGACAGGTAAAATGATTTGCACAACAAACATTAAATCTCACGCTACAGGAAAACAATATTACCATTGGCTGTGAAACCCAAGTGCATGTATCACAATGCAAAGGAAGGTATGCATGTGTTGTGCAACACAAAAGTGTCTCTACATTTGACACTTGGCCAGTAAAGTGATCAATCTTGTAAATATGGCTAAAGTTTTTGCAACCCTGCTTTACAAAGGATTATTTCAAAACATAATGTAAGTTGTGAAAAAGTTGATATTGTTTGATATATAAATATATATATATATATGTATATAGTACATATGTGATCACATTTGAATAACTAAAACAAGTTAAAAAACATGTTTCCTGCTAAGAATTCCAAGAAATACAGTTATTACGCTGCATTCTGGGAACCTGGAGAGAGACATGCAAATGTACCCACAAAGACTTCTTGCAATCCATAACCATTTTAAACATGGCTTCCTTTAAGCATATGCCCGCTGTTTTGCACAGCTTTTTTACAAAGCGAAGGATGGATTATACATAAACCAGGAATCCTACATACGTACAGCTGCTTCAAGGTTACCGCCTCTCATCAGTGAGGGACTGGATCCTAGCCTGTGTAGTAGATTTTATGAGGAGGTAGTTTACCACAACAATCATGTAATTTATGGTGGGCAAAAGAGTGATAGAAGCCCTCCACTGTACAGTAATATGTAATTTAAATAGTACATTTGTGTTCACACAAGATATACATTTAAATTT
This sequence comes from Discoglossus pictus, assembly GCA_027410445.1. Lineage (NCBI taxonomy): Eukaryota > Metazoa > Chordata > Amphibia > Anura > Alytidae > Discoglossus > Discoglossus pictus. The sequence continues at coordinate 101,066,500 of CM050164.1, read as the reverse complement.
AAATTATTATTTATTTTAAATGTATATATTTCCACTAACATATTGCTTTTTCCATTGAGTCCCAATACATGGGGGTTAGATAGGGGTGGGTGAGGTTTGATGGCCTACTCTATCCCACATGGGTGATTAGGAGCTAGAGTAGGCCTAGATCGGGGTAGTTTACAGGGGTTAGTGTTCCCATCTCAAAGCATAAATGGGAGGCGGGAAGGGGAGGGCCTGATGGCCTTCTAATTTGTTAGTGTCCTTGGAGTCCAAAAGGACATTTCATTAGTAGAAGAGTTGTGGGGTAGGCAGAGGTATACAGATGTGGCACTTGTGAGGGCATTTACATGCACATACTAAGACTTTGAAATGCACATTATTTTTGCTCCAACAAATTCTTATTGCGTGTCATGTAATAGCAGCGTAGAACAATCTGCATGTAAAGCAGGGAGAAAGTTACACATAGTTAGCACTGGCAAATAGTTATACTTTAGGGTTTTATAAATGCTGCGCTTAATAGCCATGTTATTTTTTTGAAGTGATTTTCACACATAAAAATGCTATGAGGGCCAGGTAATAGAGGCCTTTTTTTGTTTTACCCCCTGTAATATATATTTTAAAAAGGCACGTGGTTACTAGGTAACAGCACCTAGTAAATATTTGTAAATGGCCGTAATGCATTGGAGCCCATCACATCTTCTTCTTCATCATGACAATATTTTCCCAGTGGGATTATTATCTACAGACATCTGGTCCATTAATGCAATACATTTATAGACTATTACATGTTTTCTTGCTTTTTATTGACAGGGTGAAGTGCATTATCTATAAACCACCATAAATGCCCAATTTTCAGTTGCAAAATACTAAGATTGTATATGACAGCTATTCATGGCATACGTATATGGATGTCTTGTCATTTAGAACAGAGTTGAAGGGCAGTGCAACAAGGGTACTGTTATTCTACAAATAAGGTTGTAAAATAAGGCAGAACACAGGGCACCCTCATAATTAAACACAAAGTGCTGAAAAAAATGATGTTTTTTGTTGTGTTTTATATATTACCACAACTTTTATGGGTGGTACTATAACAAAACAATGTTTTCCTCAGAACATCTGCCCAGAACGTTTTCATATATAAATGATAAATATAAATTCACGCAAATACCTCCAGATTTTTTCGAGTTGAAATCTAAAACATCCAATGGATAAGCATATACATGTTTATACTTATATCAAATTAACTATTTTCCCAATATATCATTGTATACTACTTTTTAATTGTGTAATTACTAATTCTCTTGAAGTCTTTTTCATACCTTCTTGACGCTCATCCCCTATTGCTAAACCCAAAATATATTGTACATTTAGTTTTTTCTGGTCGAAAAATGATTATTCCTGATTGTTGTTTTTCTTAAAATACTGTATACCCCAAAACTCCAAGTGCCGTGGAAGTTTAAGAAAATTATACTTACATGTCTGTATGTAAGATTATAATGCTAGTACTTGAATTATTAATGATATCATAAACCTACTTACTGGTGCTATAATTACTTTAAAGTGCTTAATTTTTACCCTGAAGTGTAGTCAGACCTTTACATTTAAAGTGAATAAAATTACACATACAATTTAATGAGATTCTGAAATATTAAGGCAAATGGTTCTTTCTATACTGACTTTGGAGAAGTTTATATCTATTGATCAGAATCACTTTCTAATGGAAAGAACGCACACCTCTATATATTGGTTGATAAATTAGCCTCACATGTCAATAATATTATACTGTGTAAAGGATTTATGTTGACTGCAAATTCTCATTTTAAATTAATGCTAAATAACCAAGAAAGAATAGATTTGCCTAAAGAGAGTCTGCATAAACATAAAATGTTTGCTTGTTCAGCACAGCTTTTCTGGAATTAATACCACTAATGGAAGTAAATGTTGAACAATGCATTCTACATAGTCACAATCAACCAGTTCTACAGATACCCTGTTCCATATCATTCTTGATATCAAAATATACCCATGGGATACACTATAAGGACGTTTAAGAGGAGTTTAATGTGCATCCCACAGCAAAGCCAGGGGTAGATAGGTGAAGGAGGGGTTGGATGGCCCCCCGGGTATTGAGGAAGTATTTGTGGGATTACCCAGGGTTATAGGGAGTAGCAGGGCATAGACAGGAGCGTTATTAACCCCCTGCATTCATTTTTATTAATTACCCCTTCCCTGACATTTAAACTTAACTGCAAACTCTTGTAGCATCCTAATGGATGTGGGTATGTGTACTGATGTGTAGTAGTCCTTACTTTTGATTTCATTTAGTGTTGCTCTGTTGATGGATCAAGAACTGGCTCATACATTATCTTTATTACTCAAATTAATATTACCCTCTCAGGACTTTCTAAAAATAAATAAACACGTGAAGGAGATGCAACAACAGTAAACAATATCTCAATATGATATACAGAAAAGCAGAATAACACTGACCTTACTTTAATATACAGAACATATATATTGCTATCGCTAATCTTGTAGCCGCGCAAAGCTATTGCATTACAAAGATAACCTTAAAATGTTGTCCAAAAATGTTCGGCATGGGAATAAAAGATCATGTTTTCCTACAAAAGTTTTTTTTATTATGAAAAAGGTGTTTTCTATATGTATAGAAATATTAGTGTGACCACGAATCAAGTTTTTCTTATCAAGTTTAGAGACATGTTAAAGGAAATAGGAGCACAGCTTCTCCAACTTCAGAGTCCCTTTATACATTATGCTGTGTTTAACAACTATTGAGCCTTGTCTGAATTAGCTTAGTGCCATAAGATGTCTTGAATTTTGTGCTAGAAAAGGCGTGGGGCTTCAATAATGAAACTCATAGTTTATATAGAGGAAATAGTTTTCCAATAGATCTGTTTACACAAGCTATGCCATATTATGCCCTATAGGAACCATACAGCAGAAAATTGACAATTATGGGTAGCTTAAATGCCAATTTAAATTTCATGGATTATGAATGCACCTGATAGTAGAGAATCAGTATTGTACGACATATTTTTTTTTTGCATGAAGAAATACCAAAATAAACATTACCAAACTGCCTCGCTCCCTCTCTTGAGGTTGCAAGCAGTTGATTTTGTGAGTTAACACCACTGAAAATCCCTGCTAAAATTAGCATAAAATCCACAATTCATTTTGGCCAATCACAGGCAGCTAATAGATTGTATCAATCTGTAAAGCCAGTTTGTGTACCAAAGAATCATGGGATATGTAGACTTATTTTTATCGGGAAAAGGAAGTAAAGAGGAACCAAGACATTGGTTTGTGGATCACTGCATTGAGCTGCTGCTGGATTGAAGGCTAGTAATGGCTTAAAATCCATACCCAAATGCAGTGTTTCTGTTGGTTGGTACACTGTGTCTATGTAAGCAGCTCTTGTGGTATAGAAAACACATTTTATTTTTAAATAAAATAAGTCTACATGTGTTTAGAATGACTCAATGTAATGTGTGTTTCTAATATAAGCAGCATGTGTTAGATTAGATAAAGGTAAAAACAGGGAATCTTAGATATACCTTTAACCAATAAGGTGAATAAAGCTTCCAGAGTAATGAAATCAAAGTACTAACCAGCATAGGAGACCAATTATTTTTGGACCATTTTCTTTTTTTGTTGAGTAACAGTTAAAGAGTTTTGTAGTAAAAGTGTTAACATTTGAATGTAAGAACAATTGAACTTTAGATGAATCAATATTGTAAACTTGAGCTAATGTTTTTTTAACATGGAACTTGTAGCTCAAGAACTGTTAACTTAAATATACAATGAATCCAGAGGAAGGCAAACAGTAAAAACCCTCTTTGAAAGGTAGCCAATTGTATCAAAGCGGGAAAAAAATTAATTCCTTCCTGACCCCATTAACTGGCGATTGGATTACTCCCTGGTTTAATGTTTAACATGAAATACAACATTTACATTGTGCCTGAATACGTGCTTGTGCTCTTAACATGAACTTTGCAATCTGTCTAAGTAAGGAACTTTAAAGTATTTTTTGTGAAACTTGAACTTTCTTATCTGTCTTAGTAAGGAAGTTTAAAGTATTTTTTGTCAAACTTCTAACATTATAAACAGTAACTTAGTTAATTAACATTTGAACAGAGTTTTAGTAAAAAAATGCAAGGCAAGTGTTTTGTGGGGCTAATCATGCATAAACAGTACTTCCATGAATTATGACAGAATTATTTATTAATTGGTGGTTTTCAATGGTTGTTTGTTGGTGTAGTAATTGTTTAAAATGTCACATAGAGTTTCCTCTGTGGAAAAGTGGTTCTCTAAAAAGAGAACGCAACACCTTAAAGTTTGTCCGCGATGTGTAACCACTGTTCTCTATGTGTTTTGCCATTGTATGTAGTTTAATATGGAAATATTGGTGTTGTAAAAATAATTTGAGTGCCGTAAAAATGAATTTTTGAAAGAAAGGTACGGTTGTCTGTAATTTTTCTGAAATGGTTACATTGTGCTTGAGTTGATTTGTGAGTTTTGTTTTAAATTTGTTTGGAATGGGTTTTGTTTTTTTTGATTGAAAGTTACAGTACTTTATAGTAGACAATGTTTTTAGCAAAAATACGTCCATCCTCTAATAAATCACCTTGACTTTCATTCTTTTCAATGTAAACTTTTATAGCCTGTGGGTTTTTTCACCGCGATAAGGCAACGTACAACTGGCCATGTGCAAATACTGGTTGTTCTAAGAAAATACCCACAGATTTGAAAGTTTGTCCTTGTAATTTATTAATGGTCATAGCAAATGCCATAATGATGGGAAATTGTCTTCTTTGAAGTATAAAAGGGAGACTACTTTCACTTGGTGCTAAATCTATTCTTGGTATGAAAACTCTCTCTCTTTATGGGTACCAGTTAAAATTTCAGCATCTATGAAATGGTCCTTTAATTGCTGAACAATTAATCTTGTCCCATTACATAGGCCTTTTTTGGGGTTCATATTTCGCAGTAACATGACAATTGCACCTTTCTTTAGCTGCAAAATATGTGGTGGCATTCCAGAAGGAGTTAATGAGTTTATGAATTCAGTGGAAAAGTTTGCCTGACTTTCTTTGTCATCACAAGTACAGAATCAGCACTGTGATCATTTCTTTGGGGTGCATTCATTTTCTTAAATATTTCATTATTGAGGATCAATGCATCCTTATTTTTGCATGTTAGTATGACTTGGTTGGCAAGTTCAGAATAGTCCTGGTTATTTATTGTACTTTCGAATATAGCAGATATAAGATCTTGTCCACAAATCATATGAGGTGGGATTTGCACAGTGTCACCAGGTAAATTCGATTTCCATGTACAATGACAGGCAATGTTTAAAATCGCCACCTAACAACATTACCTGTCCACAAAATGGAAAAGTGTTATCCATGACTTCACAAAGCAAATGGTCAATACATTGGAGGGCATAGCATGACATCATTGTAGCCTCATCTATTATAATTAATTTACTTTTTTTCAGTTTTGTTGCTTGTAATGAAGTCATGCGAATATCTGACACTGATGTTTCTAAAGTAGGCACTGGCAGTTTAAATCCACTATGCACAGTTCTTCCACCTTCTAACAAAAGTGCAGCATATCCAGTGGTGGCAAATGCAAGTGCTATTTGACCTTGTGCTTGTACCAAACTCATTAATAAATTATATAGATAGGTTTTTCCTGATCCGCCAGGTCCATCAAGATAGAAATTACGCTCTTTGACCATGTCATCATCTAGTGCCTTTTTGATGGCATTAAATGCTTGCAATTGTAATGTATTTAAAGTTGCAATTCTTTCTTGTGTCCTTTCTGCTTGTAGTTGAATGTCATAGTCTTCAAAGTTTATGCCGTCTATAAGACTAGGATCAGGCAGATTAAAACTTGCACAACTTAATCCATTTGAGTTAAAAATACTTCTTGGATTTCCATTAATGCTTTTAAGTGTGCAATGGGTTCATTGTATCGTTGCATAAAGTCTTCAGCCATATTACTTTTAAATGTGTCCCACAAAGCTAATGCATTTGGAGCATTTGAGAAGATACAAATGAATGCAAATTGTTCTCTCATCTGCCGTGGCATTTGACATAGTGCTGCTTTTTCTAGACATCTTTCCCATTCTGTATCATCAGCTAGTAAGTTTCTATGTCTGGCAGCTAAATGAAAGGATTCATATACTATGTCATTAACAGTTCTTAGGTGTTCAAAACTTTGTGCACCAGAAACATTTAAAAGTAGTAGTCATAAGCAGAAACTTTCAAGGTCTCTTGGACTGACCATGTAAATTCTTGGTATTATTTTATTTCCTCTGGTTTTTCTTGGTCTCCATAATCCATTAAAGAAAACATAACGATATGGAATCTCAATATATAAGAATAGTGATGTCGCAAATCTAAAATTTTCGGTTCGCGAACCGCGAACGCGAACCGCCGCAAATGTTCGCGAACCGGCGAACATCGGCGAACCGCCCTAGACTTCAATGGGCAGGCGAATTTTAAAACCCACAGGGACTCTTTCTGGCCACAATAGTGATGGGAAAGTTGTTTCAACAGGACTAACACCTGGACTGTGGCATGCCGGAGGGGGATCCATGGCAAAACTCCCATGGAAAATTACATAGTTGATGCAGAGTCTGGTTTTAAGCCATAAAGGGCATAAATTACCTAACATTCCTAAATTGTTTGGAATAACGTGCTTTAAAACATCAGGTATGATGTTGTATCGATCAGGTAGTGTAAGGCCTGGATTTTTAGAACCAGGAGATGGAAAAAGATGCTTTGTTGGTCGTATCACTTCAATTTTGGGGCACGGCACGTGCAATCAAAGGTGCCACCAGATAGGAGTGGCGTGTTTGTAAGTACTACTCTTATCAGTTTAATACTTGTTACGTCACCTATCAGGGGGCGTGTATAAGGCCTGGATTTTTAGAACCAGGAGATGGAAAAAGATGCTTTGTTGGTCGTATCACTTCAATTTTGGGGCACGGCATGTGCAATCAAAGGTGCCACCAGATAGGAGTGACGTGTTTGTAAGTACTACTCTTATCAGTTTAATACTTGTTACGTTACCTATCAGGGGGCGTGTATAAGGCCTGGATTTTTAGAACCAGGAGATGGAAAAAGATGCTTTGTTGGTCGTATCACTTCAATTTTGGGGCACGGCACGTGCAGTCAAAGGTGCCACAGATAGGAGTGACGTGTTTGTAAGTACTACTCTTATCAGTTTAATACTTGTTACGTTACCTATCAGGGGGCGTGTATAAGGCCTGGATTTTTAGAACCAGGAGATGGAAAAAGATGCTTTGTTGGTCGTATCACTTCAATTTTGGGGCACGGCACGTGCAGTCAAAGGTGCCACCAGATAGGAGTGACGTGTTTGTAAGTACTACTCTTATCAGTTTAATACTTGTTACGTCACCTATCAGGGGGCGTGTATAAGGCCTGGATTTTTAGAACCAGGAGATGGAAAAAGATGCTTTGTTGGTCGTATCACTTCAATTTTGGGGCACGGCACGTGCAGTCAAAGGTGCCACCAGATAGGAGTGACATGTTTGTAAGTACTACTCATCAGTTTAATACTTGTTACGTCACCTATCAGGGGGCGTGTATAAGGCCGGGATTTTTAGAACCAGGAGATGGAAAAAGCTGCTTTGTTGGTCGTATCACTTCAATTTTGGGGCACTTTGTGACATTAGCTTCTTACGCTCAAACATGTCCTTTACAGGCACCTGACTATGGGCTGATGAGCAGGAACTGCTCAAGGCGAGAGACGGAGTGGCGGATGGTTGAGAGGGGGCAAGGAGGACAGCAGTGGTTGATGTGGCTTATGATGCTGCACCAGGAGGAGGATGGCGGCTTTGAGTTTGTGTGCTGCTTTTTTTTTTTTTGTTTTAAATGTACACTACTGTTACACCAGATATGAGTGGTGTGTTAAGTAGTACTACTCCTATCAGTTTAATCCCTGTTATGTGCCTTTTTTTTGGGTTTGGTTGTTGAAGCCACAGTGCAGCACCAGAGGCCAGAAAAATTAGGCATGTACACATGCCGGAAAAATTAGGTATTGTTGATCTTGCAGCGAGCAGATAAGAAGGTAGGCCTGATTCAACGCCCCATCCCTGCATATCCACACTCAGAGATTGAGGGGGCGACCCTTAAAAGGCCACAGGCCGGAGATATAAAGGGGGGCCATCCCAAATAAGCACACAAGCGGGGACAAAGGTAGTGAAGGGGACATAGAGGCCCATGGACTGACGGTCGCCATCTTGGCAGGAAAAGGGCCCAGCAATTAAGCCAAACTGACCCAGCACAGGCAGCTACTTGAGTCAAACGCTGTACAATTACACCTTAATAAAGCTGAAACATGCAGCAGCAGAGATTCTAAACGGCCACACAGGGACAAGGAGGCTAACAGCCCCCACAGTCTCTGCACCACTCTTTTTAACAGATAACCCAAGGGGCTAACCAGGGACCTTGCCCACAAAAAAAAAGCAGAATTTTATTGGAGGAATTATTAGTGTCTTTACCCCCCAAGAGAGGACATAATATACGGTATCTTTAGACTACCTGATGGCCAAACCTCCTTTATCCCCAATGCTATCCAAGAAACATTTCAAAACTTCGATCAGACCATATATTCATCCCAATCCCGCTGCAGCGGATCTGACATAGAGTCCTTCCTACTACAGCAAGAAGACCACAAAATACCTGTACCTCAATTGGACAGCTTGAACCTAGACATTTCCCAAGAGAAAGTTAAATCTACAATCCAAGATCTTAAATTTGGCAAGTCCCCAGGGCCAGACGGTTTTACTCATCTGTACTATAAGAAATTTGAGCCCTTGCTTACCCCCGCATCTTTGTTTAACGCTATACTAAATGGAGAACCTATGCCCCCTTAATTGAATCAGGCAGACCTCATAGTTTTTCCAAAAGAGGGTAGAGACCCGAATCTCAAACTGTATTACAAGGCAGCGCAGCTGGCTTTCATTCCTCTGGCGCATTCTCCAAAACACATCAGCCGCTCTGGGTATTTATGGAAAATGTAAGCATGTCACCTTATACATGGGATACAGTAATATGGATTCCAGGCCTGTATACTTTTTTGAGAAACTTGAAAAACCCATTGATTAAGCACTCATTAAAAATATGGACGGAGATGAACTGGACACAAAAACTGGACACTCGGGTATCAGATCTTACCCCTATCGTACCCAATCCCCACTTTAAGATACATCTTCCAGAAAGCTCTCTCAGTTGGTGGAAGTCTCAGAACCTACTAAGGGTTGGTCCATGGTAGCATGACGACAAAATAATGACCTTTGAGTGGGTGAGAGATAGATACAATTTACCCCTGGCTGAACACTATAATTTTTGCAGGATACATCATTTTATATATACGATAAGTGGTAGGGGAACCCCCCCAAAGAAACACCTGGCTACTCAAAAAATGTATGGATTCCCCCTTTCAGCCTGGTATTATTAGCCTCATGTATGAACTATTTAATGAAAACTCATGGGCAAACAAACCAGACTATACCAAAGCCTGGGAGAGGGATTTGGGCACCGAGTTGGCAGATAGCACATGTGATAAAAGTTGGTAAGGCTTAAGTAGGGGATCTTTAAATTATAGTCTGCTTGAGACTTCAATAAAGGTCCTACACAGGACATATATTACTCCTTTTAAGCTAATAAATGGGATCCAAAACGGAGCAGCTCATGTTTTAGGAACAGTGGTAATGAGGCTACATTTATTCATGTCTGGTGGGAGTGTTCGGCAATCATAAGACTATGGGAAGAAACATGCTTATTAGCTTCTAAAATGTTTAAGATTGACCGTATAAAATATTTTTTGAAATAAAAAATACACATAGCTAGTAGTTGGAAAACCCCAAATTAAAACTTTCAGGAATTAATAAAAAAAATCAACTATTTACTGCTCAACGAGAGATTTAACCATGTAGTCTTGGATAGAATCACCCAGTTCCAGACAATTTGGGATCCCTGGATAACTTCCCCATTTAGTGCCCCCCTAATATAATAAAACATTTGTTAATGGTTGAAGTGACTCGGGGGGAAGGACCGGAGTGGGGGAGCCCTGGAGGAGACCCTTCAGAAGCAACCGGCGGCAAAATCATCCGAGGAAAGGAAAGGTCGCCTACTGAAGCCTGCCCTAGGGTAACCCAAGGGCGATTGAGCAGGTTAGATATTGTAAATAATAAGCTACTGCTGGAGTGATGATAGATAATAGGACTTTACTATTGTCTGTTTTACCATGTCTTAGGTTTCTCTTAGAAACCTAAGACATGGTAAAACAGACAATAGTAAAGTCCTATTATCTATCACAGTAAAAAAAAAAAAAATTATTAACCAAAAAAGTAAAAAAAAGAAGGCCTAGCCACCTAATTTTAACAAAATGTCTTCATTGTAAATATGTATTTTTGCACAACTGTTGTGTTATGCAAGACTGTTCAATATGCTTTCTTTTCCATTACATGCCGTACGCCTTCTGGCATAAAAATTGAAATTCAAAAATTAGATATTGTTGCAGCCGCTGCTGTTGCAGCGGCCAGAAAAATTGACCTTTGTTCCCCAGGCAGAAAGTGCCATAAAACATTGCCTCTTCTTGAACCTTAGTTGGTGGCGGATAATTCACGCAAGTCATCCGGCATTCACAGATAACATACAGCAGCGTGCGGACCATTTATAGCCGAAGGCAGCTCATCTCATCAGGCCTTTTTCAGTCGAATGTATCGCCCAGTGTCAGTCCCTTCGGGATCCATCCCTCATTCATCTTTATAAAGGTGAGGCAATCTAGACTTTTTTGCCCTAGGCGACTTCTCTTCTCGGTGACAAAACCTCCTGCTGCACTGAAGGTCCTTTCTGACAGGACACTTGAAGCGGGGCAGGCCAGAAGTTCAATTGCAAATTGGGATAGCTCAGGCCACAGGTCTAGCCTGCATACCCAGTAGTCAAGGGGTTCATCGCTCCTCAGAGTGTCGATATCTGCAGTTAAGGCGAGGTAGTCTGCTACCTGTCGGTCAAGTCGTTCTCTGAGGGTGGATCCCGAAGGGCTGATGCGATGCGTAGGACTGAAAAAGGTCCGCATGTCCTCCATCAACAACACGTCTTTTAAATGTCCTGTCCTTGCCGGCGTGGTCATGGGAGGTGGATTACTTTCACCTCTTCCCCTGTTATATTGCCCTTGTGCTGTGACATCACCCTTATATGCTGTGTAAAGCATACTTGTTAATTTGTTTTGGACCTGCTGCATCCTTTCTGACTTGCAGTAATTTGGTAACAAATCAGGCACTTTCTGCTTATACCGGGGGTCTAGTAGCGTGCACACCCAGTACAGGTCGTTCCCCTTCAGCCTTTTTATACGAGGGTCCTGCGACAGGCACGACAGCATGAAAGACCCCATTTGCACAAGGTTGGATGCCGAGCTAGTCATGTCCCGTTCCTCGTCCTCAGTGATCTCGCTGAAGATATGTTTTTCCCCCCAGCCACGTACAACACCATGGGTACCAGATAGGTGACAACTAGCACCCTGGGATGCCTGTTGTGATTGGTCTTCCTCCTCCCCCTCAAAGCCACATTCCTCCTCTGACTCCTCTTCCTCACAATCCTCTTCCAGCGTTGCCGCAGGTCCAGCAAGCGATGCTGATAAGGCTGTTTCTGGTGGTGATGGTGACCATAACTCTTCCTCTTCCTCGTCACGCTCATCTACGGCCTGATCAAGCACTCTTCGCAGAGCACGCTCCAGGAATAAAAACAAATGGTATGATGTCGCTGATGGTGCCTTCGGTGCAACTGACAAGGTTTGTCACCTCCTCAAAAGGACGCATGAGCCTACAGGCATTGCGCATGAGCGTCTAGTAACGTGGCAAAAAAATCCCCAGCTCCGCAGAGGCTGTCCTAGCACCCCGGTCATACAAATACTCGTTAATGGCTTTTTCTTGTTGGAGCAGGCGGTCGAACATTAGGAGTGTTGAATTCCAATGTGTGGGGCTGTCACAAATCAAGCGCCGCACTGGCATGTTGTTTCGCCGCTGGATATCTGAAAAGTGTGCCATGGCCGTGTAGGAACGCCTGAAATGGCCACACACCTTTCTGGCCTGCTTCAGGACGTCCTGTAAGCCTGGATACTTATGGACAAAGCGTTGTACGATCAGATTACACACATGTTCCATGCACGGCACATGCGTCAACTTGCCCAAATTCAATGCCGCCAACAAATTTCTTCCGTTGTCACAAACCACTTTGCCAATCTCTAGTTGGTGCGGAGTCAGCCATTGATCGACCTGTGCGTTTAGGGCAGACAGGAGTGCTGGCTCGGTGTGACTCTCTGCTTTGAGGCAAGTCAACCCCAAGACGGCATGACACTGCCGTATCCGGGATGTGGAATAGTATCTGGGGAGCTGGGGGGGTGCCGTTGATGTGGAGCAAGACGCAGCAGCAGAAGAGGACTCAGCTGAGGAGGTTATGGAAGAGGATGGAGTAGGAGGAGTAGACTCCTCTGCAGAGCCACGCATTCCATGCTTGGCAGGCGTCAGCAGATTTGCCCAATGCGCAGTGTAGGTGATATACCTGCCCTGACCATGCTTTGCAGACCAGGTATCAGTGGTCAGATGGACCCTTGCCCCAACACTGTGTGCCAGAGATGCCATTACTTCCTTTTGCACAATTGAGTACAGGTTGGGGATTGCCTTTTGGGCAAATAAATTTCGGCCGGGTACCTTCCACTGCGGTATCCCAATTGCTAAAAACTTTTTGAACGCCTCAGACTCCACCAGCTTGTATGGTAAAAGCTGGCGGGCCAAGAGTTCAGACAAGCCAGCTGTCAGACGCCGGGCAAGGGGGTGACTTTGTGGCATTGGCTTCTTACGCTCAAACATGCCCTTGACAGACACCTGACTGTGAGGTGATGAGCAGGATCAGCAAGAGGCGAGAGACGGAGTGGTGGAGAGTTGAGAGGGGGCAAGGAGGACAGCAGTGGTTGATGTGGATGAAGATGCTGGACCAGGAGGAGGATGGCGGCTTTGAGTTTGTGTGCTGCTTGTACTCATGTGTTGATCCCATTGTCGTTTGTGATGTGACATCATGTGCCTTCGCAAAGCAGTTGTACCTAGGTGGGTGTTGGACTTCCCACGACTCAGTTTCTTTTGGCACAGGTTGGAAATGGCATCGCTGTTGTCAGAGGCAGACACACAAAAAAAATGCCATACTGCTGAGCTCGGTGGTGACAACATTCTGGTGGTGGCAACAGCATGCGTTGATTGGCGTGCTGTCTTGCTGACCCCGGGTGCTGATGCATGCTGTCTGACTGTGCCACTAGCTCGTTGCAATGACCTCCCTCTACTTCCAACTCGTCTCCTCCTCCTCTCTGTCTCCCCATCTGAACTTTCCCCCTGTTCTTCTTCTCTTCTAGCAGGCACCCACGTGACATCCACGGACGCATCGTCATCATCATCACCCGCCTCACTTGTATATGACAACTGAACAAAGGAAGCAGCAGCGAGTACATCATCATCATCATCATCATCACATCGTACGTACATGCGTGTAATGCTGCCTGACAGAGACATATCCCTGTTATCTACATTCTCTGGCAATAATGGTTGTGCATCACTCATTTCTTCAAACTGATGTGTAAATAACTCTTCTGACTGATCAATTGAATTGGCTGTGGTACTAGTGTTAGTGGTGGCGGCAGGCGGGTAAGTGGTAACTTGAGAGGTGCCCGAAGCTAAGCTGGAGGAGGATGGTGCGTCAATGTTCCAAGCGGAAGCTGTAGAAGATTGGGTGTCCTGTGTTAGCCAGTCAACTACGTCCTCTGAACTTTTCAAGTCCAGGGTAACTGGCCTCTGAACACTGGGCATTATTGTAGGGCCAAAGGGAATCACAGCACCACGACCACAACGGCCTCTGCGGGGTGTCCTGCCTCTGCCTGTCATTTTTTTTTATATGTGGACTGTTGGTACCCCAACTAGACTGGATTGGTTGAACTTGGCACAGTACTTGTAAGCAGGACACACACTATGGGTAGCGGTCAAGCAAATGAACTTTGATTGACAGTCAGGCAAATGCACTTAGATTTAAGAAAATAAAAGTTTGTTTTTTTTAAATGTGGACTGTTGGTACCCCAACTAGACTGGATTGGTTGAACTTGGCACAGTGTATTTTAAAATTACGAGAAAACATATTCTGTAAACTAAATAAAAATCATTTTAGGAGGTTGAGAGAAAAAGAAACTGGATGGGGGGATACCGAGCAGAGCACACCATCTACAGCCCACTGGGAGACAAACTCATGCATTCCCCCAGTGGACAAAGCCAGGTGGTACTCTGCCCGGATACGGGAGCGTACCAGCACCCGGAACATGGCCTCAGGTGACAAGGGAACCCCCCCTATCAAACACTGCTTCCTGGACTTATATATAGCCAATTTGGCTAATGCCAGGAGCAGGTTGACGAGGAGGTCCCTGGCCTTATTGCCCCGGGACACTGGGCGCCCAAAAATAAAAATGTGAGGGGAGAAATGCAGCCAGAACTGCAGGAGGAGGCTCCTCAAGAGTGACAAGAGGGGCTGCAGTCTGGCACAACTAAAATAAATATGATACACGGACTCTCCCTTGCCACAGAATGGACAAGTGGAGGGAGAGTCCGTGAATTTAGCTAAGTACTCTCCCGTGCTCAGTGCACCATGGAGCACTCTCCAACTCAAGTCCCCGGTGGGTCGTGGAACTAAATCAGAATAAAGTTCCCTCCACCGGGGCCTCTTGCCGTCGTCAGCTGGTAGGACCCGCTTCCAGATGGTATCGGGACGGGTCACGAGGGCAAGGAAGTGCACTGTATGGAGCACAAGAGAATATAAGCTCTTCCTCGGCATGCCGCAAAAGCATGCCGAGGGTATGTCCCTCAACTTTGAGAGGTTGGGGACAGGAGGAGCCTGAGGGGAAACACAGGGCTTGTGTCCAATGCAAACAGCCGGAGCAGGGGTGTTGAAAGGTGCATGTGGCACTCCGGCCTGCAAAGCCACGCGAAGGAAGGTGCGCGAGTCGGAGGAGATGGCATCCCTAATCTCCTGGAGCAAGCGCCCTGAGACTTTGGGCGTCACATATTCCAAACGGAGCGCAAGCTCCTGGGGTGACACCCATCAGAACGCCCGTATTCCAGGAGATCCCCGACTCGGGTCATCCGTGCATGACTAAGGCGGCGGATGATACTGGGGGACTGTAACATTGGAGCCCCCACTGCTGGATTAAATAGCAGGGGCTCCGTGAATATTTCATCCCCCAAAGGCACGCCCTTCCTGGTCACGGAGACCATGCTCCAGGCCTTGAGGGTTTCCTGGTAGTATGCCGGCAATACAGAGAGGTCTCTCCCAAACCCCTCGGACCTGATCAGAAATAATTGCCGGTCATATCCCAGGTTGTGCAACTGGTGATAAAAGCTGGATGCCAGTGCGCACCACTGCGGAGAGGGATCTGCATATAGGTATCTCTGCAGGTACTGAAGGCGGAAGGTGGACAACTGGGAGCACACACAAACTACTCCCTGTCCACCCTCCACCAAAGGCAGACTTGCCACCCCTGCAGAGACCCAATGCCTTCCCATCCAGAGGAAATCTAACAAATTCCTCTGGATATTGGTGACAAACTCGGGGGTCGGACTCAGACAAATCAGCCGGTGCCAGATCTGAGAAGCCACCAGCTGATTTACCACTAGAGTCCGCCCCCTAAGGGAAAGCATTTTTGCTAGACCCCTCCATCGTCCCAGACGAGAGAGGACACTGCCCTCTAACTCCCTCCAGTTGTCTGGGACGGAAGCGTCCGCAGCGGACAGGTAGACCCCCAGATATTTAATGACATCAGCCTCCCACGTGATGTCACGAAACGTAGGAGGCAAAGAGTCTTCCTGTAAATTACCCTCTAAAAGGCCTGTGCATTTGGACCAGTTGATCTGAGCGGAGGAGGCAGCTGAATATACCTCCTGGCACTGTTTTGCCAGCTCAAGATCAACTGGATCCTGGGCCACGAGGAGCACATCGTCAGCATAAGCTGAAAGGACAATCCGCATGTCTGTATCTTTTAGCACCAGCCCTGTGAGCCTTTTCCTCAGTAGGCAGAGGAAAGGCTCGATGGCCAGTGCATATAACTGTCCAGACAAGGGACATACTTGACGCACCCTTCGTCCAAATACCAAAGGTGCTGTTAGGGACCAATTGATTTTAAGTAAACACTCTACAGAGGCGTACAGCGTTCTTATAAAGCCCACAAACTGTGGGCCAAAGCCGTACGCTTGCAGAGTGGCTATGAGGTAACCATGGTCCACCCTGTCAAATGCCTTCTCTTGATCTAAAGAGAGAAAGGCGAGTGACAGACCAGTCCTGCGAGAATAATGCAATAGATCCCGGACCAGAAAGATACTATCAAAGATAGTCCGGCCCGGGATCGCATAGGACTGGTCAGGGTGAACCAATTGTGCAAGCACAGACCCAAGTCTAAGCGAGATGGCTTTAGCTACAATCTTGTAGTCTGTGCTGAGCAGAGAGACCGGTCGCCAGTTCTTAATAATCCGGAGATCCCCCTTTTTGGGCAGCAGGGCAAGTAATGCCCTGCGACAAGACAGGGGCATCTCCACGGTCTCCAGGGCTTCCCCAAGGACCAGATGGAAATCATGTCCCAGAGTCTCCCAGAAAAATTAGAAAAACTCTACAGTCAGTCCGTCCAGTCCTGGAGACTTCTCACAGGACATGGCACGGAGGGCTTCAGAGAGCTCTTGAAAAGATAGTGGTATATCAAGCCGCTCTCTTATACCCTCACTGACTGTGGGGAGCCCCTCCCATAGCACCCTGCAGGTGTCTGGAGAAATGGGATCCGGAGAGTAAAGATCTTTATAAAAGTTCCGGGCTCTGTCTCGGATACTCTCCGGATCTGTAAGGGGGGCACCGTCTTCATCTAGAAGACAGGTGATGTGCCTACTGTTACCCCCCTTTTTCTCCAGTGAGTAGAAGAGGCGCGAGCCACGGTCTAGATCTTTGAGAAAACCTAAGCGGCTGCGCACGTATGCCCCCTTGGCCTGGTGTCGTTCCAGGTCACAGAGGACACCCTTCCTCTCTACATACTCGCTCTGCAGGGATTGGTCCCTACAAGTGAACAGCCTCTGCTCCAGATGGAGTACCTACCCCCGGAGTGACTCCAACTCAGCTTCGCGCTGCCCACTCGCACCCTTGGTATATTCCTGACACAGAAGTCGCAAATGAACCTTGCCCACGTCCCACCACAGTTTTAACGTGGCAAAGTCCCCCTTGCAACCCCTCCAGTCCGTCCAAAACTCCTGCATCAATGTCACGAGCCGCTGGTCCTTCAACAAAGCATTGTTGAAGTGCCTAGGCGGCACATGGCGCTGTTGGCGTTAGCGCCACCGTCACAGACACACAGTTGTGGTCTGTGAACGGAGCCAGCCTAATGGCACAAGAACCGACTCGTGACATATAGTGACTAGATATATATAGTCTGTCGATCCGGGAGTGGGACACCAGACCGGCTCTCACCCTGATGTAGGTGAAACCGTCTGATGCCCCTGGGTTCTGCTCTCGCCAGATGTCCTCCAGGGAGAGGCGGGCGATGATCTCCCGCAGGGCTGACGCAGAAGGCGGGTACGGCTCTGGACTATTCCGGTCCAGAGCGTCGAGGGTGCAGTTGAAATCACCCCCGAGTACCAAACACTCATCTGCTTTCACAAGCAGCAGCTCTGGCTGAAAAGACTCTGAGAACAGGGTCACCACTCCACATGACGCCGATGTGAAGTGGCTGAAGAAGACCCTGCCTCTCCACTCCAGTTGCCACGAGGCCTCAGCCTCTGGAGTGGTGTGAGTTTCCTGCAGGAAGCTCACAGAGTACCCTCCCTGATATAAATAGGAGAGTACCTGGAACCTGCGGAAACTGTCTTGACAGCCATTGGTATTTAGCGTGCTGATGTGCAAAGCCATTACTGCGTGTCAGGAATTGTGCGTTCCTCAGACCCTTGAGACTGCTGATAGGACACGCACATTTTATAGAATTTCCGGACGCGGAGATGCTCCGCAGTCCCAGAATTCTTGGCCCTAGTGCTGACCACTAGATATTGCTGGAGAGAGTGGAGAATAAACGACATATTCTTCCACCTCTCCAAGGCCAGCCGCACCTTCCTTTTCTTTTGTCCATGAAGGGTGCTCTCAAGGAATAGATCTATTTCCTTGACAGGGATAACCCACCCAGAATCTGATGTTCCTTCTAGTGGGTTACCCCTGGGCTCCTCTTGGCTGAGGGCTTTTACGCCGTCCTCCCCGGCTGGAGTCAGTTTCCTCAGCTTTATTCTCAGGGACCCCCTCTTAGATGATACAGAAGGAGTCCCTTTAGCACCCTTCAAGGTAAATAATGGACCCTTGGATTGCTGCTGCACCCCTGTAGCTTCAGGAGTGCATTCAGGGGTAGGTGGCTGGACAGCAGTGGCTGGCATGGCTTCCTTAATGGAAGCCTTGGAGGCTTTATATGCCTCCTCTGCCAGTTCCACCGCTGCTTGCTCAGCTTGGATGGCACCGATGTTAGGGTCAGTGGACGGCTGAGGAGGGTAGACAGGCTCTCCCATGATGTTAACAGGAAAACCTGTTTTATCACCCTCCCCCATTTCCACTTCCCCTTGTGTCACATCCCCCCTGACAGACAAATCCATGGGGTCCTGAATGGGGGTCATGCCTATATTCCCCCCCTCCAGTAGTGACTCGGCCTGGGGCTCTAACAAAGCCCGAGGTATGTCACTAGAGAGTGACACTGGAGGAGAAGACTGACTGGTGCCCTTGAAGCTCAGCACCTCAGGGACACTGACTACCCATTCAGCAGGGGCTTTGTTGGGACCACCCTCAAAGGCCAGAGGCAGAACCTGATCTTTCATGTCTACCCCTGCCTCACTTGGGAGACCCTCTTGCCCCTGCTTTTCCTCCAGACCCTTTTCCACATTAACCCCTATAGGGTCTGGAGAGAGAGATGTGTGGTCTGGCAACGGCTGGCTGAGCTTAATAACCACAATGTCACCGGATGAGGAGGAGATGTTTTGTTCCTCTTCTTGCTTTTAGAGGGAGGTGCTCCACTATAGAGCACTTCACACTTATCAGCAACCTCCCTGCTGGTTTTATGCTTCTTCTTCCTGGGGACGTCACTCCTGGAAGAGGAGCTGCCACTAGCTGCCTCCCCTGCAGAGGGCTTATTATGCCTCTGCTTACACGGTGCCCCCACACTAACTGATGTAATTATGGTGGGGGCAGATTGGGACTTGGGAGATGCAGCTGTGACACTGGGAGGACCGGTGACATTCTTCCCCTTTTTCCCCGTGTCTGCAGTCTTGCTAGAGACCACAGACACAGATGGCTTTTTTGGGGAAGAAGGGGGTTTGGAGGCCGTGGTGGTGGCTTGAGTAACGGCCTCCTTGCCTGAGCTCTGTGGGGGGGCTATGACCCTTGAGGTCCCCGCTGTTATGGGCTCAGCGGGGATGGGTGCTGTACTGACGGAGGTGCCATTTGCTGGGGCTGGGGCATGATGCTTTACATTAGGACAATTCCTACGTGTATGCCCCAACCCCTTGCAATGATAGCACTGCACCTACGTAGTGCTGTAAAAGATCCTGTAGAGCACCCCCTCAAATGGAACCCCAAAGGACCCCACTATGTTTTCTGTGCCCTGAGGCAGGCACATTTGTACCTGCCTCTTGAAAGAGAGCACATGACGAAGTGCTCTCTCTCTGCACCCAAGGGGAATTTTAATAAATGGTGTTTTTACTTCCCCTAGGGTTAGCAGGTGGGGGGCGCAGGAGGGAGTCTGGTAGGAAGGGGGGCACATTAGAGAGTGTTACTTTTGTGCCCAACCCTTCCAGGGGTTCTATTGGGACATATAATCCCCCCACTGTGATGCCTCTCTGTATAAGTATGTGAGAAGCAGCCAGCATACGGGTAAAGAAAACTGCTTTCCCGTACATTTTGCTGGCTGCTACTATAACAGAGGGGCTGATGACATTAGCTGCAGCACGCAGATAGATATCAATGCTGTAGACCCCAGACATCTGACATTTAACCCCATGCTTCCTGGTGATCTGCCCCTCAGCCCCAGCGGTGGTATTACTGGGGCCAGCAGAAACCCCCTGTGACCAGGTATTAGCCACAGGGGTAGGTCTGCTGGCAGAACCACCAGGAGCTGGGGCTGCCTTATCTGCCTGGGGCCTATTCTGTGCAGTGCTGCAGCTAGGATTTTCAGGGGCCATTATTCCCCCTTTTGACCCCTGAGGCTTCTTAGTGGTCTTATCCCTCATGTTTAGACCCTTTTTTTTTTTTAGATTATTTGTTTTATTTATTTATTTTTTTTGTTTTATGATTTTTTACTGTTTTCTTTTTTTAAAAATATAAAAGTGTGAAAAAGAAACAAAAAGACAAAACTAAGGGAGACAAAACTAAGGGAGAGAAAGAGATGATGTTTGGCAGTGGAAGGGTTAATGGCCTGTTGCAAGGTGTTGATAATTGCCACAACACAGAGAACACAGAGGCTTTTTAACTCCTCTGTGTCTCTGTGTCAGATGTAAAAAAAGCCTTTTAAACAAAAACTTCAAATTGTTTTCCTCCCCACTGCCTACAAAGATGTTACTTGTCTTCTCTCCCCCCAAAACATAAAACCCAACACCAAACAAACAAAACTTTAACAAAACCTGAAAAACGTAAAAAAAAAAGAAAAAAAAAAAGTCAAAGTAAAAAAGCTCCAGGAGTGCAGGTTAAGTGCTAAGGGAGGGGTGTGGCAAAGTATCCAGGAGACAGCTCACTCTCCTGGGATAGAGAACTGAGCCTGGCTCCCAGAAAACTAAAACTTAAATTAAACTAAGAAAAATACCACAAAAACTCCCAGAAATGAATAACACCGTGCACAAAGTGCTTATAAACAGAAAGGTGTTAAAATAAAACTTGTATTTGAGGGACTAAGACCCTAAAAGGCCTTTTGTTTGGAGCTCAATCATGCACACAACATGCTCTCTTGCACAGTACTTGTAAGCAGGACACACACTATGGGTAGCGGTCAAGCAAATGAACTTTGATTGACGGTCAGTCAAATGCACTTAGATTTAAGAAAATAAAAGTTTGGGTTTTTTAAATGTGGACTGTTTGTACCCCAACTAGACTGGATTGGTTGAACTTGGCACAGTACTTGTAAGCAGGACACACACTATGGGTAGAGGTCAAGCAAATTAACTTTTATTGACGGTAAGGCAAATGCACTTGGATTTAAGAAAATAAAAGTTTGGGTTTTTTAAATGTGGACTGTTGGTACCCCAACTAGACTGGATTGGTTGAACTTGGCACAGTGTATTTTAAAATCATGAGAAAAACTGTTCTGTAAACTAAAGAAAAATCATTTTAGGAGGTTGAGAGATAAAGAAACCGGATGGGGGGATACCGAGCAGAGCACACCATCTAAAGCCCACTGGGAGACAAACTCATCCATTCCCCCAGTGGACAAAGCCAGGTGGTACTCTGCCCGGATACGGGAGCGCACCAGCACCCGGAACATGGCCTCAGGTGACAAGGGAACCCCCCCTATAAAACACTGCTTCCTGGACTTATATATAGCCAATTTGGCTAATGCCAGGAGCAGGTTGACGAGGAGGTCCCTGGCCTTATTGCCCCGGGACACTGGGCGCCCAAAAATAAAAATGTGAGGGGAGAAATGCAGCCAGAACTGCAGGAGGAGGCCCCTCAAGAGTGACAAGAGGGGCTGCAGTCTGGCGCAACTAAAATAAATATGATACACGGACTCTCCCTTGCCACAGAATGGACAAGTGGAGGGAGAGTCCGTGAATTTAGCTAAGTACTCTCCCGTGCTCAGTGCACCATGGAGCACTCTCCAACTCAAGTCCCCGGTGGGTCGTGGAACTAAATCAGAATAAAGTTCCCTCCCCCGGGGCCTCTTTCCCTCGTCAGCTGGTAGAACCCGCCTCCAGATGGTATCGGGACGGGTCACGAGGGCAAGGAAGTGCACTGTATGGAGCATGAGAGAATATAAGCTCTTCCACGGCATGCCGCGAAAGCATGCCGAGGGTATGTCCCTCAACTTCGAGAGGTTGGGGACAGGAGGAGCCTGAGGGGAAACACGGGGCTTGTGTCCAATGCAAACAGCCGGAGCAGGGGTGTTGAAAGGTGCATGTGGCACTCCGGCCTGCAAAGCCCCGCGAAGGAAGGTGCGCGAGTCGGGGGAGATGGCATCCCTAATCTCCTGGAGCAAGCGCCCTGAGACTTTGGGCGTCACATATCCCAAACGCAGCGCAAGCTCCAGGGGTGACACCCAATCAGAACGCCCGTATTCCAAGAGATCCCCGACTCGGTTCATCCGTGCATGACTAAGGCGGCGGATGATACTGGGGGACTGTAACATTGGAGCCCCCACTGCTGAATTAAATAGCAGGGGCTCCGTGAATATTTCATCCCCCAAAGGCACGCCCTGCCTGGTCACGGAGACCATGCTCCAGGCCTTGAGGGTTTCCTGGTAGTATGCCGGCAACACAGAGAGGTCTCTCCCAAACCCCTCGGGCCTGATCAGAAATAATTGCCGGTCATACCCCAGGTTGCGCAACTGGCGATAAAAGCTGGATGCCAGTGCGCACCACTGCGGAGAGGGATCTGCATATAGGTATCTCTGCAGGTACTGAAGGCGGAAGGTGGACAACTGGGAGCACACACAAACTACTCCCTGTCCACCCTCCACCAAAGGCAGACTTGCCACCCCTGAAGAGACCCAATGCCTTCCCATCCAGAGGAAATCTAACAAATTCCTCTGGATATTGGTGACAAACTCGGGGGTCGGACTCAGACAAATCAGCCGGTGCCAGATCTGAGAAGCCACCAGCTGATTCACCACTATAGTCCGCCCCCTAAGGGAAAGCATTTTTGCTAGACCCCTCCATCGTCCGCAGCGGACAGGTAGACCCCCAGATATTTAATGACATCTGCCTCCCACGTGATGTCACGAAACGTGGGAGGCAAAGAGTCTACCTGTAAATTACCCTCTAAAAGGCCTGTGCATTTGGACCAGTTGATCTGAGCGGAGGAGGCAGCTGAATATACCTCCTGGCACTGTTTTGCCAGCTCAAGATCAACTGGATCCTGGGCCACGAGGAGCACATCGTCAGCATAAGCTGAAAGGACAATCCGCATGTCTGGATCTTTTAGCACCAGCCCTGTGAGTCTTTTCCTCAGTAGGCAGAGGAAAGGCTCAATGGCCAGTGCATATAACTGTCCAGACAAGGGACATCCTTGACGCACCCCTCGTCCAAATACCAAAGGTGCTGTTAGGGACCAATTGATTTTAAGTAAACACTCTGCAGAGGCGTACAGCGTTCTTATAAAGCCCACAAACTGTGGGCCAAAGCCGTACGCTTGCAGAGTGGCTATGAGGTAACCATGGTCCACCCTGTCAAACGCCTTCTCTTGATCTAAAGAGAGAAAGGCGAGTGACAGACCAGTCCTGCGAGAATAATGCAATAGATCCCGGACCAGAAAGATACTATCAAAGATAGTCCGGCCCGGGATCGCATAGGACTGGTCAGGGTGAACCAATTCTGCCAGCATAGACCCAAGTCTAAGCGAGATGGCTTTAGCTACAATCTTGTAGTCCGTGCTGAGCAGAGAGACCGGTCGCCAGTTCTTAATAAGCCGGAGATCCCCCTTTTTGGGCAGCAGGGCAAGTAATGCCCTGCGACAAGACAGGGGCATCTCCCCGGTCTCAAGGGCTTCCCCAAGGACCAGATGGAAATCAGGTCCCAGAGTCTCCCAAAAAAATTGGAAAAACTCTACAGTCAGTCCGTCCAGTCCTGGAGACTTCTCACAGGACATGGCACGGAGGGCTTCAGAGAGCTCTTGAAAAGATAGTGGTATATCAAGCCGCTCTCTTACACCCTCACTGACTGTGGGGAGCCCCTCCCATAGCACCCTGCAGGCGTCTGGAGAAATGGGATCCGGAGAGTAAAGATCTTTATAAAAGTTCCGGGCTCTATCCCGGATACTCTCCGGATCTGTAAGGGGGGCACCGTCTTCATCTAGAAGACAGGTGATGTGCCTACTGTTACCCCCCTTTTTCTCCAGTGAGTAGAAGAGGCGCGAGCCGCGGTCTAGATCTTTGAGAAAACCTAAGCGGCGGCGCACGTATGCCCCCTTGGCCTGGTGTCGTTCCAGGTCACAGAGGACACCCTTCCTCTCTACATACTCGCTCTGCAGGGATTGGTCCCTACAAGTGAACAGCCTCTGCTCCAGATGGAGTACCTCCCCCCGGAGTGACTCCAACTCAGCTTCGCGCTGCCCACTCGCACCCTTGGTATATTCCTGACACAGAAGTCGCAAATGAACCTTGCCCACGTCCCACCACAGTTTTAACGTGGCAAAGTCCCCCTTGCAAACCCTCCAGTCCATCCAAAACTCCCGGATCAATGTCACGAGCCCCTGGTCCTTCAACAAAGCATTGTTAAAGTGCCAATAGGCGGCTCGTGGCGCTGTTGGCGTTAGCGCCACTGTCACAGACACACAGTTGTGGTCTGTGAACGGAGCCAGCCTAATGGCACAAGAACCGACTCGTGACATATAGTGACTAGATATATATAGTCTGTCGATCCGGGAGTGGGACACCAGACCGGCTCTCACCCTGACGTAGGTGAAACCGTCTGATGCCCCTGGGTTCTGCTCTCGCCAGATGTCCTCCAGGGAGAAGCGGGCGATGATCTTGCTTTTAGAGGGAGGTGCTCCACTATAGAGCACTTCCCACTTATCAGCAACCTCCCTGTTGGTTTTATGCTTCCTCTTCCTGGGGACGTCACTCCTGGAAGAGGAGCTGCCACTAGCTGCCTCCCCTGCAGAGGGCTTATTATCCCTCTGCTTACACTGTGCCCCCACACTAACTGATGTAATTATGGTGGGGGCAGATTGGGACTTGGGAGATGCAGCTGTGACACTGGGAGGACCGGTGACATTCTTCCCCTTTTTCCCCGTGTCTGCAGTCTTGCTGGAAACCACAGACACAGATGGCTTTTTTGGGGAAGAAGGGGGGTTTGGAGGCCGTGGTGGTGGCTTGAGGAACGGCCTCCTTGCCTGAGCTCTGTGGGGGGGCTATGACCCTTGAGGTCCCCGCTGTTATGGGCTCAGCGGGGATGGGTGCTGTACTGACGGAGGTGCCATTTGCTGGGGCTGGGGCATGATGCTTTTCATTAGGACAATTCCTACGTGTATGCCCCAACCCCTTGCAATGATAGCACTGCACCTCCGTAGTGCTGTAAAAAATCCTGTAGAGCACCCCCTCAAATGGAACCCCAAAAGACCCCTCAATGTTTTCTGCGCCCTGAGGCAGGCACATTTGTACCTGCCTCTTGAAAGAGAGCACATGACGAAGTGCTCTCTCCCTGCACCCCAGGGGAATTTTTATAAATGGTGTTTTTACTTCCCCTAGGGTTAGCAGGTGGGGGCGCAGGAGGGAGTCTGGTAAGAAGGGGGGCACATTAGAGAGTGTTACTTTTGTGCCCAACCCTTCCAGGGGTTCTATTGGGACATATAATCCCCCCACTGTGATGCCTCTCTGTACAAGAATGTGAGCAGCAGCCAGCGTACGGGTAAAGAAAACTGCTTTCCCGTACATTTTGCTGGCTGCTACTATAACAGAGGGGCTGATGACGTTAGCTGCAGCACGCAGATAGATATCAATGCTGTAGACCCCAGACATCTGACATTTAACCCCATGCTTCCTAGTGATCTGCCCCTCAGCCCCAGCGGTGGTATTACTGGGGCCAGCAGAAACCCCCTGTGACCAGGTATTAGCCACAGGGGTAGGTCTGCTGGCAGAACCACCAGGAGCTGGGGCTGCCTTATCTGCCTGGGGCCTATGCTGTGCAGTGCTGCAGCTAGGATTTTCAGGGGCCATTATTCCCCGTTTTACCCCTGAGGCTTCTTAGTGGTCTTATCCCTCATGTTTAGACCCTTTTTTTTTTTTTTTTTTTTTGTTTTATGATTTTTTACTGTTTTCTTTTTTTTTAAATATAAAAGTGGGAAAAAGAAACAAAAAGACAAAACTAAGGGAGACAAAACTAAGGGAGAGAGAGAGGTGATGCTTGGCAGTGGAAGGGTTAATGGTCTGTTGCAAGGTGACTAATTGCAACAACACAGAGAACACAGAGGCTTTTTAACCCCTCTGTGTCTCTGTGTCAGATGTTAAAAAAAAAGCCTTAACAACAAAAAATCTAATTGTTTTCCCCCCCCACTGCCTACAAAGATGTTACTTGTCTTCTCTCCCCCAAAACATAAAACCCAACACCAAACAAACAAAACTTCAACAAAACCTAATAAACTTTTTAAAAGAAAAAAAAGTCAAAGTAACAAAGCTCCAGGAGTGAAGGTGTAGTGCTAAGGGAGGGGTGTGGCAAAGTATCCAGGAGACAGCTCACTCTCCTGGGATAGAGAGTTGAGCCTGACCCCCAGAAAACTAAAACTTAAATTAAACTAAGAAAAAAAACACAAAAACTCCCAAAAATGAACAACACCGTGCACAAAGTGCTTATTAACAGAAAGGTGTTAAAATAAAACTTGTATTTGAGGGACTAAGACCCTAAAAAGCCTCTTGTTTGGAGCTCAAGCATGCACACAACATGCTCTCTTGCACAGTACTTGTAAGCAGGACACACACTATGGGTAGCGGTCAAGCAAATGAACTTTGATTGACGGTTATGCAAATGCACTTTGATTTAAGAAAATAAAAGTTTGGGTTTTTTAAATGTGGACTGTTGGTACCCCAACTAGACTTGATTGGTTGAACTTGGGACAGTACTTGTAAGCAGGACACACACTATGGGTAGCGGTCAAGCAGATGAACTTTGATTGACGGTCAGACAAATGCACTTAGATTTAAGAAAATAAAAGTTTGGGTTTTTTAAAAGTAGACAACTAGTAAACAATATTATATTGTATGCGTTGTGCACACACAGTATAAGCTGTGAGCCTGACACACACACTTACAAACAGGGGCTAGCAGGGAGACAGGCAAATGAAGATATAGATTACACAGAAAAAAAACGGAAAAAAAATGATGTTATAGCCCTAAAAAGGGCTTTTTGGGGTGCTGTGTTTACAGCAGAGATCTGATGAGTCCTTCAGTACTGCACTGGACACTGAATAAACTTGCCTAGCTATGGTTTTCCCTATTGATGCAGTATCACCTACACTCTACCTCCTCTCAGTAAGACTGCAAGTTAGTTCTGATTCCAAAATGGCTGCTTCCCATGAGGTAGAAGGGTGTGGAAGGGAGTGTATGCTGCTGATTGGCTGGAATGTGTCTGCTGACTGTGACATGCAGGGTCAAAGTTTTCTCAATGATAAAGTATTGGGGGCGGGTCGAATCTCGCATATGTTCGTCGCGAACGTGAACATGCTATGTTCGCCGGGAACAATCCGCCGGCGAACTATTCGCGACATCTCTATATAAGAATTGTGTTGCCTGTAAATCTGTTGAATTTAATTGAAACCATGCAGTTAGTGTAGTGTGACAATGCTCACTTTGTGCCAATGCATTAGTTTCATTTCCAGCATGGAAATACACTAAATGTCTTTGTGGCAAATGTACTGCTAATCTATATACTGCATGTGATCTATCGTGCATTTCAATTTTAAAAGCTGCCACATAGCTTCTGGCGCACTGACATAGCGAACATCTACATGAGATGCAAGTTCATCATGTAATAACTCATTGCTTTCGGTATTGTCTGCGCTTTTGAAGTCTACAGTAGCTGCATCATAGCAGACATATTTATGGATTTTATGGAAGTGCAGGCTTCTACATTAATGTGTGCATTATACTTCATAAGTAAATGTGGATTGTATGGTACCACATATCTATTGTCGACGTTTGTGCCATGAATAATGGCACTATCTCCCTCTCTTCTTCTATATAATGGATAGCCATCACAATTGGCATAAGTTTTGTATCTATAATCTTTTTGAAATTCTTTTGTACATTTATTATTTTCCATATATGGTGATTGTGGATTAACATCTCCACAGGGTCCATGAATCATCCGATGAGTTACAATCTCATATAGTCTACCATATAGTTCTGGATCTGACAGTTCAGCAACAATGACTGAATCCACTTTGTCACCAGTATCTAACTTATCTTTTTCTTGAAGTATTATAAGAAGATGTGCATGTGGAAGCCCTCTTTTTTAAAATTCAATTGTATAAACATAAGCAAGACATTTGCCAAATAAGTGAGTTATAGTGATGTCACATATTAATTAATTTAATTGAATTTTAAAAAAACTCTGGCTACTAAATCTGGTCTATCGGAAGCAGTTTGGCCAAGAAGTAAATTTTGTGTAATCTCTGGCCATTGGGGATTACATGTAAATGTAATAAATAAATCAGGTTTCCCAAATTTGGTGACAATAGCCATGGCATCATTGTATCTTTCTTGCATATTGCGAGAAGATCCCTGGAAAGAAGATGGTAAAATGATGGCTTTGCCAGCTGTGATGTCTCTGCTTGTAGCAACCTCAGCGACATAATCCATTAATCCACAATACTGTTCTACACATAGTTTATCTTGTTGATATTTTATGAAGTTTAAATTATTGACCTTAACTTGCACATAGGAATCAATAATCCATTGTTGTGTTAGTTTTATACCACATAAAATGTGAATAAATGTATTTCGAATGTCAATTTGAGCTACTTTAAATTCAAGCATGGAAATATTATTTTGCAGTCGGACTTTAGCATTTGGGTAACTGGGAAGGGTTAATTTTGGTTTCCAGCCTGCTTCTCCGTGTGGGAAAAAATGGGATATGTCATCGGATCTAAATTAGTACTTAAGATACTGATATTAATGAATGGTTGCTCCTCATTTCTGGGATATATTCTAATGTCTCTTTGAAATGGTGGTTTTCATTCATCATTTTGAAACACCATTGCAACCTCATTCGATGTTGGCAAATTATAACAGCCTTTATCAGTATATCTATCTCTTTTAAGCATCATATTGACCTTTGGGATTGGTAATGTATGTCTTTCTGCATGAAGTTGTTGTTCCTTTTCTACTTCTGCCAATTTTGTATAAGCTTGAGTGTAGGGGTTATTGTCTATAATTTTATCTATCTCTATAAAAACACTGGGTATGCATTTTTTATTTTCTTGCAGCTGCATACGTAGGTCAACAGCTTCCATTGTATCTAGGACATATAGTTGAGCAAATTTTCTTTGCTCTCCTTCCTCTGGATGTAAATGGGAAGTACGATGGTAAATTTGTCCTTGGACTTTAAAGCAGTAAGGGCCATGTCCTGGTACATTAGCAGCTAATGTTGCCCCCATAGATGCAAAGGATATGGCACTATTGTATGATCTTATGTTTGTTTAGAAATTTTTGTAGTTTGGAAAAGTAGGTTCAGTAATAATGTTTTGTAAATATGTTGGGAAATTGTTGTCTTTCTGGAAGTTTGACCTTGCCTTTTTGACAGCAACTAATAAATTGGCCATCTCTGGGTCTCTCCTGTTTAAAATGATAAGCCTCACAAAACTGACAGAGAATATTCATGTCACCACAATTATGAACCTCTACTGCTAAAGACTTGAGTAAAGGACAATTTGAAGAGCATATATCAGTTTCAGTTTGTAATTCATCATTTGAAATGTTATCTGATGGTTCAGGAACAGGTTCTAAATGCTTTTGTTTTTTTAGTAGCTTTTTTCTGTGTAGCTTTTATTTTTTCAGCTGATAGCATTTGGCTTGCAAGTCTTTTCCGTTCTTTTTCTCATCGAATTTCCTTCTGCTCCGGCGTCTGCTGGTTTGCCCATCTTTGTTGTCGTTCTCTAGCTTGACGTCTTATCTTTTCCTGTTTGGTCTCGTTATCAGCCATCTTAACCTGTAAATGAAAAGAATGTATCATTAGTTTAGTTTGTGATCTTAAATTGGTTTTGAAAATGTTTTTGTTGCAACACTGTAGTGATTCTAAATGAACTTTGTGTGTATGTGATTATAGGTCATTGTAGATGAACTTGCTTTATAGTGTTAAATTAGTCTGGGTGATTTTTTGGGTGTTACTTTTTATCTTGTAGGTTTTAATTTTTAGCTTAGAGGCATAGGAGAGCCTAGGTAATTGCATTATAGGTCATTGTAGATGTAGTAGCTTTATAGTGTGAAATGAGTATGTGTTCTTTTATTATTTTTTTTGGTTGTTCACTGCTTTTTATCTTGCAGGTTTGTAGGGTTGGCTTAGAGGCATAGTAGAGGCTCAAAAATGTAATAATATATTGCTCTTTGACATTTTTACTGCAGGTGATTGTTGTAATAGTACCCTTCTATTTTAGTTAGAGGCTTATATGGTTTGGTTGTGAAAATAAGGTTTGTATTGTTCTTTGGTAGGTGTTAGTAGTATTTGTTGTAGTATCCTATTTTCTGTGTCTGTTTAGGTTTCGTGCTTAATATTTTACGTTAGGGCCCTGAACTGATCTTTTACAGTTACATTTTTTATGTGTTTTCACTATTTCTTGTACTATGCTGTTTTATCTTGGGCACATTTTGTTTGATAGATTGAAGTTAGGGTTTACTGTTAAAGGTTCTTGTAGGTAAAAGCTAATTAGTAGATAAATAAGAAATGTGTCACTAATCTTTGGTGAAATATGGTGATTTGTGGGGCTTATTGTTGTTGGTGTGTTGTTGTTTTATTTTATTTTTTCTCTTGACATTGCGGCACAGCAAACATGTTCATTTTGTTTTCTCTTTTTTTACCTGTTATACTGTACCTTGTGGGAAGTGTTATTTCAAGATGAATATCCCTTGATCCGCTGTTGGAAATCTTTGTGCAAGAGTCTTGACGCAGTGTCTGTTGTAAAAGAAAAAGATAAATGTTATTTGATTAGAATGTATTTTTCATGAATAGCATGGTTTATTTTTTTGCAAAGCAATTCGTTCTGATATTTGTTTTGTTCGTTGTGTGTAAAATGTTATTGATTTGAGAGTGTGTGAGAAAGCGTACAGCGCTGGCTGTAATTGATTAGCATGGTGTTTTGTGTAGACCACTGTTGTAATTGTATTATTCTTTACTGTAGTAGTTTGTTGGTCATGAAACAGGATTTTTTTTATTTTTTTATAGTGTATCTGTTATACTGTTTTGTTATGCTATGCTGTTTTTTGTGTGCCACTTGAAAATTGTTTGATTTTAGTTCTGGGTTACAGTTATAGTTTTTTAATGTTATTTCCATTTTGTTATTTCCATGTTAGCAATGTTTGTTGGACTATCCTGTTTTGTGTCCACCACTTTTGGGATGGTGTATTTGGCTTGTGGGTTAAAGGTTGTTGTAGAGTAAAGATGACTGTGAATTGTATTTTCTCTATGTTGGAACTATTTGCAGCACTATCCTGTTTTGCATCCGCCACTTTTGGGATGCTTAATTTGGCTTCTTTGTGAGGGTTAGAGGCTGTTGGAGAGTAAACAGGAATGTTAGTTACTTTTCTATATGTTGTGATGATTTTTTGTACTATCCTGTTTTGTGTCCACCACTATTGGGATGCTCCATTTGGCTTCTGGGTGATGGTTAGAGGTTGTTCAAGAGTAAACAGGAAGAATACTTTTGTTTTCTCTATGTTGCCAATGTTTGGTATGCTATCCGTTTTGTGTCCACCACTTGTATTTTAGTAATGCGTTGTGTTAACAATTTTTTTTTCTATGCAAGTGTGTTTATTTGTGAATTGTCTATGTGTTTGCAAAGTTTCTTGAACTGTGGTGTTTTGGTTTTGCTGTAATTTGTATTGAGGCTTCTATTTTTTTGTTTGACTTCTGATATTAGCTGGCAGTAAACATGGGATTTCTGTTTGATTTTTGGTCTTTTTGTTGTATGAATGACAGAGGGTTCCCTACTGCCAATGCTAATCAGACAGTCTTCTTGTAGTGTCTGTTTGAAGGACAAAGGGAAATGGTTAATTGTATATTCATTGTTTAGGTTTTGAAAAAGCATGGTCTTTTTTTGCATGTAATGTATTTTTGTATCTTACCTCTTCTTCTTTCTTTCTGTTGTTTAAAAGTAATCCACTTTCACAGTCCAAGCTGCAAATTCTTGAGTGACGCTGTTGATGCAGAGTTTGTTTGAATAGTGAAAAAAATGGGAAACATTGAGCTGCAGGTTAAATATGTATTGGTGTCATTTTTTTGTGTGAAATTAGTTCCTGTGAATTATTGTCAGTCGAATATACTTCTTTTATTAGTTTCAGTTAAGATTAGCTTGTTGTAGGGCCTATACACATATATGTGCATTTCACATGTCACTATACATGAATGATGTCTTGGTTGGGAATGTTTGAAATGTTTATTTTTTTTTACTGTTTTTTTTTGTGGTCTTTCTTAATAAATTAAATCTATTATAGCTTACCTCTCAGTTGGAATTTGCAGATTGTGAAGTTGTAAATTGGTAAGTAATTCTCTTCTGAAGTAACGGCAGCAGTGAACTATCCAGTCACACTGTTCATCACCTGAGGAAAAATGTAGAATTTTCTAGAAAGTGGGCAGTATTTATAAACTTTTAGGTGCTTGAAACCGTTAGAACGCAATACGCATGCGCTATTTGCGTTCCAGCATTAAATTTATCTTCCAGCCGCCATTGTGCGGCTAATAGTTGTGTGTTTCATGTAAAATGGTGGGAAATAGTAGTGTGGTACATGCCTCGTGAACTGGTCTGGAGCGTTTGTTCCATTTTGCGAGTAAGTGTAGTTTTGCGTCCTTAGCCTCGTTTTCGTTTGATTCGGCGGCCATTTTTTCTCTCGCTTAGGTGATTTTCGAGTGTCTAAACTCTTTTATTTCAAGTTTAATTGAGCTGTAACTTCACTTTTCGAAGGTCCTCGGTGGCCCCCTTGCTGTAGGTAAGCTTTTTATGTATTTGTTGTGTGTATTTATTGTGTTTTTAATGTTTTCATATGCGCGGGTTTCGGTAGGTAAGGTCGTATTTTTGCAAGGTCGTAATGTTTTTTTTTCTAAGTTCCGCGTCTTGTATTTTTTTCAGGACCCACTCTCTTGTCAGTGTCAGTCAATTCTGCTGTCTATACTCTCCAGGCAGTCTCTCTTACTGCCTCTCTCTGTTTACACACAGAGCTGTCTCGGGATCTCTCTGTCCCAGCTCAGACTGACCTGCCGGCTAGATGCTCAGCCAGCATCCCTTCAAAGCAGATATCACCTGGGCTTAATTATTCTTAGGGTTAACTCTTACACCTCCTGGTGTGAGTTCTGCTGCAGGGATTAACTCTCTCATTGCTGCCTCTGGGGGGGCACGCTTGTTTCTCAAAATGTGACTAATAATTGTGAATCGTCTAATAAAATCTACATTAATTTTATTTTTTTGTACTTTTTAACAGATCAAGTCTAAATGCAAGTGCCAGAGCATTCCACTAGATGTCAAAATGCAATTGCTGGACTGCCTGGAAAAAGAGGAGTGGATAATGGAGCATATCTGAAATTGCCAACCTCCCCCATCGGTACTATCCTAAAGAATAAAGAGAAGAAAAAGTCTTCAGAGACCACCAGCACTACATCTTCTGCAAAGAAGATTACCCTCTCCAGATCCGACACACTCAAGGCTATGGAGAAGAAGTTGTCCTTTAATATAGACGATAACATGTCTCTCTGTCAGGCCATCATAATCGAGAAGGACAGAAGCATTTACAGCCATATACAGAACCAAACACCAGATGTGACAAAGAGCTTTTCAGCCAGTAGAGTTTGGTTTAACTGCTTCAAATATAGGAACCTCTCCAACATAAAGATCACTGGAGAAGCGGAAATCGCTGACACCGAAGCTACTGTGGCCTTTTAAGGAAATTGTAGAAAGAGGAAACTATCCACCAGAACTGGTGTGGTTGAGCGAGTTTTTCTGCTCTTCTGTGCAGAGCTATTGCAGGTTCAAGGGACTTGAGGCCAAAGCGCTCCTGATAATGGACACTGCTCCAAACAACCCTACAACTTGACTGAGCTACTCTGCTGCATCTGGTGGAAGTAATGTTCCTTCCAGCCACACTACTTTGCTCATCCAGCATATGGACCAGGGAGTCATTGCGGCTATCTTCACCTCACATTCTGTCAGCTCATTAACCAGATGGACAGCAAGGACAAACCATTGGTGATGGATTTCTGGAAGAAGTACACCATCATGCAGGCTGTCACAAACATTGATTTGTCATAGAAGGAGGTGAAATAATGTCTAGAAGCTGTGTGGAAGAAGATCTGGCCAGACCTGTGTGGAGATATGCAACCAGAAGAGCCCATCATAGTGGAGATAGTGGACCTTGTGATCACGGCTAGATTGGGAGATGGCCGGGACATAGAAGATTTGGTCCAGGCTTCAGGCTAGAGCCTGACCAATGGGGGGGGGGGGGGGGTGAGGAAGCCTAGGACCACAGTGACTCTGACATAAAGCAAAAAAATAACTTTAAAACGAGTTCCTCAACAAGCATTTGCATCAAATCAATTACATTATGGATGATGTAGTTTATGATCCAGATACTGCGAGGAGCAGAAATGCGAGACTCATCGTTCTTGGGGGTATGTTTTGCTACCAGCATCTGCCACAGAAAGAAAAGGCAGATGTCCTTGGACCAGTTTCTGACAATGAAAGCCAGGTTGGAAGATAAGCCTGAAGCGTTAACTTCTGCAACTTAAAGTAGACTGTTTTTTTTGTGTTGTTCCTTTAAAAAAAATTGAATAAAGTGTTTTTTTTCTATTTTGTTCTTATATTTGCAGTTCATTCAAAGTTCTTATAAAGTTAAACTGTTTTAGTTAAATTCTGTTGTTTTTTTCTATGTCTTTTTCTCCAATGAGTTCCCCTTTCTCTATCTTCCCTATGTTAAAGTGACCCAATTTCGCTTAACACCTCTATTGCTCCAAACCTATATATATATATGTAACACTTAAGCACTATTTTTTTATTTACTTTCTTTAATTTTATATTTGGCCGATAGGTATTGGGCTGGATTTTATCCCTTTACTTTTCTTAGCACCAGGAAAGGCTACACATGTAAAAATTGTGATAAAAATAGCCTTCTAACACCATTTAACCACTGTTTGTGTGATATATTTCTGTGAAACAACTGAAAAATAACCAAGAAGCATCAAACAAGATCAAAGGCTAATTAACTCACATGATAGCTGTAATTATGGCTTAGACTTTTAGCAGTTTTGCAATAGTGTGCAGATTAATTAATGATCCGCTAATAGTTGATATATAACTGTTTCAAATGGCATCTTAAACAAAAAATATACTTCATATTTTTAATAACACATCTATGTTACTTTGAAGCTGTTATGTAACTCCTGGTTTATTAAACAAGTTATTGGCTACTTTGTTAACACCTCATTGCTGCTTTTTAATTTCTGAGATGTTTTTATCTCTTTGTAGAGAGTCATCATATTTTTTAGCTCTAGGGATACAATCAACCCTTGAATAAAGTTGTACATGCGTGTTGAAGACATTAAATAAGCCAATACTGTATGTCTGTACATAAGCCTAGGTACAAAAGAAGATGAGGGTCACCTTTCTTGGGAACTGGCAGTCTAAGACATATTAAGATTTCCAAGGTTATTCCTTCCAATTTACAAGAAATATTAATGTCATATAATCAACAATTATTTTAAACTTTTCTTGGTTATATAAAGGATAAATATAAATGATAAAAGAGATGGAAAATTATATTTTCCCTTCTATGTATTGGTCACTTCCCCTGATATAACCTTCTCTCACATTTTTCAAACTGTAGCAATTTGTGGAACACAGTTCCTTTTCTCTGTCTCATTGCTGCACAGTACACTGTGCCATTAAAGATGTGCAGCATCTTCGACAAGATGGGTCAAGTTCTAACCTAGGAGTATAAACCGCTATAGCTTGTCAGTGTGTTTGCACAAGAGATCAACTATTTTAATTACATTGAAAAGTTGCATATAATTATGTTTACTATACTAAAGTAATGAAATTTAATCATTACAGTGGCCACAAAATAAATAAATAAAATGAAAGCCACTATTGTCCCCAGGAACCATCCTCTTTGCCCTAATCAGGTGACATAGGCCTCACTGCTCCAGACACTTAGAGCCCAATTTAATTGAGCACTTGTAAGTTACTGGAGCCCGTAAGTTAACTTGCTATTCAATTGGCGTCTTTCTGTGGGCACCAAACAGTTTACAGGGAATGGCTTTGAAAGCTCAGCGGTTGTTAAACCCGGAACTTACAGCCTCCCGAAGCCTTTGATCTTTCCCGTCCGCGAGAGTTATGAGCGATAAAATCACAAATCGCTATTCAATTGCTACAATTCCCCAAGCCCGCAAATGTTTTCATGCACGTAAACGGCAAATGTAGGAGAAAATCCTACGAGTACTAGAGAGGACCCGCAAGGGAGTTTAACCACTGTCCATAGCACTGTAAATGCTAATAAAAAATCAATACTGCACGGTAAATGATGGGGAATGCGATAAAAGACATTATAATTAATTGCACAACAGTCTCAAGCTCGCAAATCGGTAATAAGATTTTAATTTTTTAAGTGTAATTTCAAAGTTATATCAATCTCGGGAATTATTGAGTTAATACATATTTCGAGGCTGGGTCACTCTTTTGAGTGAGACCAGACTGATATTGTTCATGATCTTTCTCCCTGTGAAGGTCACAAGTGGCTGAAAGAGGTTGCTCTCTGAGTAGGTTACCAGACCTATAGGACAAACCTACTTCAGGTATTGTCTGTTCTCAGACTGAGCACCTCTAATTTTGTTGCTGTGTATGCAAATGACAATTAGGGCTTTTCCTCACCCTAAGGGTGATAGGGGAAACCAGATGTGGACTCCTTGCTTACAATGCACGGTAAATGATGGGGAATGCCATAAAAGACATTATAATTAATTGCACAACAGTCTCAAGCTCGCAAATCGGTAATAAGATTTTAATTTTTTAAGTGTAATTTCAAAGTTATATCAATCTCGGGAATTATTGAGTTAATACATATTTCGAGGCTGGGTCACTCTTTTGAGTGAGACCAGACTGATATTGTTCATGATCTTTCTCCCTGTGAAGGTCACAAGTGGCTGAAAGAGGTTGCTCTCTGAGTAGGTTACCAGACCTATAGGACAAACCTACTACAGGTATTGTCTGTTCTCAGACTGAGCACCTCTAATTTTGTTGTTGTGTATGCAAATGACCCTTAGGGCTTTTCCTCACCCTAAGGGTGATAGGGGAAACCAGATGTGGACTCCTTGCTCACAATGCCCGAGCGAGTACAGCTGCACCTCACTGACGAGGCCCAAAGAGGCCGAAAAGTGTCTGTTGTTTGCTGTTTCTCCTGTTCAAGGTAGAATTGTCTGTGGTTTTGGGGCAGGGTCACTCTTTTGAGTGAAACCAGACTGATATACTTCAGGATATTTCTCCCCGTGAAGCGCACAAGTGACCTAAAAGACCTAAAAGAGGTTGCTCTTTGAGTAGATAACTAGACCTATAGGGCAAACCTACTTCAGGTATTGTCCGTTCTCAAATTGAGCACCTCTAATTTTGTTGTTGTTAATACATATCAGGCCACCCACAGGGACTAGAACAATATTGGCATTCATTTTTATTATTTTGTATTTTGCAGTTTTGCGAGTCTGATCACGAATCAGACCCCCAAACACTAATTAATTCAGATGTAACCTCCATGTTTTACTGCCATAATGATAGTGGTCTCATTTACTATTGTCTTATCTCAATATTTTACTATCCAGCAGTTCCCTGGTGCCTAACACCCTATTATTGTATTATTATGATTGTAAAAAAAGGGGGAACAAGAATTAGCTTTATGGATGGGTACCCATCCATAAAGTTAATTCATGTTCCCTCATTTACTATTGGCTATTTCAAAATGGGTCGTTACTATGTACGAGTGCATGGTTTACGGTTTTGGCGTTCAGCCCGTAACTTGCAGACTTGTTCAATTGAATAGCACCAGAATTCTAGCAGACTTTAAGCCCGCAGCATCCCAGCAGACATACAGCCTGTATACAGGCTTCTAATTGATTCAGGCTCTTACATTTTTCTGTGTGATAAATTAGTATTTTCACAGTGTGAATAGGCGTGCAGCAGTCTTAAAGGACCACTGTAGCTTAGCAAAACGGCACATATTTGAGAAGTATACCTAAAATGTTTAGATATGTTAATCTTAATTTTAGCAGACTTTGATGTGCATGAAAGCTGCCATGTTCGTCACACTTCCTTTTCAAGGCACAGACAGGCAATTACAGAGTTTGCTATATACATAGTACGCTTGCATGCTGACGCTAATGCCCCTATGTCAGTGAGGGGAAAGATGTCCTATGCAGAAATCTTATCTGAATCCATCAATGAGTCATCATATCCCCTCCCCCATTAATCTCTTGAATAGATACAAATTTGAAGATTGATCAGTCATTGCTCCAAAACAGCAAGAAGTATGGAAGACACAAACATGGCATCCTTCAGGCACAGCCTTCATTTTACCTAAAATATTTTAATATCCTTGGCTTGCACAGCTGTGACTGTTGTTAATTTTTCACAAACTTCACAAACATATGAAGTATTTCTCAAAATTACAATGGTGCTTTGACTCTGGCCAGCTTCACGAGAGATCATTCAAAGCTCCTTGAGAAACTTTTTTTATTAGCTAAATGTGGGAAATAGGATTACAGCTTTGTGCATCATGTTTAGCCAGAGTGTCTCATCTTGGCAAGCTCCAACCTTTGAAGGACAATGAAGGCCATGAAACAGACTTTTCATAAATAATAATTATTTTTAAAAAATCAGTTACATACTACTTTAGAGCAAATAATGAAGGCAAGATGGCATCACATATATAGTTCTGATCAATATGGGTTGTAGCTAACGCTTGCGGGTTCGCATAGCTAGGCCGCCGCAACTGCGCTGGTGGATATGAGTACCATAGGCGCTCATCCCTATGACCTCGCACAACCTCTTCCCCTTCTGCTCTCCGTACCCTGTGTCTTTCTTCCCCTCCTTACTCTGTTTCTCTCTTCCTCTCCTTACCCGGTGTCTCTCTTCCCCTCCTCTTCTCCTTCCCGTGTCTCGCTTCGTCTCCTTCCCCTGTGTGTCTCTTCCCCTCCTCCTCTCTTTCCCCTGTGTCTCTCTTCCCCTCCTCCTCCTCTCCTTCCCCTGTGTCTCTCTTCCTCTCCTTCCACTGTGTGTCTCTTCCCCTCCTCCTCTCTTCCCCGTGCCTCTCTTCCCCTCCTACTCTCCTTCCCCTGTGTCTTTCTTCCCACTTTCTCCTATCCCTCATTGCCTGCTGCCTGCGACAAAAAATTACAACCCGAGCACCCAAAATTACGACTTAGGAAAAAAAAAATATACAAGGTCCTTAAAGGACCCACAAATTTTTTTTTAACCCTATCACTGATGGGGCTCTGTATAGTGCCTAAATAAACATGTCACTCATGGGGGTCAATACAGACCCCCATAATCCCTTAATTAAACCTGTCACTCATGAAGCTCAATACAGACCCTCATCAGCCCTTAATTAACCCTGTCAATCATGGGGGTCAATACAGACACCCATAAGTCCTTAATTAACCCTGTCACTGATGGGGTTCAATACAGACCCCCATAAACCTTAATTAACTCTGTCACTCATGGGGGTCAATACAGACCCCCATAAGCCCTTAATTAACCCTTTCCCTCATGGGGCTCAATACAGACCCCCATAAGCCAATAATTTACCCTCTCAGTCATGGGGGTCAATACAGACCCCCATAAGCCATTAAAGACCCCTATAAGCACTTCATTAACCCTGTCACTCATGGGGGACAATACAGACCCCATAAGACCTTAATTAACCCTGTCACTCATGGGGGTCAATACAGACTCCAATAAGCCAATAATTAACCCTCTCACTCATGGGGGTCAATACAAACCCCCATAAGCCATTAATTATCCCTGTCACTAATAGGGATCAATACAGACCCCTATAAGCCCTTCATTAACCATGTCACTCATGGGGGTCAATACAGACCCCCATAATCAATTAATTAACCCTGTCACTCATGAGGGTCAATACAGACCCCCTTAAGCCCTTAATGAAACCCTGTCACTCATGGGGGTCAATATAGACCTCCATAAGCCCTGAATTAGCCCTGTCACTCATGGGGGTCAATACAGACCCCCATAACCCCTTAAATAACACTGTCACTCATGGGGGTCAATACAGACCCCATAAGACCTTCATTAACCCTGTCACTCATGGGGGTCAATACAGAGCCCCATAATCCATTAATGAACCCTGCCACTCATAGGGATCAATACAGACCCCCATAAGCCCTTCATTAACTGTGCCAATCATGGGGGTCAATACAGAGCCCCATAATCCATTAATTAACCCTGTCACTCATGGGGGTCAATACAGACATCCATAAGCCCTTAATTAACCCTGTCACTCATGGGGTCAATACAGATCCCCATAAGCCAATAATTAACCCTGTCACTCATGGGGGTCAATACAGACCCCCATAATCCATTAATTTACTCTGTCACTCATAGTGGTCAATACAGACCCCCATAAGTCCTTTATTAATCCTGTCACTCAAGGGAGTCAATACAGACCCCCACAATCCATTAATTAACCCTGTCACTAATGGATGTCAATACAGACCCCTGTAATTCCTTAATTAACCCTGCCACTGATAGGGGTCAAGACAGACCCCATAAGCCCTTAATTAACCCTGTCACTCATAGGGGTCAATACAGACCCCCATAAGCCCTTATTTAACCCTGTTAGTCATGGGGATCAATACAGACCCTCATAAGACTCTAGTTAACCCAATCAGTCCAATAAGGGTATATAAAGACCCTTATGGGGCAGTTTCAACCCTAACATTAACCACATAAGTGCAATGACGCTCCCCAATAAACCATTAAATCTAAACTAACCCCCCTCTACACTAACCTATTAACACCTACACTACCTACCTACACTACCCCCTAATAAACCCCCCACCACACTAACTCACCAAAAATCATAAAACCTTAGTCACAGAAAATAAAAAATCTACATTACAGTAAATAAAAAAACCTAATTCACAAAAAATAAAGGAACACTACAGAAAATAAAAAAAATCTACATTACAACCCCCTCCCACTACAGAAAAAAAAAAATGACACTCCTGAAATGGAAATACATACGGAATACATCGAGTACATTACAATACAAATACAATAAAATACAATACCCCCTATCTAAAATATATTAGATATACTATCTAAAATACACACATACCCCCCTATGTATGTAAAATACACCCCCCTATGTAATATACAATAAATCCAATCTCCATATGCAAACCCTAATTCTAACCTAAAATTAAATAATTAAGACCACTTACCTTTGCAGATGTCCCTTCAGATCACCAACCTAGGGAAGAAAAAAAAAAAAAAAAAAAATTTACATACAATAAATAAGCATTCTAAATATTCTAAATATTCTACTCACTTTTCCAGCATGTCCCCATCCTTCTTATTTATTTCTCCGGCGCACCCCCTGTTAAATATAAACATTACATTACTACAATATACACACACACAAAATTAAGTAAAACAAAAATAATATACATTGAACTTACCTCCCCGTGATGTCCCCAGCCTCCTCCTCTTCTGCATATTTGTATATACTCATTTGTACATACATAGTTACATGAAGAGATGAGGGTACTGCTCTATGGAGAGTTTACAATCTCAGAGGTAAAGAACATGAGGTTAGGGGACTGATTAATAGTTTCATAAAGTTGGGGAAGTATGCAAACCAGACTGGATAATCTAGTATAAAAGTAATGGATGGTCTAGTTAAGGAGGAAGGTGGTAAGCTCCTGTGAACAGGTGGGTTTTCAGAGAACGTGAACCTGAATATTTAAAGAGGAGGGGATAGCCTTACAGAGCTAGGTAGAAAATTCCAAAGAATTGGGGTTGATCTTGAGAAGTTCTGCAGGTGAGCATGTGAGGAGATAATGATGGAAAATTTAAATCACAAATCTTGGGAAGAGCGTTATTCCATTATGGTAATAAACCAGGGAAAATGTTGAAAAATGAAAATGAAAAATAACAGGATATGTGCTATCCATCAGGAACAAGATATAATTTCAACTCCAAAAGGTATAGGAGAGGTGTTTGCAAAGTATTACGAAAGATTATACAATTTGGAACACGGTAGAACTGAAGAAGGTCCAGAAGTAGCCAGAGTTTCTTGAAAAATGTAAAACTCCCAAGGATCTCGGATCAGGGCTTGGAAACATTAAATAGAGTAATTAAACTAGAGGAAATTGCTATGGCAGTAAACAATTTTAAATCATATTCAGTGCTGCGACCAGAAGGTTTTAGAAATCAATTTTATAAGACACGTTTACCCAATATTATAGAACCGTTGAGGTACATGTTTAATGAAATTAAAGAAACAGGGATAATCATTATAACGATACTTAACACGGAACAGGACCCAATGCTTTGTAGTAATTATAGGCCC
This sequence comes from Discoglossus pictus, assembly GCA_027410445.1. Taxonomy (NCBI): domain Eukaryota; kingdom Metazoa; phylum Chordata; class Amphibia; order Anura; family Alytidae; genus Discoglossus; species Discoglossus pictus. Next base: position 101,023,906 of record CM050164.1, on the reverse strand, counting down.
ATCTCCCTATTGAATTCATATGTAAAAATGTACGCAATTTTTTTATTTGGTAATTAAGAAATTAATTTCCCCGGATCAGACGGGCTTTGTAGTGTGGAGGCAGTTAGGGTAAATTGTAGGAAGTTGTTGAATTTGATCTCTGTTTCAGGGTCTGGGACAGTTTTCCTCTCTCTTGACACGGAAAAGGCGTTTGACCAACGGAGCTGGAGATATATGTATCAAACTTTAGACAAATTTGGCTTTGGGGAATTTGGTAGGAGATAATTAATGAAAAAAGGGCCAATATAATGGACAGTTATCCTATCAGGAGTAAATTATGAGTGTGTAGGCTCATAAGAGCTGCTACTAAGAACAAAAGGATTATCAAATGCCAAAAGTAGGGCACCAAAGTTATAATTAAGTAAATCTTTATGATCACATTTAAAATATAACAGAGGCACACATGAATACAATTAACACTATATGAAGATTTTGTCACTCCTATTGTAATATGTCAGGGATACACTTAACAAAGTGGAGCTTATACCCAGCACTATATTTATAAAACAAATAGCTGCTCCCAAGTTAATAGCCCCAAAATCCAATGATGTAAATGTCCCTCCAGTCTAATATACAGCAATGAGGAAGGGTATTACAAATGTATAGTGTACTTTAATCTTTATTTATGTTACAATATCACTCTCAGTCAGTGTGGGAGAGTTATTGTGGGCTACTAATGGACAAGCCAAATTAACTCAAACCGGTCCACAGATTTCAAATCAGAAGTTCTGCCATATTGACTCCTATTCCATTATACCCATAAGATGCAGAGATAGGTCTAAACTCTTAGCTATCTTCAATATTGTATCATCATACATCAAAGAAAAAGCGTCTAAGTTTGTATAAGTAAATTTCAAAGATGACCGGCTAAGTTTATATAAGTGAATTTCAAAGATGACCTACTGCATCTACTCTCTTTATGCTAAACTATTGTCCCTCTGGGTAACTTGTAATACATAAGGTTCCTCCAAGACATACTAAGTCGCTATTCCCAAGTAGTAGCAGTATCAGGTATCAAGCTGCGTTCATTCGCGCGCACCGAGTTACATCACCGGCGCGCCCGGCTAAACTACGGAAAGCGCTAGGGGACAGAAACAAACAACTCTAACGCACGTTTCACTCGTTTTTCGTTTCTACAGAGAAGTAGAGTGATATTGGAACATAAATAAAGATTAAAGTACCCTATATATTTGTAATACCATTCCTCATTGCTCTATATTAGACTGGAGGGACATTGACATCATTAGATTTTGGGGCTATTAACTTGGGAGCAGCTATTTGATTTCTAAATATAGTGCTGGGTATTAGCTCCACTTTGTTAAATGTATCCCTGACATACTACAATAGGAGTGACAGAATCTTCATATAGTGTTGATTTTATTAATGTGTGCCTCTGTTATATTTTAAATGTGATAATAAAGATTTACTTAATTTTAACTTTTTTGTCATACTTTTGGCATTTGATAATCCTTTCATTCTTAGTGGTAGCTCTTATTATCTCTTGCCCTTTGGACATTTTAGGACTTAGGATTTCTGGTGGACTATTTTGAGAGGTGGCCCTTATTTTTGTATTAATAGGCCCTAGTCCAGCCTTGGGAAATTGGAAAACATTATTATTTGGTTAATGACTGATAGTGCTCCGATCTCAACAATTGGCCCATTTCCTATCTTGTGGTACACATATGAATCATTACCTTTTGTTCTATATAATAATTTGGTAGGAGAGCGATAGGTACCTTATATTCAAAGCGAACGGCTTCGGTGATGGGGCCAGGGTACATTTCTAGAGCCTTCCCCATTTCCAGTGGAACACAACAGGGATGCCCATTATCACCGCTATTGTCACCCTTATGATTGAACCTCTGGCCGAAGCAATAAGGGTCTCGGTAGAAATTACGGGATTGACATGTGTATGTGACGTCACATGAACACGGGGTCAAGGAGCGGAGGCCGGAGCACAAGCAGGTAAGTGAGGGTAGAGGGGGGAGGTATTTAGGGGGGTTTAGGTTGAGGAGGGGGGTTGGGGGGGTTTAGGTTGAGGAGGGGGGTTGAGGAGGGGGGTTGGGGTTGAGGGGGATTGAGGGGGGAGGTTTAGGGGGGTTGAGGTTGAGGAGGTGGGTTGGGGTTGAGGGGGGTTCAGGTGGAGGAGGGTGGTTGAGGAGGGGGTTGAGGAGGAAGGTTGAGGAGAGGGTTGAGGATGGGGGGTTGAGGAGGGAGGTTGAGGATGAGGAGGGAGGATGAGAAGGGAGGTTGAGGATGAGGAGGGAGGTTGAGGATGAGGAGGAGGGGTTGAGGAGGGGGTTTGAGGATGGGGGTTGAGGAGAGAGGATGATGATGGGGGTTGAGGAGGGGGTTGAGGATGAGGATGGAGGGGTTGAGGATGAGGATGGGGGGTTGAGGAGGGAGGATGAGGATGGGGGGCTTGAGGAGGGGGTTGAGGATGGGGGGGTTGAGAAGGGAGGTTGAGGAAGGGGTTGAGAAAGGGGGTTGAGGAGGGAGGTTGAGGATGAGGAGGGAGGTTGAGGATGAGAAGGAGGAGTTGAGGAGAGGGGTTGAGGATGGGGGGTTGAGGAGGGAGGATGAGGAGGGAGGTTGAGGAGGGGGTTGAGGATGAGGAGGGAGGTTGAGGAGGGGGTTGAGGATGAGAAGGGAGGTTGAGGATGAGGAGGGAGGTTGAGGATGAGGAGGGAGGTTGAGGATGAGGAGGGAGGTTGAGGATGAGGGGTTTAGGAGGGGGGTTGAGGATGGGGGGTTGAGGAGAGAGGATGAGGATGGGGATTGAGGAGGGGGTTGAGGATGAGGATGGGGGCTTGAGGAGGGGGTTGAGGATGGGGGGTTGAGGAGGGAGGTTGAGGAAGGGGTTGAGGATGGGGGCTTTGAGGAGGGAGGTTGAGGATGAGGAGGGAGGTTGAGGAGGAGGGGTTGAGGAGGGGGGTTGAGGTTGAGGAGGGGGGTTGAGAATGGGGGGTTGAGGAGAGAGGATGGGGATGGGGGGTTGAGGAGGGGGGTTGAGGATGGGGTTGAGGATGAGGAAGGAGGTTGAGGGGGCTGAGGATGAGGAGGGAGGTTGAGGATGAGGAGGGAGGTTGAGGATGAGGAGGGAGGTTGAGGAGGGAGGTTGAGGATGAGGAGGGAGGTTGAGGATGAGGAGGGAGGTTGAGGATGAGGAGGGAGGTTAAGGATGAGGATGGAGGTTGAGGAGTGGGGTTGAGGAGGGTGATAAGGGAGAGGTTGGAAGAGACACAGGGAAGGGAGAGGGGAGAAGAGACACAGGGAAGGGAGAGGGGAGAAGAGACACGGAGAGAGAGGGGGACACAGAGGGCACAAGAGGGACACAGGGGGCAGCACATTTCCCACCCTCGGCTTATACTCGAGTCACTCATTTTACCCAGTATTTTGTGGTAAATAAGGTGTCTCGGCTTATACTCAGGTTGGCTTATACTCGAGTATATACGGTAAAGGGTTTACCAATAAAATCACACATTCAGGAATAGAATTTAACTCAAATCTTAGAGAAATTTTTTATAATAACTATAATAGATTATATCAAACGCTTAATGCTTTAATATTTTCATTGGAGGATAAGAAAGCCTCTTTTGCGGGTAGGATTGCCATAACCAAAATGTCTTTACTGCCAGAGATAAATTATCTTTTTCGAATAATGTATTAACCAAATTGCAGCTATTAAGTGACGAATACATACACCAAGACAAGCCAGTTAGAGTCAAGAGAGATATTATTTTTAGACAATCTGAAAAATGAGGCTTTGGTTATCCAAACCTGTAATTATATTATGAAGCAACAATTATGTCTCATATTGTTAGATGGTTTGACCGGATTCATAGTAATGCATGGAGTCAGCTGGAAAATGATATGACCAAAGGGAATACAAGGAGCAACAGTGATAGGTGATCTATTACGGGTTTAGAAGATTATTAAAAATAAATATGCTCTGATGTCCTTTCCAAGCACTATAATGGTAAATGAGTCATAGGATACTACAATTAATCTTTGGTCAACATGGTGTGTAACAAAGCTACAGGATTTATATATAGAGGATCTATTGGCTCTGTTTTAACAATTAACAAAAAAGTACAGTCTCCCTAAGAGATTTTGGTTGGACTATATCAAAATACAAATGTTCCTAAATAAAAAGAAATGTAATGTTAGTCCTTTGCCAGTGGTTAAACCTATGGAGGCTTTGATGAAGTCTAAAGATAGGAGCCATTTGATATCTAAATGCTTCACTATCTTGAGACATTCTTTTGATCAAAAAAAAATAATTCAACAATGGAGGCTTGGGAAAAAGACCTAGGGTGTGTTTGGCCCTCAGAGAGATGGTATACAGCATTGGGTAACACCAAGAAGTTCATAAAGAATGTTGTTTATAGGGAGGTATTTTCCAAGGTCTTAAATAAATGGTATATTGAACCCGCAAACATTGGTCAATTCACTTGTGATGGTAAAAGTATACAATGTTGGAGAAACTGTGGGCAGGTAGGGACTTATCTCCACGTATGGTGGGAATGTACCATGGTTCAGGACTATTGGCATATGTGTTCTGGTCAAAATTCTAGACTTCTGAAAGAAAAGGTAATTTTGAAAGCTGAGAACATTATATTACATATTTTCCCTGTGGAAATGTCTTTAGAAATCCAAGCATTTATCATTCAGATTTTGATAGTATCTACTCTAAATGGTTAACAGTGAGAGGTTGGAAGCAAGAAAAAGTTCCAACTTGGACAGAGATAATTAATATAATTTCTCGGAATCGCCAATTTGACAAGTATTTATTGGCAGTGAATATTACTAAAACTATTAACTATTAACTTGAAATTCTGTTCCTGATCTCATATTGGCCCCTGTTCTTTGTCTCCACTCTAGTCCTGGCCCCCCGAGTGGCACACAGGCCATCAGTGTTTATTGTCAAATTGTTTGTTTTTGGTAATGTTTGATATATTTTTTGTGTTTTGTTAGTATGATTCATTTGATAATTTGAGAGCAAATTTTGAAGGGAAAAGAAAAATGCTTTTCTTGTCTTAATTATATATGAGAAATATTTAAATATGTTTGAATGCTATGGAAATTACAACATTTGTGATATGTTGTATACATTTCTACTTTCATAAATAAAAAAAATAAAAAAAATAAAATCTTGGGAAGAGCGGAGAGGGTTGTTTGGAGTGTATTTGAAGACAAGAGTTGAGATGTAGAGAGGTGAGGTGTTGTTAAGGGCTTTGTAAGTGAGGCTAAGCATTTTGAAAGTTTTTCTAGGGGAAATGGGGAGCAAATGTAGAGACTGGCAGAGGGGTGGAGCAGATGATGAGTGCTGGGTGAGGTGGAGAAGTCTGATTGAAGCATTTAGGATGGACTAGAGTGGGGATAGGTGGTTTAGTGAATGCTAATTAAAAATAGGATAGAGTTGCAAAAGTCAAAGTGTGACATTTTAAGAGTGTGGATTAGTGGCATAGTATTGTCTTCGGTGAGGAAGGGACACATTTTGGAGATGTACCATGATTTGGATGCTGATTTTGTCAAGATATGGGTTCTTGAACAGGGAGCAGACATCAGAATATTAGCAGCCTTTCATCAATCAGACAGCTACAAACAGATGTAAATCTGAGTATCCAGGAAAATAACTTAGTTCTACCACCTATGTCTTAACCAGACGATTCTTTACCGAACAAGGTACAGCATATTTATATGGAAAATGCAATGCTAACTTAATATTTCAACAACAAAAAATTCAACAGTGGTGCCATTACACAATAATACTTGATAAGCTAATTAAGGTCACTAGATCAGACATGGTTAACATTAATATAATTACTGTAGCAAGGAGTTTCTCACAAATATAATGCACCCAGTGTTACAGTACGGTGAAACAACCAACTCTATAGTACGGTGATAATACCCAGAGCTGAACATGGTACCACTATTACAGTTCATATCTTAGCCTAGAGGTCCAGTGCAAAGAGAATATTTCACACAGCCCTGACTGGCATGGTAGTTCCTGACATGATTGAATGTGGTGGATGAAGGAGAGGTCGGAGTCTAGTGTGACACCAAGACATCTGACTTGAGACGTGTGGCGGTTGTCTTGTCTACAGTAAAATAAATATAAGTTATAGGGTTTGGGGTGGAAGTGGGAATTAGTAACAGTTCAGTCTTGGAGAGGTTAATTATGAGATGCCGGGAGGCCATCCAGGAGGATTTGTGTGTCTTCAGCAAAGAGCTGATGAAATTTTCAAGAGACGAGGCACACCGAGAGGAAAACAATGGAACTAACAATGAGCCATGGGGAAATCCAGTAGAAAAGGGTAGTGGAAAGGAGGAGGTGCTGCGTTAGGATGCAGTGAAGGAATGGTTCAAGACTCAAATCATGAGAGGGTTATGCCACAAAGACCTATGGAATTGAGTGTGAGCAGGAGTTGTGGATGGTCAAATGTTTTATGTCTATACTGAGGAAAGGTAGTTGAAATAATCCCTAAATGACAGATAAATGGATAAGGCACAAACAACACAAAAACACTCATATGAGATGAAACCCTGAGTTTGAAGAACTCAGCGCTGCAGAGAGAGTGGAGGCAGCATCTGACATCATCAGGTAAATGCATATAGGGGGAATCAACAAAACATAATATAGAAAACATATATACACATATAGACATATGTGTATATATGTTTGGTCTGGGCCTGCATGAGTGCTGCCGGCACTGGGGAGCTACAGTTCATTAAAGGAACCATGAATGTCAACATGTACTGTGACATACTGAAGCAGAGCATGATCCCTTCCCTTCGGAGACTGGACCGCAGTGTAGTATTCCAACATGATAACAACTTTGGGGTGTACTCACTTTTGTTGCCAACGGTTTAGACATTAATGGCTGTGTGTTGAGTTATTTTGAGGGGACAGCAAATTTACAGTGTTATACAGGCTGTACACTTACTACTTTACATGTCATTTCGACAGTGTTGTCACATGAAAATATATAATAAAATATGTACAAAAATGTGAGGGGTGTACTCACTTTTGTGAGACACTGTATATATATATATATATATATATATATTTCTTGTTGCTCTTATATTCTAATTTGTGCCTCGTATTACTTTACTGGGGGGGATCAGAGAGTATAAATGCAAGATGACATTAAGGCTCCTATGTAGGACATAGCAAAGATAAACAAGCCACATGCAATGCTAATTACCACATGAAGGCATCCAATTAATCGTTGCAAAGTTCAGATTAGTATAGACATACAGCGACAACCACAATGGATTTAACATGAAGTAATCAATGTAGAACATGGTGGACAACACAAAATATAGCTATATCTCATGCTCATTGAAAAGTAACTATAAACACCACTGATGTTACATAGTTACATAGTAATTGAGGTTGAAAAAATACTTTTAGCTCATCAAGTTCAACCATTTAAGTTCTCCTCTGATCTGCAATATGTAAGGCAACAAAGTTCTATTAACATTGATAGCCACATGAAATATTGTCACATGTATCACAATAGGTATGCTTCTGTGAACCTAAACCCATAATACCACACATTCCTAATGTTAAAGATATCAAACTCAGTGGTTATATCTAATAACTTAATAAACAGAGAACAGACATATATCAACCAGCAGATTTCAAACCAATTAGGTGAGCATAGGTTAAGAAAGGGATGCACTAAACATGTATACAACAAATAACCTGCTATTATATTTGTAAAAAATCATGATTATATGATTATAACTTAAAGAGTACATTCTAGATCTAACATTGTGTACCAAATATATTGTGTGAAGCAACTTACAGATATATAACTCACTGTCACAAGAACAGCTATAGTCATTTTCCATGTATAATATATCTGTTATGCAATCTGATATCTAGTATGTGCTCCTCATTTGATCATTATGCATGCTTGGTCAATATAGATTCATAAACCAAGAATATTGTGTCAAAGTTACATTTAAAATCATATTACAAACCTATGTTAACGTGCGTTAATCATAATATTATTTACAACATCATCATAGAAGGATGTCTGTTATCGGTTAACAAATGTTTTGTTCTGCATAAATAGAGTTTATTGAAAGGCTGGGATACATTGGTGTGTTAATAACATCGACCTACTTGTATATTTAAAGAGCCACTTAATTCAGTTCAATTTTGTTGATTAATTCAATTAATTAAATCCCTGTTTAAGTGTGTCACTGGCAAGACCCCAGACAAACCACAGCAACAGCTCTGTGTAATGATCATAAGCAAAAAAGAGTTAACCCTTCACTAATTACACTTACTGTGCAGAGAAGGAATGCTGGAATCCCCTAAATATGATACTTGTGGGTTAAATGTTTGCTGCTGCATTCCTGCATGCAGAGAAAAACGTATAATTCTTTGTATTCACGGTGCCTTCACTCCACAATGTTGGCATATGTTATTAATCATGGAACTGTCAGTGTGTTTGTAAACAGACCTAAGACCTTAGTTTTTTTTTTTAGGTGTTATTAGTGTAATTTAGAAGCAAAAATAGATCATTTTAACATACAATATTGTGCTCTTTTACACCATGAAGAGCACCTACAGTGAGGTAAATTGCCCTTTAACGAATAAGAAATAAAAATTAAAAAAAAAAAATTTCATTAAAGATGCAAAACCATAATGTTACAAATAGGCTTATTGGCCTCTGGCACATAAACTTACAATTGAATGACATCAGTGATAATTCCTAGCAAATACAAACTCCTTACAATAGGAATAAATCTAACCATCAATAATACAGACATTGTTAAGTCAGGTATACATTAACGCACAGAGATCATATGATTATCAAATGTTATTTGCTGATATACTGTTAATATCTAATTTCATCTCCACGGACATCAGATGTTAGCTATGAGGAGGAGGAGGAACATGAACAGTATGAGCTAACATATCAGAAGGAGGATGAGCTGGCATATGGGGAGGAGGATCAGGATACCTTAATGTGGTAAGTAGGCGAACCATCTACAACCAGGGTAGAATTTAACTCCATTGGCCCCCTCCTCCCACAGACAGATCCCCATTCTGGTACATCAGACTGACTTGTGGCCCACAGCACCTCCAATGCCACCACCATCAGCTGCCCCAACAACTCCTCCACAACACAGATGCCATTACCATGTCTTCAACCGGCCATGTGAAGGCAACCTGTAGTTCCCCCACCATAAAACCAACCAACCATGCTTCTACCAATGCCACCACCACAATCACCAAAGCCATTACCCCTGCACATGTCAGCACTTTACCGCTACAGGCATCTGGTCAGCAAGTGAAGCAGGCACAACCTGCAGATGGGCACCTACATGCAGAGGTTCCTATAGGCACAGGAGAACCAAACTTCTCTCTTAAAGATCCCAATCAACCTGCAACAATGACCCCTACATTCTGCCTCCACTACTCCCAAAGAACAATTGCCATGACATCAATTTCCACATGGGCCTGGACCACCTCCACAGCAGCATATACCCTCTTATGGGAGAGGCTGTGGTGGCACAGGAGAGGGGCTGTCAGTAGGAAGAGGAGGACATAGGGGCTGTTTCTCATTTAATCTTTCTCAAATTAATTCCTCATTGAAAATCTATTGATCAAAATGTTAACTTAGACATGCTTGCCTACAGAGAGAAGTTGATCATGGCTTATGTCATTGTCCACATTTCACAAATTTATGGTCACAGATGAATGCAGTTGAGAAGAGATGATGCAGTCTCTATTTATTCTTTTTGTTCCTATCAATCTGTTATTGTTGTTTTATTTTAGGGAATTTCAGATCCATTAAGGCAGTCTGTTCATCTGCAAGCAGTGCCTAATAATTCACAACCTTGTAAAATTGCGATTTGGCCAATTAAATAGGGCTCTATATAAGCACAGAGCATATTTTATTTACAGAAGTTTTTAGTTAGTGAACTTCTATCCAAAAGCAAGGTCTTCACTAACTAAAAACTTCTGTAAAAAACATATACCCTGTGCTTATATATATTCAATTGGCCGAATTACAACTTAATAAGGCTTTAAGTAAGCTATATACAATGGCTATAATATAGCTATGACATACATCAATTCTGCAGAAAGATCTCACATACCATAAATAAACACATATATCATGTTTTTGCCACCATGATTGATGTTAAGTTTAATAAGTACCAATGCACATATGGCCAATGGAATGTCACACATACCTTCCAATCAGACATTCAAAATAGCTCTGAGTACTCTTATCGGATCCAGATCCATGCTGACAATGTTGTTTGGGCTGTGGCTTTTAATAGGCTATACATTACACCATCTGTTGTAGTACATGTGGCTTTCGTTACTTCTTTTAACCTCTTTTGCACTGGAGTCATTGTTACCATTGCAGTTGATGTTTATGACGTATTATTAACAATAGTCACAGATGTTTGCAGACTTACACATTGTACTAGCCTATTATATGTTTAGCATGCAACATATGGACCTCTGAGATTGTTTGACATATTATCCTGTTTTGTCTTATCTTTTTTTCTGCCTTCATGGGTGGTCTACACGTAAGCTTTTTTAACAATTTCAGCACATGTAAGGACTTAAGTTCACTCCTTATTTTACGTCTAACAATGGGATCTGGGATTGAAATCTGCTTGAGTAAAATTTCATTGGGTCAGCTACAACTGGATTACAAGTTTATGACATTTTATACCATCAAGAGAGTATTTCTCATACCATTGGTATTTCTCTTAATTGGAATAGCTACCTGGTGATTTATGACTAAATTTGATCAATTTCAAGATTGGAATGGAGCTCTTGGTTTAGGAGTTGTTCACTTATTTTGAAGTAACATCATATAATCTCGTTAATGCTACCAAAACACTTTGAATAGAGGGTAAGCTTTCATTTATTGACTTATTTTAACTCTGATTTGGGTCCACATTTGTTATTATAATGTTACATTATTATTATATTACTTAAAGTAAAGAGAGTTTTAAAACTCATCCATGTAAATACAACACTGAGATAAAATATATTAAAGTATAAAGTGCAAGATCTTTCATACATTGTAGCATGATTTCAAATGAGGTATAAATAAGGGAATTTCACACACCATTTAGTCCCTGGTTTGTGAAAAAAAATATCTTTCTGTATTTTAGATTTTTCTGATTGTGGAAAGTGAAAGTAACCAAAGAGCATAGTTAATTAAATAAGATTAACGGCTAATTAACTCATATGATAGCTGGGAAAAAAACTATTATTACTTTGTCCAAATGCTTTAATAGTGTGAAGATTGCCTAATGATGCTCTAATAATGGATTATGTAAACTCTTTCAAATGGCATCTGCAAAATAAGCAAAATATTGTCTCAATAAAGTTCTTTGTGGTATCCCAAACATGCCCTGATAATTTCACATTTTATTATTTTATATATATTTACTACATTTATCTCTTACTTCTGGATAGTTTCCAGAGCTCACAATGACGTAAATAAAAACAATAAAAAAATCCCGGATTGGAAAATAAAAGTTAAAATATAGGCTAATTTTATGAGATAAATTACCACAAAGTTGTTTCACTAAACTCACAATGGAGGGGTAATATTATCTGCCACTGTAGATATGTGTGTTTATATTAATAAAAGCTATCCAGCTTCTTGGTTTTAGTCCTTGTTTTCCCTGTCTTCCCTTTGTGGGTAATTAACTATATAATTTACTTCCCACCTATACCTATACTCTGATACACCAGCAATATCTATAAGATTAACAATATCTAAAATGAAATTGTTATAGCAAATTACTAGCTTTTAGCCAACGATTGTCTGCAAGCATAGATTTTTATACTTTGCTCTCTGATTCTTCCTTTGTCAGGGAATTATTGAACTATCCAGTTGTTTGACTACTATGAAATAAACTACTATGCTGTATAGAGCATTTTACTCACTCCATCGGTTTCAAGTTATTTCGTTATTCAGTAAATTTTGCTGCTCTGGGAACAGATGTAACCATTAATCCAGTACGTTTGTATCTGAATAAGGCTAAATGCTTGCGATAAAAATAATGCTAAATCGCATGTGGATCTATAAATCCACAAATGTGGTTAAGCATGCTTTTAGTTATTATCAGCTAAAGCCAACTGATATAACGCAATTAAGGAATATATATATTTATGCAAACTCACTGCAACTAAGGAAAAGGATGTGGCGCTAATCTTCGTATGGATGTGGGACAGATTTGCTTCCGAGTTGGGAATCTCTGTATGGATGTGGGACAGACCTGCTTCGGGGTAGGGAATCTTCCCTAATGCTGCATAAAAATCACCCCTCAGTTTAACCAACATTCATCCATATTGGGTAAGGACAGGGAAGGTTTGCACACATACAACACACAGCTCTCAAGCACTACAGTGGATACTGACGCCAGCGTGCGTACGCTACGTCATCAGAGCTATTATTAAAAAATTATGGAATGCTTCATGTGACACAAAAAATATGGAAAGCTTCATGGCACAATCCATTCTGCGTTGGGCTTGAAAAGGCCAAGAGGATCAATCCTACCCACAAGTTCTATAGTTTCCTTATCCCTACCACAGGATAGCTTAACTGGAAGCTAGGACAAGTTGCAGAATTTCCTGACCAATTTGCGGTTTCAGGGCTAAGTTGCAGATTTCTTAGGATAAGTTTATGGGTTCCAGTACAAGTTGCCAAACTTAATTTCTGATTAAAAAAATAAATAAATAAATGTCTTCCTTCTAAATGAAAGACACAATGCATATGTGTCCCAAACAGAGCATAAACTTTATTTTTCAGGTCACATTGTTATATCATGAGTGCACCAATCACAAATGTACATGAACTGGGTACCCATATAGGAAAGAATCTCTTTGGGGAATTCTACCCGAGAGAATACAAACATTAAGGCTTCCACTATGGAGCACTTACTTCTCTTATTATCCTACATAACCCTGTATGGTCTTTTGAGTCAAAAATATTTTTAAAGTTATCTAATGAATTTGCTGTCACAATCTACTTTGATAGAGAGACCCACATTCTAACTGCCTAACTGGGATATTGACCTTGTATGCATTTATATAAAGTAATCACATTCCCTCTTAAGTGCCTTTTTTCCAAAGAAAATATGTTTTATTTGGTTGGTCTTTCTTCATAGCTTAGTGCTTCCCTTCCACTCATTTTGTTGCGTTTCTCTGTATATTTTCCAGCTCTAACATACCATTTGTTTAATTGGTGCCTAAAATTGTACTCTATATTCTGAATTAAGCCATACTAGGGATTTATATGTTGGCACAATAAAATGTATATTTAATTACTTTGCACAACTTAACTTACATCAGCAAGTATGGAGACATTATTTTCCAGTGTTACTTCTAAATCATTAATACATATGTTAAAAAGGAGAGGACTTAGTACTGAACACTGGGGAAACCCACTTACTCCATAAGTCAAGTCTGAATATGTTCCATTAATAACAAACCTTTGTTTCCTGTCCTGTGCATATATTTTCTGCAATTTCAGTATTTCTTGCTTTGTACAGCAGCTGCCCATGTGACATTGTATCAAAATAATTAGCAAAATCCATCCCCAAAAAATGCATCTACTGAGTTGCCTTTGTTCCTACCTACCTCCTCATATAAAGTTATTAGATTTTTTTGACATGACTTCCCTCATAAATCCATGTTGACTCTTACTTATTACCTTATTTACATGTATATATTCCTGTATACTATCCCTTAGCTACACTTCTAAGAGCTTCCCCACTACAGAGGTATGGCCTACAGGTCTGTAGTACCCTGAATTTGGCTCTTGGTCCCTTCTTAATTATATCACATATGCTTTTATATAGTCATCTGAAATTGAGCCAGAGGAAAGTGACTCTTGAAAATTAGATAAATGGTTTTGCTATGACAGTAATAACCCATTTCCCTTAGTACTCTTTGATGTATTCCATCAGGACCTGGGGTATTATTAACATTTATTTTTCATCCTTCTTTTGTATTTGTTCCTGCATTAACCAATTATTTGGTGAAGGTAGCACATTCCTGTTTTGTTGCAGTGTCCTAACCAGTGGTACATCCTTTCTGTAGCAACTTTAATAATATGGGATAAAGCGCAAAAACCAAGACAACCGTGCTAACTATATTACAAAAAAATTATTAAGAACAGCTGCATAACTAGGTAGCCACAAGGTGAATACATATCAACCCGGTTATTTAGAGATTTTTTTTATTTTCCTTTATATTATCCCTTGTGTATACAGAAGAAAATAATGTATTAAGCTCATCTGCCTTTTCCTGGTCTCTATTTATTTTTCAGCCTGTTTCACTTTTTAAGGTTGCAATATCTTCTTTATTAGCCTTATTTCCATTAATATATTTAGAAATGTTTTAGGGTTAGGCAAATTTGTCTTTGCAATTAACTTTTCAGTTATTATTTTTACTTATCAAATACATTTTTGCAAGACTTGTTATATTCCTTGAACACATATAAAACTGCTATTGTTCCCTCTTTCCTGTATAATTTAAATGCCTGCTTTTTACTCAGTATAAGGATTTTTAAAGCATTGTAAAGCCACATGGGTTATGCTCTAATTCATTTATTTTTATTTTGCATAGTATGAGCTCATATGTATCTATATTTAGTAAAGGGTTAAATGTTGTCCATTTATTTTCTATATTTTTATCTGTTAGTTCTTTGTCCTGGGATATTCACTTTATTGTTGCCCTTGGACAATTGCAACTTGCAATTTTAAAATTAAGAGCTTTGTTGGTCCCTTAAGCAGAGTAGTTGTTGCAGACAGAACCCCTGCCAGACAGAAACAGTAGTATCAGCAGTGAAACTGAAAAAAAGATATCCTGCAGTATAGCAAAGCCTAATCGTAAAACTGACACTTTGGTGTTTTAAGGTCTCATTGTACAGCCACATGGGTTATGTGGTTTTAACGGTCTCACTTGACATGAATTGGCTGAGCCCCATCAGCTGCTAGTGACTAGGGGGCTAAATTATGACACATAGGAGCAGACCCATCTTTCATAGATCTCCCTTTTGGCCTATTTAATTTGGGAGTAAATATTGGCTGTGGATTGACATGAATAAGAACCAGGGTCCTTTTTGGCCTACCAAAACAGGAACTTCTGACACCTCCAAATGAACTGTCCAGTCATGAGAATGATATTTCCCATTTACTGATAATAGGTTAATACCATCGTCCACTAGCTTTGACATTGGTTCCCCATATGTACCAAGGCCACTTAGTAATTTCCAGCACCTCCCAATAATTTGACCCTATCCACAAAATGCCAAGGTACAGCACTGTGGGGCAGCAAACTGTTTGAGTTGCTGGGATCTGGGTGATAAATCACCCTGTCCACCTTCCTAATTATCAAGTCTGCTGTCACTAAAACCTGCCTGTTACTGTCTAATCTGCCTTCCTTCTCCTCAAGTAGAACTGTTCTCCTTGCAGAGGGCGCAGCTCTATTTGACATTGTCATTCCTAAGTGGACACCCCAACAGTTCACTCTAGCTGGTAAACTTGCTGGTGGTTGCCAACTCAGAACTGGACTATTCCTTCAGCTTCCCCTTGTAACTCTAACCTAGCTACCTCAGCTCCACCCATGATGCAAGGCTCAGTGAGCAGCACCACATATCTTTCTAGATTAGCAATATTTCCAAGTGCTGGACCTTGAAACAGCTATTCTAGCAGTGCAAACAAGTGACACTATTAACACTGGGGTTGAGGTTGTCACTAAACTGACTAATAAATACAAGTGAAAAGCAATACAAAGTAAATATATTTGTATAAAGTGTTGTTCGATAGTGTAATCTACAAACAAATATCCTTATTTACTGTTTAAATTAGGTTCTGCCTACTCACCTGCACACCGATTACTTTAGACTTAATGTTGTTGTTCAGTCATGTATGACTCTCAGTGATCCTAAAGTATACTTACAGCAAGGAAAATGCAATACACCCGTTCCCCTCCTTAAACCAACTGCAAGGCAAACACTGAAGGCTGTGCTTAAAAGGAGGTTGGTTGTTGTAGTCAAAAAGTAAGAGAATCGGTAGTGTTTATTTAGCAAAGTTTTCATTTTAAGTCATGTTGCACCTCAGTGTGTCTCCCTGCATGTTTCTGAGACTCCAGGCTACAATATTTCTCCTTGTTCCCCAAATACCTCTCAAATCCATAATGCATCTGCATGCTGTGCTTCCATGATCTGTTTTGTAATTCTGTGAATCTTCCTTCTTCTCCAGGGAACACCAATAATATAGCTACCTCATTGAAACAGAATTTGAGGTTCTGCTTCTGTTCATTGCAAGTTGATAATATCAAACACTAGAGCATTGAAGTTACATTTACTCCTTTCCACAACCTTGTATGCGTAGTTACTGTTCCTAACAATCTGCAACTATATCTTGCTGTTAGTGATGTCGCGAACATCAAATTTGCAGTTCGCGAACAGCGGACGCGAACTTCCATCAAATGTTTGCGAACAGGCGAACCTGGCAAACCTCCATAGACTTCAATGGGCAGGAAAATTTCAAAACCCACAGGGACTCTTTCTGGCCACAATAGTGATGGGAAAGTTGTTTCAAGGGAACTAACACCTGGACTGTGGCATGCCGGAGGGGGATCCTTGGCAAAACTCCCACGGAAAATTACGTAGTTGATGCAGAGTCTGGTGTTAAGCCATAAAGGGCATAAATCACCTAACATTCCTAAATTGTTTGGAACAACATGCTTTAAAACATCAGGTATGATGTTGTATCGATCAGGTAGTGTAAGGGTTACACCCGCTTCACAGTAACAGACCAATATCCCTGTTTAATGCACCGCAAATAACCGCAAACAGTCACTTTGCACAACCTCAAACTCCCCATTTGCACAAGGTTGGATACCAAGCAAGCCATGTCCCGTTCCTTGTACTCACTGATGTCATTGAAGGTCTATTCCTCCACCCAGCCACCAAGGGTCCCCGAAAGGTGACAACAAGCCCCCTGGGACGCCTGCTGTGTTTAGTCTTCCACCTCCTCAAAGCCACCTTCCTCCTCTGACTCCTCTTCTTCAGACTCCTCTCTCTGCGTTGCCTCTGTCTGCGTTATTATAAGGTGTGTACTGTTAAGTAGTACTATTCCTATCGGTTTAATTCCTGTTACGTCCACTATTAGGGGACGTGTATATGGCATGGATTTTTGGAACAGGTAGATGGAAAAAGATGCTTGGTCGGACCTCCTACTTCAAATTTGGGGCACTGCGCGTGCAATCTAAGGTGCCACCATATAGGAGTGGTGTATTAAGTTGTACTATTCATTTCTATCAGTTTAATACCTGTTACATCACCTATCAGGGGACGTGTATATGGCATGGATTTTTGGAACAGGGAGCTGGAAAAAGATGCTTGGTCGGTCCTCCCACTTCAACTTTGGGGCACTGCGCGTGCAATCTAAGGTGCCACCAGATAGGAGTGGTGTATTAAGTTGTACTACTCATCAGTTCAATTTAATACCTGTTACGTCACCTATCTTTCCTCCCAATAGCACATTCTATATATCATCAACCGGCCTGTGTGTATTTAGAGAACCACACTTTAAGTCCCTTAACCTGGGACAAGGTGGCTTGGCTATCAGAATTGCCTCAGAGCCTTAAAAACTTGCCAAACCCCCTAATCAGACACTCACTATCATACTGGAAATGGGCCAAGAAACACACGGGTTTGTTCCCTGGATCCACCCAAATGACCCCAATTCTTGACCACCCTCAGGCCCCGAAACACATGAGCGCAAAATCACAACACTGGTGGAGGTCAAGGAAACTAAATAGACTGGGAGACTAGTTAGTAAAGGGCCAGATGCTCACCTATGAGGAACTGAGGGACAAGCATGAGGTACGGCTGTCAGAACATTACAATTACTGTAGGCTGAGGCATTTCACACACTCCCTGACCCAGAAACAGGGGACACCGGTCTTAAATTGGTTCTCCAAAATTTGTAAAGATAAACCTCTATCAAGGGGGATCATTAGGTCACTTTACAAATATAAAACATTTGTTACTGGTTGAAGCGACACTGGGGGAAGGACCGGAGTGGGGGAGCCCTGGAGACCCTTCAGAAGCAACCGGTGGCAAAATCATCCCAGGAAAGGAGATCAGGAGGTCGATTACTGAAGCCTGCCCTAGGGTAACCCAAGGGTGATTGCCCAGGTCAGATATTGTAAATAATAAGCTAATACGGCTGGAGGGATGATAGCTAATAGGACATTGGTGTTTCCTGCAGATATACTCTTTACTATTGTCTGTTTTACCATTTATAGGTATCTCTTAAATTGCAATCGCAGTAAAAAATAAGAACCCTAGTTGGTGGCGGATAAGTCACGCAAGTCATCCGGCATTCAGGGATAAAATACAGCAGCGTGTGGACCATTATTAGCTCAAGGCAGCTCATCTATCAGGCCTTTTTTAATCGAATGCATCGCCCACTGTCAGTCCCTTCGGGATCCATCCCTCATTCATCTTAATAAAGGTGAGGTAATCTAGACTTTTTTGACCTAGGCGACTTCTCTTATCAGTGACAAAACCTCCTGCTGCACTGAAGGTCCTTTCTGACAGGACACTTGAAGCGGGGCAGGACAGAAGTTCTATGGCAAATTGGGATAGCTCAGGCCACAGGGCAAGTGTGCACACCCAGTAGTCAAGGGGTTCATCGCTCCTCATAGTGTCGATATCTGTAGTTATGGCGAGGTAGTCTGTTACCTGACGGTCGAGTCGTTCTCTGAGGGTCGACCCCGAAGGGCTGTGGCGATGCATAGGACTTAAAAAGCTCTGCATGTCCTCCATCAACAACACGTCTGTAAAGCGTCCTCTCCTTGCCGGGCGTGGTCGTGGGAGGAGGAGGATTATGTTCACCACTTCCGCTGTTAGATTGCCGTTGTGCTGTGACATCACCCTAAAACGCTGTGTAAAGCATACTTTTTAATTTATTTAGGAAGTGCTGCATCCTTTCCTACTTGTAGTAATTCGGTTAAATTTCAGGCACTTTCTGCTTATACCGGGGGTCTAGTAGCGTGGACACCCAGTACAGGTCGTTCTCCTTCATCCGTTTTATACGAGGGTCCCTCAACAGGCACGATAGCATGAAAGACCCCATTTGCACAAGGTTGGATGCCGAGCTAGTAATGTCTTGTTCCTGGTCCTCAGTGATCTCACTGAAGGTATGTTCTTCTCCCCAGCCACGTACAACACCACGGGTACCAGATAGGTGACAACGAGCACCCTGGTATGCCTGTTGTGGTTGGTCTTCCTCCTCCTCCTCAAAGCCACATTTATCCTCTGACTCCTCTTCCTCACAATCCTCTTCCAGCGTTGCCGCAGGTCCAGCAAGCGATGCTGATAAGACTGTTTCTGGTGGTGATGGTGACCACAACTCTTCCTCTTCAAGCTCATCTACGGCGTGATCCAGCACTCTTCGCAGGACACGCTCCAGGAAGAAAACAAATGGTATGATGTCACTGATGGTGCCCTCGGTGCGACTGACCAGGTTTGTCACCTCCTCAAAAGGACGCATAAGCCTACAGGCATTGCGCATGAGCGTCCAGTAACATGGCAAAAAAATCCCCAGCTCCGCAGAGGCTGTCCTAGCACCCCGGTCATACAAATACTCGTTAACGGCCTTTTCTTGTTGGAGCAGGCGGTCGAACATTAGGAGTGTTGAATTCCAACGTGTCGGGCTGTCTAAAATCAAGCGCCTCGCTCGCATGCTGGATATCTGTAAAGTGCGCCATGGCCGTGTAGGAACGCCTGAAATGGGCACACACCTTCCTGGCCTGCTTCAGGACGTCCTGTAAGCCTGGGTGCTTATGCACAAAGCGTTGTACAATCAGATTACACACATGTGCCATGCATGTGTCAAATTCAATGCCGCCAACAAATTACTTCCGTTGTCACAAACCACTTTGCCAATCTCCAGTTGGTGCGGAGGAGTGGACAGGGCGGACAGGAGTGCTGGTCCGGTGTGACTCTCTGCTTTCAGGGAAGTCAACCCCAAGACGGCGTGACACTGCCGTATCCGGGATGTGGAATAGTATCTGTGGAGCTGGGGGGGTGCCGTTGATGTGGAGCAAGACATAGCAGCAGCAGAAGAGGACTCAGCCGAGGAAGTTATGGAAGAGGATGGAGTAGGAGGCGTAGAGGAGGTGGCAGCAGGCCTGTCTGCAAGTCGTGGCGGTGTCACCAACTCCTCTGCAGAGCCACGTATTCCATGCTTGGCAGCCGTCACCAGGTTTACCCAATGCTTAGTGTAGGTGATATACCTGCCCTGACCATGCTTTGCAGACCAGGTATCTGTGGTCAGATGGACCCTAGCCCCAACACTGTGTGCCAGAGAGGACATTACTTCCTTTTGCACAATCGAGTACAGGTTGGGGATTGCCTTTTGGGCAAATAACTTTCGGCCGGGTACCTTCCACTGCGGTGTCCCAATAGCTACAAATGTTTTGAATGCCTCAGACTCCACCAGCTTGTATGGTAAAAGCTGGTGGGCTAAGAGTTCAGACAAGCCAGCTGTCAGTTGCCGGGCAAGGGGGTGACTTTGTGACATTGGCTTCTTACGCTCAAACATGTCCTTGACAGACACCTAACTGTGGGCAGATGAGCAGGGACTGCTCAGGGTGAGACACGGAGTGGCGGATGGTTGAGAGGGGGCAAGCAGGGCAGCAGTGGTTGACGTGGCTGAAGATGCTGGACCAGGAGGAGGATGGCGGCTTTGACTTTGTGTGCTGCTTGTACTCATATGTTGATCCCATAGGCGTTTGTGATGTGACATCATGTGCCTTCGCAAAGAAGTTGTACCTAGGTGGGTGTTGGACTTCCCACGGCTCAGTTTCTTTTCGCACAGGTTGCAAATGGCATCACTGTTGTCACAGGCAGACACACAAAAAAATTGCCACACTGCTGAACTCTTCAATGACGGCATTCTGGTGGTGGCAACAGCATGCGTTGACTGGCGTGCTGTCTGGCTGACCCCGGGTGCCGATGCATGCTATCTGACTGTGCCACTAGCTACTTTCGAGGACCTCCCTCTGCTTCCAACTCGTCTCCTCCTCCTCTCTGTCTCCCCATCTTAACTTTCCTCCTGTTCTTCTTCTCTTATAGCGGGCACCCACGTGACATCCACGGACGCATCGTCATCATCAACCGCTTCACTTGTATCCGACAACTCAACAAAGGAAGCAGCACCGGGTACAACATCATCATCATCATCATCAGACCGTACATCCATGTGTGTAATGCTGCCTGACTGGGACATATCCCTGTTATCTACATCCTCTTGCACTAATGTTTGTGCATTACTCATTTCTTCCAACGGATGTGTAAATAACTCTGCTGACGGATCAAGTGAAGCGGCTGTGGTGCTAGTGTTGGTGGTGGCGGCAGGCGGGCGAGTGGTAACTGGAGAGGTGCC
This sequence comes from Discoglossus pictus, assembly GCA_027410445.1. Classification (NCBI taxonomy): domain Eukaryota; kingdom Metazoa; phylum Chordata; class Amphibia; order Anura; family Alytidae; genus Discoglossus; species Discoglossus pictus. Next base: position 101,002,393 of record CM050164.1, on the reverse strand, counting down.
CGAAGCAAAGCTGGAGGAGGATGGTGCGTCTAGGTTCCGAGCGGAAGCTGTAGAAGATTGGGTGTCCTGTGTTAGCCAGTCAACCATGTCCTCAGAACTGTTCAAGTTCAGGGTACGTTGCCTCTGAAAACTAGGCATTATACTAGGGCCAAAGGAATCACAGCACCACGACCACGACGGCCCCTGCGGGGTGATCTGCCTTACGATTAGTGGTACTATGCGTGCAACTTAATGTGACACCAGATATGAGTGTCACTGTGCACTGGCAAAAGTTGGCAGAGTAGGCACTGTAGGCCTCACACACACGCCTGTAGGCAGGCAACTGATATTCAATCGATTACAGTCAAAAAAGTGTTGTTTTATGTCACTGTACCCTACGGTTGCACTAGATATGAGTGTCACTGTGCACTGGCAAAAGTTGGCAGAGTCTGGCTGTCCCCGGGTGCCGATGCATGCTGTCTGACTGTGCCACTAGCTACTTTCGACGACCTTCCTCTGCTTCCAACTCGTCTCCTCCTCCTCTCTTTCTCCACATCTGAACTTTCCTCCTGTTCTTCTCTTATAGCGGGCACCCACGTGACATCCACGGACGCATAGTCATCATCAACCGCTTCACTTGTATCCAACAACTCAACAAAGGAAGCAGCACCGGGTACAACATCATCATCATCATCAGACCGTACGTCCATGTGTGTAATGCTGCCTGACTGGGACATATCCCTGTTATCTACATCCTCTGGCACTAATGTTTGTGCATCACTCATTTCTTCCAAAGGATGTGTAAATAACTCTGCTGACGGATCAAGTGTAGCGGCTGTGGTGCTAGTGTTGGTGGTGGCGGCAGGCGGGCGAGTGGTAACTGGAGAGGTGCCCGAAGCTAAGCTGGAGGAGGATGGTGCGTCTAGGTTCCGAGCGGAAGCTGTAGAAGATTGGGTATCCTGTGTTAGCCAGTCAACCATGTCCTCAGAACTGTTCAAGTTCAGGGTACGTTGCCTCTGAAAACTAGGCATTATTCTAGGGCCAAAGGGAATCACAGCACCACGACCACGACGGCCCCTGCGGGGTGGCCTGCCTCTGCCTGTCATTTTTTTTTTACGATTAGTGGTACTATGCATGCAAGTTACTGTGACACCAGATATGAGTGTCACTGTGCACTGGCAAAAGTTTGCAGAGTAGGCGCTGTAGGCCTCACACACACGCCTGTAGGCAGGCAACTGATATTCAATCGATTACTGTCAAAAAAGGGTTCTTTTATGTCACTGTACACTACGGTTGCACCAGATATGACTGTCACTGTGCACTGGCAAAAGTTAGCAGAGTAGATGCAATAGGCTTCACATACACGCCTGTAGGCAGGCAACTGATATTCAATCAATTACTGTCAAAAAAGGGTTCTTTTATTTCACTGTACACTACAGTTGCACTAGATATGAGTGTCACTGTGCACTGGCAAAAGTTGGCAGAGTAGATGCAATAGGCCTCACACACACACCTGTAGGCAGGCAACTGATATTCAATCGATTACAGTCAAAAAAGGGTTCTTTTATTTCACTGAACACTGCGGTTGCACTAGATATGAGTGTCACTGTGCACTGACAAAAGTTGGCAGAGTAGATGCAATAGGCCTCACACACACACCTGTAGGCAGGCAACTGATATTCAATCGATTACAGTCAAAAAAGGGTTCTTTTATTTCACTGAACACTGCGGTTGCACTAGATATGAGTGTCACTGTGCACTGACAAAAGTTGGCAGAGTAGATGCAATAGGCTTCACACACACGCCTGTAGGCAGGCAACTGATATTCAATCGATTACAGTCAAAAAAGGGTTGTTTTATGTCACTGCACACTACGGTTGCACTAGATATGAGTGTCACTGTGCACTGGCAAAAGTTGGCAGAGTAGATGCAATAGGCCTCACACACACGCTAGCAGGCAGGCATATGCAATTAGATTACACATAAAAAAATAATAAAATAAAATAAATGATGTTCTAGCCCTAAAAAGGGCTTTTTGGTTGCTGCCCTTGCAGCAGATATCAAATGAGTCCTTCAGGTGTGTAGTGAAAGCTAAATACACAGCCTGGCTATCTATTTCCCTATTAAATCAGCAGCAGGTAGAATATAGGTCCTCTCTCAACGAATGTAGCTTCAGAATGATTCTAAAATGGATGCTGTCCTTCAGATGGAAGTCCCTGGAAGGTAGTGTATGCTGCTGATTGGCTGGAATGTGTCTGCTGACTGTAAGGTGCAGGGTCAAAGTTTCCTCAATGATAAAGAATAGGGGGCAGACCGAAAAGCGCATGTGTTCGCCGTTCGTTGCGAACGCGAACATGCGAAAATCGCCGCGAATAGTTCTCTGGCGAACTGTTCGGGACATCACTACTGTTAAGTAGTACTATTCCTATCGGTTTAATCCCTGTTACGTCCACTATTAGGGGACGTGTATATGGCATTGATTTTTGGAACAGGGAGATGGAAAAAGATGCTTGGTCGGACCTCCTACTTCAAATTTGGGGCACTGCACGGGCAATCTAAGGTGCCACCAGATATGAGTGTCACTGTGCACTGGCAAAAGTTGGCAGAGTAGATGCAATAAGCTTCACACACACGCCTGTAGGCAGGCAATTGCTATTCAATCTATTACAGTCAAAAAAGTGTTGTTTTATTTCACTAAGCACAATATAAGCTGTTAGGTGTTAGCCTGTCACACACACATGCTGGAATGCAGGCATATGCAATAAGATTACACAGAAAAAAATTATAAAATAAAATAAATGATGTTCTAGCCCTAAAAAGGGCTTTTTGGGTTGCTGTCCTTCAGATGGAAGGCTCTGGAAGGGAGTGTAAGCTGCTGATTGCCTGGAATGTGTCTGCTGACTGTGAGGTGCAGGGTCAAAGTTTCCTCACTAATAAAGTATAGGGGGCGAACCGAAAAGCGCATATGTTCGCAGTCCGCTGCAAACGCGAACATGCCAAAATCGCCGTGAATAGTCCGCGGGCGAACTGTTTGCGACATCTCTACTTGCTGTTTTTTTGTGGATAATGAGTGGACATTTTTCAACGTGTTTTAAATCAACAGACTGACTGCAAAGTAGGGATGTAATGCAGGCAATTTATATATTTTCAGCCAGTCCTACCTATTATCCACAATTACTCCCACTAGGGCCACACTGTTTCTGTTATGGTTAGATATTAGACCTTGAATCATGAGGAGATCAGGACACATAATTAGAGATGTCGCGAATAGTTCACCGGCGAACTGTTCCCGGCGAACATAGCATGTTCACGTTCGCAGCGAACTGCGAACATATGCAAGTTTCGACACGCCCCCTATACTTTATCATTGAGCAAACTTTGACCCTGCATGTCACAGTCAGCAGACACATTCCAGCCAATCAGCAGCATACACTCCCTTCCAGAGCTTTCTAACTCATGGACAGCAGCCATTTTGGAATCATAACTAACTTGCAGTCTTACTGAGAGGAGGCTGAGTGTAGGTGATACTGCATCAATAGGGAAACCCATAGCTAGGCTACTGTACACAGTGTGCAATACAGTTCTGAAGGACTCTTTTGATCTCTGCTGCAAGGACACCCCTGTGTCTCTTCCCCCCTTATCATCATCCTCCCCTCACCTTAGCACCCCTCACACTTATCCCTAACACCCCTCACCCTAACCCTAACACCCCTCACACTTATCCCTAACACCCCTCACCCTAACACCTAACCCCCTCACCCTTATCCCTAACACCCCTTACCCTAACACCCCTTACACTTATCCCTAACACCCCTCACCCTAACACCTAACCCTAACACCCCTCACACTTATCCCTAACACCCCTCACCCTAACACCTAACCCTAACACCCCTAACACCCCTTATACTTATCCCTAACACCCCTCACCCTAACACATAACCCTAACACCCCTCACACTTATACCTTTAGATTGTAAGTCTGCGAGTTTCAATCCTGCGCGGTGCTTTAGGGAAAGCGCTATGGACACTGGATTCCAAGCTCAAAGACAGGGCCATACACTCTTTGCAATGTATGAATCTTTAACTTGTCATTGCCTGTAACTTAACTTATGTATAGCGCTACGGAATATGTTGGCGCTTTACAAATAAACTATAATAATAATACCTAACATCCCTCACCCTAACCCTAACACCCCTCACACTTATCCCTAACACCCCTCACCCTAACCCTAACACCCCTCACACTTATCCCTAACACCCCTCACCCTAACACCTAACCCCCTCACCCTTATCCCTAACACCCCTTACCCTAACAACCCTCACACTTATCCCTAACACCCCTCACCCTAACCCTAACACCCCTCACACTTATCCCTAACACCCCTCACCCTAACCCTAACACCCCTCACACTTATCCCTAACACCTAACCCTAACATCTAACCCTAACACCCCTTAAACTTATCCCTAACACCCCTAACCCTAACCCTAACACCCCTCACACTTATCCCTAACACCCCTCACCCTAACCCTAACACCCCTCACACTTATGCCTAACACCTAACCCTAACACCTTACCCTAACACCCGTTACACTTATCCCTAACACCCCTCACCCTAGCACCTAACCCTAACACCCCTCACACTTATCCCTAACACCCCTAACCCTAAAACCTAACCCTAACACCCCTTACACTTATCCTTAACACCCCTCACCCTAACACCTAACCCTAACACCCCTCACACTTATCCCTAATACCTAACCCTAACACCTAACCCTAACACCCCTCACTCTTATCCCTAACACCCCTCACCCTAACACCTATCCCTAACACCCCTCACCCTAACCCTAACACCCCTCACACTTATCCATAACACCCCTCACCCTAACCCTAACCCCCCTCACACTTATCCCTAACACCTCTTACCCAAACCCTAACACCCCTCACACTTATCCCTAACACCTATCCCTAACTCCCCTCACCCTAACCCTAACACCCCTCACACTTATCCATAACACCCCTCACCCTAACCCTAACCCCCCTCACACTTATCCCTAACACCTCTTACCCAAACCCTAACACCCCTCACACTTATCCCTAACACCTAACCCTAACACCTAACCCTAACATCCCTCACACTTATCCCTAACACCCCTCACCCTAACCCTAACACCCCTCACTCGTATCCCTAACACCCCTCACCCTAACCCTAACAACCCTCACCCTAACACCTAACCCCCTCACCCTTATCCCTAACACCCCTTACCCTAACACCCCTCACACTTATCCCTAACACCCCTAACCCTAACACCCCTCACACTTATCCATAACACCCCTCACCCTAACCCTAACCCCCCTCACACTTATCCCTAACACCTCTTACCCTAACCCTAACACCCCTCACACTTATCCCTAACACCTAACCCTAACATCTAACCCTAACATCCCTCACACTTATCCCTAACACCCCTCACCCTAACCCTAACACCCCTCACACGTATCCCTAACACCCCTCACCCTAACCCTAACACCCCTCACCCTAACCCTAACACCCCTCACACTTATCCCTAAGACCTAACACCTCTCACAATTATTCCTAACATGCCTCACCCTAACACCCCTTACACTTATCCCTAACACCCCTCACCCTAACACCCCTCACCTAAACACCTAACCCCCTCACCCTTATCCCTAACACCCCTTACCCTAACACCCCTCACACTTATCCCTGTGTCTCTTCCCCCCCTTATCATCAAGGGAGGGGGAGGAGGATGAGGGAGGGGGAAGAGACACAGGGGAGGATGATGAGGGAGGGGGGAAACAGACACAAAGGAGGATGATAAGGGAGGGGGTAAAGAGATACAGGGGAGGATGATGAGGGAGGTGGGAGGATTATGAGGGAGGGGGGATGAGACACAGGGGAGGGTGCTAAGGAAGGGGGGAAGAGACACAGGGGAGGATGATGAGGGAGGGGGAAAACAGACACAGGGGAGGATGATGAGGGAGGGGGTAAAGAGATACAGGGGAGGATGATGAGGGAGGTGGGAGGATGATGAGGGAGGGGGGATGAGACACAGGGGAGGGTGATGAGGGAGGGGGGGAAGAGACACAGGGGAGGATGATGAGGGAGAGGGTAAAGAGATACAGGGGAGGATGATGAGGATGATATAACTTCTGCAACTGCACAGTGCCACTCATATCTGTTGTCACAGTAGCTTGCACGCATAGTACTAATCTGTCAAAACCTGTAATGATGAATGAGGTCTAGAGTAGCCTGGTTCCCTTATCCTCTACAGGTTGAGACCTAATGTTTGGGTGACTCCAGACCAACACATGAGTACAAGCAGCACACAAACTCAAAGCCGCCATCCTCCTCCTGGTCCAGCATCATCAGCCACATCAACCACTGCTGTCCTCCTTGCCCCCTCTCAACCATCCGCCACTCCGTCTCTCGCCTTGAGCAGTTCCTGCTCATCTGCCCATAGTCAGGTGCCTGTAAAAGACATGTTTGAGCGTAAGAAGCTAATGTCACAAAGTACCCCAAATTTGAAGTGATACGACCAACCAAGCACCTTTTTCCATCTCCCGGTACCAAAAATCCAGGCCTTATACACGCCCCCTGATAGGTACTGTAACAAGTATTAAACTGATAAGAGTAGTACTTACAAACACGACACTCCTAACTGGTGGCACCTTTGATTTCACGTGCCGTGCCCCAAAATTGAAGTGATACGACCAACAAAGCATCTTTTTCCATCTCCTGGTTCTAAAAATCCAGCCCTTATACACGCCCCCTGATAGGTGACGTAACAAGTATTAAACTGATAAGAGTAGTACTTACAAACACGCCACTCCTATCTGGTGGCACCTTTGATTTCACGTGCCGTGCCCCAAAATTGAAGTGATACGACCAACAAAGCATCTTTTTCCATCTCCTGGTTTTAAAAATCCAGGCCTTATACACGCCCCCTGATAGGTGACATAGCAAGTATTAAACTGATAAGAGTAGTACTTACAAACACGCCACTCCTAACTGGTGGCACCTTTGATTGCACGTGCCGTGCCCCAAAATTGAAGTGATACGACCAACAAAGCATCTTTTTCCATCTCCTGGTTTTAAAAATCCAGGCCTTATACACGCCCCCTGATAGGTGACATAACAAGTATTAAACTGATAAGAGTAGTACTTACAAACACGCCACTCCTAACTGGTGGCACCTTTGATTGCACGTGCCGTGCCCCAAAATTGAAGTGATACGACCAACAAAGCATCTTTTTCCATCTCCTGGTTCGAAAAAAAAAACAAGGCCTTATACCCGCCCCCTGATAGGTGACGTAACAAGTATTAAACTGATAAGAGTAGTATTTACAAACACGGCACTCCTATATGGTGGCACCTTTGATTGCACGTGCCGTGCCCCAAAATTGAAGTGATACGACCAACAAAGCATCTTTTTCCATCTCCTGGTTCTAAAAATCCAGGCCTTATACACGCCCCCTGATAGGTGACGTAACAAGTATTAAACTGATAAGAGTAGTACTTACAAACACGCCACTCCTATCTGGTGGCACCTTTGATTGCACGTGCCGTGCCCCAAAATTGAAGTGATACGACCAACAAAGCATCTTTTTCCATCTCTTGGTTCTAAAAATCCAGGCCTTACACACGCCCCCTGATATGTGCTGTAACAGGTATTAAACTGATAAGAGTAGTACTACTTAACACACCTTATAATAATGCAGAGAGAGGCAACGCAGTGAGAGGAGTCTGAAGAAGAGGAGTCAGAGGAGGAAGGTGGCTTTGAGGAGGTGGAAGACCAAACACAGCAGGCGTCCCAGAGGGCTTGTTGTCACCTTTCGGGGACCCTTGGTGGCTGGGTGGAGGAAGAGACCTTCAATGACATCAGTGAAGACAAGGAACGGGACATGGCTAGCTTGGTATCCAACCTTGTGCAAATGGGGAGTTTGCGGTTGTGCAAATGGACTGTTTGCGGTTGTTTGTGGTGCGTTAAACGGGGAGTTTGGTCTGTCACTGTGAAGCGTTCCTAACCCTTACACTACCTGATCGATACAACATCATACCTGATGTTTTAAACCCCATTTTTCCAAACAATTTAGGAATGTTAGGTAATTTATGCCCTTTATGGCTTAAAACCAGACTCTGCATCAACTATGTAATTTTCCGTGGGAGTTTTGCCATGTATCCCCCTCCGGCATGCCACAGTCCAGGTGTTAGTCCCCTTGAAACAACTTTCCCATCACTATTGTGGCCAGAAAGAGTCCCTGTGGGTTTTAAAATCCGCCTGCCCATTGAAGTCTATGGCGGTTCGCCGGTTCACGAACATTTGCGGCGGTTAACGTTCGCGGTTCGCGAACCGAAAATGTTATGTTCGCGACATCACTACACATAATGCATATAAAAGTGTCACATCATTTCTATTTTCTCACTTGATAGTGACACTGACAGCATAGCAATTATACATATTAAGAAGTAATGTCACTGTTAAATTCATAGAAATCTACTAGTAAAAAGGCATCATCATATTTTTTCCTCTTTGTACACTGACAATAAAAACCTATTGGCAGCCAAGGTTACATAGTTACATAGTTACATAGTAATTAAGGTTGAAAAAAGACTTTCAGTCCATCAAGTTCAACCTGTTAAGATCTCCTCTGATCTGCAATATGCGGATTAGTTATTAATTAAATTATTGATTAAATAATTATTAATAGTATAGTATTGGAGAATGAATAAAGAGTTAGTCCATCAAGTTCAACCTTTTTAGATCTCTATTGATCTTTTTAATTTGGACTATTTATTATTATTGTTAATTGTTAATTATTGTTAATTGATCCAGAGGAAGGCAAACATAAAAAAAAACCCATTGAAACTTTGCCAATTGTCTCATAAGGGGGAAAAAAAGCAAAATTCCTTCCTGACCCCAGAAACTGGCGATCAAATTTCTCCCTGGATCAATATTCCTTCGCTAGTTATCTAGGATAGCCTTGAATGCCCTCTTTATTCAGAAATATATCTAACCCCTTTTTGAAGTTGTCTATCGAATTCGCTGTCACCACCTCCTTTGGTAGAGAATTCCACAGTTTAACCACCCTAACTGTGAAGAACCCTTTTCTTTGTTTAAGGTGAAATCTTTTTTCCTCTAACCTCAACGGATGTCCTCTTGTCAGTTGAAAATCTCTTGCTACAAAAAGCTCACTTGACAAAGCCTTATATGGACCCTGGATGTATTTAAATAACGTAATCATATCTCCTCTTAGACGCCTTTTTTCTAGCGAAAATAAGTTTAATTTTGCTAGTCTTTCTTCATAACTTAGCCCCTCCATTCCCCTTATTAGTTTTGTAGCCCTTCTCTGTACTTTTTCCAGCTCTAAGATGTCTTTTTTGTGAGGTGGTGCCCAAAATTGTACTCCATATTCCAAATGAGGGCGTACTAGAGATTTGTATAGTGGCAGAATTATATCTTCTTCCCTGGCTTCTATACCCTTCCTAATACATGCTAATATTTTATTTGCCTTTGCAGCCGCTGCTTGGCTTTGAGCGCTGTTACCTAGGTGGTTGTCCACTAGTACTCCCAAATCCCTTTCAATATCTGATACCCCTAGATTTGCTCCATTAAGATTATAGATTGCTTGGCTATTTTTCCTTCCCAAATGCATAACCTTACATTTATTTGTATTAAATCTCATCTGCCATTTAGCCGCCCATTTCTCTAATTTATGCAAATCCTTTTGTAGGGAAAGTACATCATTATCTGATTTTATTACCTTGCACAACTTAGTGTCATCAGCAAAAATGGAGACACTACATTCGAGTCCTACTTCAATGTCATTAATAAATATGTTAAAAAGGAGAGGACCCAATACTGAGCCCTGAGGAACCCCACTTATCACATTAGACCAATCGGAGTATGTTCCATTTACAACAACCCTTTGCTTCCTGTCTTTTAGCCAGCTCTCGATCCATGAGCAGATATTTACTGCAATTCCTGTATCCCTTAGTTTGCTCACTAGTCTTCCATGTGGCACTGTATCAAATGCCTTTGAAAAATCTAAAAAGACTACATCCACTGAGTTGCCCTGATCCAAGTTCCTACTAACCTCCTCATAAAAACTAATTAGATTGGTCTGACACGACCTTTCCTTCATAAATCCATGTTGACTGCTACCTATGATCCTGTTCAAATAGACATATTCTTGTATTCTGTCCCTTATTAACCCTTCTAAAAGCTTCCCAACTACAGAAGTGAGGCTCACTGGTCTATAATTCCCCGGATTTGCTCTAGATCCCTTCTTAAATATAGGTATCACCTCTGCTTTTCTCCAGTCATCTGGTAGAGACCCTGTAGTGAGCGAGTCTTTAAAGATTAGATATAATGGTTTGGCTATTACAGAACCCAGCTCCCTCAGTACCCTTGGATGTATTCCATCAGGACCTGGGGCTTTATTAACATTTATTTTCTCCAACCTCTTTTGTATTTCTTCCTGCGTTAACCAATTATTTAGTGAAGGTAGTGTAGCCCCATTATGTTGCAGTGTCCCAACCACTGGTACCTCCCTTGTGTAAACCGACGAAAAGAACCTATTTAGCTCATCTGCCTTTTCCTGGTCACTAATTATCAGATGGCCTGTGTCACATTGTAATGGTCCTATCGATTCCTTCCTGGCCTTCTTCCCATTAATATATTTATAAAATATTTTAGGGTTAGTCTTACTTTCCATTGCAACTGACTTCTCATTTTCTATTTTAGCCAGTCTAATAGCCCTTTTGCAAGCCTTGTTGATTTCCTTATAGTCACATAAAGATGCCTCTGTTCCCTCCTTCTTGTATAATTTAAATGCATACTTCTTTTTCCTCATCATGATCTTTAAGTCATTGTTAAGCCACATGGGATGTGATTTACTCCTATTTATTTTATTTCCACATGGTACATGCTGATGAGTATGTTTATTTAGTAAGGATTTGAATGTTGTCCATTTATTTTCAGTATTCTTCCCTGTAAGTTCTTTGTCCCAGTCTATATGTTGTATTGCTGCCCGTAGCCCATTAAAGTTAGCCCTTTTAAAATTTAGAGTTTTTGTTGGCCCCTTACAACTCTGTTTTTTGTATTCAATCTCAAATGAGACTGTGTTGTGATCACTGTTCCCCAAGGGTTCCCCTATTTTTACATTTGATATTATATCAATATTACTTGTGATGACTAAATCCAAGATGGCCCCATTTCTAGTAGGTTCTTGTATTACCTGGGCTAGATAATGATCCCTGAGTGTACTCAAGAACCTGCTCCCCTTAGCTGAGCTGCTGGTCTCGTTTATCCAGTTTATATCAGGGTAATTAAAGTCTCCCATTATTAGAACTTGCCCATGCTTAGCTGCATTTCCAATCTGTAACAATAATTGTATTTCCTCACTTTCAGCTATATTTGGGGGTTTATAGCATACTCCCACCAATATGCATTTAGAATTAGCTCCTCCACTATTTAGCTCAACCCACAAGGATTCAATGATGCCGTTAGTGCCAGCATAAATATCTTCTCTAACTATAGGCTTAAATTCAGGCTTAACATAAAGACAGATCCCTCCTCCTCTTTTACCATTGCCCCTATCTTTCCTAAATAGGTTATAACCATCCAGATTAACAGTCCAGTCATGAGATTCATCCCACCATGTTTCCGTAATGCCTATTAAGCCCCATTTTTCTTGTACTGCTAATATTTCTAGCTCATCCATTTTCCCAGGCAAACTTCTTGCGTTTGCAATCATACACTTTATGTTGCTATGGCTCTGCTGATGTGAAGTGCCTGCCACTGTATTTGAGGCCCCTATTAATATCTCCCTACTTTCTATTGTAACCCTCCCCCCTTCTCCTCCCCCATGGGTAAATAATTCATCCCTTTCCCTCTCTACCCTATTTACCCCAATACTTCTATATAGTCCCTCCCCCCCACCTACAAGTTTAAAAACTCCCCCAGCCGTTCTACCATCCTATTCCCTAGCACAAAAGCGCCCTCATCATTAAGGTGCAATCCATCCCTGCTATAGAGATTGTACCCAAGTGAGAAGTCAGCCCAGTGCTCTAAAAACCCAAAACCCTCTGCACTGCACCACTTTTTTAGCCACGCATTAACCTCCCTAAGCTCCTTCTGCCTCCCTGGGCTAGCACGTGGCACTGGTAGTATCTCAGAAAATACTACCTTGGAGGTCCTTGCTTTAAGCTTATTCCCTAATTCTCTAAAATCATTCTTTAGGACGCTCCATCTTCCACTAACTTTGTCATTGGTACCAATGTGTACCAAGACCGCCGGTTCATTACCAGCCCCTCCCAATAATTTATCCACCCGATCCACAACATGCCGAACCCGAGCACCCGGGAGACAGCAAACTGTTCGATTGCTGGGATCTGGGTGACAAATTACCCTGTCTACCTTCCTAATAATAGAGTCCCCTACCACCAAAACATGTCTGTTGCTCTGCCTATTCTGCCCTCCCTCTTCTCCAGTAGAGCTGTTCGCCCGGCTGTTAGAGGGAACAGCTATATCTGGCATTGCCATTCCTGAATGGACATCGCCAACAGTTTCACTCAATCTGGCAAATCTGTTGGTGTTAGACAACTCAGAACTGGCCTGCCTCCTCCTGTTCCCCCTGCTTCCCCTTGTAACTGTAACCCAGCTACCTCCCTGGCCATCCTCCCTAGCCCCAGCTCCTCCCTCCATACTAGGCCCAGCTAAACTGTGCTCCGTGAGCACCAATTCCCTTTCCAGTGGAGCAATATCACTAAGTGCTGCAATTCTCCTCTCCAGATCTTCAATTTGAGCTTCCAAAGAGGCAACATGCTCACACCTGTCACAGAGGTATGGACCCTGGATCATATGTTCCAGTAGTGCATACATTTGACAGGATGTACACTGAATAAGGTTGCCACTGGACTGACTCATAATTATTATTATTGTCTACGAAATTTCAGTGGGAAAAATAAAGAATATAATATAATATATTTATATAAAGTTTTCCTCCTTTGCACTATAAATCTGCCCTCCCTTTTCTTTGAAGGCCCTCCTTTTATTTAAACTCCTAGGCTTTTACTAGAATTGCACTTGATACTGAAAATGTTCGCAAGCTCACAAGTTCCCCTTCTCCGGTTTCTATTAACTTCTGCCTTCTCGCCTGGGCACAATTAGTGCACTCTGCAATTTATCAGCCTTTACTTGTAAGGTAAATCCACTTGTAAACAGGCCCCAAACCAGCTCACAAACCTTTTATACAAGTTTAACAGTCAAGCCACACCCCTCTCACCTGGGCACAATTAGTGCACTCTGCAGTTTATTAGCCTTTACTTTTTAAGGTAAATCCACTTGTAAAAACCTGATTGTCTTATGCTTTGTATGTGCATTAGAAGTCATCTTTTCATCAGATTTATTGAGCATATGGCTAGGATAGAACAAGAAACGTTAAATATATGTGAAAAGCTGTGTATTTTCTTCTTGAAAATAGCAAGTGTAAAACATTGCCATCCCACTCGAATAATTATGTTTTAAGGAAACGAAAAAGCGTAATGAAAGATTGCAGTGGATTAGCAGTAAGATGTGATTAGAAGAAAGTGGGATAAGGGAATGAGAGATGGAAAAAGAAATGAGAAGGAAATAAAATTATGGTAGAAAAATATATATAAATATAAATAAATACATTCCCCCTTCCACCCCAGCCCATGCCTCCCTTCACCCTAGGCCATGCCACCCTCTACCACATGCCCCTTCAGAATCGCCTCACACCATGCCATGTCAGCTCTCCTCCACCCCATGCCCCTTCAGCCCCCCTCCATCCCATGCCCCTTCTGCCTCCCTCCACCCTAGCCCATGCTCCTTCAGCCCCTCTCCACCTCAGAGGTAGAAGAGGCTAACAACGTCTGTAGAGAGCTTATGACACAGAGTATGCAGTTCTAACACTATTTATCACAGGACAGAAATATTTCTCACAATCTGTAATGCCAGTCATGTGACATATACCAAGCGTAAACTCTTGGCCATAAAAACATTAATTATTAATTTACAATAGATTATTGACTTGAAAATGCAGGACTACAGTAACATATGCATGAAGACATATGTGTCAACAGAAGTATCAACATCAACCATTAGTGCTGTTGAAAAAGATTATGCTGTTATCCACGTTATTAATCACTACATGCAGATGATTACTAAAAAGTTCAATAATACACATCCACTACACAGAAATATGATCTATGTACAAAAATTTGACCTTTAAGTACATTCAATGTATGTTAATGTCCCAAATTAGTAACCATTAGAAAAATAAGGACAATTGATAACGTTATAAGAGTAAAAGAGTTTAATATATACTGAGCACAGTTGGTATGACATATATAGTTGTGAGCAAACGAGTTGTTGCTAACGCTTGCGGGCTCGCGTAGTGAGCCGGGGCCCTTGCATAGCGAGGGCCGTGGGCGAGGGCCTCAGTTGCTGGCATGGAGCGCCAAAGGCGCTCCTTGTCAGCAACTGCGACCCTCGCAAAATTTACGTTAAAACGCAAACAACACGACACAGCAACCGCGCCCCTCGCAAATGTTGTCGCAACGCAAACAACATACGAGACACGTTACCACTCATTACGACCTCGCAAAAATCGTCCGGAACTCGCGAACATAAAAAAATTCAAAACACAATAAATACACACAGCACATACCGTATATACTCGAGTATAAGCCGAGTTTACATCCGTCTTGACCCCGGCGCGCATGTGACGTCACATGCGCTCCGCGTCATTAGCATATACCGGGTGCCGGCACCCACTATATGCTAATGACGCGGAGCGAATGTGACGTGCGCCAGGGTCAAGACGGATGGAGCAGAGGCCGGAGAAGCAGGTAAGTGAGGGGGGCGTATTTAGAGGGGAGAAAGTGTGGAGGGGGGTTGAGGATGAGGAGGGGGGTTGATGAGGAGGGGGTTGATGAGGAGGGAGGTTGAGGTTGAGGAGGGAGGTTGAGGTTGAGGGGGGTGAGGAGGGGGTTGATGAGGAGGAGGGAGGTTGAGGATGAGGAAGGGGGGGTTCAGGATGAGGATGGGGGTTGAGGATAAGGATGGGGGGTTGAGGGGGGAGGATGGGGGGGTTGAAGAGTGAGGTTGAGGGGGGGTTGAGGAGGGGGTTGATGAGGAGTAGGGAGGCTGAGGTTGAAGAGGGGGGTTGAGGTTGAGGGAGGGTGAGGAGGGGTTGAGGATGGGGGGTTGAGGATGAGGATGGGGGTTGAGGGGGGAGGATGAGGATGGGGGGTTGAGGGGGGAGGATGAGGATGGGGGGTTGAGGAGGGGCTTGAGGATGAGGATGGGGGGTTGAAGGGTGAGGAAGAGGATGGGGGGTTGAGGAGGGGTTGAGGATGGGGGGGTTGAGGAGGGGATTAATGAGGAGGGAGGTTGAGGTTGAGGTTGAGGGGTGTTGAGGTTGAGGGGGATTGAGGATGGGGGGGGTTGAGGAGGGAATTGATGAGGAGGGAGGTTGAGGCTGAGAAGGGAGGTTGAGGTTGAGGAGGGGGGTTGAGGGGGGTTGAGGAGGGAGGTTGAGGTTGAGGAGGGAGGTTGAGGAGGAAGGTTGAGGTTGAGGAGGGAGGTTGAGGTTGAGGGGGTGAGGAGGGGGTTGAGGATGAGGGGGGATGAGGATGGGGGGTTGAGGGGGGAGGATGAGGATGGGGGGTTGAGGAGGGAGGTTTAGGATGGGGGGTTGAGGAGGGAGGTTGAGAAGGGGGTTGAGGATGAGGATGGGGGTTGAGGATGAGGATGGGGGTTGAGGGAGGAGGATGAGGATGGAGGGGTTGAGGAGTGAGGTTGAGGGGGGGTTGAGGAGGGGGTTGATGAGGAGGAGAGAGGTTGAGGAGGGAGGTTGAGGAGGGGGTTGAGGATTGGGGTATATTGTAGATTGTAGTATATCAGTCTGGTCCCACTCACTAGAGTGGTCCAGCCCCGAAATGCCAGGCAAGTCTACCCTGAACAGGAGAAACAGCAATCCCCAGACTTACGTTTCAGCCTTTATGGGCCTCGTCAGTGAAGTGCCGCTGATAACTCTCTAAGGCACAGTGAGCAAGGGGTCCACGTCTGGATTCCCCTATCACCCGTAGGGAGACTAAGGGTCATTTGAATAAACAAAAAATTAAAATAGCGGCGCTCAATCAGAGAACAAACTAACTAATGGACATGATTACCCTGAGTTGTAATTGCAAACAGGAGCACAGAGGGGGGAGATGGGGGAGAATGGCACAGCGGTGGGAGAGGGGGGAGAAGGTGGAAAGAGACACAGGGGAGGGAGTGGGGTGGAAAGAGACACAGTGGTGAGAGAGGGGGGAAAGAGACACAGGGGAGGGAGATAAGGGGGGGGGGACTCAGAGGAGGGAGAGGGGGCAAAAAGACACAGGAGGGAGAGAGTGGGGAGAGGCTCGCAGTGAGCCGCGAAGGCACTCATTGCAGAACTCACAATTAGCGCCTTCGGTGCTCAGTGCGAGGCCCGTAAAGTAGAGGAGGAAGAGGCTAGCAATGAGCGCTGAAGGCGCTCATTGCAGGGCACGAAAGTTGCGGGTTCGCAGAGGCCTGTAATAAGCACTGAAGGCGCTCATTGCGAGGCCCACAATAAGTGCCGAAGGCGTTCATTGCGAGGCCCACAAGTTAAAAGGGGAAGAACCTTGCATTGTGTGGCAATCAGCATTGCCAGGCTTCAGGCTTTTATTGCCTCATTTTGATGGGTAAGTCACTAGTTTAAATATATTTTGCAAATGATACTCATTGTAAAGAGTTTTCTCTCAGTATTTGACACACATTTCATGCTGCCCACCAGTGATAGTGATATGTGAGCTTCCTGGATTTGACTAGTGATAGATTATACATCTATCCCTAGTAAAATCTAGGAAGCTTACATATCCATTTCATTGGTGGGCAGCATTTACATCGGCGTGTGTGTGGTGTACATGTGTAGGTATGTGAGAGGATGATTGTGTATGTGATATTCACCTTGCACAGTGCTGGGATCCTGCAAGTCCACCAGGACTGGAAGTGCCACCACTGTTGCTGGCATGATCCATTCTTTTAAGGTCCTCAATGTACGTGACACTGACTGGTAGGCCACCACCTTGGCTCTCTCTGCTGGGGCCTACTCTGGCCTCCTCAGCCAAATTCTTCTTGACACTCACTCAGTGTACATCCTGTCATATGTATGCAATGCTGGAACAGATGACAGGTGTCTGTGACTCTGTGACAGGTGTGAGCATGTTGCCTCTCTGGAAGCTCAAATTGGAGAACGGGAGAGGAGAATTGCAACACTTATTGATATTGCTCCACTGGAAAGGGAGTTGGTGCTCACTGAGCACAGTTTGGCTGGGCCTAGCATGGAGGGTGGATCTGGGGCTAGTGAGGATTTCCAGGGAGGTAGCTGGGTTATAGTTACAAAGGGAAGCAGGGGGAACAGGAGGAGGAGGGAGGCCAGTTCTGAGTTGGCAAACACCAACAGATTTGCCAGATTGAGTGAAACTGTTGGGGATGTCCATTCAGGAATGGCAATGCCAGATAGAGCTGTTCCTTCTAACAGCCGGGAGAACAGTTCTACTGGAGGAGTGGGAGGGCAGAATAGCCAGAGCAACAGAAAGGTTTTGGTGGTAGGGGACTCTATTATTAGGAAGGTAGACAGGGTGATTTGTCACCCAGATCCCAGCTGTAGTACAGTTTGCTGTCTCCCGGGTGCTCGGGTTCGTCATGGTATGGATCGCGTAGACTAATTATTGGGAGGGGCTGGAAATGAACCGGCGGTCTTGGTACATATTGATACCAATGATAAAGTTAGTGGAAGATGGAGTGTCCTAAAGAATGATTTTAGAGAACTAGGTAATAAGCTGCAGGCAAGGACCTCCAAGGTAGTATTTTCTGAGATATTACCAGTGCCACCTGCTTGCCCAGGGAGGCAGAAGGAGCTTAGGGATGGCTAAAGATGTGGTACACTAAGGAGCGGTTTGGGTTTTTAGAGCACTGGGCTGACTTCTCACTTCGGTACAATCTCTACAGCAGGGATGGATTGCATCTTAATGATGAGGGAGCTTTTGTGCTAGGGGATAGGATGGTAGAAAGGCTGGAGAAGTTTTTAAACTAGTAGGTGGGGGGGAGGGACTAGATATAAGTAATTGGGTAGAAAATGTAGAGGGTATAAGGGATGAATTAACAACTCATAGGGGAGGAGATGTAGGAAGGGATAGTATAGTCAATAGGGAGGTAGTACTAAGTAACTCAAGTACAGTGGCAAGCACATCAGTACTACAGACTCATAACCTAATGTGTATGCTTGCTAATGCCAGAAGCTTGCCAGGAAAAATGGGAGAGTTAGAATTATTAGCAATTAATGAAAAATGGGATTTACTAGACATTACTGAAATGTGGTGGGGTGAATCTAATGACTGGACTGTTATCCTGGATGCTTATAACCTATTTAGGAAAGATAGAGGCGGAGGGATTTGTCTGTATGTTAAGCCTGAATGTAAGCCTATAGTCAGAGAAGATATTTATGGCGGAACTAGTGATAAAGTTGAATGTTTGTGGGTAGAGTTAAAAAGCGGAGCAGCAAATTCCAAAAGAATATTAGTAGTTGTATGCTATAAACCCCCAAATATAGCTGAAAGTTAGGACATACAGTTATTGTTACAGATTGGAAATGCAGCTAAGCACGGGCAAGTTCTAATAATGGGAATTTTTAATTACCTTGTAATAAACTGGATAAATGAGACCAGCAGGGGAGCCAGCAGGGGAGCAGGTTCTTGAGTACACTCAGGGATCATTATCTGGCCCAGGTTATACAAGAGCCTACTAGAAATGAAGCTATCTTAGATGTAGTCATCACAAATAATATTGATATAGTTTAAATGTTGGAATAGGGTAACGTTTGGGAAACACAGTCTCATTTGAGATTGAATTAAAAAAACTAAATTTTAAGGGGCCAACAAAAACTCTTAATTTTAAAAGGGCAGATTTTAACGGTCTAAGGGCAGCAATACAAAGTATAGCCTGGGACAGAGAACTGATAGGTAAAAATACTAAACATAAATGGACAACGTTTAAATCCTTACTAAATATACATACTTATCACCATATACCAAGTGGGAAAACAAGTAAATGGAGTAAATCACATCCAATGTGGCTTAACAATGATTTAAAGATCAAGATACGGAGTAAAAAACAGCCATTTAAATTATAAAAACAAGAGGGGACAGAGACTGCTTTACGGGAGTACAAGGAAATCAATAAGGCTTGCAAAAGGGCTATTAGAACGGCTAAAATAGAAAATGAAAAATGAATTGCAAAAGAGAGTAAGACTAACCCTAAAATATTTTTTTAAGTATATTAATGGGATGAAGGTGAGGAAGGAAGCTATAGTTAACGCAGGAAGTAATCCAAAAGAGGTTGGAAAACATCCTTTGTCTTCTTGTTTTATATTTCCTATCTAATTTTTTCTTCTTCTGTTCTTCTTTTGTCTCCTTATTATTCTCCTCCCTTCTCATATTTCTTCTCTCCTTTCTGTTGTCCCTCTTTCTTGTTCTCTCCTTCATTATCTCTCTCCTTTTGTTCTCTCTTCTCTCTTTTGTCTTCACCTTTCTCTTCTAATGCAGAAATGTTTACGTTGGTCTGAAGCAGCTGCACGGGCAAATATGTGCTATATTGCAGAAGGACCAAGGTAGCTGTAGAGGAATCTACAAGTGAGTGCAAACTACTGACAACCAAAAGGCAAAAAAAAGTTGAATAAGGGCAGAAGATCTCAGGTAGCTTAGAAAGAGTTAATGACTAAAACAGAAACTTCTAAACATAATTTTATTTTGCACATTGTGCACTGGGGCCCTGCATTCACTAGCTGCGTCTGTAGTTGGTAGATCGTGGAGTTATGACACATTAAGTAGAACACCAGGGATAGAGCCCTGTACAATAACAAACAACATAAACAGGCCTACACATAAAAGGGATGAGGATGTACATGGAAGCTGCTCACCATCTAGGCTGATTCAGTATGTGTGTTGCATAGGGCTCACTAGGCCCGGCCCCTGGTTTTTATTTGGGGTCTATCCAGTGGATAACCAGACTAAGTACCAACATTTTCATAGTACTATTTTAAGGTAGCAGTAAACACAAATGACTAAAGTAAAACAAATTATGAGTCATACAGAAATACAAAGGAAACATAATATAATAAAACACCAGACTATTTGGTACACTTTACCAAAGTGCTTACAAATTGGAGGGTCAGGAAAATAAACCCATTGAGTGTAAACATTAATATGAACACAAACATTCTTTTAGCCCATTCTTTTAGCCCATTCCCTACAATAATCAATAATCACGAGGTTCCCTAAACTAACAAATTAGCACCAATACTTAGAAGACAAAACCAAATGTTAGTAAACGTTTTTTTTTTTATATACAATGGTTTTATTTTATTACTTGTATGAATATATGTGCACACACTGGTGCCTTAGGCTAACAGTGAGCTTCTATTTTCATTAAAGGAGTCACTTCATGCTTTTTATATAAAATAAATTGTTTAAAAAAAAGGGTAGTAAAATAAATGGGAGGAGGTTTGGTAGACAAAAACAATTCAATATATTTTGATCACAAATGTATTGCTGAGGTTGATAAAAATAACTTACAAAATACTACTGTGTTTTATTGCTTATGATATCAGTTCCAAAAGCAGGTGTGATCATTCCCTGAAATGAGTTGCCTTTGGGACAATTAAATTTAACAACCTTCTTGAATAATTAAACTACCATTTCACCATGTTACTGAAGCTCAGAAGCAGAGGAGTAACACGTTAGCTTTATATACATTAAAAAAGTTTCTGTATCAAATGATTTTCTTGCCAGGTCTAATCCTCTCAAGTGCCCGAATCACATAGACAAAAAAGTAAAATGTAATTAGGGGAATGCACATTTAAAATTGTAATTGAAATCCACAAAAGTTAGACATGAAGATCTGTTATAAAGCAGGGAATTATAGATATAGTAAATCTTTAGAATATATGTGTTATATTTGGTGTGAAGTTAGGATGCACCTGGAAAATCATAAACACATTAAGACATAGTACAATGCGCATTACCAGTTTCATATAACAATACATTGTGAAATTATCATATAAGACAATGGTGTCAAGTTTTTTCTATGAGGGGCTACATGAGAATTTATTTCACACACAAGTAACAATTATGCAAATGTCAGTAATTTTATTAATCAAAAACAAATATTTAAATAAAATAGGTTGGAAGGAGAAAATTATTTATCATTACACATCACTATATTTAACGCAGATTTTGTATGACCTCTGGAATTGCGTTTGCTTGCAAAAGTAACAATATCTTTTAGTGAGCAATTTGGGAGTGAGATTTTTTTGGTGAGGTACAGACAATATAGAATGTTACAATTAGCGGGACATGTGCAGTGTAATAGCACCACAAAGTATACTTACCAATCATTTTAGTGAGGGTCAAGAAATCAAGGCCTAACAGAGTTCCAAAGAGACCAAACAGTCAGTGCCTGAATTGCAGGTACAACAGAAAAACTGCAAAATAATTTAATGTTACAACCGGAACACTCTCAGTATCGATGATAACATATTCCAAAATTGGCAAGCAGCTAAAAGGAACAGCGCTCAAAGCTAACAGAAAGGGATAGATGGATTCACATCACAGGATAGTTGCTAAATGTCATAAAAGTACAGCCTCAAAAATGACCACAGAATTGAGTCAGCATTACAAGAATGTTGTGAGCTTCACAAAGTTTGCACACAAATCTATGGCAGGGTTGATATTCGGAAATATTTTGTATCCTAGGCCAATGCAGAAAGACACTTACCTTGATGTAAGAAGGACAAAACCTGGACCTCTAAGCAATAGAAAATCCAATATTATGTGATGAGTTATATTTCACCCTGTTTCCTAAACTCAGATGGCTTTACATTTGAAGAAAGCCAAAGGATTCCTTCAAACAACATTGTATTTTGTAAACTGTTAAACATGGTGGGGTATTCATAATTGTAGGGAAAGCCATTTTATGATTATGTGGTTATTAGGTTCAATGATTGCTCTACATTGTTGAATGAACATGAGGCCATTTTACAGGACTGGGTGCAACCTATGGTGTAAACACTGTTCTCTTATGATGTTACCATATTCGAGGATGAATATGTCTCCATACACAGTGCTTAACAAATTCAAGAGGTGTTTCATGAACACCAGAATAAAGTCAGATGCCTTCTATGGCCTCTCCAGTCACCAGCTCTAAAAATCATTAAACCTATGGGAAGTTCTGGAACACAGAGTGCAAAGTAGATTTCTTCCTCCTTTCATCACAGAACTGGAGGATTTTCTTCATGAAGAATGATGTAAAATCCCTCCAAACACAGACTGACTTGTGTAATACCATTCCAAGAAGCATTGGAAATGTGATAAAGTCAAATGATGGCCCTACTCCTGATTAGGTCCATGTTATCAATACATGGAGAGGTATTTTGTCCACTATCTGTAAAAACATATCATAATGTAGTATTTTTGATAATTCCAAATACCATGGGCCTCATTCTATTATCGGCCGTAAATCTTGCAACAGGCCGTAAGCTCAGAAATCTAAAAAGTCAAAAATAAATTCAAGCCTGCACTGTACAACTCTGTAAATGCTAGGGATCATATTGGGGGACATGAGGATTAATAGTAACCCCCTCTCAAGCTTGCACATCTGCCCAAACCCGAGTTCAAATTAACTGTTTATTTTCCGGCTGCGGCGTGGGCGGGTCTGAGGTGCTCCAAGCCCTATGGACTTTTTACATGGATATTTGACGTATATTAAAAAATATATATTTTACGGATTTGAGTATAGGGGAATTTTGTGCTATTTTTGCTAACACAGAAAATCACTTTATAGTCTTCTCAAAGTGCAGGATGGCTTTATTTGGGCTTTATTTCGTGCTTAATTGGTGCTAGCGGGAGCTCTTTCCTGCAAGTAAGCTGCGGCTCGGTTTTAGCCTTGCAGAGAGGGTTCCCAGAGCAATTGAATTGCAAATAGGATTTTCTTACGGCCGATTTCCTTGCGGCCGTTTTAGATCAAAGGATTTCCTCTGCCGCAAGAGATAGCAAGACGCCGGCCGCAAGCCTGCCGGAATCCCCGGCCGGAGGGGAATAGAATAGCCGAATAGCTTGCGGCCGGTCCTTGCGGCCCCGCAACGGCTGCGGCCGCTAATAGAATGAGGCCCCATATATGCAGGATACTCATATATGTTGGAGCTATAAAACACTCAATGAATTCAGCACTTTAAGCAAAAATAATCCACTCTCTTTGTCCTTTTTGGTATCTGAACATAAATTCAGTGAAACAGGGAAAGCATTGTTGTATGAAACATTTCATCATATTTATTATTTTTTACTAAGACCTGGTGTACATTTACAATTTGTGACATTACAGAAATCTATAGGTCATCAGGGACACTGGAAAAAATATCCTCCTCTCCTGCAGGATTTATCAGCTGGAGTTCCTTACTTCTCGTCGATTCTCCTTTAATTTTAAAATCTTCTAACACTCTATGATAACCCAAATATTCGGGCCATCCGCCAAGCAGACATATATTTATGAATGTGTTCTTTGTTCTATTTTCAACATGTATACAAGCCTCTCTCCCACCTCCAGATAAACCTACAAGTAATATGTGACATTAACTGGAGTGTAATCTCACAGATTCTAAATGTTTGAATGCTTTAAAACATATAATGAATATGCTGAACATTTTATACAAAAAAAAAAAAAGAAAGTTTGACAGTTACAAGTGACACATTCATACCGAGGCCTGAATACATAACATTGCTAGAGCACAGGTTCTTGGTCAGAATGCAGGACAGAAAATATGGAAAACACAAGCATGCTCATGGCTTACATAACTGCTGCCAGTGTAAGTCCGTTACATACTACAGTGGTTCTTAAATAAAAAGTATTTATCATTTGCAGAAAATAGACGTAGGTGTACTTGTAAAAACTTATGACTTCAAAGACAATATTTTTATCATATGTGTGTCCCTATTCTGTATATAAGCTATATAAGCCTTGTACTAAAAATCTACCTCTGTGTCTAGCAGGTCTAGCACTTTTTGATATTATTCCATCTGAAAACAAGATGTTACATATATATTGCGCATTCCAATATGCATGACATATTTTATTGAATTTATGGTCTTATTGCCTTAAGAAATAAAGAGGAGAACTCTGTCAGCATTTATAAATAATATTTTCTTTTATTAAATTAGGAATTAGTAATATTATGTGATGGCTGACAAACATTTTCATAGTTTACTTGTTACAGCATATCAGTGAATATCACTTTTCATACAATTCATGTTTTTGGAATCATTTAATACAAGAAATCAGCTTTGCTAGATTGGATTTTAAAATTGCCTTGTTTTCATCTAAATCTGCCTGATGCAAATATGCATATACAGTAGTTTCTAATGCATCAGGTTTTTCAAATGTATTTTTTTCATTTGCATTATTTAATGTCAGTATGATGTATTACAAGCACTGAGCTTAACAGCAAAAATCTGCTATTGCAATGTTTCTATTGTTGTGTTGATAATTTCGATTAAAGAGAGCTTTTTTATTGCCTGAACTTTGTATTCCTTCCTAAAAAAAAAGCTGGTAAGAAGAAAATAGTTCATTAATTGATTTGTACAATGATAATTTATAATTGAAAAAGAATGCCAGAGTTAATAAATATGGATGAACCTTTTTAATGCCCAATAAATAATACAGTACACAAAGAATAATAATGTTAAATGAAAACATTCAAATAATACATTATGCATTTCTATTATCAATATTATTGAAAGACAAGTCACATATCATTTACAATCTTGTAAAAAGCACTAGAGCTCTTATATTTTAATAGCTATTTGTTTATGACAGTTATCATTTATTTTTCTTGTGTATGGTCATTAAGTCAAGAATAAATTTAAATGTTATCAACTGGTTATATAGTAGCATGATGATCAAAACCAGCCTGAAAACCTGTAGCATGTGACAATAATAGTGGTACTTTCTATAATTATACACTACAAACACATACATAATGGAAGAGACAAGAAGACAAAATAGAGATATTGGGAAAAAGGTCAGATGGTGCATCAGAGGCATAACCTGAGCAACAGAGGAAGGAGAGATGATAAAACAAAGGGATAGGAACACATTAGATATTACGATTGGGGAATGAGTGAGAGAGGGAGATAAACTGAGAGAGAATGGGGAGGTATATGGTGAACAGATATAGAATTAGTTGGAGGCGATACTATGAAATAAAAAAAGACAAGATAAGAAAGATGGAGAGAGTAGATCATGAAAGGAGGATTTACAGCACTTTAACAAATAGTGGGTTACAGGCTTCTCTGTTGGTCCAGTGGTTAGGATTCAGTGCTGCAACCTGGGTTCAATACCAGCCAGGGAACCAAGAGGTCACACCACCCTGAAGCCAGGCAGGGTTAGGCCTGGTCAGTATTTGGGTGGAAGACCACCTAAGGAATGCCAGGAGCTGTATGCTGTGGCCCACTAGAGAAAAAACTGGTAACTCACTCCAATATCCCTGCTGTGAATACCAAGTGGATCCGCATGGTCCATGAGGTCACAGAGAGTTGGACTTGACTGAACAACCCACATTATCATACATCACCAGTTTATAATCCAAAGGTGAGCGAGGAAAGAATAAATAAAGAGAATATCCCAGCTTTACTGTTTACAAATTATCTCCAGTTATTATTAGATCCATTGAGGAGCCTACAAAATGTATTTTCACTGGGTTTTTTTAAATGTACTGTTAAGTAAGTTTTCTACAATTTAAAAAAACAAAAACATTTTAAACAGTGATTTTTCAGCAATTAAAACACATTGAAAAAATATCAGTATTAAAGGTTTTTGCAATATTCTAAGCTATTAAAATATATTTTCTTTGAAAACCTGTTTGTGTTATTTTATAGTAGCTTCATGACAAATATACTATAGCAGTGCTAAATAATGTTGTTGTTAAATAGAGAATTTATGAGGATCATTCCTACTGTGATGGAAGTGACTTGTCTTCCTTATCATAGCTCCATCGCTCCATTTTTTTCAGGTGAAATTCCTTTCTTCTCATCATTAGATTCTTAGATTTTTGTAACACTGTCTGAAAAGCCATATATTCAGATCACCCTCCAAGCCGACCTCTCACCTGATATCTCTGCGCCAAGTATCTTCTAAATAGTAACATCTCACAAGAGCAAGGCCCTCAGCTCCTATGCCAAGATATTTATAAATGTGTTGTTTGTTCTATTTTCAACATCTATATACAAATGTTTGTGTTAATTTAACCTATTGTGCATCGAAATATGGTAATACCTGTAGGAGTAGTAGTAATATTAATAATAATAATAGTAATAATAATAATAATAATAATAATAATAATAATAATAATAATAATAATTTAACCAAGAAAATAAGAATAAGAATTTTGGAAAAAAATCAACCTTTTATATTCCAGTAACCACTAGTTCAGCAGTAAAGGTTGGGAAAATTAGTGACAGGTTAAAGTAAAATATTGCAGCTACATAAATTTTCAGGAAGAGATAATTTATCATAACAGGAAAGACAAGCTCTTAGTTATCTTCAAGATAAAAATGACAGTAATACAAATGTAGGACAAGGACAAAATCCTTGTAATGATGGATTGTTTACAATATAAAAAAATGTGAGTACAGAATACTTACAAATGAGGAGTGGATGGAAAACTACAGGCGAACATTAGGTTGCACATTGTTGATATTCTTTATTTAAATAATCAGCCAGGCAACAATAATGCCATAGTTTTTGCATTGCCAAAGTTATGCAATTTAATCACCCTGCAAGCCAATTGTATCATTTGGGCAAACACATTTCTTGAAAAAAAGAAAGGAGTTTTCTTGAACCTACAAACTATTCAGAAAAAATAGATAATGCATGTAGCCAAGAAAATATATTTTTCAACTTAGCCCCATTAAGTCAAGAAACAGGAAGCATCAACTGCTATACCAATCTATAGTTTGAGTAATATGAAATTATTGTTTTTAGTGCAGAGAATATTTTCGTATGCTAGTGCCTTGTTTGATCATTGTAACATATATGAACATCATTTTGGTTGTTTCGCCTTGGTCTTGGGATTTATTAAATCATTTATGGATACAATTATTTCATCTTTAAACTGATCATTAGCAGAGAAAGGCTATACTTCCTAGGTTACAATACAGATATATTATACTGATAACTTATTTAATGGTTTATTGTAAAACAATAAGGCTCCTATTCAATTGAGCAATTGTTAGTTACTGGAGCCCATAATATAGCCCGTAAACTAATTTGCTATTCAATTGACATCTTTTAGCTACTTGCAAATGATTTGCGGGTTCCAGGGTGAAAATCCCTGCGGTTGTCAAAATCGTAACTCCGACCCATATAAGCCTTTGATCCTTCAAGCCCTCAAATGTTACAATTGCAAATCGCTATTCAATTGCTACAATTTCTCAAGCCCTCAATTGTTCTCACACCTGTAAATGGCAAAAGTAGAAGAAAATCCTACGCATACCAGGACTCGCAAGGGGGTTAAACACCTGCTCATAGTACTGTAAATGCAAATAAAAAAATCAATACTGCACTTTAAAAGTCCTGGAAAGCGATGAAAGACATTAGAATTAATTTCACAAGAGTCTAAAGCTCGCAATTCTACAATAAAAAAATTATTTATTTACGTATCAATCTCAGTAATCAAGGAGTTAATACATATCAGACCACGCAAATGGACTAGAACAGTATCGCCATTCAGTTTTCTTATTTTGCACAATCGCATATCGGACTTCCAAACTCTAATTTATTTTACTTTTAACCTCCATATTTTACTCCTGTCATGATGATGTTTTCATTTACTATTGGCTGTTTCTAAATTGGTAGTTACGGCCTTGCTTAATTGATCATGATAGTGCTCTAAAATTATACTTACGGGTGCATGGTTTACGGTTTAGGTCTTCGGCCAGGTAGCTGTGGGCTTGATCAATTGAATCGTTTTGTAACTGTGGCAAATTTCAAGCCTGGAAGTTGCTTTCATACCAGCTTATAATTTTCAACAGTTACAGAGCAATTGAATAGGGGCCTAAGTTTGTAGATGACTGTATACCATTCCCATAGACAAGTGATGGGAGTAAAAGATATTCTGAAAAAAATAACAGGAACACAAATTAGCAAAATATTTGTCCGGGGTAAAAAAGGGGTGCTATGCAGATATTCAATGAATAGGTATGAACAAATATTATTATATTATATTATTAATTATAATTCCAAAAATCTACCCTGTTACATACAATTATGCAGTCACATATATAAGAAAGACTTTTAGAAAATGATATATAAAATTTATAAATATGTGTAAGAAATAAAAATTACATTTTACTAATTTCTCACTGGGTGCATTTATATCTAGAAAGAGTATATTGTTCCTCCTTTTAATAGACATAACTAATTCATGTTTAGGAATGGGACATTTTTATATTGAAATGAAAATTGGCAATGGTTTAGCAGGCCATCTTAATTTCCTTTAATTTAATTATAAAAAAGAAAAGAAAAAAGGAATGAAAGAAATGTCAATACACAATGTTAGGATATTGGAACAGCTTGGACAAGTCTATGCGCATAGCTCCACCAATATAGTTCCTGGATCACCCAGGGTTTGTAAATTCCACACTCAGGTAGCAGTACGCGGCTTCTCAACAGGATACATAATATGACTGTGACAAGCAAATTATCCACTGGCTTTAATTTACCCAGCAGTTGACTGATTTTGCCAATTATTATAGGGGATTCATTAGCATTTGTCAACTTCACATAAATATAGGTGAGCAAAATAGTGGCCATGAGAGCGGCTTTACATGTTCCTTCCCCCTTCTATGAACAGCAAAACAACTGCTAGTTGTATGAATGAAAAATTGTTAAGGGGGCCACTGAACCATCACTAGGAACAACTGGACATTTACCGTATATACTCGAGTATAAGCCGAGTTTTTCAGCCCTTTTTTTAAGGCTAAAAAGGGCCCCCTCAGCTTATACGCGAGTCACTCTCCCCCCGTGTCTGTCTAACCCCCCCGTGTGTCTCTCTATGCCTCTGTGTGTCTCTCTACCCCCCGTGTGTCTCTCTATTCCCCGTGTGTCTCTCTAACCCCCCGTGTGTCTCTCTACCCCCCCGTGTCTCTTTTCCTCCCCCCTCCTCAACGTAAACCCCCCTCAACCCCCATCCTTCACCTAAACCAGCCTAAATACCTCTCCCCTCACTTACCTGCTTGTGCTCCGGCCTCCGCTCCTTGACCCGGCACCGGCGCGCATGTGATGTCACATGTGTGCCGCGTCATTAGCATATACCGGGTGCCGGAACCCGGTATATGCTAATGATGCTGCGCACATGTGACGTCACATGCGCGCCGGCGCCGGGTCAAGGAGCAGAGGCCGGAGCACAAGCAGTTAAGTGAGGGGAGAGGGGGGAGGTGTTTAGGTGGAGGAGGGGGGTTGAGGGGGGTTTAGGTTGAGGAGGGGGGTTGAGGAGGGAGGTTGGGGTTGAGGGGGATTGACGGGGGAGGTTGAGGGGGGTTGAGGAGGTGGGTTGGGGTTGAGGGGGGTGGGGGTTGAGGAGGCGGGTTGAGGTTGAGGAGGGAGGTTGAGGATGGGGGGTTGAGGATGAGGATGGAGGGTTGAGGAGGGGGTTGAGGAGGAAGGTTGAGGAGGGGGTTGAGGATGGGGAGAGAGGTTGAGGATGAGTAGGAGGGGTTGAGGATGGGGGGTTGAGGAGAGAGGATGAGGATGGTGGAGGTTGAGGAGGGAGGTTGAGGAGGGGGGTTGGGGTTGAGGGGGGGTTGAGGTTGAGGAGGGGGTTGAGGATGAGGATGGGGGTTGAGGAGGGAGGATGAGGATGGGGGGCTTGAGGAGGGGGTTGAGGATGGGGGGGTTAAGGAGGGAGGTTGAGGAAGGGGGGGTTGAGGATGAGGAGGAGGGGTTGAGGATGGGGGGTTGAGGATGGGGGGTTGAGGATGGGGGTTGAGGATGAGGGGTTGAGGATGAGGAGGGGGGTTGAGAAGGGGGGTTGAGGATGGAGGGTTGAGGAGGGGGGTTGAGGAGGGGGTTGAGGATGAGGAGGGAGGTTGAGGATGAGAAGGGAGGTTGAGGATGAGGAGGAAGGTTGAGGAGGGGGGAAGAGACACAGGGAAGGGAGAGGGGAGAAGAGACACGGAGAGAGAGGGGGACACAGAGGGCACAAGAGGGACAAAGGGGGAAGCACATTTCCCACCCTCGGCTTATACTCGAGTCACTCATTTTACCCAGTATTTTGTGGTAAAATGGGTGCCTCAGCTTATACTCGGGTCGGCTTATACTCAAGTATATACGGTAAATGGTATGGGTTTGGCAATATTTTAATGGGCACAGAAATCCATATTTTTAAAGTAGTTTTTACCTGTAAAACATTTTAATGCAAAATGATTATTCATTGGTGTAAGCATAAACTAATCTGGGATTTAATTAGAAATTAGAAACAAGAAAGTTATGAACTCTGTTCAATTTCTTCAAATCTAATATATCAGGAAGGCATTCAAGATTAGTGCTTGGTTTTTCTGGCATTTCCTTACCTAACTGTAGACTGGTGTGTCTGATGTTCTCTGTATTCTTAGAAACGATTTTCAGTGAATATTTTAAGACTTTCCATTAGAACATGTTGTAGGACAGACAATGCTAATTATGTGCATTTGCTCTCTCTCTCTCTCTCTATATATATATATATATATATATATATATATATATATATATATATAGATATTTTTTTTTAAATATATATATATATATATATATATATATATAAATAAATATTATATATACTGTATATATTTATATGTATATATATATATATATATATATATGTATATATTTATATGTATATATACATCTGTTTAACTGCCCACAATTAAGACAAGCTTCAGCTTATTTTACTGCAATAAGACCAACCACTACATCTACTTGCATTTTTTGTGCTTAGTTGTAAAAGCCTACTGGTGTATTTGTTACAGTAAATGAAGCTTTGATTTAAACTGTATTTTCTGTCAATTCGGTTTTGTGTTCATTTACACCAAGGCTAACTCACTACTCAGTGAAAGGTGCAACAGCACCTTTAAATTACACTGTTAAGGAAAATGTATATAACTAAAAAGCAAAAACTGCTATTGAAAAAGTACAATATATAGACTAGACAATGTATATAATAAAAAAAAATGTGAAAGCAGAATCCATTACGCGGCTGCTTGAAAGTACTAGATCTTCAATGAGTTGATTTGCATATTTATGACTATTTAATACTGTACTGGTACGTGAATAATTCAAGCCATTCCTAGGCTATAAGTGGCTGAGAAATTTTCCATTTGTATATACTGAGTCAAGAACACATTTTAACAGCAAGCTGCCCTTTCCATGTGTCTCAATGGAATAGTTTCTTGTAAAGCTAATTGCATGGAGAACACAGCAGAGTCACACTAAGAGCTTGCTATTATGGATGCTTTCAGCATTTATTACATCCTATCCTGACAATTTGAAGTATTGTTAGTCACAAAAAAGCTGGCGTTTAAAGTTGCTTACCTCAAGATGAAAATCAAACTGAACCAGAAATATACTATGTTCAAATTTGACAACAAGAAGTTGGCTCTTTCAATTCCTGTTCTTAGATCATGTTTTTAAAAATGCCTCTTATCTGTATAATGTTTACAAAATCATTCATTCATCTTGCTGTCTGAGACCAACACCTGGATTCATAGTGTAGTGTTCAGCCATGTTGGCTACTTTAACCTTCTTGGTCTTAGTAGCCCACTTAACTCCAAAAATGTAAAAATGGCTCTGCCAGCAATATATTTAACTTGCCCCACACCACTCACACTGCTCACATAAATTTAGTAGCTTCACATTTACCATCTTTTCAAAGTCTTAAGTTTGT
The DNA here is from genome assembly GCA_027410445.1 of Discoglossus pictus. NCBI lineage: Eukaryota > Metazoa > Chordata > Amphibia > Anura > Alytidae > Discoglossus > Discoglossus pictus. The sequence goes on along the minus strand of CM050164.1, from coordinate 100,970,334 downwards.
CTGGCATGAGCCCACATACCAGTGAAACCATGTCAGGCTCATTGCACCTTTTCAACTAATATAAGTAACAGAAAACAAAAGCTCTTCCTCATAATTTTGATAAAAACACAGGCAATACACATTCACTTTAGAGAATATTACGAACTGGGCAACATATTAGGAATGTGGTGCACAATGTTGTCTTTTCTATTATCGTGATTAGTCATGTTCCGAACAGTTCGCCGGAGAACTGTTCGCTGCGATTTTCGCATGTTAGCGTTCGCAACGAACGGCGAACATATGCGCTTTTCTGTCCGCCCCCTATTCTTTATCATTGAGGAAACTTTGACCCTGCACCTTACAGTCAGCAGACACATTCCAGCCAATCAGCAGCATACACTCCCTTCCAGAGCCTTCCATCTGTATGACAGCCTCCATTTTAGAATCATTCTGTAGCTGCATTCGTGGAGAGAGGAGATATATTGTACCTGCTCTTGATTTAATAGGGAAATAGATAGCCAGGCTATGTATTTAGCTTTAACTACACACCTGAAGGACTCCTTTGATATCTGCTGCAAGGACAGCAACCCCAAAAGCCCTTTTTAGTGCTAGAACATCATTTATTTTATTTTATTATTTTTTTCTGCTGATTTAATAGGGAAATAGATAGCCAGGCTGTGTATTTAGCTTTAACTACACACCTGAAGGACTCCTTTGATATCTGCTGCAAGGACAGCAACCCAAAAAGCCCTTTTTATTTTATCTTATTACTTTTTTCTGTGTAATCTAATTGCATATGCCAGACTGCTAGTGTGTGTGTGAGGCCTATTGCATCTAGTCTGCCAACTTTTGCCAGTGCACAGTGACACTCATATCTAGTGCCACCGTAGTGTGCAGTGAAATAAAACAACCCTTTTTTTACTGTAATCGATTGAATATCAGTAGCCTGCCTAAAGGCGTGTGTGTGAGGCCTATTGCATATAGTCTGCCAACTTTTGCCAGTGCGCAGTGACACTCATATCTAGTGCCACTGTAGTGTGCAGTGAAATAAAACAACCCTTTTTTTACTGTAATCGATTGAATATCAGTAGCCTGCCTAAAGGTGTGTGTGTGAGGCCTATTGCATCTAGTTTGCCAACTTTTGCCAGTGTACAGTGACACTCATATCTAGTGCAACCGTAGTGTGCAGTGAAAAAAAAAAAAAAACCTTTTTTAGCCTGCCTAAAGGCGTGTGTGTGAGGCCTATTGCATCTAGTCTGCCAACTTTTCCAGTGCACAGTGACACTCATATCTAGTGCAACCGTAGCGTGCAGTGAAATAAAACAACCCTTTTTTTTACTGTAATCGATTGAATATCAGTAGCCTGCCTAAAGGCGTGTGTGTGAGGCCTATTGCATCTAGTCTGCCAACTTTTGCCAGTGTACAGTGACACTCATATCTAGTGCAACCGTAGTGTGCAGTGAAATAAAACAACCCTTTTTTAGCCTGCCTAAAGGCGTGTGTGTGAGGCCTATTGCATCTAGTCTGCCAACTTTTCCAGTGCACAGTGACACTCATATCTAGTGCCACCGTAGTGTGCAGTGAAATAAAACAACCCTTTTTTTACTGTAATCGATTGAATATCAGTAGCCTGCCTAAAGGCGTGTGTGTGAGGCCTATTGCATCTAGTCTGCCAACTTTTGCCAGTGCACAGTGACACTCATATCTAGTGCCACCGTAGTGTGCAGTGAAATAAAACAACCCTTTTTTTACTGTAATCGATTGAATATCAGTAGCCTGCCTAAAGGCGTGTGTGTGAGGCCTATTGCATCTAGTCTGCCGACTTTTGCCAGTGCGCAATGACACTCATATCTAGTGCCACCGTAGTGTGCAGTGAAATAAAACAACCCTTTTTTTACTGTAATCGATTGAATATCAGTAGCCTGCCTAAAGGCGTGTGTGTGAGGCCTATTGCATCTAGTCTGCCAACTTTTGCCAGTGCACAGTGACACTCATATCTAGTGCCACCGTAGTGTGCAGTGAAATAAAACAACCCTTTTTTTACTGTAATGGATTGAATATCAGTAGCCTTCCTAAAGGCGTGTGTGTGATGCCTATTGCATATAGTCTGCCAACTTTTGCCAGTGCACAGTGACACTCATATCTAGTGCCACCGTAGTGTGCAGTGAAATAAAACAACCCTTTTTTTACTGTAATCGATTGAATATCAGTAGCCTGCCTAAAGGCGTGTGTGTGAGGCCTATTGCATCTAGTCTACCAACTATTGCCAGTGCGCAGTGACACTCATATCTAGTGCAACCGTAGTGTGCAGTGAAATAAAACAACCCTATTTTTAATGTAATCGATTGAATATCAGTAGCCTGCCTACAGGCGTGTGTGTGAGGCCTATTGCATCTAGTCTGCCAACTTTTGCCAGTGCGCAGTGACACTCATATCTAGTGCAACCGTAGTGTGCAGTGAAATAAAACAACCCTTTTTTTACTGTAATCTATTGAATATCAGTAGCCGGCCTAAAGGCGTGTGTGTGAGGCCTATTGCATCTAGTCTACCAACTTTTGCCAGTGCGCAGTGACACTCATATCTAGTGCAACCGTAGTGTGCCGTGAAATAAAACAACCCTTTTTTTATTATAATCGATTGAATATCAGTAGCCTGCCTAAAGGCGTGTGTGTGAGGCCTATTGCATCTAGTCTGCCAACTTTCTCCAGTGTACAGTGACACTCATATCTAGTGCAACCGTAGTGTGCAGTGAAATAAAACAACCCTTTTTTTAGCCTGCCTAAAGGTGTGTGTGTGAGGCCTATTGCATCTAGTCTGCCAACTTTTGCCAGTGCACAGTGACACTCATATCTAGTGCCACCGTAGTGTGCAGTGAAATAAAACAACCCTTTTTTTACTGTAATCGATTGAATATCAGTAGCCTGCCTAAAGGCGTGTGTGTGAGGCCAATTGCATCTAGTCTGCCAACTTTTGCCAGTGCGCAGTGACACTCATATCTAGTGCCACCGTAGTGTGCAGTGAAATAAAAAAACCCTTTTTTTACTGTAATCGATTGAATATCAGTAGCCTGCCTACAGGCGTGTGTGTGAGGCCTATTGCATATAGTCTGCCAACTTTTGCCAGTGCACAGTGACACTCATATCTAGTGTTACCGTAGTGTGCAGTGAAATAAAACAACCCTTTTTTTACTGTAATCAATTGAATATCAGTAGCCTGCCTAAAGGCGTGTGTGTGAGGTGTGGTGTATCACCAAATTAATATATATATAAATATTACACAAGGTTCGTCTACATTAAAAGGTATTTATTAAAAGGCAACAACAAAATACTATAAATGTATTACAAACACACAGCCCAGACCCACGGAGCAAAAACCCTTTTTAAATCTATCTACCTATATAATAATCCCCTTTCCCAAACGCTTTATCTTACCCACGGTTAGACCATCGCCATTCATCACCACCATCACCCTCACCATCCAGGAAGAAAACAGGAAGCAGCACCAGTTTCCTGCCTAGATATATCCTTAGTTGAGATGATGTAATTTACATCACATCCTGTCCATGAGCAATTGTGGGAGGGAAGTAAAGATTCTCAGCCCTCCTACAAAGGCCTGTTTAAGGAAGTCCTGAATTACCATTCAAGGAAGACAAGTTACCACATTCCCTCACTTTTTCTTCTTCTATGTTGCTCAGTTTTCTAGTTATCCCTCTAGTACAGGAGAACCTAGTGGGAGCAAAAACCTGATATACAGGAGAAATTCAACCCACCGTCCATCCGGAATAGTTCCCTCAGCGACATAAGTTCTCCTGTACTTTCCTATGGCTGTCAATCCACATATTACACAAAAACAGAACTTATAGAATTTAGGTGAGAGTGTGTGATAAATGTTTATGTATGTGCAATGTAAAACTTTATTGAAGAATGTATGAGAGAGAGAAAGAAGAGAAAAAAAAACAAAAAATAAAAAATAAAAACATTTAAATTTCATTATTATATATCCTCCTTGCAAGTTTCTTCCTCATTTGTTTCATTGCCACACAAAAGTATATTATTATAATTGTCGTTAATACTTGAATGAACATGAGTACCAGCGACAGTGTTCGTAGGACTGGATGTGTCTCTGCATTGGTAAGAATTCCCCACCAGGGATGCTCAACGTTATTTGTAGTAATTTCTATTTCCTTTTTCTGTTGTTCCAGCAGTAAGCTGATGGGGTGTAGTTGTTGTTTGGTACGTTTTACTAACTCATGAAGTTCCAGGGTAAGCTTTGGAATTGGGGGAAAAAGCTTCATTGTCAAATTTGTCCAATCTGCATTTGCAGTAAAATTGATCATTTCAGTGGTAAGGTTTCTTGATGGAAATAGTGTATGAGTTCCTACATGTATAGTAGTGGTTACCATGATACAAGACCCTTCTTCCACCAAACATATTTCATCAACTGTCCTATATTCAGAGTGGCCGATAAAGCATGCAATGTCCCCTATGCGGATCACCTCTTGCACCAGGTTTTCTTTTATCAACTGCACCCAGCCATCCTTCTCAGCTCCTTTGTCCCAAACACAACTGCACAGCCATCGGTGTTGAGATTTCCTGCAACAGCTTTCATCCATCTCCAATCCTGTAATAGTGGCCAGTCTTTTTGATGGGAAGTGTTGCTTGTAGATTCCATCACTTAACGTGCCAATGCTATGTATAAAGTTCAGTTGCTCTGCCTGCCCCTCCCAACGGGGAATTGCCAGGATTAGTCCTATTGTCCCAGATTGTAGTCCATGTGGCATCCATTGATCTGGGCCTTCAATATAGCTGTATTTAAGATTGTCCTCAGTGATGTCCACTCCTTTTCTTTTCAATGAATTGATAATCCTTGTTGCATTGATTTGTCTTGCCCACTTGTTTTCCTGGATGTCTTTAATAGTTTCCTTTAAATCTGCCAACAGCTTTCCTCCAATCATAGAACAGAAAATGGCAGTTCCCACTATTTCATTCTTAATGCTGTTAGCAATGGAAGCAATATTTTCCTCAACTAGATGCAGGTTGTTGGCAATGGTGTGTATGTCATCAACATTGTCTGTCAGTCTACTCACTATAAGGGAGTCAGCTACTCCACCTGTTTTCATAGCATGTCCCATGCCATCAGTAAGGGAGTTTATCCTGCTGTTCAGTCCAATGATGTCTGCTGAATTCCATACCAATCCAGTTCCGACTCCTCCTAAAAGGGCTGCAAGTGTGTCCCGTTTTTCTCGACTCCCTGCTCCGGTCCACTCAATGATGGTCTCTTGTATACTTTGCTTAAACCACTGCCGCTGTGATTCCGGGCACTTTGGAGGAATAGAAAAATCATTAAAATTTAGAATTATTGGGTAGTAAATCCACCCAACCCCTTGCACAACTGTTTCATGTGTTGGTACCACCACCAATCCGCCTATTGGCCATGGTACCTTCTTCTGATCTTTACAACGTTGCAGCTCCTTTACAGAGACAAATACTTCATCTATTGTTAGAACACACCCCTTTCCAGTATCAAAATTGCAGAATTCCTCTAGATCAGGCTGGGCAGCTATAACTGCAGCGTCCCATTCTCCACCTTCTTCTAATGTTAAGTTACTCACTACTACTGTAATATTTGTAACCCTCTCTTGTACCTTTGTTGTTATTTTAGTCCTTCCTTTAAAGTTTCCTGTATTCATTATCTGTCCATATCTTATAACCCATTCCCAGTTATGTCCCTCTATACTTTTTATTGGAGCTCTAAGAGCTAATCCCCTGGTACTATTATGTGGCAAAATAATGTTTACTTGTAACCCTCCACCCTCTTTTACTTCCAATTCCCTGGGTCAAATAAATCTATCTGCTTGAACATAATGTAATCTTTTCAAACTCTTTCCCTTATTTGCGGTATCTTCTGGCCTTATTGCCTGTCTCCCCATTCCTACTGTGATACAGCTTATACTTATCCATCCTGTAACAAGGATCCACCACAATCTTCTGTTGACACGCATCTTCATTCTTATACAGCCTTGCTCTGTGGGAACACTAGATTCCATCATTAGAAACATATACATAAAAAATAAAAACAGCATTAGAGACATATACATACACAAACAGAAGAGAAAAAAAAAAACTAAATAAAAAATAAATAATAAAAAAAAAAAAAATGTGTATGTATTTATTCAATTTGTACTTAACCTCTATTCCATATTTTGTCCTTCCTAGATCTTTTAAGCTGTGATGCATGCAGCCAGACTTCTCCTTTCTCTGCGTGATCAATCAAGTATACAGAGGTCCCTAATTTATCTACTACAGTATATGGTCCCTTCCATTTTGCTCTTTCCCAAGGAAGGTGTTCATCTTGATTCTGCACCATAACTCTGTCCCCTGCCTCATATGATGTCAGATCCCCTGCTGCATCATACCATCGCTTTCGATGTTGGTATTGTTCTTCATCTTCCACAGACACAGATTTATGAACAATTTCCAAGTGTGTGGCCAACTCCTTTACCCATTGATCTGTGATTGCAGCGGTTTGTAAAGCTACAGGTGGAGGTATTGTCATCCAGTTTTTCCAGGAGGGCATTGGTCTACCCATTAAAATTTCATACGGTGAAAATCCTGTTGATCTACAGGGCCTTGATCTAAGTCGGGCACATACTAAAGGTATGTATATGTCCCAAGCTTGCCCATGTTCTGCCACCAGCTTTTTCAGCTCTCTTTTTATGGTGCCATTCATTCGCTCAACTTGACCTGCTGCCTGTGGATGGTATGGGATATGGTGTTTCAGTTCAATACCCACCATCCTACAAAGTTCCTTCATTACATTTCCTATGAATGCCGCTCCATTGTCGCAATCAAGGACTTTTGGAATTCCCCACACTGTCAGTACATCGCTTACTAATTTCCTGGCTGTGGTTAGTGATGTACAGTTTCTTGTTGGGATTGCGATCATCCATCTTGAGAAGCTATCTACTATCATGAGAATATATTTATTTCCTCTTGTGGTTGTTGGCAATGGTCCGGTGTAATCAATTTGAATTATTTCCCATGGGCCTACAAGTGTCTGTCTCATTAATTCTCCCCTTCTTTTCCTGTTGGACTGGTCAAATCTTGCACATATAATACAACTATCCACAAATTCTTCAAGATCCTTGTTTTGCCCGATCCACCATCCCAAATGTCGAATCCTCTCTTTTGCTTCTCTGATCTTTGGATGTCCTCCTGCTTGTGATCCATGTATCCATCGGAGTAAGTCTTTTCTCACTTGTTGTGGTACAATCCAAATCGGTTCCCCGGTTTCTGATATACATATTAGCCCTTGCTCCTCCATCACTTTTTTGCCCCCGTATATCACCTCTTCTCCCTTTTGTAATTTCTCCCGAATATCTTTTAGTTCCTCATCTTGATCTTGTAATTCCTGCAGTTGCTTCATCTTAATTGAAATAAATGTAGATTTGCTCCTTGTAGTAGAAGCTATTTGTAATGTGTTTTTTGTGGGTGGTTTCCAGTCTTCCGCTTGGACAGCTGCCTCTTTTGCATACCGGTCAGCAAGGTAGTTTCCCTCTCGGTGTGGCCCTGTCTTTTTATGTGCCCGTACTTTGATCATGTTAATTCTTTTGAAGTTTTGTGATAACTTTTCTACCATCTGCCATAGATCTTGGAACTTAACAGGGGATCCATCTGTGGCAAGGAATTGGTTACTATCCCATCATTTTAGCAGCAGGCATGTGCCTCGGAACACCCAGTCACTATCCAAAACAATTGTCAATATGTCACTTCTTCCAGACTCTTGCTGAAGTACTTCAATGACTGCAGCCAGTTCTGCATATTGTGCTGAATATGCTTTGATTCTAAATCCAAATTCTTTTATGATATCTTTACCCAACATTTCTTTTTCCTTGTGCATAGTGACAGCTGCCATCAGTATACCATACAGGATCTGAGGTCATCACCAGATGAGTGGCATCTTTGAACACCGCGTGGCATGTTGATTCAGGATAGATCTGGCATTCATGAGCTTCTCCCTTTATGCAAATTCCAGCCACCCATTCTTTTGGTTCTCTTAAGGCATGAGTTGAAATGTTATCAGCGAGCAGTGCCATAGTCCATTTCTGAATGCGGGCATTGTTGATGTGGCTGATTGCCAGGCTGCCTTGTCTGAGGATCTGCAATGGAGTATGATGTGTACAGATTATTATTGTCTGTGTGCCAAATAGGTTTTTAAATCTTCTAATTGCCCAGTATGCTGCTAAGATCAATCTCTCACACCATCCAAATTTCAGCTCTACGGCAGACAGCATCTGAGATCCAAAAGCCACTGGACGTTCTGCATGTCCCCACAGTTGAGTGATGACTGCTCCTTGTGAATCTGGCATTGTAATCGGATATAGTCTAAATTCTTTTTCATGGTCTGGAGATGCCAGAGTTGGTGCACTCCCTAGTTCAGCCTTCAATTTTTGTACTGCTGATGTGTGTTCCTCTGTCCAATCCCAATTCTGTGCTCTCAGGAGTTCATAAAGGGGTTGTGCCAAGCAATGATTGGAGCGCTGTACGGTCTGCAGGAATGGGTAACTGAGCAATAACTTTGGCCCTGTCTTGATCAATTGATTGTCCATCTCCTGATATGGTTACTCCTAAGAAGTTGACTTTCTGGCATGCCAATTGTGCCTTTGCCCCATTTAGCTTAAGTCCAGCTTCCAGTATGCATTGTAATAATATTGCCAGGTCTTCTTTGTGTTCTTCCATGTTCGGGGATTGTAAGAGGACATCATCAACATATTGAATGATACGATCTGGACGTGGGAAAGCTGTCAATGCATTTTTCATGTATGCGTGAAAAATAGCTGGGGAGTTACAATATCCCTGTGGTAATACTGTGAAAGCATATTGTCGGCCCTCCCAGTTGAACGCCGTCCGGTAGTGGCATTCTTCAGCTAAGGGAATTGACCAAAATCCATTGGCCACATCTATTACACTGAATACTTTCATTTCTGGTAAAATTTTGGACATCATGTCACAATAAACAGAAACAACAGGGGCCATTCTTTTTGCAAGTTTGTTCACGGCCCTGTAATCAATGGTAAGTCTCCATGATGAGGCTGCTTTTTCATCTCCATTCCCTTTTAACACAGCTTTTCTCACAGGCCAACATGGTGAGTTACATGCATACCCATTTCCAGATTTAATTATTCCACGTCTCTCCAGCATTTCTATCATCTCAGTGATTGATGCCACTGATTCTCTTGGGACTGGATATTGCTTTTGCCATTGTGGGTCTCCTCCTTCCAACAAGACCATTCCTTTCATTCTTCCACAGTCTAATTTATCTGTAGCCCAAACAGGTATGTCTTGAATTAGCTTCTGCAGCCATTCTTGTTGTCCGTCTAGTTTCAGTTTGTTTTTTTCCAGACTTTTTATCGGAGAGACAATATATGCCATTGGGAGCACAACCCCTTTTGTCAACTCTGTACTTACCTGATTCACCTTTTCTGTCTTCCACAAACAAAAATTGGCAAGATCTACAATGAAATTTCCTTTTTTTAAAGCTTCTATTCCCAATATTTCCTCTGGCCAACCCACTATTGCTTCTACTTGTATTGTTTTTCCTCCAACTGCTACATCAATTAGACCTGCTCTAACCTCCTGTGGATTCCCAGTAACTCCCATAATACTTACTGAAGAATCCCCATTTTTGACCCTGTTGGTCATTGTAACTGCTGCTCCTGTATCTACCAACATATTTTTCCCTACCCCTGCGATGACTGTATAAATGGTAGGCCGACCTGCCTCATCCATGGTTAAATTAGCTGAGTGAATGAGATGCTGAGGCGCAGGGGTTGGGATTTGTCATTGTGACTCACTTCTACTCTGTCCCTCTTTTATCATCTTTGCCTCATTTTCCTTCAATTTCCTCTCTGACTCAGCTACCTTGTTTTTAAGTATGTGATTTTCCTCTTCTATCCTATCCTTCTGTCTCCTGAGTTCCCAATAGCCCATGTTACCGTTTCTCTCTCCCTCCTGATTAGCCCTCCAGTTGCTGCCATCCCTATTCCTATAGTCCCTAGGTGGATCTCTCCATCTTTTGTCAAGGTTCTGTTTTGGTCTCCAGTTTTGATCATCCTTCTTGTTCTGGGGTACATCCCACGTCTGGTTTCTCCATTTACCATCTATATCTCTACCAGACTCGACCTTAAATGTTCTTACAGCTGAAACAGAGCAGGCCTGTTCTGTGAAAGGATGCTTGATCCACCACTTATCAGCTCTAGTTAGTACCATTTCCAAGTCTGTTGGTGTTGGATCAAAAAGCCTGACAAATTCTTGACACTCCTGGGGAAGGGCTTCCATTACTTTTGCTATATGTTCTGGTGAGCCCAGCACTAGAGGCTGTTGAGGTTGTCGTAGAGTATACCAAAAAAATATCCTTTGAGCTACCTCTCTAGGACCATCTGTTGGCCTCATGGTAATATTTGCTATTTCTTTCTCTATGCTAAGTAGATAGAAATTAGTTCTAGCAATTCTTCCTGCCTGATCAGACACACTGTTATTAAATCCCAATAGTCTACTAGCCAAAGGACCCATAGCGTATTCTAACAGTTCTGTCCATTCCTCTAAGTTAAGACCTCCTTTTTTAGCTCTATCTGCTCCCCTCATAAACCAATGTGTAAACGTATTAAAGTTGTTAGTTGGCATACTTCCCCACCATTTCTGGAAATTGTCTTTATCTGCCATAGACATCGGTCGAGTCTGCATAGAAAATCCTGTAGGTGTTTGCCTTGCATTAAATAATTCTGAAACAATAACTGGTGCTTGTGGTATGGTATCTACTTGTGGAACAGAATAACATAAGAAATATTTTCTATCTTGGTTCATTTTCGGCACTGGTTCTTTATTTTGTGCCACGAACATTTCCAGATCTGGATATATTTTGGCAATGTCTCTGACTCCTTTTATCCCTTCTAACTTTGTTTTATTTTTATAGTCCATTATTATGTTTTGAAGTTCTGTTATTTTTACTCCATAAGCATCCCTCTGTTCTTCTATTTCCCTTAACTCCCTTTCTAGTTCTCCCACAATTGTAGTTGTTCTCAAAGCTGCAATTTTTAAACAATCCCTTTTGTCCATTGCTTCCTCCATTTTATTTGTTGTTTCCAAATTATGCTGCCGTAATTCTACAACTAAGTCTTTTAGGCCTCCTATTGTGGCTACAACAGCTTGTGTGACCAAACTTTTTCTCTTCTTTGTTCTATACTTTTTGTTATTTACAATTTGTGTTAGAACATCCATTAATCTCTTCTCTTTTTCACTGTCTGGGTTTGCTGGCTCTGGAAGCTCATATGGACCATCATGTTTTTGAATATGTTTCCTAAAGTACTCACGCACTTCTGTGGGAAAGTATTTGGCCCCTTGAAAAGACATTCCTACTCTTTTACTCACCCAAGTAAGAATCCAAATCAATTTGCGACTAAAGTAGCATGCTTCTGAGTAGCCAATAATAGTTGATGACTATTCAGTAGGCCAGGTGTAATATGTAGAAAAATAGATTAGTACCCACAATGCAAATTATACTTACCTTAGTATGGTGAAGGTAATACTTGCTAATTAACTTAAAATATAATAGCAAGGCCTGCAGGGTAGGAGATATACCTGAACTAGGATATGCAAGACACCCAAAATGTATAAGGTATGGAAGCCTATAGTGTATTAAAATGCACGCCTGAAATAATATATATATATATATATATATATATATATATATATATATATATATATATATATATATATATATATATATAATATTTAAAATGGTTTATTTATTATTTTTCTCCAGGCCTGTACTATGATAAAGGACTAGAGAAAGAAAAAGAAAGAAGAAAAAAAAAAAAAATTTCTTCTTTAAAAAAAATAAATAAATAAATAAATAAATAATAGTATTAACAAACTCAGGTATTTGAAACACACAACAAACTAATTGTGGCCTGATGCCCAAGCTTGTATATTAAAAATGGAGGCTTGAATTAGCATTCAAATACACAAAGAAGCCACATGGAGCCTTATTCAAATGCAGGCCTAGGCCTGTACTTTGATAGTCAAAAGCACAACAAAACTCAACTCAGATAAACCCACAAAAACAACCTGTATGATATATATTTGTTTTATGTATCAAAATAAGCTAGTACGAACAAAACTCAACTCAGAAGCTAGTACGATATATATTAAAAATGGAGGCTTAACCTAGACTCCACACACAATCAGCACTTGATTTCCCATGCAGAGGATAATTAGACAAGACTATCTATTAATTACCTCATAAATAACCTTTGTAGAAGTCACCAAATTAATATATATATAAATATTACACAAGGTTCGTCTACATTAAAAGGTATTTATTAAAAGGCAACAACACAATACTATAAATGTATTACAAACACACAGCCCAGACCCACGGAGCAAAAACCCTTTTTAAATCTATCTACCTATATAATAATCCCCTTTCCCAAACGCTTTATCTTACCCACGGTTAGACCATCGCCATTCATCACCACCATCACCCTCACCATCCAGGAAGAAAACAGGAAGCAGCACCAGTTTCCTGCCTGGATATATCCTTAGTTGAGATGATGTAATTTACATCACATCCTGTCCATGAGCAATTGTGGGAGGGAAGTAAAGATTCTCAGCCCTCCTACAAAGGCCTGTTTAAGGAAGTCCTGAATTACCATTCAAGGAAGACAAGTTACCACATGAGGCCTATTGCATCTAGTCTGCCAACTTTTGCCAGTGTGCAGTGACACTCATATCTAGTGCAACCGTTGTGTGCAGTGAAATAAAACAACTCTATTTTTAATGTAATCGATTGAATATCAGTAGCCTGCCAAAAGGCGTGTGTGTGAGGCCTATTGCATCTAGTCTGCCAACTTTTGCCAGTGCGCAGTGACACTCATATCTAGTGCAACCGTAGTGAGCAGTGAAATAAAACAACCCTTTTTTACTGTAATCTATTGAATATCAGTAGCCTGCCTAAAGGCGTGTGTGTGAGGCCTATTGCATCTAGTCTGCCAACTTTTGCCAGTGCGCAGTGACACTCATATCTAGTGCAACCGTAGTGTGCAGTGAAATAAAACAACCCTTTTTTTATTGTAATCGATTGAATATCAGTAGCGTGCCTAAAGGGGTGTGTGTGAGGCCTATTGCATCTAGTCTGCCAACTTTTGCCAGTGTACAGTGACACTCATATCTAGGGCAACCGTAGGGTGCAGTGAAATAAAACAACCCTTTTTTTAGCCTGCATAAAGGCGTGTGTGTGAGGCCTATTGCATCTAGTCTGCCAACTTTTGCCAGTGCACAGTGAAACTCATATCTAGTGCCACCGTAGTGTGCAGTGAAATAACACAACCCTTTTTTTACTGTAATCGATTGAATATCAGTAGCCTGCCGAAAGGCATGTGTGTGAGGACTATTGCATCTAGTCTGCCAACTTTTGCCAGTGCGCAGTGACACTCATATCTAGTGCAACCGTAGTGAGCAGTGAAATAAAACAACTTTTTTTTTTACTGTAATCTATTGAATATCAGTAGCCTGCCTAAAGGCGTGTGTGTGAGGCCTATTGCATCTAGTCTGCCAACTTTTGCCAGTGCGCAGTGACACTCATATCTAGTGCAACCGTAGTGTGCAGTGAAATAAAACAACCCTTTTTTTATTGTAATCGATTGAATATCAGTAGCGTGCCTAAAGGGGTGTGTGTGAGGCCTATTGCATCTAGTCTGCCAACTTTTGCCAGTGCACAGTGACACTCATATCTAGTGCCACCGTAGTGTGCAGTGAAATAACACAACCCTTTTTTTACTGTAATCGATTGAATATCAGTAGCCTGCCTACAGGCGTGTGTGGGAGGCCTATTGCATCTAGTCTGCCAACTTTTGCCAGTGCGCAGTGACACTCATATCTAGTGCCACCGTAGTGTGCAGTGAAATAAAACAACCCTTTTTTTACTGTAATCGATTGAATATCAGTAGCCTGCCTAAAGGCGTGTGTGTGAGGCCTATTGCATCTAGTCTGCCAACTTTTGCCAGTGCACAGTGACACTCATATCTAGTGCAACCGTAGTGTTGCAATTTTTTCGTGTGTCTGCCTGTGACAACAGTGATGCCATTTGCAACCTGTGCGAAAAGAAACTGAGTCGTGGGAAGTCCAACACCGACCTCGGTTCAACTTCTTTGCGAAGGCACATGATGTCACATCACAAACGCCTATGGGATCAACACATCAGTACAAGCAGCACACAAAGTCAAAGACGCAATCCTCCTCCTGGTCCAGCATCTTTAGCCACGTCAACCACTGCTGCCCTGCTTGCCCCCTCTCAACCATCCGCCACTCCGTATCTCGCCCTGAGCAGTCCCTGCTCATCTGCCCACAGTCAGGTGTCTGTCAAGGACATGTTTGAGCGTAAGAAGCCAATGTCACAAAGTCACCCCCTTGCCCGGCAACTGACAGCTGGCTTGTCTGAACTCTTAGCCTGCCAGCTTTTACCATACAAGCTGGTGGAGTCTGAGGCGTTCAAAAAATTTGTAGCTATTGGGACACCGCAGTGGAAGGTACCCGGTCGAAATTTCTTTGCACAAAAGGCAATCCCCAACTTGTACTCGATTGTGCAATAGAAAGTAATGGCATCTCTGTCACACAGTGTTGGGGCAAGGGTCCATCTGACCACGGATACCTGGTCTGCAAAGCATGGTCAGGGCAGGTATATCACCTACACTGAGCATTGGGTAAACCTGGTGACGGCTGCCAAGCATGGAATACATGGCTCTGCAGAGGAGTTGGTGACACCGCCACGACTTGCAGGCAGGCCTGCTGCCACCTCCTCTACTCCTCCTACTCCATCCTCTTCCATAACCTCCTCGGCTGAGTCCTCTTCTGCTGCTGCTATGTCTTGCTCCACATCAACGGCACCCCCCCAGCTCCACAGGTACTATTCCACATCCCGGATACGTCAGTGTCACGCCGTCTTGGGGTTGACTTCCCTGAATGCAGAAAGTCACATCGGACCAGCACTCCTGTCCACCCTGAACGCACAGGTGGATCAGTGGCTGACTCCGCACCAACTGGAGATCGGCAAAGTGGTTTGTGACAGCGGAAAAAATTTGCTGGCGGCATTGAATTTGGGCAAGTTGACACATGTGCCGTGCATGGCACATGTGTGTAATCTGATTGTACAACGCTTTGTGCATAAGCACCCAGGCTTACAGGACGTCCTGAAGCAGGCCAGGAAGGTGGGTGCCCATTTCAGGCGTTCCTACACGGCCATGGCGCACTTTACAGATATCCAGCGGCGAAACAACATGCCAGAGAGGCGCTTGATTTTAGACAGCACGACACGTTGGAATTCAACACTCCTAATGTTCGACCGCCTGCTCCAACAAGAAAAGGTCGTTACCGAGTATTTGTATGACCGGGGTGCTAGGACAGCCTCTGCGGAGCTGGGGATTTTTTTGCCACGTTACTGGACGCTCATGCGCAATCCCTGTAGGCTTATGCGTCCTTTTGAGGAGGTGACAAACCTGGTCAGTCACACCCAGGGCACCATCAGCGACATCATACCATTTGTTTTCTTCCTGGAGCGTGCCCTGCGAAGAGTGCTGGATCAGGCCGTAGATGAGCTTGAAGAGGAAGAGTTGTGGTCACCATACCGCCAGAAACAGCCTTATCAGCATCGCTTGCTGGACCTGCGGCAACGCTGGAAGAGGATTGTGAGGAAGAGGAGTCAGATGAGGAATGTGGCTTTGAGGAGGAGGAGGAAGAACAACCACAACAGGCATCCCAGGGTGCTCGTTGTCACCTATCAGGTACCAGTGGTGTTGTACGTGGCTGGGGGGAAGAACATACCTTCAGTAAGATTACTGTCATGCTGTCGTGCCTGTTGAGGGACACTCGTATAAAAAGGATGAAGGAGAACGATCTGTACTGGGTAACCACGCTACTAGACCCCCGGTATAAGCAGAAAGTGCCTGAAAGGTTACAAAATTACCACAAGTCCGAAAGGATGCAGCACTACCAAAATAAATTAAAAAGTATGCTTTACACAGCGTTTAAGGGTGATGTCACAGCACAAAGGCAATCTAACAGAGGAAGAGGTGAACATAATCCTCCTCCTCCCACGACTACGCCGGCAAGGAGAGGGCACTTTACAGACGTGTTGTTGATGGAGGACATGCAGAGCTTTTTAAGTCCTATGCATCGCCACAGCCCTTCGGGGTCCACCCTCAGAGAACGACTCGACCGTCAGGTAACAGACTACCTCGCCATAACTACAGATATCGACACTATGAGGAGCGATGAACCCCTTGACTACTGGGTGTGCACGCTTGCCCTGTGGCCTGAGCTATCCCAATTTGCCATAGAACTTCTGTCCTGCCTCGCTTTAAATGTCCTGTCAGAAAGAAGCTTCAGTGCAGCAGGAGGTTTTGTCACTGATAAGAGAAGTCGCCTAGGTCAAAAAAGTCTAGATTACCTCACCTTTATTAAGATGAATGAGGGATGGATCCCGAAGGGACTGACAGTGGGCGATACATTCGATTAAAAAAGGCCTGATAGATGAGCTGCCTTGAGCTAATAATGGTCCACACGCTGCTGTATTTTATCCCTGAATGCCGGATGACTTGCGTGACTCATGAGCCACCAACTAGGGTTCAAGACGCAATGTTTTAGGGCACTTTCTGCCTGGCAAACTAACATAAATTTTTCTGGTCGCTGCAACAATACCTAATTTTTGCATTTAAATTATTTTAATTTAGAAGGCGTACAGCATGTAATGAAAAAGAAAGCATTTTTGAACAGTCTTGGATAACAGTTGTGCAAAAATACATATTTACAATAGAGATATTTTGTGAAAGTTAGCTGGCTATTAATTCTTATTTTTAATTTTTAGGTTAATAATTTTTCTTATTTTTTACTGTGATTGCAATTTAAGAGATACCTAAAACATGGTAAAACAGACAATAGTAAAGAGTATATCTGCAGGAAACACCAAAGTCCTATTAGCTATCATCCCTCCAGCAGTATTAGCTTATTATTTACAATATCTAACCTGGGCAATCACCCTTGGGTTACCCTAGGGCAGGCTTCAGTAAGCAACCTCTCCTTTCCTGGGATGATTTTGCCGCCGGTTGCTTCTGAAGGGTCTCCAGGGCTCCCCCACTCCGGTCCTTCCCCCAGTGTCGCTTCAACCAGTAACAAATGTTTTATATTTGTAAAGCGACCCAATGATCCCCCTTGATAGAGGTTTATCTTTACAAATTTTGGAGAACCAATTTAAGACCGGTGTCCCCTGTTTCTTGGTCAGGGAGTGTGTGAAATGCCTCAGCCTACAGTAATTGTAATGTTCTGACAGCGGTAGCTCATGCTTGTCCCTCAGTTCCTCATAGGTGAGCATTTGGCCCTTTACTAACCAGTCTCCCAGTCTATCTAGTTTCCTTGACCTCCACCAGTGTTGTGATGTTGTGCTCATGTGTTTCGAGGGTAGTCAAGAATTGGGGTCATTTGGGTGGATCCAGGGAACAAACCCGTGTGTTTCTTGGCCCATTTCCAGTATGATAGTGAGTGTCTGATTAGGGGGTTTGGCAAGTTTTTAAGGCCCTGAGGCAATTCTGATAGCCAAGCCACCTTGTCCCAGTTTATGGCCTTAAAGTGTGGTTCTCTAAATACACCCAGGCCGTTTGATGACATATATAATGTGCTATTGGGAGGAAAGATAGGTAACGTAACAGGTATCAAACTGATAGGAATGAGTAGTACAACTTAATACACCTCTCCTATCTGGTGGCACCTTAGATTGCACGTGCAGTGCCCCAAATTCGAAGTAGGAGGTCCGACCAAGCATATTTTTCCATCTCCCTGTTCCAAAAATCCATGCCATATACACGTCCCCTGATAGGTAACGTAACAGGTATTAAACTGATAGGAATGAGTAGTACAACTTAATACACCTCTCCTATCTGGTGGAACCTTAGATTGCACGTGCAGTGCCCCAAATTTGAAGTAGGAGGTCCAACCAAGCATCTTTTTCCAACTCCCTGTTCCAAAAATCCATGCCATATACACGTCCCCTGATAGGTAACGTAACAGGTATTAAACTGATAGGAATGAGTAGTACAACTTAATACACCTCTCCTATCTGGTGGCACCTTAGATTGCACGTGCAGTGCCCCAAATTCGAAGTAGGAGGTCCGACCAAGCATCTTTTTCCATCTCCCTGTTCCAAAAATCCATGCCATATACACGTCCCCTGATAGGTAACGTAACAGGTATTAAACTGATAGGAATGAGTAGTACAACTTAATACACCTCTCCTATCTGGTGGCACCTTAGATTGCACGTGCAGTGCCCCAAATTCGAAGTAGGAGGTCCAACCAAGCATCTTTTTCCAACTCCCTGTTCCAAAAATCCATGCCATATACACGTCCCCTGATAGGTAATGTAACAGGTATTAAACTGATAGGAATGAGTAGTACAACTTAATACACCTCTCCTATCTGGTGGCACCTTAGATTGCACGTGCAGTGCCCCAAATTCGAAGTAGGAGGTCCGACCAAGCATCTTTTTCCATCTCCCTGTTCCAAAAATCCATGCCATATACACGTCCCCTAATAGTAGATGTAACAGGGATTAAACCGATAGGAATAGTACTACTTAACAGTACACACCTTATAATAACGCAGACAGAGGCAACGCGTATAATCTTCTATGCTGTGCAGTGGAAGCCCCCAGACTCTGACCTGTGTATAATATTCCATGCTTGGCAGTGGAAGCCCCCAGACTCTGACCTGTGTATAATATTCCATGCTGTGCAGTGGAAGCCCTCAGACTCTGACCTGTGTATAATATTCCATGCTGGGCAGTGGAAGCTCTCAGACTCTGACCTGTGTATAATATTCCATGCTGTGCAGTGGAAGCCCTCAGACTCTGACCTGTGTATAATATTCCATGCTGGGCAGTGGAAGTCCCCAGACTCTGGGAGTCTGGAGAAGAGGAGTCAAAGGAGGAAGGTGGCTTTTAGGAGGTGGAAGATCAAACACAGCAGGTATCCCAGGGGGCTTGTTGTCACCTTTCGGGGACCCTTGGTGTCTGGGTGGAGGAAGAGACCTTCAATGACATCAGTGAGGACAAGGAACGGGACATGGCTAGCTTGGTATCCAACCTTGTGCAAATGGGGAGTTTGCGGTTGTGCAAAGGGACTGTTTGCGGTTGTTTGCGGTGCATTAAACGGGGATATTGGTCTGTTACTGTGAAGCGGGTGTAACCCTTACACTACCTGATCGATACAACATCATACCTGATGTTTTAAAGCATGTTATTCCAAACAATTTAGGAATGTTAGGTGATTTATGCCCTTTATGGCTTAAAACCAGACTCTGCATCAACTATGTAATTTTCTGTGGAAGTTTTGCCATGGATCCCCCTCCGGCATGCCACAGTCCAGGTGTTAGTCCCGTTGAAACAACTTTCCCATCACTATTGTGGCCAGAAAGAGTCCTTTGGGGGTTTTGAAATTCGCCTGCCCATTGAAGTCTATGGCGGTTTGCCGATGTTCGTCCGTTCGCGAACATTAGATGGAATTCGTGTCCGCGGTTCGCAAACCGAAAATTTGATGTTCGCAACATCACTAATAGTGATGCTGTATCCAGCTGGTTTGTAGAATGCACTGGTTAGTTTTTATGTGAATTTCAATATAGTAAGGTGCCTTGGAAACAAGCACTATGTATGTTTGATTTTAAGCCTAAAGACAAGGCCCTCCATTTTTTTGCAATATGTTAATTTTATTTTTGCCTTGTACTTAACCCCTGTACAGAGCTACAGGATATGTTGGAGCATCACAAATAAAAGATAATAATAATGATAATAATAATAATGATAATAATAATAATAATGCACGGTACTGGCAGAATAAATCAAAATGGTCAAAGATTGCCTAACCTTTGTTCATATTACAACCTGAGCTTCATTAACACCTTTTTAATATCAGACCAAGCCTCTAAGTATCTTGGTAACACCACAGAAATAGACCTTGTTATGACCAGAATATCAGCTATCAACAGCCAGCTTGTCACAAGCAGCTTTCACGGTGATGAGCTTCCTGTCATGAATGGCTCACTTTGGCCTTGCTCTCACCTTTTATACAGAATTTGGAGGCTTCTGATTTGTTGAAATATTTGTTAATCACATTTCAAACATCCAGCATGAAGGAACTGACATTCATACAATCTTATTAATATTAACCAATCAAAGAAGACTAGGTGGCCTTTTCTGATTATTAAATTGATAGCCAATCAGAAAAGAGTATCTCTGATTGATGAATAAAGGAAATATAGGGTGTATATTAACCCCTGCAATAACACCAGGGAAGGGTACAAAAGTAATAATAGGGCCTATATATGCATTCGCAAATGCTTTGAAAATTATTATTATTATTTTTTTTATATTTGTTAGTGGTCACATATCTCTGCTAGCACATGCTAATTATTATATGATAGCAGTGTAGACACATAGAGCGATGGGGAGTTACGCATAGTTAGCACTCAAAAACAGATATACGTTTGATTTTAAGCATGTAATATCTATGCTATTTGTAATGTTTTTCACAGACATTACAACTTTAAACTTTAACAATAAATTAATCATTTTGAGCAAATATTTACTTATTTTTCTGTATTAGTCTTAGTTATTTAAGTTAGAACGATTGTTCCTCCATCTTCACATTACCCCTGTGATTCTCAGTCATTTTACTTAAAGGGCACGTTCCACCTAAACTTATGTTTCTTTTATATTAAAAGTTTTACACTATGGACTGGGCCTGGACTGGCAAGAAGTAACCCTGATTGAAGAGGACAGCAGGGATGACTAACCACAGCAGTGCCAGGCCCAGGGGAAGACTTGGGGAAAAGCTACCCTGCTCCTGGAATCAGGAAAAAAACAAATGAGCACTGGGCCCCACCAATGGACTGTAAACATAGTGGGGAGGGTCCTTGGAGGACTATTGTCCAGGAGCCAGCCACAGACTGTGGAGCAGAAACAGCAAGCAGTCCTGCTCATCAGCCTGCACAAGAGGCAATAGCAGCTGCTTCTCAAGGGCTGCCTGTATTTATACACCAAGTAGAGGCAGCACAGAGACCTAAGGTAACCCTGGAGGAGCTGCAGAGTTCCACAGCAGAGACTGGAGTATCTGTACATAGGACGACAATAAGCCATACGCTCCATAGAGTTGGGCTTTATGGCAGAGTGGCCAGAAGAAAGTCATTTCTTTCAGCAAAAAACAAAATGGCACATTTTGAGTTTGCGAAAAATACATGTGGGAGACTTCCAAAATGTATGGAGGAAGGTGCTCTAGTCTGATGAGAATAAAATTGTACTTTTTGGCCATCAAAGAAAACGCTCACATCACCCAATGAACACCATCCCCAAAGTGAAAGATGGTGGTGGGAGCTTCATGCTGTGGGGATGTTTTTCAGCAGTTGGGACTGGGAAACTGGTCAGAGTTGAGGGAAAGATGGATGGATGGTGCTAAATACAGGGATATCCTTGAGCAAAACCTGTACAACTCTGTGTGTGATTTGAGGCTAGGAGGGAGGTTCAACTTCCAGCAGAACAATGACCCCAAACACTCTGCTAAAGCAACACTTGAGTGGTTAAAGAGGAAACATATAAATGTGTTTGAATAGCCTAGTCAAAGCCCAGACCTCAGTCCAATAGAAAATCTGTGGTCAGACTTAAAGATTGTTGTTCTGAAGCACAAACCATCCCACTTCAAGGAACTGGAGCAGTTTTGCAAGGAGGAATGGGCAAAAATTCCAGTGGTAAGATGTGGCAAGCTCAACTTGGAGCTGTGATTGCCGCAACAGGTGGCTCTACAAAGTATTGACTTTAGGGGGGTGAATAGTTATGCACATTTTGTCCTATTTGTTGTCTGATTCACAATAAAATAAAATAAAAACATCTTCAAAGTTGTGGGCATGTTCTGTAAATTAAATGATGCAAATTCTCAAACAATCCATGCTAATTCCAGGTTGTGAGGCAACAAAACACGAAAAAATGCCAAGGGGGGTGAATAATTTAAGGATTTCTGTGGCATAGGGGTTCATTTTAAGACAGTCTGTTAGGTATTAAAGTGGTGGGGGTTAATTTTTAGATGCCACATAGGTAATTTAAGGATCTCACTGGCAGGAAGTTAGCTATTAGGTGCCATGGGGCTCTATGGAGACTCCTATGGTTATAGTTTGATGGTGGGGATCAGGGTTAGTGCATGGGGGAGGGAATCCCTGGTGTTCCCACTTAAAGTATGTTTACTAAGGGAATACCAGGGATCTCTGGGCTCAAAGGGTTATGGGCAGAGGGCTCATAAACCCCCTGCATATATTTGTTATTATTTAACTCCTTCTATACCATGGGAAGGGGGGTATATAGACAGATATGGGATAGCGAAGATGTTACTGAGCTTCAGACTCAGAATCTTCTTCTAGCAGGTCGCGTGTATACTATATTGGCTGACAGCCCTGAATGTTTCTCAGTTAAGTTGAGGGATTTTTTTAGGTGAGCTTGATTGGAATGGCTCCCTAGTAACTGAAACAAAAGCACCCACAGTTATGAGGGAACCTAAGGGAGCTCTAAGGGCCTCATTCAATTGTGATTTGGCCAATTGAATAGTGCTCTAAATAAGCACATAGCATATATTTTTTAAAGAAGTTTTTTGTTACTAAAGACCTTGCTTTTGGATAGAAGTTCACTAACAAAAAACTTATTTAAAAAATATATGCTATGTGCTTATTTAGAGCCCTATTCAATTGTCCAAATCTCAATTGAATGAGGCCCTGAGTCCTGTTGAACTGAGAGAAAGATGTCAAAATAATAAGTAAAAGTAGACACTAAATAAAGTAAAAACAGATTCATAGCACAAGCTAAACTCAAGCTAAAGAGCAGTAAAGAACAGTTACAAAACTAGGCTGAACTTCAGAACAGTAATTTTGAAATTCAGAGAAATAATCGATACATGTGGGATAGAAAAGACAGGGTAGGTGGTACCAGATATAACATCAGAAACACCGGGAAAGTATCTGAGTACCCTAGAGTGAATGCACAAGATCAGAGAAATAAATATTGAGAACAAATAGATCCTATGTATATCTTACGTTACCTTGTGTTACCTTGGATGAACCCTTAAATACTTTGATGTTAAAGAAGATTGTGGTCATATATTTAAAATATAGTATTTTGAAGAAAATATGTAAAATACTTTAGAATTGAAAATGAAATAATACAGTAATGTTTTCTTTTGTTGACAATAGTGCTGCTGTGGCATTCACTGTTTAGGTTTCTTGTGATAAACTTGGTGAGGTGGGCTGAGACTTTGAGTGTTACTGGCAGTTTATATCTGCACAATGGAAATGTGATATATACAAGTACCGGTGCTTTCAACAGGAGTCATGGAAGACTCATTAGCCTTATATTAATATTTAAACGTCAGAGGGGTTGAATGGTGAATGAAAGAGTGAGAATGGTACAATATTTAATGTATAAATTGTTGTTGTAAAATTCTTGTTTTATGTGATTTCAATATATGGAAATTTGTTTTTGCAATAATAATAAAAAAAAAAAAAAAAAAAGGAAGACTCATTAGCCTTATATGAACTCAGTGGTCCTTTAATAAAGCAAAATAAAACAATAAACCAAGTTGAAAAACTATGAGAAAAAAACAAGAGACTTTGGTAAAGTACTAGAAAACACAAATATATGTTAAATTCTATATCTTTGGTGTTGAATGTGATCATCTTCCTTTCACGTGCTTTCCTCTCTCTGAGGTATAGCTGAATTGTCATGTCTGTTCATATAATTCAGCACAGTTTTGCGTTTAGTTGCATCATTACACTTTTTATGACACAAATGATTAATGTGAGAAAAAGCATTATTTATATACCAATATATTATTGCTTTAAAGATAGTTTGTCACAATTATGTTGCTGTTGAACTGAATAAATATAGACTATAAGAATAGCTTTTTTATGAAACTCTAATTCAAATGTTCGTACATTTGTCACATTAATATCTTAAAAACTATAGCGGCAATTAAAGTACATTTAGGGGAAAGCAGTTTTGTCATAATATCATATTTTGGGTATACACAAACCAACCTAGTGATTTACATTTTAGATAAGCATAGACACTAAGCCTAGATGTTGACTGTATTTCTTTAAAAGCAATGTTTTCGAAAGAATATGTGTTAAATTATGTTTGAATTAGTGTATATTTGCTGTTATTAGTTTTCCACATTGAGCTGTAAAATGTAAGCAATGCATTTCTGGCAAACCAAGATATAATGTATTGTTGTAATAAAGAATTAAATGTTGTAACTGAGAATGCATCAATCATTGAGATAACATTTTATACATAATGGCTGTTCAGAAATACATTTCTATCCTAAACCAAAGACACATAAAAATATACAGTACTGCTTAATTTACAGCATTGCTGCCCTAGAGGCTCTTTTCACTTGGCATTGATGTCAGTCCTTGTTTGGACTATAATTATAGAAAATACAGCAAAGAGTGCAGTGAAACCCCAGTGACTGAACTTATAAATGTAATCCAAAGGCCTGATATAAGGGATGTAAATTATTTTCTATTGACACTAGCATAAGAAATATAAACAAAAGACATGGGAAGTGTACCCAAAATTAGTAAAAAACAGCTCATCAAAAAATAATCCCTTTAATTTGATTAAAAAAGACAATGATAGTGATGAACTAATACAGGTTGCCACCACAATAAAACCGTGGCCATATGCCACCTCCCCTGCACCAGAGTTCCCAGACTCATTATCACGCATAACAGTAAAGGATTTTCATTCTCCCGTCCAACAGAGCACTTCAACAACCATTACATTAGCAGCAGACACCATAGCATCACCTGAAAGTACCACTGAAGACAATACAGGAACTTCATTTAGGTTGCGTGCACAGACCTTTGCCCACCAACCAAGTAAACATTTGCAAATGGCCATTATGCAGATAAGGTGCAGTAGGGGTTAGCCAAATACCTTGAATGTAATCCGGTGTGCCGACAGAGAAGTCAAGTGGAAAGCACGGCAAAGGATTTCGAAGAGGAGTGATAGAGACAGTTTCAGTAAGAGAGGGAGAAACAGCCCTGCATAAGGTGTCAGTTGAGGAGGAGGTGAGGTAAAGAGAGGATGAGGTAGGCGCCTCCTCATAGACTGATAACAAGTTGGAATGGGGTTCCTTTGGAGAGATAGGGAGAGTCACAGCTAATACCTCCTTTAGTATCCTGACCAAAAATTCTGACACTTTTCCTTCTTTCTGCTTACATACTAATGCGGGAGATACATCCTGCATCTGCCCATGCATGGCATTCAACATATCCAGTACACCTTTACACATCTTCGAGATGGCATTTATGACTGTGGGCACCCAGATGATTAATAAACCCCCTGATGCGCTATTGTATAATGCTTTGGCTGAAGGATGCCCAAATTTGTTTTAAAAACCTACAGCTGCTGTAGCTTAACTCAAGTGCTGCACAAAAGGGCTCTGCCTGAACAGAATAGATTATAAATTCTTACTAGACAGATGTGCTAAAGGTTTTGAGATAGACTGGAAGAATGTTAAGTACTTATATGGAAATTACGATAACCCCCCTGAGACTGATGATAACCCATGGAGTAGCCCAAAATGCATTGATGAGATGTGGAAAGCTGTAACGGATATGTTGAATGCCATCTATGGCTAGATGCAGAATATATCTCCCGCATTAGTATGTAAGCTGAAAGAAGGAGAAGAAGTGTCAGAATGTTTGGCCAGGTTTAAGAGATGTTGGTTGGAGGAATGTGGACTGACCTTGGACATGGGTGCATTTTTTGTGCAGCATGCCATGGCCAATCTGCGCCACAGACTATAAGGCAATGTATTGATGATTGGCGTAAGAAAAGCGCACAAGAATGGATAGAGGCAGTAAGAGTAAAAGACAGTGGTGGAGTTTTCCTAGCGCCCCAGACATCACCATATTAGAAGCCAGCAGGGTAAACTACTTGACTGCATAGAATCCAGACCTGGTCAGTGTGCCGCATTTGGCAGCTTTGTGGATTTGTTTCTGCTGATGGCAAAGGTATTTCTCACTCTGACCTTGTTTCTCAATTGCTTGACGCTATTCAGCTACCCTTTGCTATTGCTGTAATGAAGGTCACTCCACTGACTCATCCTTGGTGTCTCAAGGCAACACACTTGCAGACCTTGGCGCCAAGAATGCTGCCCTACATGCTCCTCTTCACTCCATCTACTTATCTACTCTTTTCTTTCAGCTTGCTCTCCTACATGTTCCTTTGATCCCTGATTTTCCTCTTGCCTCATTAGAACGGTACTCAACTAACAATGATCTATCCTTCAGGAAACAGCAGGATCTGACCCTCGATCCTAATGGTCTCTGATCAGATAAGGAGGAATGGGTCGGTATCCCACTGGCCAGTAGCCCCATTTTTATCGCATTTTTTCATGTCATTGGACATTTGAGAAAGAAAAATACATTAAGTAACATGAGCAAAAGATACATAGTTAAGGATGCTTCTGCATTAGTGGAACAACAATTGTCATAATGCTTGGTATACTCTCAAAACAATCCAAACACAGGGCTAAAAGTTCAACATGAACACTTACCACCCCCTGAGGGCCCTATGCAACAGTTACAAATTGACTTTACACATGTGCCACCTAGTGGCCCCTTCAAGTACCTTCTTGTAATTTATGACCAGTTTTCCAAATGGGTGGAAGCTTTTCCAACAGCAAAAGAAAATGCAAAGGTGGTTGCAAAGATTTTATGTACAGAGATCATACCACAATTTGGTTGTCTCCCTACAGATTAATAGTGACAAAGGGAGACCTTTTGCCTCCAAAGTGACCCAGGACATTTCGAGATTATTGTGTAATGACTGGAAGTTCCATATTCCCTACCATTCTCAATCATCTGGTCAGGTAGAAAGAACAAATAGAACCATTAAGGATAAAACGAGATAAAACTGGCAGCGATATTTACCGGCAATTTTGGCAGAAATCCATATGACCCCTAATTCTACCACTGGTCTCTCTCCCTTTGAGGTCTTAATTGGAATACCTTTCCCTGTACCCGGCTGTGTTGGTAAGTCCAGCCCACAGGGAAATGTCCCAATAACTCAGGAAGAATATGTATATCAAATTGGTCAATAAGTTGAATAACATCCACAGTAATGTAGCTCTCTCCCTCTTCCACCAGGTGAACCAACACTCCCCTTTAAGCCTGGAGATACAGTATTGGTGAAAAGGATAATACGAAACAATCCTCCGAACACACCTTACGGATCCACGATGACTGTTATCGCTGTAACCAGGACCGCTGTCCTCACTGAAGAAACCGAAACTTGGATTCACGCCAGTCATCTGAAATGGGCTTCCATGATGGACACTCCTTCCTAATAACTCTTATATATTTACTTCTTTTTATGACATACTATGCCAAATTTTTGCATGCTTCACCTCATGATAATGTATTCCTTAGAGCTTGTAATCAAACCTACCAATTAACACAGCTGGCCACACCATCTAATCAGAGTTGTTGGAAATGTGCAAACTCGCCCCATGTGTGAATGCAGGGTTTCCCATAACTCCAGTCCCCTTTAACTTGTCTGGTATTGCTGATTTAGTGAGATAGTCTGCTATTCTAAATTGGACCCAGGAAACGTTTGTTAATAAACCCCAAATTAAGTTGATTGGCCTGACCCATGAGGTTACCTCTAGTTTTATTATCTTTATTAACACACAAGGAAAACACGCCCATATGAATGGAGAAAGAATTGCTTGGCTATCATTTATAATTAATTGGGCACATCCACTTTATGGGATGGTCTAGCATCCCACCTGCCATAGATAATACTACTGAACACCAGTATTGTACACCAGGGTTAACTTCTGATTTAGCTGTTGTATACAGATGGTTTAATGCCACGCTGGATGCCTTACTAAGGGCCACTGGCACTGGTATTAATGATCAAGGTATTGATCACTGTCCCGATAAGACCTTAGTTAGTGAAGACCTTGCTTTTGGATAGAAGTTCACTAACTAAAAACTTCTGTAAATAATAATAAGCAAAAATATGCTCTATGCTTATATAGAGTCCTATTCAATTGACCGAATCGCAATTTAATAAGGCTGTATATTAGGAGTGCTACCTATGCCTCCTTTAGTGGTCCTCCCAGGTGCCCTCCTATCTTACACCTACCAGTAGGAATGTATTGGCTTTGTGGAAAATGGGTTACACAAATGATCCTATGTGACCATGAAGGACCATGCTTCCCAGGCCTATTGATTCCGTCCATGGCCCGCTATGACTCATTACCAGGTGGCCATATTCGTGTAAGACGTTCCAATTCATTTTCTACTGAATGCCTTTTAGATTCTATTGGGAGGTATCAGGTGCCTATGTAGGTAGCTCTGGGGTGTTTAAATAAAATAGATCTGTATGTGTACAGAATGACTGAATGTAATTTATTATCCTGATATAAGCAGCATGTGTTAGATTAGAAAAAGGTAATAACAGGGAAACATAGATATACCTTTAAGCTCAAAGATAGGGTCCTCCATTCTTTGCAATGTCTTAATACTGTTTTTGCCTTGTAATTAAAGAAATACCTATGTTTCCTGGTTTATGAGTGCATCTGATAGTGTATGCAAACATTTTTTTGCATGAAAAAATACTGAAATAAACATGTAAACACTTACCTTGAAGTTAGCAAAATGTCTTGTAATTTCTGACAGTTGAAAAGTAGGGTTAACACCCTCTCCAAACCAAGGATAAATTAGCATTCATTTCAAAAATGATTTTGGCCAATCAGGAGGATGCCGAGGCTGAAACATTTGCATCACAATCTGGGGTTGCTGTCTGTGCTGCAAAGCAGCCTGTGATATGTAGTCAGACTACAATGTGTTAATATTGTTTTGCTTTGAACACAATCCATGTATAGCACTACGGAATATGTTGGTGCATTACAAATAAACATTAATAATAATAATAATAGCCAGGCTACAGAACCATACACCACCCCCACCCCATACCATTACAGATAATATTAGACATATAGTTCTCACATTTTTATTTGTACTCAAACATACAGACATATGTAATATATTGCTTTATCCTTATATTTTATGTTAGATCTTGTGGAGGGCAGAGGAGTGGAGGAGGAGAGGAGGAGAGTAGGAAAGGAGGAGGGTGAGGGTGTCATTTTTAATGGAGAGGAGGGAGGAGGACAGGTGGAGAGGACGAGTGCAAGGGTGTCAGCAGGGAAGGAGAGGAGAAGAAATGGAGACAGAGGGTAGTCAGGAGCACCTTATGAGAGAGGTGGAGGAGGTAGGAAAGCTCTCAGGAGAGAAGGAGGGGAAAGGCCCAAGACTGCTGCTACTGGGATTTCTGCTAGAGGGAAAGGTAGAGGTGAGATTGAGGGAGGGAGGGAAATGCCCCAAGCAATAGGCACACAAAGTGTAGGGTCAGAGCAGAGAGTGCAGGGTCTAATTGCAAATGGGAGTTAGTGGCGAGGAGTGTATGAAGCTGTGGCTAGGCACAGGGCCCTAACTACACGCATGAGGAGATGATGGTCCTTCTCAAGACTGAACAATGATTATTAATTCCATGAATAATTGCAAATTATACAACATCCAATCCAGTCCCTCTATGGGTGCGCCCACTAAAGCAACCGTCCATGAGATGCAGATGGCAGATCTCAGCAGGATCTATTATGTTGATATGAGGCACAACCAATCTGGCTCATTATATAGCATAATGATCATGCCGGTATCCTGTATGATATTCATTTGGTCTCACTCAATAGACTGATCCAGGCCATACATAACAGAAAATAGAAGTTTAGTCTGGCCTTTGATTGAGCACTTCTATTTGTGTTGTTGTATATGCAATATATCTTCATCCTAACCTCAATAGCTGTTATGTTAGAAGCCTTCAGTTAATGTTCACCATATGCACAGGAAGGGTCACATTAGCAGTAGGAAAGAGATCTTGAAAGAAGTATGAAGCCGGTGTCCACTTAGGCCAGATAGAGAAGAGAAGCAAAGGAAGAAATCAGCTGGTTCAGATAATTGAATGCAGAGTATCTGAGTACACACATGTGCTAACACTATGCAAGCAACATTAGCTGACATGTCTTACATGATATCTACAAAATAACCTGTCAGTAAAGCTTTAAAGCAATTATCTGATAATTAGTAAGGATAACAATTTACACTGGATACCATAACATTAAGATGAACAAGGGACATGCACATACATGATGCAATGTAACAACAGCGTTTCCAGGGATTGGCTTAATGATAAGATTCATGGCCTTTTCTAACATTGATCCAACATATCTAACAGAGGAACTCCATATTATAGCAATGCGGTAATGTTCTATGTTATAGTTACACATGATATGTGATCCAGCTTGCTACTATATTGCCACTGGAATCATACATCACACGCAGTCATAATTGTAGTAGATCTGTGATCTGAAATCAATACAGGTTGTTACATTACGGCAAGGAGATACAATGTCCTTGCAGATTCAAAACAACTTTCATTCAATGATTATAGACCACAAGTATAGGTGGATCAATCAGACATACATTCATACTAGAAGAATGTGCAAATAACTTCATATACAATCATATATGTGAGGAGATCCTACGTTATAATCACACTACCATCAGGATTATATATAGGGTAGTTCATTGCTATAGTAGATCGGTGATTAATACTGCAGTACATAAGTATTACAATTTTACTTCCTTGTTTATTTCTTTTGCAGGCTGCAATAGTCACATGATACACATCCAATGAAATCGCTTTGAAATAACACAGGGTTTATTAACAGATGATACTCATACAATTATATGACATGGTTCAGCCAATCTCAAGCGATATCTTATGTCAATGTTTTCACTTTTGATTGGTTAAAGAAACTATATAAGACGGTGTAAAGTGTGGGCCTCTCACTCTTGATAAAGACTGTGTTTGAAACGCTTTGGATATTAGGGTCTCCCCTCTTTAGGGATATCCCTCTCATGTTTTATGTGCTCTAGTCAGTAGACAGTAATCAGTATTTGAGTCCCACTTAGCATATCCACCCAAGACCCTATTAATGTTTAGGGCAGGAGGATTGCATAACAAAAGCACAAAACAAATTCATAATGGATAAGAAGATCAATGGAGAAAGTGTTCATTACCAGCAGACCCCAATATTGAGATATATAATAAAGAGGTTGAATTGATACTATTTAGAAGATCAGAGTACAATTTCATCTATAGAGTACCTAGGACAAGCATAGGTTAACAACAGGAATAGTGATCCAATCTAAGTAAAATTTATTGAAATTTGTACATTATTTTTTAATATATGAGGTACCAAGGAGAAGGTGGCTAACGTCACATAAAAGGGTACTCCCTGGTCCATGGGTGTATAACCTTAATTTTATTTTAAACAATTTTGTTCCATGAGAATCTGAATTTAATCACGGTTTTGGTATATAGAGTCTAGCAAACAGCAGCTTTCTAATATTGATAGATACATTCCTTACTGCAACAAAGCATGTCTGGTCTACTTGTATTAAAATTTTTAACATACAGCCTTATTAAATTTCGATTTGGCCAATTGAAAAGGGCTCTATATAAGCACAGAGCATATTTTTTACAGAAGTTTTTAGTTAGTGAATACCTTGCTTTTGGATAGAAGTTCACTGACTAAAAACTTCTGTAAAATATATGCTATGTGCTTATATAGAGCCCTATTCAATTGACTGAATTACAATTTAATAAGGCTGATAGTTTTTAAATGGGAAGGTAAAATGTTTGTGTATAATTTAAATGTAACATTTAGCCAAGAGATCGGGCTGTATGATTCTGGTTCAAGTATGCTTCTGATTATTTTTATAGCACTTATAAGTGATTCACCACATTCTTTGAATGGCTTAAATTAACAATAAAGAATACATTTGTGCTTCTAGGTTTTTAAAGAATGTGGCAATAAGGCAAACAGGCCCCTAGAGACTTTATGATTGTTTAGGACATTGGTAGCTAAGGATATGTCTCAAGGTGTTGTTGGGTAGTACAGAATATTTAATTGTTCTGTGGTAATGTGACATGTGAATATCTG
This sequence comes from Discoglossus pictus, assembly GCA_027410445.1. Lineage (NCBI taxonomy): Eukaryota > Metazoa > Chordata > Amphibia > Anura > Alytidae > Discoglossus > Discoglossus pictus. The sequence goes on along the minus strand of CM050164.1, from coordinate 100,938,141 downwards.
TTCCCAGAAAGGTTTTAGATTTTTGCAGCCTTATTAAATTGTGATTCGGCCAATTGAATAGGGCTCTGTATAAGCACATAGCACATGTTTTTACAGAAGTGTTTAGTTAGTGAAGACCTTGCTTTTGGATAGAAGTTCACTAACTAAAAACTTCTGTCAAAAAATATGCTATGTGCTTAAATAGAGCCCTATTCATTTGTCCGAATTGCAATTTAATAGGGCTGTTGATCTCAATCATGATTAGAAAATACAGGCCCTCATTCAATTGCAATTTGGCCAATTTAAAAGGGCTCTATTTAAGCACACAGCATATTTTATTTACAGAAGTTTTTAGTTAGTGAAGACCTTGCTTTTGGATAGAAGTTCACTAACTAAAAACGTATTTAAAAGAAATATGCTATGGGCTTATTTAGAGCCCTATTCAATTGGCCAAATTGCAATTGAATGAGGGCCACAGTATATAAGCACAGACATGCTGGAAAAATCATGAGTATTTCTCATTTATCTGAAGATCTACTATTATTTTCCCTCCTATTTAAAGAATGAATACGATTAACTTTACTTCTACAACTCAAACGTTTTCACTTTATTTATATTAAATATAAAGCTTATATTTTATCTTCACAATATTACTGTATAGATCATATAATATAAAATCAAAATGCTTTTAAACCTTAAACCTTACATTTTAATCCTCCTTTGACTATTTCAATATAATCAACTTCAATATTTTCACTTTACATAGGTTTCTGTTTCATGTTTTCTATTTATACTAGATTTAATGGTAAAAGATTCATATGAGTATTGGTAGTGTAAGGAAATGAAAATACACCTGCAGGGTTAGGATCACTCTTTAACAGAAAGTTATCATGCTAAAAAATTAGAAAAAAAGCAGAATATTTCTTTTAAAGGCTTTTCTTGTACACATTATTCAGTATGCAGTGCTACTCTAGATTCTCACTTAATGAAGTAATATAATTAATAATAATAATAATATAATTAAGAAGGTTCATGACAATTATAAACAAAAATATTATATTACTATGCAAAACTAAGTAAAATTTATGACTTGTACAGGGTGATTTGTTCATTGGTTTAGGGGTCAACTCTGTACTATAGAATATTTGTAGCCTGGGTAAAAAAACATTTTTTACCTATTTTGCCTATCGAAGCATATGCATTTTAGTCATACACCTTTTCTAATTCAGAATGCCACAGGAGCTCTTTTTTCTCAGACACTGCTCTTTAGAAATCCATGGTCAAAGGGAAAATGACATCATAATCCGGAAATAATAATTTTTTTAATCATACACAAACAAATATTTTAAACCAAAATCTCATTTTATTTGATTCTTAAAGAGCATGAAAACTGGTTGTACCTTTTATTATCCATAAAGTAAAAAATAAAGTGAAAAATTCCTGGGAAACACCATGTTGTTGCTGCATTTATATGCAAATGATTGGCCCAGGCATAATAATTCACATCTTTGATGTACTAACTAGGATTACAGTTTGCTTGTCTCTTTCTGTAGTGGTAAAAATAAATACTCTGAATGTTACCTGGCAGTTATACCCCACTCCCACTCTTATCAGGTACTCTGAGCTGCACATTAGCATACATAAGATGCAAAATCAATATTAAGCATTTCAGGAATTATTTACTGTAGAGAATAAACTGCTAGCACAATGTATAGCCAGTCCTAATGCTCTTTAAAATGAAATTAACTTCCTCTTAAGGTGATAGTGTCCCTTTAAATATGCTGACGGCTGACAATCAGTTCTATTAACTAGTTCAGTCATGACTGACAGAAAAACACTTAAAAGTCCTGCTAGCAAGTAGAATTTATGGACACACGTCTCTAGATTTGTAGCTTACCATGAGCAGGTGCTTTTACTAGGGACAATGTGATTAAGTGGTGTATTACTCAAGTGGCTAATAATTTTGTTTTATTACGTAAGTTTGTTAAGCTAAGCACATTCCTACATAAACCATGTTAAAAGCCTTTTACACCACATAAATAGGTGAAAACCCATTGTAGAGTTAAACCGTAGCTGAGAAAGTGAGAAAAGCAAGTAGCTATTTGACTGAAAAGAAAAATACACCTTGAAAATGTCTTACTTTCAGTATTTGTTTATATTTCTATTGAAGATTTATTACCATATAAAATAGTATATAGACATTGCAGTATTAAATGGTCATACAATTATTTTCGAATAAACATAGTCATGTAGGAAGTGGTACATTAATACTTAACATAAAAATTAACACTATGAAACTGGTATGAAGATTACGTATTTCTGGTATGTTGCTTATAATAATCCACTTTTGGCAAAGATTTATTCTACTGCATAATACATTATAGCTGAATGACTCCCATTAATAATTAACCGTAGTGTGTCATCAGGTTGCTACTTGGCATTAAGTTATTTTTAGTGTCTTCATTATTACACCTGGAAAGAACATTTGCCGCTGAAGATCAGCCATCTGGAGCTGTTATTGTCATGCGGATGGAAGTTTAATCACAGACATGCTTTGTTTATTTCTTCCCAAGAAGGTAAAAAAAGGACACTCACATTTTAGTAAGATGTTTTTGCTTTTGAACTGCTTACAACTAATTCACATTGGAAATAGCATATATATAGTACAGCAGTGGTTCACAACATTTGATCCTTGAGACATTATTTTCCAGCCCTGGCATTTTATACATACCATCACCATTAGTACTGTACTCAAATCAGTGCAAAGCTATATCAAAATTCATTACATAAAATGTAAGTATAAGTATAATCCTGTCAAAAATGTTCTGGATTTCACATTCGCCATAGGAGGGTAATCACGTGGTCCCCAGACCAAAATATTATGTTCTTAATAAACAAATGCATATTTATTTCTGATTTAAGAGGGCTATGTAGTGACTCACTTCTTCTGCATCTGACAAAATAGAAGTACCAGGCTACTGAAGGAGGAAAAACATTTCCTCACAAACTCACCTCACTAAAGCTCTCCCCTAAAAAAAACACGCATACTTGTATAATAGTCCAACTAACAGTTCTTCTTTACAGTAAGAATCTTATTTAGACTTCTATATTAATCATGGAGAAAATCAATCCCATGACTCCAGTGGCTGCTGGTGACTTTCCAAGTTGGTGGGTGAAAGAGCGAGAACTGGACCCAACCACTTTCACAGGCTCCACCCCTTTGTATAAACTCCACCCCACTACATCATATTGACCTTTATATGCGCTGCCCAATGACCTTATACTGGCTACTCCCTCTGTTATTTTTTCCCTGTTGATACATTCTAGATTCTTAGAACTCTGACGAATAATAAAATCTCTCTTCTGTTTCAACAACACAATGACAGTCACCAACAGTTGGTTCTCCTTCTCAGGGTCTCTTGAAGTGTAGTCATTGAACAACCAATCCACAGAATGCCTGGTCCTGGGTGTGATCTAAAACAAGCAAACAAATCTGAGATTCTGCAAGGCATCACCCCTTCCACCACCACTGTCCCCTTTATCACCTAGATAGATACCTAATATCTGTCACTATATCATGCTACCTAAAAAAACTTAAAATACCATGCGGGTCCCTATAGGCCCAAACAGTACCTAAAAACCCACATTATACCATGCCCGCCCCTGTTTAGTTTTAATCTATTGAGCCACACAAATCTTCTACAACTGATTAATTAGCAGCACCTGCTAACTATTTCTAATAACACAATGTTTCCTCCTGCCTTCTTCTTTCTCATATCCTCATGCCTTTTCCTCAGAATCTTCTTCTCCTGACATTGCCATCTGCAGCTTACATTATCTGTCCACTAGGGGCAGATACCATTTTACATAATAGTACCATTCACTTTACATCAGATCCTTTCCCTCTCCAACTAATGAAAAATCTTCTAACTTTTTACATCTTCCTTCCTATGTAAACTCTCACTTCCTTCCCAATCTTGTTATTCATTATCTGCTCCTCCCAAGGTTTCTGCCTCTTCCACTCCCTTTAAATTGTAAGTAGCGAGTTTCCAATCTTGGGTGGTATAGTGGTTAATAGGGTAGAGGGGGTGTTAATAGGGTAGTGTAGACTTAGTGTCATGAGGGCAGAGCTTAATTTAATGGGAGCGTGGGTCCTTTAAGGACCCGCAAGCAGGAAATTTAAATTTAGACCACCGCGGCAAGGGTTAATTGCTGGGCATCTGCAGGGGTCCCGATTGGTCCCGTTTGGACATGATTCAGGTCTTAGGTGTCCTACTCCTAAACTTCACTGAAACAGAGTTAACTGTATATAATTTACAACTCCCTCTGGAAATAATATCCATATTTCATCGTTTCTGCAAAAGTCTAATCTTGCAATATTAAATTCATTTGTTAACAATTTTTCTGATCATTTATTGATTTAAATTTGTGCCCAATACAGAATGTCACTGCAACAACATTTAAATGTGGAAAAATGTCTTTCTTACTAAATATAGTACAATGCCGTTGATAAGACATTTGCTGAGTTTGAATTAAAACAAATAAATTGTATTCTAAGTACCGGTAATAACATTTTGGAATTTTTGCTAATGTTCTTTTTTTTAAATACTGTTATCTATTAAAATCTTTCTATTTTAGAAAATTTTAGATTTTTACATATTTGTGAGAAATAAAATTTGTATTATTTTCTAAATATATCTGGAAAGGTTTTATAAATATGTATTTACATGTGCATGTGGTAGTGTTCTTTTATGGCTGGCAGCAGAATTATTTTAAATAATGAATAACAAAATGCACTTATTTATTCACTGCCTTAATAGAGTGTTCCAGTAAATTCAATACATCAATGCTCTGGTGCGTAAAGCAGCAATAACATATAGTGGGTCCACTGCCAACATAAAATAACTTTTGCAAACAGTTTTAGAAGAATTAGTTACTATAAGTAGATTACATATTTAAGGATATATAAAAACTCTAAAGCATATAGATACATTTGTTTTTCTTGTTTGATTACCAGATATGCATTTCTCCCTTTTGCAGGATATTATTTATTGATTACTAAATATTTCATCTATTTTTTATATAACAACTAATTCTAAAATTATTTACAAAAGGTATTTCTTGTTGGTGACAGAACTATTATACATTATTGAATGGATGGATGTATTGAATTTACTTGTGGGGGAAGGGAAGTCAGTGTACAATAAAGCAATCATTTTAAGTTACGATTAGGGCAGAATACTTGCTCTAGTTTTGTCAATTTACAGATGTCTAGTCCCCTTACCTAGGCCCTCATTCAATTGCAATTTGGCCAATTGAATAGGGCTCAAAATAAGCACATAATATATATTTTTTAAAGACGTTTTTAGTTAGTAAACATCTATCCAAAAGCAAGGTCTTCACTAACTAAAAACGTCTTTAAAAAATATATGCTATGTGCTTATTTAGAGCCCTATTCAATTGGCTGAATCACAATTGAATGAGGCCCCTAGTCAACAGCATGTCTGTTATGCTCCTCTCTCCACTCTAAGAATTCTTAGCACAAGAGCTAAACCTTACCATACCAGGGACCTGTTATTGAAACAGAAAATTGCAGTAAATAATTCTGTGATTCATCTTTTCTGCTGTGGTGAATGAGGATGGCTGCAGTCAGTATGGTCCATTGGTGGTTGTATACTGTGTGTCAGCTGACCTGAACATGGAGTTTAAATTCCAGTTGTGTAAACAGACTGGGTTGTTGGCTTGTTCCTGTGTTTTGACTCCCGTTTATGACTCCCTGCTATCTGACATTGGCTTTGTTAATTGGACTCTCCTTGGGACTGCTGCATGGACTGACTTTTTGGATTGTTTAGCATTTCTGAACCTGTTCTGCCTGCCACTGACCACTGACTATTTTACTTTGATTTATTCCTCTGGCCTTCTTGTATTGATATTCTTGGATACTTCTGCAGTGAAAACAACTCATCCCAAGATGAATTTTGTAGGAGATGGTTCTCAGCTACCTGAATTAGCCTGAAAGTTAGAAACTCTGAGCCCAATTCAATTAGAAGCCTGCATCTCGTGGTATACAGGCCGTATGTCTGCAGGCGTGCTGTGGGCTTGAACTTTGCTACAATTCCGGTGCTTTTCAATTGAACAAGCGTGCAAGTTATGGGCCAAAAGCCGTAAATGTAAACCATGCACTCGTGTGTAGCAGTTCAGGGCGGGAACATGATCAATTAAGCAAAGGCGTAACAACCCATTTATAGAAAATAAAACATGGAGGTTATATGTCAATCAATTAGGTTTGGGGGTCCGATATGCGATGGGACTCGCAAAACTGCAAAATACAAAATAATAAACATGAATGCCAATGCTGTTCTAGTCCATGCGGGTGTCCTAAATAATACATTGGATACACTTGTTTCATTTTGGAATGCCATAACAAGGTATCCACTGTAGAGGCAGCTTTGAGAATTCTATGTCAAATAAGGAATCCTGCAGAAGACTATGAGCCCTGTCATGACTGATTTTGGGACACCCCCGAACCCCTCAAGTAACTCTGTTATTTGGGACTCTATCACATCTGGTTGCTAATATCAAAGGCTATCAAAATGGACATGATATGTGTTTTGAAGGATGGTGACACATTGTCTTTCATTTATGCGTCATGCTTAAATAATTAATGTGTGCATGTAGTTACTGTCATGGTTTCTTGGTTAAAATGTATGTGCTGTTTATGGTGGCAATATGGTGGACATGATGAACACAGTAAAATATGGCTCACATGCTCTAAGTTATGTTATCAGGGCCTTACTGGTTCCAACGGAACTTATTATCTATTTCTTGGCCCTTGGATGCAAAAACTCCCAGGTTTCTTAACTAGAAATACTAACCCTCAACCCCCCACAGAGTGCCGTAAGCTGAGAAGATCACTGAACCTAAACATAAACATAAAATCTCAGTCCCTGGATAGTTTATTCCCCTCTCCGGAGTCGTCAAGAGGAAACAATATTGAACAGACAAGGAATAAGAGATAACAAGTATTAATAGAAAATGTGTAAACAAAACAAGTGAACCTTCCAGACCCCCCCCCCCCCCCCCCATACATCTTGAAATCATGGGGAGGGAAATCAAACAAGCCTCTCTTGTTGAACTAGAGCTGGGGCAATGGTTTATTTTGGGTTTGTTAAATATCTGTGTAAGAGAAATAAACTCAGTCTGTCGCTGAACTAAGAAATGCTTATCTGATTTATCTGCTTCTCCATTAATGATTTTCTGAATTAAAATGCTGGGTGCTGAGATGAGTATAAAGTCACAACCTGAAGATTGCTCCTGTAACCTAAAAGCAGGCGAATTAGCGTTGTACTGAGCCCCTTGTCTCTGGGTCCTGACAGACCCCATTCAATTGGCCAAATTGCAATTATTTGAACTCATTAAGCAGCTTCTAAAAGTTACAGATATTCAATTGGCTACATTTAGCTAGTCAAGTTCCAATTGTGAGTGCCCCGTCCACAATCACTACGGGCCAGCCAAAGCAGCAAAACTGGTTTTAGCACAGCTCAAGATTTGCAAGTGCTAAATAATTAAAGTTACACAAAATCAATATTCTATTAGACCCCTAGCTCTAACTCGCAAATTAAGACTGATAAAATGTATCAAATTTCTTTCATAAATGTTACGAGTCCTGAATAGGACTCGCAAGGGCTTTTACAAACACTTATCGCAGCTGCAGCAGCAATTTAAAACACACTAATGTACTTTAAAAGCATGGAACCACATATAAATGCATTATAATTAATTGCAGAACAGTCTCAAACCCACAAATAATCAATTAATTAAACAATATATTTGTTTTAATGTTTTTTTTTGTGTGAAATGGATCCTGAGACTTAAGGGTTAATACATATCATGGAACCTTCATGGCCTACAACAGTTGCTTTAATAATTTTTTATTGATTTCTATGAGTCCGATGGCTAAATTTACTTCTGAACACTAATTTTTCTCTGAGTGAAGTTCAAGTATAAGCTCTATGATTTACTGAAGTCATGATGATAGTCTCATTTACTATTGACTGTATATAAGAAGTATTGCTAGTGTTTAAGTAGTAAATTAAGGGCTTGCTTAAATATTGACAGATCGTATGATCATGCCCCTGAAATCCTATGGTTTCCATGTGCAGGATGTGAGAGGGCAGTTGCGAGTTAGAGGCAATTGAATTTAGAAAAAATGTAGCTAACAGCCAAAACGATGGGCTAGAGGCAATTGCGGGCTTGCAATTGAATAGGGCCCTATGTTTCTAAATTCAGCAGATGGGCTGCTAATAACAACTGGATTGAGCCAGCACTGAAACGACATTACAACTTGGGTTATCCGAGAATCTAAAAGATGAGTTGGTGAGGGCAAAATGTCCTGATTCAGTGGAGGATTTTAATACTTTTATTATACAAAGAAGACTCAAGGAAAGAAAACAAGTGAGGTAATTATGTATATTGTCTCATAGGGTACTGGAAATTGAGCCTACTCTTACAAAAAAAGAAGTATCTTCTGGGAATCTTTATCTCCAGCAGAAAAAAAAGTTATTAGAAGGGAGAAAATATTTGTTTATACTGTAGTAAACCTGGGCATTTCATCCATTCTTGTTCTACAAGAAAATCTACAGTAAAGGGTAAGGTTCCTTTTTCCATGCCTCCATACTCTTTGGCTCTTTCTGGATTACCATATCCCCACACAAGAAAGTACAACCCAGTATAAATTCAGTTTATTGATGGCACACCAATGAAATCCAAAACTGTTACTGTTACTACTGTTTCAGAGATGACTTTGAAAGAAGCTCAACAATTTTCTCCTCATATGGCCTATGACTACCCTATTGATCTTCTCCCTATGGCACTTGCTGATCTGTTTGAGTTCAACCCCTGGGTTTGTCAGGAGTATCCTGATGAGCATGCTGGAGTTGCTTTGAATGGGAAGTCATTGGGTCTCTGCGGGTATAATTAATTTTCCACTAGAATAAGTTGGACAGGGAGCTGTGTGTGTGCTGCCAATTGCACAACATGAATGTCTCCCCATGCGCTTTTGCTCTGTCTTGTATATGTGACACTGAACGTTCCAGAACATTTGCTCCATGATATATAGAATACCATCTCCTGCGACTTGTGCACTTTCCTTCATTGAGTGTTGCAGGCCGGAGTACCACATGTACCTTCCAACACCCCGATCCAACTGCTTTCATTGTGCACAAGCCCTGTGTTCCCGTTTGCATTCTCTTGTGCTCTAAACAGATGCCATCTTGGGGTGTGCCCTACCAGCTGATGAGGGCAAGAGGCCCCGGGTAGAGACCTACATTCCTCTTTGGTTCCAAGACCAACAGGAAACTTAGGTTGGAAAGTGCTCCATTGCACACTGAGAAAAAGAGAGTACATGGCAAATGTCATGGACTCCCCAGCTACTTGCCCATTCTGTGGCAAGGGAAATTCTGCGTACCAAATTTATTTTAGTTGCACCAGACTGCAGTGCCTCATAATTTATGAGACCTCCTTCTGCAGTTCTACCCTCACGTTTTTATTCTTTGTGTCCAGTGTCCCAGGGTAACCGGGCCATGGGCCTCCTCGCCAGTCTGCTCTGAGCATTAGCCAGGCTGACTATTTATAAGTCAAAGAAGCAGTTTCTGGCAGAGGATGTTCCACTGCCATGTGTGGTCATATTCCGGGCACTTGTGACTCCATATTCAGACAGAGTACCACCTGGCTTTGTCCACTAGTAAGATGTGTGCATTTACTTCCCAGTGGCTGTTGATGGAGTATTCTGCTTTTCTACATTTCTGTGGTTTGACCTTGCTTCCCTGCCAACAGGAAGGGTTGTGACAAACCATATGTAACTGGCACTTTAAAAGAAATTTCAATCCAGCAAAATACACTGTGTACAGTTACATAGTAATATAGTAAATGGGTTTAAAAAAAGACTATTCCCTGTGGGGAAATTACTCCAATATCTCACCTATGATGATATGAAAAGAGCTGAGATAATGTGAGAAGGGCTGTTTTCCCCCATAGGAAATCGCCTAAGTGCTCCGAGCTCAGAAGGCTTCTATGTGTTAACGGCTCGCCTCGCTTCACAGTTTGACAACTATTATATGTGATAAAAGGCTTATTTCGATATAAAGGTATTTCATTAGTATTTGGACAAAAACAAACTAGTAAGGTAATTAAATGGAAACCATCCCATCTGACCAAGTTTATGGCGGCATAGTTAAGAAAAAAATTGTATAAAGTTTTAAAACCGCCCTCAGCCTATTTTCTACATTTTTATTCTCTTTGTTTCAGATGAATTTTTGTTTTTAAATGTTAAACCAAAACAGATTATGGCTCCCATTTAATTCCAAGCCCATAATTACCTTCATACAGCCCTTATGTCTGCGGGTTACAATTTTGTTACAGTTATGGATGTATTTAATTGACTCAAGCCCGCAAGTAAAGTCTCACAGCCCCAACACGCAAACCCTAAACCCGTATGTAGCATTTCAGGACATAATCATGATCAATTAAGTAAGCCCTTAACTTACAATTTAGACAGAGGAAATAGTAAATGAGGGCGTCATCAGTAAAACATGGAGTTTAAACGATCATAGACTTATTCAATTAGTTACTTGCAAATGCCTTGAACTCATAAATTTGGCTTTTAATAAATGTTTAATTGCATTCTATTAAATTAAGAATTCATTAGTGCCAATAAGTAATATTTGCAGAATATGTAGCAATATTTTTTTTGCAGATTTGCGAGCTTGAGGCTGTTGTACAATTAATTATAATGGCTTTCATTGATATCCCAGTATTTTTTGTTTATAGCACCAAATATCCCCATTCCAAGATCATGGAACTAGAGTCTGTCTGGGCCCTGAGGTTTCCATGCTGTCTTTGTAGCATAATTTTCTAAGGTTTTTTACTCATAATTTCATTCTCACAGTAAAGTATTTATTTTTTACAGAAACATTCAATTACTTAGATAATACCAGTGAGTAGTACATTCTTACACTTGTGATTGATGCTAATTACCTGATAGATGTGTCAAGCCCTTTTGCATCTCAGCAGATCTTCAACGTATACAACTGTTTAGAGAATGTATTTTAGAGTGAAAAAACAAGCATGTGTATTAGATAAAATGTTTAATAAAAGATACTGGCTGGCAGGGATGCATAATGATGCTCAGTAAGTAGAAGAGCACACACATGAAACTGTAAATACTTGTGCTTCATATTCCATGGGGGTCTATACTGACTTTCTAACACATCAATGACTTCAGGTGACCCCCTCTGACCCGAATGCACAAGGGCATGTTGTGGAGGGGGTCGCAAAGGGTTCCACATCCATGGAGCAGCGTGGAGTAACCATACAATTTGTATGTTTATTATGTAGGTATCTTGCAATGAGCTTGACTGAGATTTTTTTTTGTGGTAAAATAGAAATTGACATATATTTTTGTTAAAATAATTAAATAAACAGGATTTTATCAATAAGTAACTAATGTATATTTTTGTTGAAAAATCCATGTCAGTTCTTTTGGAAATCTTAGGTTGTTTTTTTTCCCAACAACTAGATAGTTTTATAAGTTTATTTTGATGTATTGTATTGTTTAATCTGGTTAAGCATGAATTTAATTTCTGCAGACCGAGATACCAGTTTTGTGATCATGCCCTTGTTGAACATAAATACATGTCATTGTACACATAAATGGCATTGGTATTCTCAGTACAATTCCAATTAGCTTTCTAATTAACTTAACTTTCAATGATATGATAATTTTTTAAAGATTTTTTTCAGATTATTTTTTATGATTTAAATATGACATGAAATACAAATATTAAATATGCCTCTGCAGAAAAAAAAACAATATATAGTTTTTTGATAATGATAATGGACAAAATGTATTTAGTAAAAAAATAAACACAACATTTACATTTTTATATTTTATATCCAAACAACTTATTAATGCAGGGACCCATTTTCTTTTGACAGCTGATTCGGTCAATTACTTTCTCAAGAGTGGGTGTCCTTGTAAACCCCGGCAGTTATAGAGACAGCATACCATTGTGTATATAGGACTTCCTGTGCAATCAAAGTCGCATCCCATTTTAGGAAGTTGATTACCAGAAACCAACATGGTAGATCTCACAGTAGCATAATTGCATATAAAATATACTATATTACAGGCTGTATTATTTTATTTTCCATTCTATAAACACTTGGAATATTTTAAGTCTACAGTTGTTCTTCACACTAGTATATTGTTTTAAATATGATCACAGTGGCACCACTGACATAAGCTAAATGGACAATTTAACAGCAGCTATGCAATTGTCTTGTCTAAAGTTGAAAATTAATTATAAAATATCATTATTAGTGCTTAAAGATAATTGCCATTTTGAATTGAGAAATGTTTTAGCCTACTTATTGGCACCAGCAATAATAGATTGAGACAGCATTTTTAAATGGTAGAAAAAAGAGAAATTTTTATTTTTGGAATATCTCATTAAATACTTTTTTCATTGCTGCCAATGTGAAAATTGATTATACTGATAACACCAAATGTTTGTAAAAACATTGTGCTAATGTTCATGAAAACATTATTTTATTAGCTTTAGAGGCATATTAGCACTGAGGTTTTTAATAAATATAACTAATCATAAAATTACTTTTTTTACACAATTACGTTTTATTTTCTAGCAATGAATCTGATTGTATAATTTTGAGACCACACAGCATTATATATCATGTATACCACAGCACGGTGTAAAGCTATTATAGTTTCATAAAATTACTAGATAACCCCTGGAATCTGAACAGTTGCTTCATGTTCTTTTCTAATTACATATTTACTGGCATTCTCTATGCAAAATTCAACAAAAAAGACAACTTAGCCAATTTCCAGTCAGCATGAAGTAAACTTGGCAAGTGTGTTTGTGTTTGAATAATTGCAAAATGTCAGGCACTGGAAAGTCAAGCTTGGATGCTGTTGCAGGTGGATGACTCTAAACAGGATGAGTTATGTTCCTCTGCATACAGAGCTGTCAAGGCTAATTTCTTTTCCAGTTTCTGTTTCAAAAACTGTTAGTTGTGCCTACTTGCTGAGCACTGTTTTTTATCAAAGCCAAATTATTCTTATGCACGACTGTCTATTGCTTTAATTGCATTTGAAATTATTCATTGTACAAGTATAGACACACCAAAAACCTTTAGAAATTAGTAAATGTTGTCACTTCACACTTCTTTTTCTGGTGCAACAGAAAAAGCTTTTAAAGTTCTTCACTGATAAATACTTGAATTTAACTTAAAAAAATAAGCAGTTAATAAGCACTATATTATTTATACATAATGTAAAAATATTCATAAAGTCATATAGTTTAAACATGCTATCATGATTATTTTATGTAAATTATATAAATAAATTGTTGTTTAGCAATATAAAAATAATATTAATAACTAAAATTAATAAACTAAAAACTATGGGGCAATAAAATTGTAAGGCAGGTAATGCTGTTTGCCACAGACAGTAAGTTATTTTGTCGTCTGAGATCCTTCGGCGCTCATTGTGAGCCTCTCAGTTGGTATATTTTTTGTTATCAGAGGCGCTTTTGCGCTCGTTGTAAGGTCCGCGCTGATCTCCTTTTGGCGTTTATTGCAAGCCTCTCCCCTGGTGTAGTTTGGGTCCTATGAGCACTGTTGGCGCTCCTTGGGAGGCACGCAGTGAAGTCCTTTGTTGTTTATTGCGATACTGTGGTGTTTTTTTTTTCTGTATATGTATTTTTTCATGATAATTAACTAATTAATGAAATCATAAATTAATATACTTTACCTATTTGTAATTAATATATGCAGCAAGCAATTTGCTGAAGAGCTAACAATCTGTATTGATGTTCCTGCAGCATACAATGTAGATTTGCACTGTTGTTGAGCTGAGGTGTAAGTGTCAGCAATGTCTGCAGTGTGTAGTGTAAAGAGGCTGCGTGCACGAGGGGAAAACATTTTGGGAGCTGTGTAGTTCCGCATTCTGTAAGTTAGTGTTGTAAAATGGTGGCGATTGTGTATGTGGTACGCGGGTAAGGAGGATTTTGCGTCCTTGCTAGTGATGTCGCAAACATAACATTTTCGAACCGCCGCAAATGTTCGTGACTGGGGATCTATAGAGGGACATTAGTACTGACCTTTATCTGACTGGATGTCTATAGAGGCACATTAGTATGTTAAATTTGCACCGCTCAAAAAGTATGAAAAGAGATCCCCCCCCCTTGAAGCCCATTAATGACATCATCAGTAAATTGTATGTAACAGATTCCAGTGTTTAGGGTTTATGACCCAATACTGCGATCATATCATTTATGACAAAAATCCGTATTTGTCGTATTATTCAGACGCGCGTGCATCTTTGTGTTACATTTCCTGATACTTTTATTATCTTGATCTTTATATATTTACTAGCGACTTGCCCGTCAAAAAATGGCGGCAATAGGATTGTAAGGCAGGTAATGGTTTGGACGAGACATTCATTTTGTTGGCGGTCGGATATCCTTCGGCGCTCATTGCGAGGCTGTTGGTTGTATTTTTTTTCTGACAGGCGCTTTTGCTGTTATTCTTTGGTCGGCGGTGATGTGTTTTTTGCGCTTATTGCAAGGCTTTATGTGCTATGAGCAGCGTTGGCGCTCGTTGTGAGGCGCGCAGTGAATGGCTTTTATGTTTAATGTGATAAGTTTTTTTTGTGTATATGTATTTTTGTATGCTAATGAAATAATTACTAAATGAATATACTTTACCTATTTGTAAGTAATATATGCAGGAAGCATTGTGCTGAAGAGCTGACAATCTGTTTTCATGTTCCTGCAGCATACAATGTAGGTTTTCAGTGCTGTGGAGCTTCTGTGTAAGTGTCAGCAATGTGTGCAGTGTGTAGCGTAAATAGGCTGCGTGCGCGAGTGGAAGCCGTTAGGGTAGCTGGGTACTTCCGCATTGTGTAAGTTAGTGTTGTAAAATGGCGGGGAATGTGTATGTGGTAAGCGGGTGTGGATGATTTAGTGTCCTTGTTAATAGTGTATCTTTACCTCGTACGACTTTTTAGGAAAATCTTTTTTAGTTAGCTCTTCAGGTTATTGATCACTGGATATATTAATTACAAATAGGTAAAGTATTTTAGTAATTAATTAATTAATTATTATTAAAAAAAAAATATATAAAAAAAATACGCTTAATAGCATATTTTACACTGCGGTTACTTTACATACATTAACGCTTCGCACTTCCTAATACATTTGTTCATTCACAATAGTTATTATCGTGCATTCATTTAATAAGTATTAATTAGTAATGGAAAATAAAAATGTAGACTTTACACTACACTAAAATGTTTTACTTTTTACTCTGCAGTTATATATCTGGATTACTGCTCATTGGCTTCCAGCGATAGCACTCTCAAAGCAGTTACAAATCTAAATCACTTTATTATGCTCTGAGACCTGAATAAATTTTTTAATTTACACTGCACAAAAAAAATTATATATTTAACACTGTACTTATATATCTGTCTTTGCGATGAGCGCCGAAGTTTGATCGTTGCAAAGCACGAAACATGAAGGACACGAGGGAAGAGGCTCACAATGAGCGCCGAAGGTCCTCAGAGTACAAAAAGCATCACATTGTGTGGCAAACAGCATTGCCATGGCTTCAAACTTTTTTATTTATTATTATTGCCCCGTCATTTGTGCCAGGCAAGTCGCTAGTGATATAATATAACATAATGCAATACAATATTATACAGTACACATGGGTGTTGGAACTGGGGCTGGGGGGGGTAAGGGGTAACCCCCCCCCCCCCCAATTTCTTATTGTATGTATGTATGCGTATAGAAGCTAACAGGGGAGGGGAGAGGAGGAGGAAACACAGGGGAGAGGGAGAGGAAGACTCAGGAGAGGGGAGAGGGGGAGGAAGACACAGTGGAGAGGGGGAGGAAGACACAGGGCAGAGAAGGGAAGAGAAACAGGGTAAGGGAGAGGTGAGGGGAAGAGACACATGGGAGGGGGGAGAGACACAGGAGAGAGTGGGGGGTAGAGACACAGGGGAGAGGGGGGAAGAGACTAATGGGAGGGAGTGGTGAGGAGACACCGGGGAGAGGAAAGGGGGTAAAGACACAGAGGAGGGGGGAAGAAACACAGGGGAAGGGAGAGGGGGTAGAGACACAGGGGAGAGGGGTAGAGACACAGGGGAGAAGGGGGAAGAGACACAGATGAGGGGGGAGTGACACAGGGAAGAGGGAAGGGGGAAAAGACACAGGAGAGGGGGGAAAGAAACACTGGGGAAGGGAGAGGGGGTAGAGACACAGCTAAAGGTGGGAGAGACACAGGGGAGAGGGGTGGAGAGAGACACATGGGAGGGAGTGGGGGGGAGACACAGGGGAGAGGGGGGGAGAGAGACACATGGGAGGGAGTGGGGGGGAGACACAGGGGAGGTCTTCTGCTTTATTATTATTCTTATTATTATTACTATATAATGTGTAGATGTACCGGCTGGGCATGCCCTTGTGCATTATTATTATTATTATTATTATTATTATTATTATTACTATATAATGTGTAGATGTACCGGCTGGGCATGCTCTTCTATATTATTATTATTATTATTATTATTATTATTATTATTATTATTACTATATAATGTGTAGATGTACCGGCTGGGCATGCTCTTGAGCATTATTATTATTATTGTTATTATTATTATTATTAGTAGTAGTATAAAATGTGTAGATGTACCGGCTGGGCATGCTCTTCTACATTATTATTATTATTATTATTACTATATAATGTGTAGATGTACCGGCTGGGCATGCTCTTGTGCATTATTATTATTATTATTAGTAGTAGTATTTTACTACTAATAATAATAATAATGCACAAGAGCATGCCCAGCTGGTACATCTACACATTATATAATAATAATAATAATAATAATAATAATAATAATAATAATAATAATAATAATAATAATAATAATGCATGCCCAGCTGGTACATCTACACATTATATAGTAGTAATAATAATAATAATAATGCACAAGTCCTTCAGCACTGCACTGGACACTGAATAAACTTGCCTAGCTATGGTTTTCCCTATTGATGCAGTATCACCTACACTCTACCTCCTCTCAGTAAGACTGCAAGTTAGTTATGATTCCAAAATGGCTGCTGTCCATGAGGTAGAAGGGTGTGGAAGGGAGTGTATGCTGCTGATTAGCTGGAATGTGTCTGCTGACTGTGACATGCAGGGTCAAAGTTTGCTCAATGATAAAGTATTGGGGGCGGGTCGAATATAGCATATGTTCACAGTTCGCCGCGAACGCGAAGATGCTATGTTCACCGGGAACAGTCCGCCGGCGAACTATTCGCGACATCTCTAGTCCTTGCTAATAGTGTATTTTGTACCTCATACGGGTTTGTGTAAAAGTTGTTTGTGCCTGGCGATGTTTTGCGGGTTTAGGGGTCGTGTAGCCTAGTTTTCGTTGTTTCGACGGCCATTTTTTCTTTCTCGCTTAGGGGATTTTCAAGTATCTAAACTCTGGAAATTGGACTTCAATTTGCATGCAACCTGACTCCCAGACGTCCTGGCTGTCCCCCCTTGCTGTGTGAAATGTTTTTTTAATTTGTGTTTGTATTTTGTGTTTTTTTTTATGTTTTTCACTATGCGGGGTTCGGCCCGTTAATTTCGTATTTTTTCGACCTCGTAAATTTGCATTTTTGTACCTCATACGTCCTTGGCAAAAGTTGTACGTGCCTGGCTGTTATTTGCAAGGTTTGGGTCGTGTAGCCTCGTTTACATTTTTTTCGGTTGCACTTTTTTTTCTTGCTTAGCCGATTTTCAAGTTCCAAAACTCCTTAAATTAGACTTTAATTGGGGGCAACCTCACTGGCAGATGTCGTAACTGTCCCCCCATGCTGTCTGTGTACTGATAAGATGCTGACACAACTATGTAGAGTAAAGCTAGAGAGGAGGACCAGAAAATTTGATTGACAGACAAATTAAAAAGGTCATTGTAAGTTAAAGGGCCACTTAATTCAGCACAATTTTGAGCACAATACTGTAAATATCTCCAAAATCAGTGGCGGAGTTAAAGAATGTAGGGCCCTGGTGCAAAAATAATTTGGGCTCACCTCCGGGGGATGTAAAAACATTTTTGTGCTGTGCCCTGTCGGGATCAAATCACTCAGTGCTCCTGCCTTTGTGAAGCTCCTATGCCTGCAGCACAGCTCCAAACACACTCTACTATCCCGAACAGCGCCCAGCCATTTGAACACCCACCTCACGTAGCACCCATCCCTATCTCATTTGTTCCTCCCTCACAAAACCCATCCCCCTGTACTTTGCTGCCATTTTGCAGCCCGTTCCCTCTTTCCTTCTTTCTTGATACACATTCCCTGTGTGCTTAACTGCTACACACTGCCACCTGTTGGAGCTTCAGTAGAAATGCTCTTTTTTAAACAGGCACACACAAATGTAAGGCTGGAGTGTGTGTGTGGTCAAGGAGGCACATGGGGGGGGGCAGGTGATGACTTGGTGGTTTGAGCTGAAATGGGAGACCCCAGAGGGGCCCCTACACTCCAGAAATTGATGCAAAAATGTTTATTTTTTTAATTACACAGCAGTGCTCCCCCAGAGGAGGGCCCTGGTGCAATGCACCACCTGCACCACTGGTAGATCCTCCCCTTCCTAAGAGCATATTAAAATACTTTTAGAATTTTTGAAATACGTGCATTTTTTATAGATGCATTAATAAATTAAATCTGTGTACATGTGCCACTGGCAAGCCCCCAGCCGGAGCCTCAGCAACAGCTCTCTGCAGTGAGCATAAGCAAACAAAAAAGAGTAAACCCATAAACAATTAATCTGTGCAGAGAAAGGAATGCTATAATCAGCTAAATAGGTTAACATCTCTTGCTGCATTCCTGAGTCCAGGGGAAAATGCTATCATTCTTTGTCTTCACTGTGCCTTCACCGCACGGTTTGGCATATGTTATTAATTATGGAAAGTCAGCAGGCAGGACACAGTGTGCTTGTAAACAGACCCAATTTTTAAAAATTATTTAGGTCTTTTTAGTATAATTAAAAAATAGATAATGTTAATTTACAATCTTGTGCTCTTTCAACCCATGAGACTTACAGTGAGATAAATGGCTCTTTTACTATAAGTAAATGCTTCCTTAAACATAACATTTAACAGATAAAGTTTCAGTGTCTATTTAAAGTTACAAGTTTTCGTTAATTCATAAAAAATTAAAATCCCACAAAAAAAAGAGTGATCTGTAGTACATTAAAGTGATTTCAGACCTGCTTGTTAGTGATACAGTAGGAGGAACATTGTGCTGAATATTTATCTTTCTTTTGAATGCTCAACTGGCTAAGCATATACTATACTCTTAATGTGTCTAACATTACCTTATAAAGGCTGTCACAACCTGTATGTTGAGTGGGGTATGATTAAAGCCTATTGCCCAAACCTCTCCCCACAGATGTGCCCAGTTTGTTTTAGCTCTGTACAGCAGGAAGAACTTTCAGCCCTTAGGTTAGACTGAGAGATGTCTGTTGTCTTGTGTAGCATACAAATCTTTCTAAGTTCTGAAAATAACTTACTCCAGCAATCAGAACTCCAGCATCAATAATGAAATCCACACATTAATTATGTGAACCAGTTATAGCATATTTATTATTGAAACAACAGACATATTTATACCGCACTCTTAGCAACAACATTTGCATCCATGGTTACCCCAATCACCTTATAGCTCACGTTATCACCCCTCCCTGAAAGTCTAAGAGAATCACCCATTGTTTTCCCTTTCCACCGCTGTATTCTTGGTAGGGGGTAATTACACACAATGGGCATAGAGACATCAGGCTATGATAATAGATAATAGAGAGAGAGAGACTTGTGTTATGTGACTCCTAGAGGTCAGTTATCTCCCTAATCTGGTAAATAAGGAATTAGTCCAGTACTAAGAAATATTGGGCATATAGAATATTTCCCTTGTAATTGCTTGCTCCCCCAATGCACAATATAGACATACATCCCATTACTCCTATCATGTTCTTACGCACACCCCAACTATAAACATGGATACCATAGAATGGGCCTAGTGGTACCCAGGCAGTTTCCACTATCCTATGCTTTTAACAGGCATAACAAGGAATAACACACAAATCACAATGTCCCCAAGGTTAACTCATATCTCAGTGGGTCGAGATATAAGGCTAAGGGCATCAGTATGTAAGGTATTGCACAGCTTGTACCTTGGCATGCTACAGGCATGTCAAAGGCCTCCTCTCAGTTTTGCATAGTTTAGCTGATGAATTAAGGTGGGTCATACACATTTATTTAAGATGGATCATTTTGGTTAATGGGATTTTCTAAACCTCATGTAAGATATCAAAATATCAAACTAATAATAGTCATAGGGAACAGTGCCACACATTCTAGATTTACAGTTGAGATCTACCATATACACAATGTCTTATTATCTATTAATGGAAATTATTATCATAACAGTTTTATAAACTATTGTACTAGAAAATATCTTTTATCATTCTATTCTTTTCAGTGTCATATTACCGTCCAA
Organism: Discoglossus pictus; assembly: GCA_027410445.1. Taxonomy (NCBI): domain Eukaryota; kingdom Metazoa; phylum Chordata; class Amphibia; order Anura; family Alytidae; genus Discoglossus; species Discoglossus pictus. Next base: position 100,917,535 of record CM050164.1, on the reverse strand, counting down.
ATTACAGTAAGTTACTAAAGCACCCTGCAAAATATGAGAAAGGTAAAGTTTTAAGATGCGTTTACATTATTATTATTAACTTAAGATGCTTATACATTCACTCTTAGTAAATTTACATCTTCACAGAAAGTTTCCAGTCATCACAATCTTTACTTTAGTCCTCACTCTGTATGTAGCCGTCTTTTCTTTTACCTACTCAATATTTCACATTTTTGTAACATGGAATAAAAACAGTGAAAATGTCACTTTAGTTTATTTTGAGCCTTCATGAATAGTAACTGAAACCACAGAAGATTTAATTTCTAACCATAAATCTGCTTTAGTGCTCTTCAAAGGCTGTAAACTATATCCCTCCAAAAGAGAATAATGGTAGGTGAATCTATAAATATACAATAATGGGATTTATTCTGTGTTTGAACATCAACACAAAATCAATTATGCAGTTGGAAAATTCGCCCAACCACTCTTTCAATTATTTTAAAGATAAAAGTTTCAGTATTGCTTTCCCTTTCCAATTCTTCTAAATAAAGACTCTAAAAATACCAACAGTGTTTGATTTCTCCTATGTAACAGTATATGCTCCCCTGAATCACCATACACTATTTTTAAATATCAATTTGTCCCCAGTCTGTAGCCGTTTGTGCAGGTGTTTGTTACCTAAATTAGATCACAAGCTCTCTTGAAATGATTTGCTACCCCTATATTGTTCTATAATTGCTTTTGCTGCAATGTTATATAATACTTAGAAAAAGAAACACATTTTGAAGGTTTTAACACAAGGCAAAGAAAAGACTTGACAGATTGAATGAAATAGGGCTGGTGATTGATAAATTACATTTTGTCCATTGTCTAGATGGATTTTAAAAGACTGCTAAAAAAGAAAAAGTAAAACAAGGTTGCTGTTTTAAAAATGAAATGGTACTATGTGAATCCCCTTCTGGATCGCTACCATGTCATGGTGAAGGGACTTGTGTACCTCAATGAAGCTGTGAGCTATACCATGTAGGGTCACCCAAGATGGGCAGGTGATAACAGAGATGTCAGACAAATTGCAGTCCACTGGAGAAGGAACTTGTTACTCATTCCAGTATATTTGCCAAGAAAAAAGATGTGGATAAGCAAAACTCAGACACAAGAAGTGCCTAGCATTCTGTGGTCCATTGGGTCATGGAGAGTCGGACAAGACTGAAGGACTGAACAACAACAATTACGTGAAAATATTTTTCTAGTTATCTCATGTAAGGTTCAAACAGGTTAACCATCTCAGTCATTAGCTTTTCTATATTAACTTTAGTTTAATAATCGCTTCAATCAGGTACATTACTAATATACAAACATACTGTATATGGGGCTTTATGTATAGGTCAATATAAAGAAAACTATATTTTTATATGGTATTATGCTGCTATGAAATCCATGAAAACTATTTGACTTCAGCAGATACATTGATACAAGATGCCAGGAGACCTTGAATACACAGTAAGTATCTGTCTGCACAACAGGATTGTGGCAGTTACATGTGCCAGTGCTCTCAGTAGGACATATTAACTGGGCGGTGTTTATTGAAAAGTGGCAACATGAGTGAAAATTCTCAAATTCTCTCTGCTATTATTTGCACATTTCCAATACTTTTTAAGTCTCCCCTCCAAACTGTAATTCTTTTTTTGTCCTTCTCTCTGTAACTATCCTCCATCTTGGTGTCATAGTTTTGTCACTGGATGCTATTATGTACACCAATATTGGCCCCCTTTACTCTCCTTCTTTTATCTTCTCCTGTTCGGCATTGACATTTCACTCAATCTGGACAAAATAAATATATTTGCTGATTCTATGCTCTGTGTGCAATGCCAGCTCTTCCTAACCAGCCCTTGTGTAAATGGTCTACAGTAATGAAAGCCACTCAAACCTCTCCATACCTTTAATGTTGCCTATGTCTCTAACTTTAAACTCTGAAGAGAATATTGTTTTTTTCAATACAAAATTATATTGTTATATGTATGCATCAATAATAGCCTAAATGAGATATATTTATGGCCAAATATGATATACTATCCCCTTCTGGATCGCTACCTTGTAGTGGTGAAGGGGCCTGTGTGCCTCAATGTATCTTTGAGCTATACCATGTAGGGTCACCTAAGATGGGCATGTCATAGTAGAGAGATCAGACAAATTGCATTCTACTGAAGAATGAACTGACAACACAATCCAGTATATTTGCCAAGAAAGCCATATGGATGAGCACAACCAGAAACACACACAGATGTGCCTGGAGTGTTGTGTCCATATGGTCACAGAGAGTCGGACATGACTGAAGGACTAGACAACAACAACAACTATGTGAATAAAGTTTTCCAGCTATCTCATGTAAGGTGCATAAAGGTTAACTTACAGCATTGCATATCCATCTCTGGGTGGGTTCAGTCATTAGCTTTTTAATTAAACTTTAGTTTAATAATAGCTTCAGTCAGATACATTGCTAATATCCAAACATATATAGGGCTTTATATATAGGTCAATATAAAGAAAACTATATTTAAAGATGGTATTAGTGATTTCTAACAGCATTTAAAGAGTATTATATTTTGTTTTAAATATATACCGTAGACCCTCGACATTCGCAGGGGCTCCGTTTGTGGGTTCTCCGCAAATGTCAAAAAACCCTGCGAAAAACAGAAACATGGGTAAACTATGATTTTACACTTGGGAAAGGGCCTAAGGTTGGGTGGCACTCACCTCTATGGGAAATGCTGCATTTGGGCCATATTTAAATGCAGCATTTGTAAAAAGGAAAGCATTTCTCCAAATGCTTTTCCACCCTCTATGTGATGGTGCAGAACACATATGATGTCTAGTGTTCCTTTATGCTTTAAAATAAGTTTAAATATTAAATTGTATCCTATGATTGGAATTATTACTATTGACAAAATATATATTTCTTAATTTATTTCTCAATTTCTACACAATTAAGAGATTAATAGTGCTATCCCCATGAGCCAGGGGATCCCCGGGATACCCTCTCATTAACCCTTGTACCATAGGAGTAGTCAAGAACCCCCATGCACCCTTCCTTCCACCACATGGGCCCATGTAACCTAACCCCCATCAGGATCCATAAGGACCCCAGAATCCCTAACACTAAAACTTACATACATAAAAGTCATTACAATTGACAATCTGTGCATTCTGATTGGTAAGACATTTAATCAATCAGATATGAAATATGATTGACACATACTTCAGCCAATCAAAATCCTTAAAAGGTCTATTTTAGAGCGGTGTTTTTTTAAGCAGAGGCCCATTTCAGTGGCCTGAAGATGGGGATCAATGGCTTCAACTAAAAATGAAGAGTACCGAATTGTCAAGTAACATGGATGACCTGTTTCTCCAGGGCAGAAAAGTAAGGATGAGGGCTTCAGTAATCATAACTGAGGGGTCTCTAAGGATAGATCAATTATAATTCTACCTCCTTACAAGTTTAGTTTATTCTTTATTTTTGATAGTATCTATTTGTAACATTTAGTGTTACAGTCTTTATGGACCCTGAGGTAGTTGGAAGGGAGCTATGGGGGTTCTTGAGGACCCCCATGGTACAGTGGTTAATTTTAGGTGCCATGCGGTTCATGAGGTATCCTCCAGTTATTGTTAACTGTACCATGGTATGAGGTTAACGTTAGATTTCATGGGAGTGGGTTGAAGACCACTGTTGCACAGGGGTGAATTTTAGTTGCTATGGGGGTCTGCTAAGGACCTCAGTACTATGGTAGTTAGTTTAGATGCCATGGCGGTCCATAGAGATCCCCATGGTTACAGTGAAATATACAATAGGTGTATGTGGAGACCCCCATCGTATAGGGGTTAATGATAATTGCAATAGGGGTCTAACGGGGCCCCCATGGTTTTTGATACAAGGGGCTATAATGGGCTACCACAGAGGAAGCATGAATCCCAGGGGATCACTGGCATCATAGCTCGTAGGTGGGGGAATCCATGGAGATCCCTGAAGTCTTAGAGGTAAGGAAGGGGGAATCCCAGTGGATCCCCCGGCTCATAGGAGTTAGTGGATCATACGCAGAGGAGTATGATTCTTTTTATTATTATTTAACCTCTTCTCTGCCATGGGAAGGGGTTTATATAGATTGATATGGATGAGGAAGTATGCTAGGGGTAGTTTAGTGTGTTCTTGTAGCGGGTACCATTCCACAGCACTGCTATGGAGACTACTGAGCGCCACAGATTCTGAGTCTACTGTGAGCACACATTAGGGCTAGAGAGATCCAGAAGAACACTGTTTTAGTTTTACAGGAGCAATAATGGCTCCATAGCTAATGGAAAAAAAGCTCCCAAAGTTACGAGGAAGGGTTTTCTCATAGCTAACTGAACAGATGGAATGGAAGCTGTCATGATACAGGACCAGCAGGACAGGCACACTTTGGAACCCCCACTGGTTAAGTCCTCGTATCGGGTGGGTATGACTATCCTCAGGGACCACAGGCAGTGTACAGACATTTTCTTTTGAAAATAGTGGAACTGCCTTATAAAGTTGTTTCACTGAAAAAGCAAAGTACAGTGATCATGCTTGAATTCGTTGACCAGAATTAACTTTATTAGGGATGGGTAAGGAGTTTTATAGGGACTGGACAAAAGTCCAATTAGATATTAAACAGGAAGCAAACAACATATCAACATACCAAACTTAAAACCTCCCTCCACTTGAGTCTCTTCCATTGTCCAGGGGGAACTTCCCAGGTGGGGCCATGGTTTCGGCATCTCTCATCCTTTATTTTAACTTTCCTCAGTACCTGTAGACTGCATATAAGCACATCTGGGGTGAAAGCAAAGGAAAAATCATAGGCATTTTGTCTGGTATCATGTACACTGTCTATATACTAGTTGTAAAAATGATTAAAACTGAGAAAAAACTTAGTTTATATATTCTAATACAGTGTTCATTTACAATAGAATCTATGTATTATATTGTACTATCGGCTTGCCGGTCAAAAATTACGGCAATAAAATGTGAAGCCTGGCAATGCTGTTTGCCCAAAATGCGAGTATATGGCCCCTCTGAGCACCTTCGCCTCTCATTGCGAGCCCTGCAATAAGCGGCTTTGCAGCTCATTGCCGTTTTTGCCAAGCCGCACCTTTCCTGCTTTGCAATGATCCCCTTCGGCGCTCATTGCAACCCCACCGATGATCGCCTTCAGCTCTTATCTTGTGTCTCGCAATGAGTCCCTTCAGCGCTCCTTGCGAGCCTCTCCCCCTGTGTACTTTATGTGCCTGTGTAGTTTAGGGGCCTACTCCCTTGGGTTAAGTGTTACTGACTCAAGTTAAATGTTACTGCCGTGTATTAAGTGTTACAGTTTTGCGTTGTCTTAGTGCTTAAGGCTCGTATTTACGTCCTTCGGCCTTGTTTTACATCCTTCGGCCTCGTTTTCTTGGCTTTTTTTTGGGCAGCCATTTTTTTTCTCACTTCAGCGTTTTTCAATCATGAAAAAAGGCAAAATATACGTCAAATTAACTTGCAACCTCACTCACAGGTTCCCTGGCTCCCCCCTGAGCTGTGTGTGAGTGTGTGTAAGTGAATTTGAGGCATATTTGTTTGTTTTTGCATGTTGTTCCCGTTCGGTGATTCGACTGTTAAAGTTGTATTTTTTTGAGCCCCGCAGTCCATCTGCGTGCTTCGGGTCCTAAGTCTTATGGCCTGTAATTTTGGCCAAGTCCTGCGTGTCTTGGGATGAGCGCCAACTAAGTCCTGAATGTCCACCCCTGCAATGAGTGCCTAAGTCGTGCGTGCTTCAACTGGTCACCTTGCTTCGCGAAGCTCGCAGTGCAATGAGCGCCTTCGGCGCTTATTGCAGTCTAAGTCCTGCGTGCCTCAACTGCTCGCCTCACTTTGCGAGGCTCGCAGTGCAATGAGCGCCTATGGGCCGCAATGGGACGACAACTCTCAGTACGACAACTATATCAGTGTTAATAGAATATACAGTATGTATTAAGCTTCTTCAGAGAGACTGACTATGCTCCATACACTGAAAAACGCTGAACTGAAATATCATGGTATAGTTTTGTGGACTTTTCCATTTTTTCTTGTATTCTTATACTTTTCTATGACATAGTTACATAGTTACATAGTAATTTAGGTTGAAAAAAGACTTGTAGTACATCAAGTTCAACCTTGTGGACTTTTCCATTTTTTCTTGTATTCTTATACTTTTCTATGACATAGTTACATAGTTCCATAGTTCCATAGTTACATAGTTACATAGTAATTTAGGTTGAAAAAAGACTTGTAGTCCATCAAGTTCAACCTTGTGGACTTTTCCATTTTTTCTTGTATTCTTATACTTTTCTAGGACATAGTTACATAGTTACATAGTTACATAGTAATTTAGGTTGAAAAAAAGACTTGTAGTCCATCAAGTTCAACCTTTTAGGATCTCCTCTAATCTGCAATATGTGGATTAGTTGTTAATTGATTAGTCCTTAAAGAATAGCTTAATCTAGCACAAATCAATTCAAATCTATCCAGCATACTAAAAATTAACGAATCGGTCAGCAAAACCCCATTTGAAAAATGCTGCATATATAACATACATAGTAATAAAAATGTTTCCATCATCGACAATTGCCTTTTAGACCAGGTCACACCACCTAAGCTTCACCACCAGTCCTCATGGGAAACAGAACTTAACATCACCTTAGATAACTTGCAATGGAGTAAAATCCATAAAAATGCAACAAACTCCTCCCTTAACATAATCTTGAGAGAGAATTCCTACAAAACCATCATGAGATCATACGTGACCCCTTCTAGACTAAAGCTCTCAAATCCTTCTATAGATGGCAAATGTTTTAGCGGTTGTAATTCCGCCGGTACATTAAGGCACATACTATGGGACTGCCCTAAAATAGCCCACATCTGGTCAGAAACCGATGAAACCCTAGAGAAGCTATGGGAACACAGAATACCTCAAAAACCAGAGGAAGCCTTATTAGGGGAAGTACTGAAAAAACTTAAATACATACATTCAATGAGCTTGATCTCTGCCAAACTAAATGACAACTATAAAAAGTGGGCTTCCTGTTGGGGCATATGAGAACTACAAATTGGATGGTAGCATAAAAAAAAGGTTATACATATACAGACCTCAGGTACGATATTATACTAAGCTTCCCCCATTTTTGTACTGACATAATATGACATATTTAGTTGTAATTAATGCAACAAAATAAAAAAAATTGTGAAAAGTAGACACAAGCCATTTTGGATGTCATTTTAAAACAATATATATTGTTCTTGTAATGTACTTCTTACTCTTATAACTTTTATTCCCATTAACAAAAACAATTTAAAAATAAATTGTACTGCATATTCCAAATGAGGGCGTACTAGGGATTTGTATAGTGGCAGAATTATATGTGCTTCCCTTGCTTCTATACCCTTTTCAATACATGCTAATATGTTATTTGCCTTTGCAGCTGCTGCTTGGCATTGAGTACTGTTACCTAGGTGGTTGTCCACAAGTACTCTCAAATCTCTTTCAATATCAGATACCTCTAGATTTGCTACATTAAGATTATAAATTGCATGGCAATTTTTCGTATGAAATTACATTTATTCGTATTAAATCTCATCTGCCATTTAGATGCACATTACTCTAATTTATGTAAATCCCTTTGGTGGGAAAGTACGTCATTATCTGATTTAATTATCTTGCTCAATTTCATGTCATCAGCAAAAATGGAGACACCACTTTCCAGTTGCACTTCTAAGTCATTAATAAATATGTTGAAAAGGAGAGGACCTAATACTGAACCCTGAGGAACCCCACTTACCACATTCAATCCGAGTATGTTCCATTTACTATAACTCTTTGCTTCCTGTCTTTTAGATAGCTCTCGATCCATGAGCAGATATTTACTGCAACTCCTGTATCTCTTAGTTTCCACAATAGTCTCCCATGTGGCATTGTATCAAAAGCCTTTGCAAATTCCAAAACAACTACATCCACTGAGTTGCCTTAATCCAGGTTCCTACTAACCTCCTCATAGAAACTAATTAGATTTGTTTGACGTGACCTATCCATCATAAATCCATGTTGTCTCCTACTTATAATCCTGTTCAAATATACATATTCTTTTATATTATCCCGTATTAACCCTTTTAAAAGCTTCCCCACTACAGAAGTGAGGCTCACTGGTCTATAATTCCCTGGATTTGCTTTTGCTCCATTCTTAAATATAGGTATCAACTCTGCTTTTGGCCAGACATTTGATAGCGACCCTGTGTTGAGTGAATCTTGAAAATCTAAATATAATGGTTTGGCTGTTGCAGACCCCAGTTCACTCAGTACCCTTGAAAGTATTCCATCGGGACCTGGGGCTTTATTAACATTTATTTTTTCCACCCTCTTTTGGATTTCTTCCTGCGTTAACCAATTATTTGGTGAAGGTAGTGTAGCCCCATTAATTTTCAGAATGTTACAATGTGACACAGGCCATCTGACAATCAGTGACCAGGAAAAGTCAGATGAGCTAAATAGGTTCTTTTCTTCAGTATACACAAAAGAGGTGCCAGTGGTTGGGGCACAAAATGGGGCTACACTCCCTTCACCAAATAGTGGGTTAATGCAGGAAGAAATCCAAAAGAGGTTGGAAAAAATAAATGTTAATAAAGCTCCAGGTACTGATGGAATACATCCAAGGGTTCTGAGGGAACTTGGCTCTGTAATAGCAAAACCATTATTTCTCTTTTTTCAAGATTCACTCAACACACGGTCTCTACCAGATGACTGGAGAAAGGTGATACCTATATTTGAGAAGGGAGCAAGAACTAATCCAGGAAATTAATGACCTGTAGGTCTCACTTCTGTAGTGGGGAAGCTTTTAGAAGGGTTAGTAAGGGATAGTATACAAGAATATGTCTATTCAAACATTATTATAAGTATGAGCCAATATGGATTTACGAAGGATAGGTCATGTCAAACAAACCAAATTAGTTTCTATGTAGAGGTTAGTAGGAACTTGGATCAAGGCAACTCAGTGGATGTAGGATTTTGGTATTTTGTTTAATCATTTGGAGTTTTTTGGTGGTCTTTCGAGTTTGGTGGTTTTGCTGTTAAAGTCGGAATTTACTGTCTTGCAGCCAAGTCCTATGGGCCTCGCAATCAGTGCCTGCGGCACTGATCACGAGCACTGCAATGAGCCCTGCAATATTTAACACTACATGACCAACAGTCGTAAGATCCACAACTATTATATGTGATTGAAAAGAATAATTCATATTGTACTATCAAGTTTCTGCAGACAGGGCATGTATATCAGATATAGTGTTTGTGACAACATTCATAATTAGAGGGTTAAGCATATTTACGTTTTATGTTGCCTGAGGTTAAGCAGATGTGTTTGCCCCCCACGTCCCACTTGCAGCTGCTTTTTTCTCTCTTGTATATCTCAAATCATAGGTGTATGTGCATGTATGGTATATCAGAAACCGTCAAGTACACTTACAGACAGAAATATCACTACATAGACATTTCTGTGCATATGCACAAATATATTTCAATGTACTGCACTGAATCTTCAGGCACCCCCTGAAAATGTGCTGCTCTAGGCCTGGTACTCGTGGGCTTAGGGAGAAACACACCCCTGATCAGAGGTATAAAGAAACCTGTTGACTGTTCATACTTTTAATTTTTGTCTTATGGGAAGATCATTATCAGAGGATAATTTGTTTAATTAATAATGTAATGTTAGAAAAGTTTTATAGTGCTCTAATTGAAGCTTAATAAGAATTGTTAATAAGGGACCTTTGTTTAAAGGACAACAGTAATCATCTTTTTTCTATATGGTCTTTTGCTTAACTAAACATGATTATGCCCAAAAGTAGCTGGAAATATAAAAAGGTAAACACAACCTTTCAGTTTTTCTGCTTTTTCTGCTTTTTGTCAATCATTTGAATTTCCATATTTGTATCATTATCATCATTAATATAGTCTGTTATTAACCTTTGTTACAGATACTGAAGTTACAAGACAGATTTATTTAGAAAGGTCCTTATATTTTTATATCCAGTGATACAACATATTTTAGATTTAATGACGTATTGAGATTTAATATCCCTTCATGTGGGATGACTGAACCCAAATAAAGTTAGCTAAGGCCTCTGTATATTTATTTTGGCACTATACCAAGAGTTTCAGGAAGGAACCTATATAATATTGTGTAGCAAACTAGAAACTGATAGTATCTTTCAGTGCAGCAAGTTTATTAACACTTATACATTTTATAACAGAAATGTTATGAAATTAAAGCCTCTACTAAATTCTTTATTTGGGGTTTTAGCTCAATCTCTGTATCTTTGTTTTAACCTTACATAAAAGGGGAAGAATATTACCAAACATCTAAATTAAATTATTATACTCTGACCACGATTTCCAAATACTGTGAAATTGGTCTTCCCTCTCCTACATAGCATAAGAAGTTTTCTCTATTCAGAATATTTCCCAAAGTTTTTTTTAAATGGTAATGTTTGTTGTTATAAGAGATCTAGCCGTAGTTACTATTTGTTTTACAAATTATGCATACATGTAGCTCCAGTGTCCTTTTCTTTAATAGTCAGACACAAGCTTATGTCTAGATACTGATCTTTTACACTTAATCCTTGTTGGCACATATTTTTACAGATTACACATAATTGCAATACAAATAATTTAAAGAACACACATAGAGACACATAGATCTAGGTCATTCCATTCACACACACCCTCCCATCCCCCACAACCCAGCACCCAACAGTTATTAAATACACATAATATACACATTTTTTTTCCATCATACATATACAGCCAAACTTTGATTATTTTTTTTGTTATATTATTTTTGGGATTACAATGGAGGGAGGAGAGAGGAGGGGAGATAAGTGCAGAGGAGGACGAGATGAGGAGAGGCGAGGAGGAGAGAGAGGAGAGAGAGCTGGCCCTGGGGAGTAGTGGAGAAGAGGAGGAGGAGAAGGAGGAGGGGCAGGAGGTGGCGGAAGTGGAGGAGGAGAGTGCAGAGAAGGAGGTGGGTGGTTTTAGGGTGGCCCTAGCACCAGGCACATGTAGACAAGTGACAGAGAGGGAGGGCCTGATCCCAGGGGGGTGGTAGTTCAGGGGAGGGACAGGCCTCAGGGACAGCCTACAGAGCCCACAATTACACGCATCAGGAGAATGTGGTCCTCCTTGGTGCCATCCGTGATCCTTGCATGGGGGAGGGAAGTTACGCCAGGGCCTAGGGCTCAGGCATGGAAGGAGGTAGCAGCTGAGGTTACAGCAGTGGGCACAGCGCAAAGGGATGTGAGGTCCGTCAAGCACCATTTTGACAACATCAGGGCCAAGGTGAGGAGGATGCTGGTAAAGGGGGAAACTAACATGACTGCGCTATAATGAGTGGGAGAGGGTCACCAAGGACCTTCTCAGCCAGGTGCCCACTGCTGGAGCTTCAGGCCTGGTGGCCCAGCTGGGCCCAGCCTCCATGTCAGGTGAATATCATATACACCAACATGCCACCACATGTACATCACACCCACTACACATGTACATGATGACCAACAAGGACACTGAAATGTCAGCTCAAAGGAATTAATGAGGGATAGATGGATGTGTCACTAAATCCATGAAGCTGACAAATCACTGTCATTCCTGGACACAACAGTAATCAAGCAATAGAGAGTCCATGTATTGCTGTGCCCACTGCAGCCTATGCAGTTACAGACCACAGCTGGAATTAAGATAGTGTTAGGAGCCAAGAACAATCAAGACCAAGAACCAAAGAATATATCATATCCAGCAAATGATAGCTAATTTGAGTTGGAATTAGGAGAATCATCCAGTTTCAAGAATAGATGTCAGGTAGTTAGGAATGCACACAAAACAATGTATTAATCATCATACTAATAACATATACCTGTCTTTTCTCCCTTCCAGCATCAAGGAGGTCTGGGTCCAATGGTGAGCCAGAGGCGGGGGCATCAGCTCCATCATCGCAGAAAGTGCAGGAGGAAGGCCCCGCCCCCAGGAACTGACGCAGGGGGAGGAGGAGAGAAGAGGAGCTGATGGCCCTGGTTCAGAGGAGGAGGATGTAATATGGCTAGTATGGTCACCATCGGTACCACCGGCCACACCGCCCTGACTTGACACCACTATTACCCTCCTCCAGATACTGAGCATACCACCAGGGTCTTCCCACTGGAGGGAGCATCAGAACCAGCCACCACCTCCCCCCCACAGCAGTGAATTGGACTGGCCACCTCCACCACCGGGCCCAACAACTCCACCGCCCTTAATTCAACAGGCTTTAGCCAGGCCACAGACCGTTTCCACTCGAACACCACCACCACCACCTCCTCACCAGGCCACACCACTCGGACCTCCATCCCCAACACCAAGCCAGGCTGCGCAGGTGGAGATGTTGGCCCTCATGCGGCAGCAGATGGAGCATCTCCGCCAATCATGCAGAGGTAATGCACAGCCTGGCCAGGCGCAATAGGGAGGAGAGAAGGCACCACCTAATGACAGAATCCTACCTGGCCAGACTGCTCAGGATTGGGGCGGACCAGAGGGCATTCCATGGGGTGACTGCAAACGCGATGCAACTTGCTCTGGTCCCAAGCCCCATCTCTTCCACCCCAGAAGCATCCCCCAGCCACCCGCAGCCCAGCCCCTCCTCTCTACCCACCATGCCTCCACCACCACCACTGCAGGTGCTGCTGCCTCCTGGGGGGATGCCTCCCCCTACCCCCTTCCACCCCATCACCACCACCAGGGAGACGGCAGCCAGCCACGGGTGATTGGGGCCCTGTGTCTAGGCGGAGGAGGACCTAGGGGCTGTGCAGATGTTTGTGCCTTCTCAACAGCACTCCTCAGTGACAATCTATTGGTCACAATGTTAACCTAATCTAGCCTGGCTACAGAGTCTTTGATTTTGGCCTATGCGATGGTGATATTTTGTATGCAGATAACTACCTCCTATTACATGGTCCATGATCCTCTTCTCTGTGGACACGTAGGGTTCTGTTTAACATTTCACCAACTGATGGTCACTGAGGAATGCTGTTGAGAAGAAATGCTGCAGTACCTATATTTCTTAAGCCCTTATTTTGTGGTTGTTTTCTTTTTTTTTTGTTTTGTTTTATGTACAATTCAGGTCAATGAAGGCATCTTCTGCATCTGCAAGTGCCTCTCAGGTAGACATTACTTCAATGACAGCCCCCCCCCCCCCTTAACATGTAGCTCCCTCAATTCTGAAGCTATCAGACAGCAAGATATCTATGACATGATTGTTGTTAGCTTAAATGTAGCCTAATAGCGCTATGGCGGTGGACTTGCAGAGTCTCACAATGGCATGTTAATGACAGCCAGCATTGATATTTGCACTAGTAAAGCATGTGAACCTGACTCAATATCAGTCTGATGAATGCTGAAGGTGATCATTGCGAAGCATGAAAGTTGCAAGTTGGACGACGCCTGCAATGATGCAATCAAAGGTATAGCTCACAGCTTAATTGAGGTACACAAACTTCATTGGGATACACAAGTCCCTTAGCAATTCAGAAGGGGACCAGGGGAACACACACCACACTAATCTACTCTAACATATCAGGAAAGGCCGCAAAAACACATGGAGGCTGTGCAGAGGCACGTGGATAAACAGCTAAACAGCCAACTGACCTCCATTAGGGATAATCGCAACTAGGCCTATGCTGGTGGCCATGTGCCAAGATGTATACTCATTGTAATTTGGTGACCTCCCATTAAGTTTTGCTATTCATCAATTTACATTAGTGTGATATATGTTCCCCTGGTCCTCTTGTGTATTGCTAACTGGCGGTGGTGAAGGGGCTTGTGTACCTGAATGAAGATGTAAGCTATACCATGTAGGGCCACTGTAGGTGGGCAGGTCTTAGCAGAGAGGTCAGACAAATCACAGTCCACTGGAGAAGGAACTGTCAACCCACTCCAGTATCTTTGACATGCAAACCTTGTGGATATGCACATACAGAGACATTAGTAAGTGTGCTGCAGTCCATAGGGTCACAGAGAGTTGGACTCAACTGAGGGACTAAACAACCATATGTAAAATGCTCCCCTGGTACTTGATATATGTAATGTGGCGGTGTCATTTGTCTGCTATTTGTTGTCCCAAAGTAGATGTGATGAGTAAAATGTATATAAAGTGATCTTTGTATTTTTAGAGTCCACATTAGAGCCTCTGTGAGTGTTAAAGGGTTAATATGTCAGTCATTTGCATATATTGTGTTGCAATTTTATGAGGTAGTGTGTCTTTAATAGCTTTCAGCATCTTGCAGCATGGCTTTTCATATTGGCATATTCATGACCAATACAACGTATGAGGAAATTATTATTTAATTTTTAGCTATATTTGATATTTGGGAGTTGTTGTGCATGTACTTGAAATGCCTTCCATTGCTTTCCCAATGTATTAAAGTGCATTATATTGTCATTTGCAGTGTTACAAACTAGTCTGTAAACCCTATGATTCCTATTTGGAACCCGTAAGCTTTGAGCTGCCATTTGCCATTTGCGGGCTTGAGTGCTGGTGCAGTGTTGAGTGATTTTTGCAATTAAATAGCAATTTGCGATTTTAGCTATCGGAAGTCTTGCGGCCGTGAAAGATCAAAGGCTTGGTAAGTTACAGATTTAACCATCGCAATCTTTTCAAGGCCGTAACTCATAACACGTTTAGGACGCCAATTGAATAGCAAGTTAACTTGCGACCTCACCTACGGGCTCCGGTAACATGTGAAAGCTCAATTGAATGAGGCTCTAAGTTTTCTCAGTAAAGAGGGGAGGAGCAATGTTGTTAATGCATGGTCACTGGGAGGGGTCAGTTACATCATAGGTGCAAGCAGGTTACAATACAGCTGCCCCAATCTGCATTGGCAATAGGGGCGATATATAATAATGTGACATTTTAGCACAGCCTACCTCCTTGCTTCATGATGATTGAGCCTTTAGGCACAGCAGGCAACTCAACTAAAAAAAAACAGATCATATAAAAAGAAAGAAATGTTAATTTTTATTTATTTTAAAATTCATACTGTTTTTGATAGTCTGTACGCAACAAACAAACACATATGAGCCTTACTTGTAAATACACTACAAGTGACCCTTTTAGCTTAAGTGAAGACAATTTATAGAGCTACCATGCTATTGGATAAGAAATACACCACTTCTGCATTTAGCCTGCACGGTAGGTTCTCCTAAATGTTTCATCTAGTGCAGCTTCATAATATACATTAGATTTAGGACATTCTCACCCTCTATTTGATGGTGGAAAGCACATCAGGTGATGTCAGTGGCCCTTTACTTTTAAGTATCTCTTATTTTGCAAACCATTACATATGCCTAATTAAAATGTCTGCATCCAGTTTTTAGTGCATTACAGCGGTGCTTTATTGAGAAATAAACAGGAGGTAATGAGAATTAATGTTTTCACAGTTATTTGTTTTAATAGCCTTTCTCTGATCTGCCCACTTGTTCATACATAAATAAAAGCCCATAAGCACTGATCATCCAGTCTTTTTTTCTGTATTTGTTTTGTCTCCACGCCCCTGTAGTTACATTTGGGGACTCAAATGTGAACTTGATAAATTGTTTAACTATAATGATAGCTCTTAAATTATGCACTGAAACTGAAGAGTAACAGTTTATAATTTTATAAAGTGTTAACTGCGTATAGATTATATTTACAAATATTAGCAGTGAGATTAATTTTCCATGTACATATTCTGTTAAGTATAACTAATGGTTATTTAAATTACTACACTGCTGACTATGAGCTATTAATAAAACATTAGCTTTTGCTTTTTCTGTTCAATCCAGACTGAAATGGATAATTAAAACATCCCAATATTTATTAGCACAAAAGGACAATGAAGTTACTGGCATGCTATTTGGAAGGATCATTAGATCAATGAATTACCTGCTTATGTTTCTGCTCTATTTATTTTTAATAAAGTCATCCTCGGTTGGACATTTTAGAGGTCGCTTTATATCAACCAATTGATTTGCTAACACTTAAGCCAATATTTGCTATCAATATTAATTAGTTAGATTGATCCATGGTTGGTATGAAATAAGTATCTTCATATAGTTTACAAATAATGGTAATTAGGACACCACTCATTGATTTAGATTCCAGGGGCAGTACTGCCTGTTTGCAAACTATATGTAATTTATATCCACATTCAAGGGAAACAATCAATTGTTCCTAATGGGAAATAACCACTTTGTTTCCAAAAAAGGACTGTTTAAATTAAAACTTAAAGTTACATATACAAATTGTCAAGATGAGAATTATTTTTCTTTCTAGCTTGTTTATGAATACTCTTTAGAATGAAATCATCAAATTTTGTCTTAATTTTCTTCCAACCAGAACAACAGTATGATTGGATATACTTTATTAACACAAAATAGTCTCCTCTTCCCACACTCCAAGTCATAAGTTTGATTTATGTGGTTACAGAAAGGCTCTCATTCTTACAAATTAAAAAAATCCCACGTGGAACCAAGGGAAAAGTACAAAATGACCTTGCAGATTGAACTGGTCAACAACCTACCATATGGTAATCATTCTAGAAGATGATTTTATAACAAAATCCATGAAGATATGAGTTCAGGGACAGAACAAACAATAATTGAAGCAGACCGGAGAGCATTTCTCTCAGCATATTAATTTGAAAGCAAGATAAAATTGCATAAATCCTCCAGATACTAGACTACATGATCTAGAGCATCAGTTTCCAAACCTCTGCTCAAGACCCACCAGGCAGGCCATGATTTCAGATTAACATTGTTGAGTACAGATAAGACAATAGGAGTCTGTTGAATGCTCACAGTGTTAAACAAAAAACATGGCCTGTCTGGTGGGTCTTGAGGAGAGGTTTGGGAACCACTGTTTAAGAGAGTAACGTCACTGATTTGCAGGCAGCTGCCAGAGTTTTCTGTAATCTTGGAGCAATGAACCTACTGAACAATTTTCCCCTCCTGCTTCCTCCATTACTCCTCCTTCTTCTGCTAGATAAAATAAACATACCATTAAAACTCTGAACTAGAAAACTGCAGTAGACATCAAAGAAATATTTTCAATCAAATTTTCATGGCTTTCACAGCCGCTAAAGTCCCATGGACTTGGAGGTCATTCACCCTCCAAGCCCTCATGGGCTTGAATAACAAACTACGGGCTTGGAGGTAATTCAAGCCCGTGGGACTTTGGCCGGAAAATAAACTTGAAATGAAATATTGGATTTTGGCGATGTGCCAGCTTGAGAATGTTGTGCCTTTAATCCTCATGTCACCCATCGTGTTCCCCATGATTTACAGTACTCCAAGTTTGCGTCCTTGAAACACGAGTTACGGGCTTGCAGCAAATGCTAACCGCCGATTGCATGGTTTTTGATCGGCCGTAAGGGAGACCTCCTCGTGGCGCCGCTCATGTGAATACCAGCATAGACGTAGCGATATGCAGGGTAGTAAGACGGCCGCAAGAAATTGCACACTTGTGGCCGTTTTACGGCTTAGATTAGAATGAGGCCCATGGACTGATAGCATTAGAATTGAGGGAGAATCTGTATTGCCTCAGATCTTCTATTGCTAGTGGATAAATACCATTATACTGTGAACCAAAAGTAACTTCTATGGCAGACTTAAGTAAGGCTGAATTTATATATTTTTTACTACGTACACATGTTATTTATAGCAATGACAATTTTTATTTCACATTGGTAAAATCCTATAAATACCTACCTGCCAAATATTTTTCTCTCTATTATATAGTTGGAAATAGCTTGTAAATGCAGCAGATATTTGACCTGAGACTTAAGCCACTGACATTAACATTTCCTTATTCAATATGAGGTTGAAAAAATTCTAACCTTACATACAGCAATGAAATGTTTCATGAAAAGCTATCACATCTAATAAGACATCTATAAACAGTAATAAAGTAAACTTCTCCATGTTATATCCTATTTCTGGCTCTATAGTTCTTGGAAGGTACAGAAAAAGGATATATATATATATATATATATATATATATATACATATATATATATATGTAGTGTGGCTATTACGGACCCATTTCTAAATGAGAAAAATGACAGTGGGAAAGACACAGGGGAGAGGGGATAGACACAGGGGAGGGAGGGGGGAGAGAGACACAGGGGAGGGTGGGAAAGACACGGTATAGGGGGAAAAGACATAGTGGAGGGGGAAAGAGACATGGGGATAGAGACACAGGGGAAGGGGGAGAGACACAGGGGAAAGAGGAGGGGGGAAAGAGACACAGAGGGGGGTAGACACAGAGGAGGGGGAGAGACACAGGGGAGAGAGGAGGAGATACAGGGGAGGGAGTGGGGGGAAGAGACACAGGGGAGGCAGGGGAGAAAGAGAAACAGAGGAGGGAGGAGGGGGAAAGATTCAAAGGGGAGGGAGAAGAGGGAGGAGAGACATGGGGAAGGGGGGAAGAGACAGGGGAGGAAGGGGTGGGAAGAGACAAATAGGAGGGAGGAGAGACACAGGGAAGGGTGGAGACCCAGGATAGGGGGAAAGAGACACAGGGCAGGGAGGGAAGAGACACAGTGGAGGGGGAAAAGAGACATGGGGAAGACACAGGGGAGGGGGGAGAGACACAGGGGAGGAGGGGGTGGTGGAAGATATATAGAGGAGGGGGGAAGAGACAGAAGGGAGGGGGGAAGTGACATGGGGAAGAGATACAGGGGAGATAGTGGGGGGAAGAAACACAGGGGAGGGAGAGGGGGGAAAACACAGGGAGGGACAGTGGGGAAGAGACACAGGGTAGGGAGAGGGGGAAAGAGACACGGCAAGTTACTAGTCTCTTAAATAAGTTACTTGTGGTTTAACTGCTGGGCTGTAGTATTCCTGAATGCACAGAATAAATCTATTCTCTGCACGGAGCTTCACCGGCCAGTGTTGGCATATGTCATTAATCATGGAATATCCAGTGTGTTTGTAAACAGATCTAAAATGTTAGTTTTTTAACTGATATAAGTGTAATAAAAATTTAAAAAAATGATAATTTTAACATAAAATCTTGTGCTCTTTCACACCACAAAGAGCACTTAAGGTGATGTAACTGGCCCTTTAATGTTAAAGGACTCTGTCACCTCAAAAGGAAGTTGATGCCATTTTAAAGAGCATAAATAATGACTATACATTGTAATATCAGTTTTCACTACATAAAATAATTTCTAATGTATTTAGAATTGATTTTGTGGGTTCTGTATGCTAATGGATGGCTCAATATGCTAATGTGTGGCTCAGAGTGCTTTACACGGGCGAGAAAGGGGTGTGACTGCCAAGTAACACAGCAAGTCTCTATTTTGGCCATTTCAGAGAGACAAGCAGACTGCAATCCTAATTAGCATATCAAAGCAGCTAATTAATATGTGGCTGCTCATTTGCATACAAATGCAGAAACAACAACATTACATTTTCCAAGACTGATTCATATTAGAAAAAAAAGATAACACTATATATAGCTAAGTTTTTCATGCTATTTAAGAATAACCTAAAAAGCAACTTGAGTTGGGGGTGACATAGACCTTTAAGGAGGTACGGGATAAAAGGGGAGGGAATTTCTTGATGGTATTGTGGTGTGGGAGCAGGATCCATGAATAGGAAGTGTTTGCTATCTTGTTTGATTAACTAGCATTAAAGAATAAGTTAGTAGGGTTATCTGAATATATGGATTTTCAGACACCCTTTGCAGCTATGAAGAGATAGGAAGAAGATGAAAGAAGGAAGTAGCTAAGGTTGAGTTATTTAACAATCCTGGAGGGCAAAGTAATCCAGTAACCATCAGCAGATGGCAGATGAGTAATCATTGGTGAGATTCATTAGATGAAATGAAGAGGCACGACTCTAGTGAGAGGAAGGCCATTTATGAGTGAGTTGCAGTAGTCAAAGAGCAAAATGATAAATTATTGAATTGGGATTGTAGTTGCTTCTTATGTAAGAAAAACAAATATTTTGGAAATGTTTTGTAAGTGAGATATGATGGAGGAATTTTCGACTGTGAGGGTGATGTCAGGTGCTGTGAATGTTTAAGAGCTTGGATTTGTGTGCATTTATTTTTAGAAGGTGGTTGGCCATCCAGGAGTAGATGTTGGATAGACACTTGATGACATGAGTTAGCAGGGAGAGAGATCATTTAGCAGAGGGGATAACAATGTGGCTATCATGAGTGAAGAATTAATGGGAATGGAGTAAGAAAAATTTGTCAAATTTTTAAATAACATGCCCTATTCTGGATTCAATAATCAAGTCAAATATCACCCTTGTAATACAAACAGTATGGCTTGCACAGAGGTGTCAGAATACATTTAGATTGATATTCTAGCAAGCAGAATTGGTAGGCAGTGTAATTTAAAATTTGGGGAGGAAAAAAATCACAAATAGCCTTGATTAGTTAAGTTGCATGTATGAAGTGTTTATTTGTAATGTCTTCACTTGTGAATGCGTGCATTAATTTTTTTTTGTTTGAGTTTGCACATTAGTATGCAACTATACATATGAATTCACAGTATACTTGTAACTACAATATGTCAGAAAGGTTTATAACTGGAAGCTAAGTATATGTTGGTGAGAGGCTCCAAAACAAAGTTTAAACTTTAATTTGTTCCATTTAAAAAAAATATGATTGATCTGCGTTCACAATTCCCATGTTTTTTTCTTCATTAATACAAACAATAAATCATTATTAGGCAAATTAATTCAAATTACTTATTTAAGAAACACTGCTGGTCCTTTCAACAAAAGAAAAACTAACACCACTATTATATAAAGCTGTAGGATTCTAAAAGAATATATAGATAAATTAATATGGTATACCCTTGAATGTTTGTTAGTCTCATGATATAAAACTATAAAAGGTTTCTAGTCATAAATATAGTTTACAGGCTTGTGTTCCTGCAACTAATTCTATTATATTGTAGGATTTTGAGATTTGAGCTGCTGTGCTAAAATGCTCCTGCTGTGATCAATTCGCCTTTTTGAACTTGAAATCAAGCAGAGAAAAAGATTAAGAAAATGCTAATGACACTTTCTTGACTCAGGCATTGAACCTTTCAGAAAAATGATCACACAAAGTCACTTTTTTACTCATCTCTAGCTGTTTTATTTGTGGATTTGTTTGCCATAATTAATTACTTAAGTCCTGTATTTTCTGCTGTAACTGCAAAAGTGAATGCCGGTTAATATGTCAAAAAAAATTCCCAGGGAAAAGGATACATAAACTATTAGATTGTTTACATATATCAAACTGCTCATACACAACCGTAGATCATCAAAAAAAAAATTCTGAATGTCTCTTGCTTATATACAGTAACTATCTTTGGGGGCTTTTTCCCTGTTAGCCAAAGTTCAAAACATAGCTTTATAAATAATACGGTACTTGTCCACCAAAGAGATCTAAAGTCTTACATTCTCTTTGGTCACACAGAGGCATTTCTTATCAGTTTCCAGGGACATTAAACATGTTTTACTTAATATTTTTAACACAAAAGCAGCTATTTGTGATCTTTACAAACAAGGGCCTCCATGCAATTGATATTAAAAGGTTGACAAGCCCTGGAATAAATGTTCTAGGTGCAAGGCAGAAGTACATCATAGGCATATGTAATACTTCTATAAATTATTAAGGAGCCATAATTCCCACCCCTTTGTGTATCTCTATACTGGCAGAGATGGAATTAAGACTCAAAGTTAAAATCGTGTAAATATGTCATTTAGTCTCTGGGTCTGGGCACTCGCCTTCTTTCCACTACAATATTACCAGGACTTATCATGTAAAAATATTGAACATATTAAGGCTGGTGTCAAAACTCCCAATCTTTCCTCTGTACTTGTGCCAGTATTTCTCATGCACAATAAATGCTGCCTTCAGCTGTTCCTCAAATGCATCAAGGAAAGTTATGTGACCTTCCCCAGAATAAACTTGGGAACTGATCTAACTTAGTGACGTCAGATTTCCGGGGAATTCTAGTGGCTGTGTTTCTTTTTATTGTAGTTTACATAATTTATCTCCACACCAAACTTCAATACCTGCCATGCAGTGTAGATTGGCAACACAACACAGCCAATCAAAGAAGAGCTTTGCTAATCCAATTACCATGAAATTAAACATACTTTCATTGATCCAACTTTTTTTTTCTATGTTTTCAACATATGATGTTTCTGATTCCCTCACTTAAAAGACCATGGCCTCCATTAAATTGCTTGTTCAATTGAATCAACCTGTAACTGTGGCAATTTTTGGCCTGTATGAAGGCACCTGCAGTCTTTAAAATTGCCACAGTTACAGATCGATTCAATTGAACAAGCCCACAACTACATGGCCAAAAGCCAAAACAGTAAACCATGCACCCTTAAGTAGCATTTCAGGCCATGATCCTGATCAATTAAGCAAGGCCGTAACTACCGATTTAGAAACATCCAATAGTTAATGAGACCTTCATCAGGACGTCAGTAAAACATGGGGGTAAATCCACAATCATTTAGCTTTTAGAAGTCCGGCAATGTACAAAATAATAAAAATTAATGACAATATTGTTCTAGTCCATGGGGGTGGCCTGATATTGATTACAGAGATTGATATAATATGGAAATAAAAAGTAAAACAATTAATTTTTGATTGCAGATATGTGAGCTTGAGACTGTTGTGCAATTAATTGTAATGTCTTTAATTGCTTTCCCTGTCTTTTAATGTGCAATTTTGATTTTTTCTTTTTTTTTACAGTGCTATGAACAGGTGTTTAAACCCCTTGCAAGTCCTATCTGGTACTCGTAGTATTTTCTTGTACATTTGCCATTTACGGGTTTGAAGGCAATTGCGGGCTTGAGGAATTGTAGCAATTGAATAGCAATTTGAGATTGTAACATTTACAGGCTTAAAAGATCAAAGGCTTAGCTGGGTCGGAGGTACAATTTTAACAACCACAGGGATTTTGAGCTTCTAACCCGCAAACCAATTCCTGGTAGCTAAACGACGCCAATTAAATAGCAAATTATTTTACTGCCTCCCGTACGGGCTCTTGTAACTACAATTTGCTCAATTGAATGGAGGTCAAGGTCTTTTAAATGCATGAAAACAATTGGTTCCATGTAACTTCATTTATGATAGGCCCTGTACTAGGTAATGTTACTATATAAAGGTAATTTATTATGTACAGGAGCCTGTTGCTATACAGGAGCCTGTTGCTATATAATATGTTTCATTGTAAAATCAGCAAGTCTAAAAAACTGGAAAAATAATTAATGAAAAATTATCTTCCCAGCTAATGCCTATGCTTCTAAGAACAAATGATATTCAGAAAATGTTGTATATGTTTGAACAGGGCATCTATGTTTGCATTTAGTCTTAATAAGCCTTGTTTCATTTTTTATATTCATGGAATAAATCCACTAGTCTAGATAATATGTTAATCTGCTGTACTACCAGAACGTGGGTAAAGGTTAAGGTATAATGTATCTTTTCAGAGCAATCCACTGATATACACAGACTCCTGTCATTAAAACTCCAAACTGAATTTCCTTATCTCCTTAAGGTAGTATTATACCCTTGAACAGATATGATTTAAAATCCCTTTTCTTGTGCTTGTCATTCAGAGTTTGTATAACTAGGCTCAGATGTGCCTCACTGTCAGGACACATTTATTAGTATATTATAGTAGTAATGTGTGAAATATAGAATAAACAGAATCACATTAGTTTAGTCCTAAACACTTTGATAAGAGGGTTATTTTGTGATACATTTTCACTAAAGTGTTATAAACTTCTCCAATCCTATATTATTATTATAGGCAACAAAATATATGCGTTTGTACTTGCGCAAACTAAAATTTTAACTCCCAAAGAATCTTCAGACAATGTATGCTAATATGGCATGCCACTCACCTAAGAGTTGATTGGCTGTTAAGGGCCAAATAAAAAAAAAGCATAACTGAGAATAACAAAGAGAAAAAAGTTGGGGAGTTAGCTATAGGGTGATTTTGGTACACAAACACAATGTGTGGTAAAGTAATCAGCTCTTACTCAACATTATAGAGGCATCTTTTCAGCCTCTTGAGAAACCACATTTATCCCAATCCTAAAAGCGTTCAGCATATCACAGCTTTCCCCAGGTAGCAGCACAAGGAAAGTGAAACGTGAACAATCTCAGCACACATGATTTTCTTATTCACATTCCACTAATAAATGGTAGTTCATTGAATATATAAAAATAGATCCAACTTTCCAACAAGTTCCATCCCAACATAGGGTACATCATTGGAGATTAAAGGTATATCTAAAAATGTACTTAAATATATTTTCAAACATAGGTTACTTCCTCTCATTAGGCATGGGTCTGATCACATTACATTCTAACCGTTTATATGCCAAAGAGGACCTATAAAACTTTACAATTATAAAACAATTAAAGATAATAATTGCATGTATGCAGATGTGTAATGGATATTAACACCACACTGAAAAAGTAAGTGAAAATGTTTTAAAATTGATGTATTTCACTGTTGTATAAGATGTTCTATAAAACCCAGTTAATCCTCATTTCAAGGATATTCAGATATTATATTAGATATGATTTTTCCAATTAATACATGTGTTGAAATTAAATATTTCAGTAAAGACAAATAGAAACATTTAGAGGGAAGTTGGAATTCATGGTTCATTCATGTTTGTATAACAACAGACCACATTCCCAGGTGCATGAACACCAAACTATGAAATCTGAAATAGAAAAAATGGGAGGGAAGTTTTGTTTAAATCTGATCAAATAGTGCTACATTAATCATATGTATTTGTAACAGAGGATTAAGATAGCACCAAACTATGATCCCCAAAGGGATATCTCCTGAACTTGCAGGCTTAAAGGCATATGACAGGGGAGCAGGGTTATTAATGCATCTGACAGAGTAGAATTTATAGTGTCTGAAAAAGTAAACAGTTAAACCGTTAGACACAAAATAGAAAAGATAGGTGGCTCTAGGTATAGGAAAAATCTGGGATATAAACAAGGGGTGCTCCTTGAGGATATAAATAACTTAATGACAAAGTAGGAAAAGAGAGAGAAAAAGTATCCTTTTGTATGAAAGTGCACACCCTCTGCCCTAATAACAATATAGAACAGCAAATAAGTAAAACTTAACGTTTATCAATTAATATTAAAATGTTTTATTAAAATCCTGAAATACTGACGAGATCCAATGAGTAGTGAAATCTGAAATAATTGAAAGGACTATCTTTTGTAATGGGTAGAATTAGGGGACTGTGGAAATGAACACTAAATCCTCTAATATAAATTTATAAGTGACTACAAAGTGCAGTAATAATAATAAGTGGAATACTGATAGATGGCAGAAATATAGGTCCAGACTAAGAGACCTATATGTTTGCTTAATGCGTTTTCCATATACACAAAGTGACTAGTGCTAGTAATGGTAAATACAGTGATATCACTTGTAAGTATTGCACCTTCATATAGCTTGTAAATAATGTATTCTAAAGTGCTTAGTGCCAATATAAATAGAATTAATTTGATATAATATTGGGTGCAATAAACATAAAGTGCTAGTGCTTGCTGAGGATATGGTATAATAACACAGTATAGCTTTGTTGAGGAAAGTCCAATATTGATAAGTATTTATAAATAATCAGTGTCACTACACGAACTTAGGAGCTGGATAGAGGTCTGTCTAATTCCACATTAGCTTGTTGCTTAGTATAGAGTGTATATTATATTATAAGTTTAAAGCATGTGGGAATTATATTATTAGATAATTTCGTTTATGTTGTAATTCTATGTAGTTTACACAGCTCCTGAGTCCCTAAACTATCCGCGCGTGGTCTAGGCGTCTATGTATGACGTCATGACACAACGACGCGGCGTAGAACGTGCAACCCGATGCACGTTTCTGAAAATTTCATCAGGGGTTACCGTAGTAGTCTCTTGAGGAGCTATTTATGCTCAATGGTTGTCATAGCAACCACAAGGACAAATAAAATCACATTAGTTAAGGAAAATATGCAAGGTTAAAATCTTGCTGATAATATGATGAGATATGAACAAAACCACTATAATATTATTATTATTACAATGTGATAAAAAGCTAAATAATGTTGATGGCAGAAAATAGAAATAGGACGATGTCCCTCATATAATACAGCTTAACATTATGCTAGATATCTAACAGTTAGATATTATATATAAGCATTCATATATTGATGTTAATGCCCTAAAAGTGGAGTGTTGTGTGGCTCCACAAATAGTCTAACATATGAATAGGGCAATCATTATTAGAAATATGAATTGTTATTCACTATTACATTATTAGGTGATGTTCAACCACATGTACCAACTTAGCCTTTTGCTGATATAGAATATATTAAATATGCTATGTACTTCTATGCATTATAATATTAAATTATGTGTGATACATATAAATAAATAGAAGGACACTTCTCTGCAATGGTTGCTCCATAGTTACTTTACCTTATTACCTTTACGGTTATTATATAGGGAACATGGAGGAAGAAAATTATATTACCATTGTAGCATATCTTTTTACATTCATCAAATGTAGTGGTGTATCAAAAATTGTGGGTATCCTAGATATTAAATGGAGGCCCTAAATAAATGGTGTAAAAGTGAATCCATCATTGAGGCCCCACGGTTTTTTGGTCTTAAGTGTAAAGATCCAATAGGCCTCCTTTTTTAGTAATTCCCTATCAATGTTGCCTCTTCTAATATTGTGTTTGACACCGTCAATGGCTATAAAATATATATATCTGAGATCTCCATTATGGTAAGAGTTGACATGATTGGCCACTGGTGTGTCATATTCTTTAGTAATGCTGTATATATGTTCTAAGATTCTGCGTCTCAGTTCTCTACAGGTTTTCCCTACATAATTCATACCACATTTACAAAGCATGAGATAAATAACCCCCACAGTTTTACATGTCATTAGCTGTTGGATCTTAAAATTATCTTTTCCATCTTTTGAGGGGAATGTTTTAGTAGTATTTACATATTTACATGCTTTGCAAGATAAGCATTTAAAGCAGCCCTTTGTTCTGTTAAGCCAGGTTTTGTTTCTAGCACCTTCTAGATGGCTTCTAGTTAGCATATCTCTCAGGTTGGTTGATCTTCTACTAGTGATTTGGGCCTGGTTACTTAAAAATGGCCTTAAATCATCATCATCTAGTAGGATCTTCCAATGGTCACTAAATATTTTCCTAATTTCATGCCATTTTCCATTGTATGTTCCTATACATCTAACCACTTCATCTTGATCCTTATTTTTATTGGACAGCAGTAGTTCTCTGTCTACTGCTTGTGCTCTTTGATATGCTCTTTTGAGGGGTTTATTTTTATACCCTCTCTCTTTAAAACGGTGCTGTAACTCTCTGGCTTCTATCTCAAAATTAATTTGACTGGAGCAATTTCTTTTTATTCTTAAATATTGCCCCACTGGTATCCCTTCAATCAATGATTTAGGGTGACTGATGTCTGCTTGTAGCAAACTATTAGTCGCTGTTGGCTTTCTATATGTGGTTGTTTGGAGTTTTCCATTGTCTGACTTTGCGATTTTCAAATCCAAAAAGGTAATTTCCTTTTCACTAATTTCTGAGGTTAAGTACAGTCCCATATTGTTGGTGTTAAGTATTTCTATAAAAGTTTTTAAATCTTTTTGATTACCATTCCATACTACCAAGATATCGTCGATGAATCTTATCCATAATTCAACATATTGAGTATATTGATCCAATTGGTCAGTGAATACTTTTTGCTCTTCCCACCAACCTAAATATAAGTTGGCGTATGTGGGGGCACATGCTGTGCCCATAGCTGTACCACATATTTGTTGAAAGAACTTATTGAGAAAAACAAAGTAGTTGTGTGTTAATGCAAACTCCAGTAGTTCTAATATGAATTTGTTGTGATTAGAATATTGGATGCCTCTCTTTGATAGAAAGTAGTTTACTGCTTCTATACCTCTTTGATGTTGTATGTTTGTATAGAGAGATTCAACGTCTAGGGACACTAAAAGTGCTCCCTTACTGACTGAAACATCATTCAATTTCAGTAGGACATCTTTTGTGTCTTTCACATGTGAGGCTAATGTAATCACAAATTCTTGTAACATGGAGTCTACATCTTTACTAGGGTTCTCTGTTTTGCTCTCAATGCCTGACACGATTGGTCTACCCGGAGGTTTTTTAGGATTCTTGTGTATTTTTGGGATGGTATAAAAGGTGGCTATTTTTGGGTTCGGATTTAGGAGGAAGTCAAATTCATTTTTGCATATGACTTTGGTATTTAGGCCCCTGGTTAAGATATCTTTGAGTTCCTCTATGAAATTATCAGTTGGATCTTTTTCTAATTTCTTATAACTCTTCTTATCTTTGAGGAGTCTTTCACATTCTGAGATGTAGTCAGTTTTATCAAGTATGACAATATTCCCTCCTTTATCTGAATTTCTTATAATGATGTTGTTGTCTTGTTG
This sequence comes from Discoglossus pictus, assembly GCA_027410445.1. Classification (NCBI taxonomy): domain Eukaryota; kingdom Metazoa; phylum Chordata; class Amphibia; order Anura; family Alytidae; genus Discoglossus; species Discoglossus pictus. Next base: position 100,888,947 of record CM050164.1, on the reverse strand, counting down.
TAATTGTTTTAATGCCAATCTTTCAGTTTTAGTCAGATTATAGTTGACATTATTTTTACTAGAAATCTTTGTCATATCACGAGCCACATTGTTAACAAATAGCTCTATATTGGGACTTATACTAAGAGATGGTGTATACTTGCTTTTTGGTTTGAAAGCCTAGTATGGGCCTGTAGACTGAAATTCTTCATTGTCTGCTAGTAAACTTTCAAGGCTTCTCAGAGTCTTAGAGTGCAAAGGTTCTATTGGGGTTATGTTTTTTCTTTTGGAGTAAAACTTTTTTAAAGCCAATTTTCTGGCAAACAAATGAGTATTCTTTACCCATTCAAAGAGGTTGAAATCCCCTGTAGGTGAGAAATTTAGGCCTTTTTTGAGAACTGCTAGGTGATCTTTTGAAAGTTTTTTGGTTGACAGGTTAAATATTTGTAAAGAGTCTAGTTCTTCCGTGTTCTTTTTTGTTGAGGTTTTTGAGTATCTTGATTTTTTCTTATTTTTACCCCTCCTGATCTTTGTCTTAGATCTAAAAAAGTTTTTGTTGAGTTTTTTGCCATTGAGGGGTTGGTTATTCCCAATGTTTCATTTGTTTCTAAATCAGACCATTCTGATTCAGATGTAGTGTTGTCTACATGTATTTTTGGGGTAAATTGTTTTCTAGATCTTCTAAAGATATTTCCACTTTGGAAATCATTTAAATCCCTCTGGAATTTCTTTTGTTTCCTATCAACCAACATCTTTTTGAAATTGTCTATATCTTTTTGCAGTTTATTCTCTAATTCTGTAAAGCTGGGATCTGTATAGTGTTCTCTTATTTTTTCCACTTCTTTTTTCATTTGTGGATCTATCTCTTTTAGTTGTAATTGTTCCCACTCTAGAATTAAATTCATGAGTTCCTTGGAACATCTCAACAATATTAAAATCCCATTTCTTTACAAATTCTTCTGGTAGGCCTTGAATTGTGGGGAATAGATTAATACGTAAACCTCTGGGTACTAAATTATTAGCCAGATAACTCTCCAAACTAGCTATCTCCCACCATATTCTATATTGTTGTTTATATAGCTTATTTAATTCAAAAAACTGGTTCTTTAGCATGGGCTCTTTATGTACACCCAGATTTATATCTTTATTGAATATACTTTTGGCTTCATTTAGCCAACTTTCTTGATTCCAATTTTGGAATAGGAATCCTGTTGTAGGTTCCATATTATCTTTTAAAGTATAAAGTAATACCGAGCTTATCACCTTAGATAGAACTTAGTTCATAAATAATTATAGACACAAAATAGAAAAAATAGGTGGCTCTAGGTATAGGAAAAATCTGGGATATAAACAAGGGGTGCTCCTTGAGGATATAAATAACTTAATGACAAAGTAGGAAAAGGGAGAGAAAAAGTATCCTTTTGTATGAAAGTGCACACCCTCTGCCCTAATAACAATATAGAACAGCAAATAAGTAAAACTTAACGTTTATTAATTAATATTAAAATGTTTTATTAAAATCCTGAAATACTGACGAGATCCAATGAGTAATGAAATCTGAAATAATTGAAAGGACTATCTTTTGTAATGGGTAGAATTAGGGGACTGTGGAAATGAACACTAAATCCTCTAATATAAATTTATAAGTGACTACAAAGTGCAGTAATAATAATAAGTGGAATACTGATAGATGGCAGAAATATAGGTCCAGACTAAGAGACCTATATGTTTGCTTAATGCGTTTTCCATATACACAAAGTGACTAGTGCTAGTAATGGTAAATGCGTCGGGTTGCACGTTCTACGCCGCGTCGTTGTGTCATGACGTCATACGTAGACGCCTAGACCACGCGCGGATAGTTTAGGGACTCAGGAGCTGTGTAAACTACATAGAATTACAACGTAAACGAAATGATCTAATAATATAATTCCCACATGCTTTAAACTTATAATATAATATACACTCTATACTAAGCAACAAGCTAATGTGGAATTAGACAGACCTCTATCAAGCTCCTAAGTTCGTGTAGTGACACTGATTATTTATAAATACTTATCAATATTGGACTTTCCTCAACAAAGCTATACTGTGTTATTATACCATATCCTCAGCAAGCACTAGCACTTTATGTTTATTGCACCCAATATTATATTATTCTATTTATATTGGCACTAAGCACTTTAGAATACATTATTTACAAGCTATATGAAGGTGCAATACTTACAAGTGATATCACTGTATTTACCATTACTAGCACTAGTCACTTTGTGTATATGGAAAACGCATTAAGCAAACATATAGGTCTCTTAGTCTGGACCTATATTTCTGCCATCTATCAGTATTCCACTTATTATTATTACTGCACTTTGTAGTCACTTATAAATTTATATTAGAGGATTTAGTGTTCATTTCCACAGTCCCCTAATTCTACCCATTACAAAAGATAGTCCTTTCAATTATTTCAGATTTCACTACTCATTGGATCTCGTCAGTATTTCAGGATTTTAATAAAACATTTTAATATTAATTGATAAACGTTAAGTTTTACTTATTTGCTGTTCTATATTGTTATTAGGGCAGAGGGTGTGCACTTTCATACAAAAGGATACTTTTTCTCTCCCTTTTCCTACTTTGTCATTAAGTTAAACCGTTAGCCTGAAGTATGCTGAATTTCTTGCATTTGCAAACTGTTTTCCCTCCATCTTAACACCCCCTGAAATTCCCAGGGAATATTAACATAAGTAATACATTGTATCGTTTTGGCCTGGGGATTGTGCAAGCATGCTCAGTTAGCACTTGCAATCTTCCCTACTTTGGGAAGTCACATGATTTCAGACACTTTTCTTTAGCAGCTTTTATATCAGGGATATTTTTTTAATGAAGTACCCGATATGCGCAGTGCCATTGCTGGGGTGTCTACATCACACCAGCACAATTTTTTTTTTTTTTGCAAAACATTTTTGCATTTTTTTATGCAAACATTTTTTGCTAGGTGGGTTATGATGCATTCTACATGATGCATTCATAACCTCCTCACTTGTATATAGCTTTAACAGCTGTTAAAGTGCCAAAGCTGGCTAAGACCCTGCAATCAATGGTTTTGCAGTGACAAAGTTGGTAATGGTCAATCACAAATCTAATATGTCAGTTAAAGTAACCTTTGTCCTACAAATGTATGTTGTATAATTCAAGAAAAAATATTTTAGATTTTAAATTCTTAAATTATAAATTATTGTTTCAAATTATAGCATTTAGTTAATTTTGCGTCATGGAAGAGCTATTTAATAAATATTTGAAACATGCAATAACTGTATAAATAGAGAAAATACATTGTAGCTTAAATGTAGCCTTGTTTACTGGATCCTTTATAACATATACTCTCCATGGTGGTAATAATAATATCTGTAGCCAAAAATCATCTTATTATGAACAAAGAACATTGGATCATAGTAAGGTGGGTATCTTATATTGCCTCCACTAAAGTAGTAAAAAATAAAAACTGAAATAAATTGCCTTGATAAGGGCAGTTTAAATGGAGAAGGATTTGGCAACCCACTCCAGAATCTTTGTATCGGTCTGTATCTATGGTGCTAATTCCTGTCTCGGGGAAGTGGTTCTGCCCGGTAGGTGTCTGCTGCCCTGATGTGGAGTCTTGGCTAGGTGGATAGGTTTAACCCTCTGTGGCCTGATATGTAACCTTGCCGGGCAGGCTATACCTGTTCTAGTTTGTGGTAGTCTGTAAAAATTATGGGACAATAGAGCTCCTATAAAAAATGTTTTACTATATCTATTTCAGTTTACGGTTGTCTGTAAAAATGGGGGACAATAGAGCTCCTATAAAATACGACAAATATCCCTCCAAAAACATAGACACATATTAGTGGTAGCGCCTAGTATAATCCATGGTTTCTGGAGAAAGCATTCTTGGTCTGTTTCTGTACAATAGCAAGTGGTCAGGTTATGACTCCAGAAATGCAGCCAGATCAATGTCTCTGTTCAAACCGCCTGGATCCATGTCTTTAGCTTGTGGATCCATTTAATCTCACAGCACCTTAGGGTGAGTAACCGATCACTCCCACGTCCTGTAGACGAAATATGTTCCACCTCTTTGATCATACTTCCTTTGGTGTTCTTGTTATGTGGTTTTGTGATGTGGGCCAAGTAGCCGTTCGTGAGCACCCCTTTTAAGGAATTGTTGAGGTGCTCCCTGAATCTTTCTTTTAGGGACCTCTTTGTGCGGCCCATGTATTGCTTCTCGCAGATGCACGTGATCACATTCACAATGTATGTTATATTGCAGTTCGTCATGTGGTGTATTTTGTGTCTTCTTGGTGTGGTGGGTGAGACGATTGTGTTCTTATCCTTACTCGATATATAACCGCAGGTGATGCATCTCGTGGCTCCACACTTATGGGTTCCATGTACTTTAGAGTTGATTGGAGTGTTGGGGCTTATCGTCTTAAGCTCACTTGGAGCTAGGATATTTTTCAGGTTCATGTTCTTTTTGAATGTAACAGTTGGTGCCTCCGGGAGAATGTCCTTAAGGATGTCATCTTCTCTTAAGAATGTCCAGTGTTTCTTAAAACTTGCTGTGATATCTCTGGCTGCTTTATTATACTTAGTGAGAAATCTGCATTGGATTCCACTTTCTTTCTTTTGTGTATGTTCCTCCTTCTTTTTGATCAATTCATTTTGGTTGAGGTTTCTCGACCAAAGAAAAGGAAAGAGAAATTGCACCATACCACCAAAGCCACCCCAAGAAATGAATGCAAGCTACCATCAACCAGCTATGAACAAAAAACCATCACCACCATTTTTTAGTCCAGGAAGGGAAGCTACAACTAATGGATTGCTTACCAGTCTCTCCGGTCCTCACACCACCACGTTTGAGAAGAAAAAGGAGACCCACTGGAGGACTAGAAGAGGTACTAGAGGAGGAAAGAGATGCCGTGACCACAAAAATGATGAAGGGACCACAACCAACACCATCAAAATCTTTAACCTCTCATCCAGATCACTAGACAAGACTGAAGAACTGATCTTGAAAAGGGGTCTATCATTCGCGCCAGATGCAGAACCTAACTCCTTTGAACTCTTCATAGACATGCATAAATTCATCAGAAAAATCACAAGACGGCACTTTGAAAAACTGTCCAGAAACCATTACCTCATGATGGACATGACCAAGAGTGATGATCTCTAAGAAAGGGATTTCAATACCATACAGATACTGGAGGAACTCATCATCCCCAGCCAAACACAACAAGGGAAGATGAACAACACTACAAACCAGACAGAAGTTGAAACAAAGGGAGTGATACACTCCAAATTGAGACCTGCATCCACATTCTTCCCTATCCATTCCCAAGGGAACCATATACCTGTGTTCAACAAACTCATAATGAAGGACATCGATAAGATCTGTTCTAAAAAACATATAAAAAGATTAAATCTCGGCACAAATTAAAAATCAAAGCTCGACGATCTCAGCAAAGACTCGTCAATCGTTCTCAAACAAGCTGACAAAGGAGGTGGGATAGTCATACAAAACAGAGAGGATTAACTAGAAGAAGCCTTCAATCTCATCAATGACCAAGACACTTATACCCTCCTCAAAACAGATCCCACTGGAGCATACCTCCACAAATATCACATCCTAGTTCAAGAAGCTCGCAAAAACGGACTATTGACCACCAAAGAATTCCAATACCTGAACAAACAGGCCCCCAAAAAGGCCATCATATACAACCTTCCTAAAAATCCATAAGGATCCACTTCACCCACCCGGACGTCCGATAGTTTTGGGAATTGGAGGCCTCACCGAAAGACTTCCCCAGTATGTTGCATACTTCCTACAACCTCTGGTAAATCAACTACCGTCATACATCAGAGACACTCCCCTTGTCCTAGAAGGATTCACACAGCTGGAATGGAAAAGCACATACCACTGGATGACACTGGACGTCACAGCTCTGTACACCTCTATTCCCTATAAGCAGGGAACAGCAGCCACTGAACATTTTTTGATATCACAAGGTGACATGGAAACCTCGCAGATCAATTTCTTAGCCACATCTATCCAGTTCATTCTGGAACATAACTATTTCATGTTCAAAGACTCTTTTTATGCACAAATACGTGGTACAGCAATGGGGACAAAGTTTGCCCCCAGTTAAGCCACATTATACATGGGCCTTTGGGAGGAGAATTATTTCTGGCACAACAATCCCTTCTCCTCCAACATCATCTTTTGGAAGAGGTACACTTTTTTAAACTATGTAAATAGAAACGATATGAACCTTAAATTCACCATGAATCATGACCAGCACTTCATTCCATTTCTGGATGTAGTGTTGATAGGAGAATCCAGCAGGGTGATCTCAAAGCTATACACAAAACTGACTGACACAAACAGTTACCTGCATGCATCCAGTGGACATGATCCGAGATGGATTAGAAACATCCCTTTTGGGCAGTTTTGTCGGGTCCGCAGGAACTGCTCAAAATTAGCGATGTTGAGAGCAAGATACTTACCAGAAAATTCAAAGAGAAGGGTTACAACATGAGAATCGTAGAAGAAGCAGAAGAGAGGTCGAGAAACCTCAACCAAAATGAATTGATCAAAAAGAAGGAAGAACATACACAAAAGAAAGAAAGTGGAAACCAATGCAGATTTCTCACTAAGTATAATAAAGCAGCCAGATATCACAGCAAGTCTTAAGAAACACTGGCACATCTTAAGAGAAAATAACATCCTTCAGGACATTCTCCTGGAGGCACCAACTGTTACATTTAAAAAGAACACGAACCTGAAAAATATCCTAGCTCCAAGTGAGCTTAAGATGATAAACGCCAACACTCCAATCAACTCTAAAGTACATGGAATCCATAAGTGTGGAGCCACGAGATGCATCACCTTCGGTTATATATCGAGTAAGGATAAGGACACAATCGTCTCACCCACCACACTAAGAAGACACAAAATACACCACAGGACGAACTGCAATACAACACACATTGTGTATGTGATCACATGTATCTGCAGGAAGCAATACATGGCCGCCCAAAGAGGTCCCTAAAAGAAAGATTCAGGGAGCACCTCAACAATTCCTTAAAAGGGGTGCTCATGAACGGCTACTCGGCCCACATGACAAAAACGCATAATAAGAACACCAAAGGAAGTATGATCAAAGCGGTGGAACATATTTCGTCTACAGGACGTGGGGGTGATCGATTACTCACCCTAAGGCACTGTGAGACAAAATGGATCCACAAGCTAAAGACATTGAAACCAGACGGTTTGAACAGAGACATTGATCTGGCTGCATTTCTGGAGTCATAACTAGAGATGTCGCGGATAGTTCGCCGGCGGACTGTTCCCGGCGAACATAGCATGTTCGCATTCGCGGCGAACTGCGAACATATGCGATGTTCGATCCGCCCCCTATACTTTATCATTGAGCAAACTTTGACCCTGCACCTCACAGTCAGTAGACACATTCCAGCCAATCAGCATCATACCCTGCCTTCCAGACCCTTCTACCTCATGGACAGCAGCCATTTTGGAATCATAACTAACTTGCAGTCTTACTGAGAGTAGGCTGAGTGTAGGTGCTGCTGATTGAATAGGGAAATCAATAGCTAGGCAAGTTTATTGAGTGTCCAGTGCAGTGCTGAAGGACTCATCAGATCTCTGCTGTAAACACAGCACCCCAAAAAGCCCTTTTTAGGGCTATAACATCATTTTTTGTTGTTTGTTTTTTTCTGTCTAATCTAACTTAATTTGCCTGTCTCCCTGCTAGCCCCTGCTAGCAAGTGTGTGTGTCAGGCTCACAGCTTATACTGTGTGTGCACAGTGCAACCAATACAATCTTGTTTACTAGTTGTCTACTTTTAAAAAACCAAACTTTTATTTTGTTAAATCTTAGTTGATTTGCCTGACCGCCAATCTAAGTTCATTTGCTTGACCGCTAGCCAGTGTGTGTGTCAGGCTTACAAGTATTGTGCCAAGTTCAACCAATCCAATCTAGTTGGGGTAACAGCAGTCTACATTTAAAAAAACAATAATTTTATTTTCTTAAATCTAAGTTCATTTGCCTGACCGCCAATCTAAGTTCATTTGTCCGACCGCTAGCCAGTGTGTATGTCAGGCTTACAAGTACTGTGCCAAGTTCAACCAATCCAATCGAGTTTGGCTACCAGCAGTCTACATTTAAAAAAAACAATAATTGTATTTTTTTAAATCTAAGTTAATTTGCCTGACCGCCAATCTAAGTTCATTTGCCTGACCGCTAGCCAGTGTGTGTGTCAGGCTTACAAGTATTGTGCCAAGTTCAACCAATACTATCTAGTGGTGTACCAGCAGCATACATTTAAAAAAACAATAATTTTATTTTCTTAAATCTAAGTTAATTTGCCTGACCGCCAATCTAAGTTCATTTGCCTGACTGCTAGCCAGTGTGTGTGTCAGGCTTACAAGTATTGTGCCAAGTTCAACCAATACTATCTAGTGGTGTACCAGCAGCATACATTTAAAAAAACAATAATTTTATTTTCTTAAATCTAAGTTAATTTGCCTGACCGCCAATCTAAGTTCATTTGCCTGACTGCTAGCCAGTGTGTGTGTCAGGCTTACAAGTATTGTGCCAAGTTCAACCAATCCAATCTAGTGGTGTACCAGCAGTTTACATTTAAAAAAACATAAATTTTATTTTCTTATATCTAAGTTCATTTGCCCGACCGCCAATCTAAGTTCATTTGCCTGACCGCTAGCCAGTGTGTGTGTCAGGCTTACAAGTATTGTGCCAAGTTCAACCAATCCAATCTAGTGGTGTACCAGCAGTCTACATTTAAAAAACCAATAATTTTATTTTCTTAAATCTAAGTTCATTTGCCCGACCGCCAATCTAAGTTCATTTGCCTGACCGCTAGCCAGTGTGTGTGTCAGGCTTACAAGTATTGTGCCAAGTTCAACCAATCCAATCTAGTGGTGTACCAGCAGTCTACATTTAAAAAACCAATAATTTTATTTTCTTAAATCTAAGTTCATTTGCCTGACCGCCAATCTAAGTTCATTTGCCTGACCGCTAGCCTGTGTGTGTGTCAGGCTTACAAGTACTGTGCCAGAGAGCATGTTGTGTGCATGCTTGAGCTCTAAAAAAAAGGCTTTTTAGGGTCTTAGTCCCTCAAATACAAGTTTTATTTTAACACCTTTCTGTTTATAAGCACTTTGTGCACGGTGTTGTTCATTTTTGGGAGTTTTTGTGGTATTTTTCTTAGTTTAATTTAAGTTTTAGTTTTCTGGGAGTCAGGCTCAGCTCTCTATACCAGGAGAGTGAGCTATCTCCTGGATACTTTGCCACACCCCTCCCTTAGCACTTAACCTTCACTCCTGGAGCTTTTTTTACTTTGACTTTTTTTTAAAGTTTTTCAGGTTTTTTTTAAAGTTTTGTTTGTTTGGTGTTGGGTTTTATGTTTTGGGGGAGAGAAGACAAGTAACATCTTTGTAGGCAGTGTGGGGGGGGGGGGAAACAATTAGAATTTTTGTTGAAAAGGCTTTTTTTTAACATCTGACACAGAGACACAGAGGGGTTAAAAAGCCTCTGTGTTCTCTGTGTTGTTGCAATTAGACACCTTGCAACAGGACATTAACCCTTCCACTGCCAAGCATCATCTCTCTCTCTCCCTTAGTTTTGTCTTTTTGTTTCTTTTTCACACTTATATATTTTTAAAAAGAAAACAATAGAAAATCATAAAACAAAAAATAAAAATAAATAAAACAAATAAACTAAAAAAAAAGCATCTAAACATGAGGGATAAGACCATTAAGAAGCCTCAGGGGTCAAATGGGGGAATAATGGCCCCTGAAAATCCTAGCTGCAGCACTGCACAGCATAGGCCCCAGGCAGATAAGGCAGCCCCAGATCCTGGTGGTTCTGCCAGCAGACCTACCCCTGTGGCTAATACCTGGTCACAGGTGGTTTCTGCTGGCCCCAGTAATACCACCGCTGGGGCTGAGGGGCAGATCACCAGGAAGCATGGGGTTAAATGTCAGATGTCTGGGGTCTACAGCATTGATACCTATCTGCGTGCTGCAGCTAATGTCATCAGCCCCTCTGTTATAGTAGCAGCCAGCAAAATGTACGGGAAAGCAGTTTTCTTTACCCGTACGCTGGCTGCTGCTCACATTCTTATACAGAGAGGCATCACAATGGGGGGATTATATGTCGCAATAGAACCCCTGGAAGGGTTCGGCACAAAAGTAACACTCTCTAATGTGCCTCCCTTCCTACCAGACTCCCTCCTGCGCCCCCACCTGCTAACCTTAGGGGAAGTAAAAACACCATTTATTAAAATTCCCCTGGGGTGCAGAAAGAGAGCACTTCGTCATGTGTTCTCTTTCAAGAGGCAGGTAAAAAATGTGCCTGCCTCAGGGCGCAGAAAACATAGAGGGGTCTTTTGGGGTTCCATTTGAGGGGGTGCTCTACAGGATTTTTTACAGCACTACGGAGGTGCAGTGCTATCATTGCAAGGGGTTGGGGCATACACGTAGGAATTGTCCTAATGTAAAGCATCATGCCCCAGCCCCAGCAAATGGCACCTCCGTCAGTACAGCACCCATCCCCGCTAAGCCCATAACAGCGGGGACCTCAAGGGTCATAGCCCCCCACAGAGCTCAGGCAAGGAGGCCGTTCCTCAAGCCACCACCACTGCCTCCAAACCCCCTTCTTCCCCAAAAAAGCCATCTGTGTCTGTGGTCTCCAGCAAGACTGCAGACATGGGGAAAAAGGGGAAGAATGTCACCGGTCCTTCCAGTGTCACAGCTGCATCTCCCAAGTCCCAATCTGCCCCCACCATAATTACATCAGTTAGTGTGGGGGCACAGTGTAAGCAGAGGGATAATAAGCCTTCTGCAGGGGAGGCAGCTAGTGGCAGCTCCTCTTCCAGGAGTGTCGTCCCCAGGAAGAGGAAGCATAAAACCAACAGGGAGGTTGCTGATCAGTGGGAAGTGCTCTATAGTGGAGCACCTCCCTCTAAAAGCAAGAAGAGGAACAAAACATCTCCTCCTCATCCGGTTGTCTGGCCCGGTTATTAAGCTCAGCCAGCCGGTGCCAGACCACACATCTCTCTCTCCAGACCCTATAGGGGTTAATGTGGAAAAGGGTCTGGAGGAAAAGCAGGGGCCAGAGGGTCTCCCAAGTGAGGCAGGGGTAGACAAGAAAGATCAGGTTCTGCCTCTGGCCTTTGAGGGGGGGTCCCAACAAAGCCCCTGCTGAATGGGTAGTCAGTGTCCCTGAGGTGCTGAGCTTCAAGGGCACCAGTCAGTCTCCTCCTCCAGTGTCACTCTCTAGTGACGTACCTCGGGCTTTGTTAGAGCCCCAGGCCGAGTCACTACTGGAGGGGGGGGGGGAATATAGGCATGACCCCCATTCAGGACCCCATGGATTTGTCTGTCAGGGGGGATGTGGCACAAGGGGAAGTGGAAAAGGGGGAGGGTGATAAAACAGGTTTTCCTGTTAACATCATGGGAGAGCCTGTCTACCCTCCTCAGCCGTCCACTGACCCTAACATCGGTGCCATCCAAGCTGAGCAAGCAGCGGTGGAACTGGCAGAGGAGGCATATAAAGCCTCCAAGGCTTCCATTAAGGAAGCCATGCCAGCCACTTCTGTCCAGCCAGCTACCCCTGAATGCACTCCTGAAGCTACAGGGGTGCAGCAGCAATCCAAGGGTCCATTATTTACCTTGAAGGGTGCTAAAGGGACTCCTTCTGTATCATCTAAGAGGGGGTCCCTGAGAATAAAGCTGAGGAAACTGACTCCAGCCGGGGAGGATGGAGTAAAAGCCCTCAGCCAAGAGGAGCCCTGGGGTGACCCACTAGAAGGAACATCAGATTCTGGGTGGGTTATCCCTGTCAAGGAAATAGATCTATTCCTTGAGAGCACCCTTCATGGCCTTGGAGAGGTGGAAGAATATGTCGTTTATTCTCCACTCTCTCCAGCAATATCTAGTGGTCAGCACTAGGGCCAAGAATTCTGGGACTGCGGAGCATCTCCGCGTCCGGAAATTCTATAAAATGTGCGTGTCCTATCAGCAGTCTCAAGGGTCTGAGGAACGCACAATTCCTGACACGCAGTAATGGCTTTGCACATCAGCACGCTAAATACCAATGGCTGTCAAGACAGTTTCCGCAGGTTCCAGGTACTCTCCTATTTATATCAGGGAGGGTACTCTGTGAGCTTCCTGCAGGAAACTCACACCACTCCAGAGGCTGAGGCCTCGTGGCAACTGGAGTGGAGAGGCAGGGTCTTCTTCAGCCACTTCTCATCGGCGTCATGTGGAGTGGTGACCCTGTTCTCAGACTCTTTTCAGCCAGAGCTGCTGCTTGTGAAAGCTGTTATCCCAGGCCGTCTAATCCACCTCCGGGTCCGAGAGCAGGGTAGCATCATTAACCTAGTTAATATATATGCCCCTGCTGGAAGGCCCGAGAGAGTGAGGTTCCTCGCCAGACTGTCCCAGTTTTTGGAGACGGTTGACGCAGATGAGTGTTTGGCACTCGGGGGTGATTTCAACTGCACCCTCGACGCTCTGGACCGGAATAGTCCAGAGCCGTACCCGCCTTCTGCGTCAGCCCTGCGGGAGATCATCGCCCGCTTCTCCCTGGAGGACATCTGGCGAGAGCAGAACCCAGGGGCATCAGACGGTTTCACCTACATCAGGGTGAGAGCCGGTCTGGTGTCCCACTCCCGGATCGACAGACTATATATATCTAGTCACTATATGTCACGAGTCGGTTCTTGTGCCATTAGGCTGGCTCCGTTCACAGACCACAATTGTGTGTCTGTGACGGTGGCGCTAACGCCAACAGCGCCACGAGCCGCCTATTGGCACTTCAACAATACTTTGTTGAAGGACCAGGGGCTCGTGACATTGATCCGGGAGTTTTGGACGGACTGGAGGGGTTGCAAGGGGGACTTTGCCACGTTAAAACTGTGGTGGGACGTGGGCAAGGTTCATTTGCGACTTCTGTGTCAGGAATATACCAAGGGTGCGAGTGGGCAGCGCAAAGCTGAGTTGGAGTCACTCCGGGGGGAGGTACTCCATCTGGAGCAGAGGCTGTTCACTTGTAGGGACCAATCCCTGCAGAGCGAGTATGTAGAGAGGAAGGGTGTCCTCTGTGACCTGGAACGACACCTGGCCAAGGGGGCATACGTGCGCAGCCGCTTAGGTTTTCTCACAGATCTAGACCGTGGCTCGCGCCTCTTCTACTCACTGGAGAAAAAGGGGGGTAACAGTAGGCACATCACCTGTCTTCTAGATGAAGACAGTGCCCCCCTTACAGATCCGGAGAGTATCCGGGATAGAGCCCGGAACTTTTATAAAGATCTTTACTCTCCGGATCCCATTTCTCCAGACGCCTGCAGGGTGCTATGGGAGGGGCTCCCCACAGTCAGTGAGGGTGTAAGAGAGCGGCTTGATATACCACTATCTTTTCAAGAGCTCTCTGAAGCCCTCCGTGCCTTGTCCTGTGAGAAGTCTCCAGGACTGGACGGACTGACTGTAGAGTTTTTCCAATTTTTCTGGGAGACTCTGGGACCTGATTTCCATCTGGTCCTTGGGGAAGCCCTGGAGACCGGGGAGATGCCCCTGTCTTGTCACAGGGCAGTACTTGCCCTGCTGCCCAAAAAGGGGGATCTCCGGCTTATTAAGAACTGGCGACCGGTCTCTCTGCTCAGCACAGACTACAAGATTGTAGCTAAAGCCATCTCGCTTAGACTTGGGTCTGTGCTGGCAGAATTGGTTCACCCTGACCAGTCCTATGCGATCCCGGGCCGGACTATTTTTGATAGTATCTTTCTGGTCCGGGATCTATTGCATTATTCTCGCAGGACTGGTCTGTCACTCGCCTTTCTCTCTTTAGATCAAGAGAAGGCGTTTGACAGGGTGGACCATGGTTACCTCATAGCCACTCTGCAGGCGTACGGCTTTGGCCCACAGTTTGTGGGCTTTATAAGAACGCTGTACGCCTCAGCAGAGTGTTTACTTAAAATCAATTGGTCCCTAACAGCACCTTTGGTATTTGGACGAGGGGTGCGTCAAGGATGTCCCTTGTCTGGACAGTTATATGCACTGGCCATCGAGCCTTTCCTCTGCCTACTGAGGAAAAGGCTCACAGGGCTGGTGCTAAAAGATCCAGACATGTGGATTGTCCTTTCAGCTTATGCTGACGATGTGCTCCTCGTGGCCCAGGATCCAGTTGATCTTGAGCTGGCAAAACAGTGCCAGGAGGTATATTCAGCTGCCTCCTCCACTCAGATCAACTGGTCCAAATGCACAGGCCTTTTAGAGGGTAATTTACAGGTAGACTCTTTGCCTCCCACGTTTCGTGACATCACGTGGGAGGCAGATGTCATTAAATATCTGGGGGTCTACCTGTCCGCTGCGGACGCTTCCGTCCCAGACAACTGGAGGGAGTTAGAGGGCAGTGTCCTCTCTCGTCTGGGACGATGGAGGGGTCTAGCAAAAATGCTTTCCCTTGGGGGCGGACTCTAGTGGTGAATCAGCTGGTGGCTTCTCAGATCTGGCACCGGCTGATTTGTCTGAGTCCGACCCCCGAGTTTGTCACCAATATCCAGAGGAATTTGTTAGATTTCCTGTGGATGGGAAGGCATTGGGTCTCTGCAGGGGTGGCAAGTCTGCCTTTGGTGGAGGGTGGACAGGGAGTAGTTTGTGTGTGCTCCCAGTTGTCCACCTTCCGCCTTCAGTACCTGCAGAGATACCTATATGCAGATCCGTCTCCGCAGTGGTGCGCACTGGCATCCAGCTTTTATCGCCAGTTGTGCAACCTGGGGTATGACCGGCAATTATTTCTGATCAGGCCCGAGGGGTTTGGGAGAGACCTCTCTTTGTTGCCGGCATACTACCAGGAAACCCTCAAGGCCTGGAGCATGGTCTCCGTGACCAGGCAGGGCGTGCCTTTGGGGGATGAAATATTCATGGAGCCCCTGATATTTAATCCAGCAGTGGGGGCTCCAATGTTACAGTCCCCCAGTATCATCCGCCGCCTTAGTCATGCACGGATGACCCGAGTCGGGGATCTCTTGGAATACGGGCGTTCTCATTGGGTGTCACCCCAGGAGCTTGCGCTCCGTTTGGGATATGTGACGCCCAAAGTCTCAGGGCGCTTGCTCCAGGAGATTAGGGATACCATCTCCCCCGACTCGCGTACCTTCCTTCGCGGGGCTTTGCAGGCCGGAGTGCCACATGCACCTTTCAACACCCCTGCTCCGGCTGTTTGCATTGGACACAAGCCCCGTGTTTCCCCTCAGGCTCCTCCTGTCCCCAACCTCTCGAAGTTGAGGGACATACCCTCGGCATGCTTTCGCGGCATGCCGAGGAAGAGCTTATATTCTCTCGTGCTCCATACAGTGCACTTCCTTGCCCTCGTGACCCGTCCCGATACCATCTGGAGGCAGGTCCTACCAGCTGACGAGGGCAAGAGGCCCCGGTGGAGGGAACTTTATTCTTATTTAGTTCCACGACCCACCCGGGACTTGAGTTGGAGAGTGCTCCATGGTGCACTGAGCACGGGAGAGTACTTAGCTAAATTCACGGACTCTCCCTCCACTTGTCCATTCTGTGGCAAGGGAGAGTCCGTGTATCATATTTATTTTAGTTGCGCCAGACTGCAGTCCCTCTTGTCACTCTTGAGGGGCCTCCTCCTGCAGTTTTGGCTGCATTTCTCCCCTCACATTTTTATTTTTGGTCGCCCAGTGTCCCGGGGCAATAAGGCCAGGGACCTCCTCGTCAACCTGCTCCTGGCATTAGCCAAATTAGCTTTTGATAAGTCCAGGAAGCAGTGTTTGATAGGGGGGGTTCCCTTGTCACCTGAGGCCATGTTCCGGGTGCTGGTGCGCTCCCGTATCAGGGCAGAGTACCACCTGGCTTTGTCCACTGGGGGAATGGATGAGTTTGTCTCCCAGTGGGCTTTAGATGGTGTGCTCTGCTCGGTATCCCCCCATCCGGTTTCTTTATCTCTCAACCTCCTAAAATGATTTTTCTTTAGTTTACAGAACAGTTTTTCTCATCATTTTAAAATACACTGTGCCAAGTTCAACCAATCCAATCTAGTTTGGGTACCAGCAGTCTACATTTAAAAAAACAATAATTTTATTTTCTTAAATCTAAGTTAATTTGCCTGACCGCCAATCTAAGTTCATTTGCCTGACTGCTAGCCAGTGTGTGTGTCAGGCTTACAAGTATTGGGCCAAGTTCAACCAATCCAATCTAGTGGTGTACCAGCAGTCTACATTTAAAAAAAACAATAATTGTATTTTCTTAAATCTAAGTTAATTTGCCTGACCGCCAATCTAAGTTCATTTGCCTGACCGCTAGCCAGTGTGTGTGTCAGGCTTACAAGTATTGTGCCAAGTTCAACCAATACTATCTAGTGGTGTACCAGCAGTCTACATTTAAAAAAACAATAATTTTATTTTCTTAAATCTAAGTTAATTTGCCTGACCGCCAATCTAAGTTCATTTGCCTGACTGCTAGCCAGTGTGTGTGTCAGGCTTACAAGTATTGTGCCAAGTTCAACCAATCCAATCTAGTGGTGTACCAGCAGTTTACATTTAAAAAAACATTAATTTTATTTTCTTAAATCTAAGTTCATTTGCCCGACCGCCAATCTAAGTTCATTTGCCTGACCGCTAGCCAGTGTGTGTGTCAGGCTTACAAGTATTGTGCCAAGTTCAACCAATCCAATCTAGTGGTGTACCAGCAGTCTACATTTAAAAAACCAATAATTTTATTTTCTTAAATCTAAATTCATTTGCCTGACCGCCAATCTAAGTTCATTTGCCTGACCGCTAGCCTGTGTGTGTGTCAGGCTTACAAGTAATGTGCCAGAGAGCATGTTGTGTGCATGCTTGAGCTCTAAAAAAAAGGCTTTTTAGGGTCTTAGTCCCTCAAATACAAGTTTTATTTTAACACCTTTCTGTTTATAAGCACTTTGTGCACGGTGTTGTTCATTTTTGGGAGTTTTTGTGGTATTTTTCTTAGTTTAATTTAAGTTTTAGTTTTCTGGGAGTCAGGCTCAGCTCTCTATACCAGGAGAGTGAGCTATCTCCTGGATACTTTGCCACACCCCTCCCTTAGCACTTAACCTTCACTCCTGGAGCTTTTTTTACTTTGACTTTTTTTTTAAGTTTTTCAGTTTTTTTTTAAAGTTTTGTTTGTTTGGTGTTGGGTTTTATGTTTTGGGGGAGAGAAGACAAGTAACATCTTTGTAGGCAGTGTGGGGGGGGGGAAACAATTAGAATTTTTGTTGAAAAGGCTTTTTTTTTAACATCTGACACAGAGACACAGAGGGGTTAAAAAGCCTCTGTGTTCTCTGTGTTGTTGCAATTAGACACCTTGCAACAGGACATTAACCCTTCCACTGCCAAGCATCATCTCTCTCTCTCTCCCTTAGTTTTGTCTTTTTGTTTCTTTTTCACACTTATATATTTTTAAAAAGAAAACAATAGAAAATCATAAAACAAAAAATAAAAAGAAATAAAACAAACTAAAAAAAAAGCGTCTAAACATGAGGGATAAGACCATTAAGAAGCCTCAGGGGTCAAATGCGGGAATAATGGCCCCTGAAAATCCTAGCTGCAGCACTGCACAGCATAGGCCCCAGGCAGATAAGGCAGCCCCAGCTCCTGGTGGTTCTGCCAGCAGACCTACCCCTGTGGCTAATACCTGGTCACAGGTGGTTTCTGCTGGCCCCAGTAATACCACCGCTGGGGCTGAGGGGCAGATCACCAGGAAGCATGGGGTTAAATGTCAGATGTCTGGGGTCTACAGCATTGATACCTATCTGCGTGCTGCAGCTAATGTCATCAGCCCCTCTGTTATAGTAGCAGCCAGCAAAATGTACGGGAAAGCAGTTTTCTTTACCCGTACGCTGGCTGCTGCTCACATTCTTATACAGAGAGGCATCACAATGGGGGGATTACATGTCCCAATAGAACCCCTGGAAGGGTTCGGCACAAAAGTAACACTCTCTAATGTGCCTCCCTTCCTACCAGAGTCCCTCCTGCGCCCCCACCTGCTAACCTTAGGGGAAGTAAAAACACCATTTATTAAAATTCCCCTGGGGTGCAGAAAGAGAGCACTTCGTCATGTGCTCTCTTTCAAGAGGCAGGTAAAAAATGTGCCTGCCTCAGGGCGCAGAAAACATAGAGGGGTCTTTTGGGGTTCCATTTGAGGGGGTGCTCTACAGGATTTTTTACAGCACTACGGAGGTGCAGTGCTATCATTGCAAGGGGTTGGGGCATACACGTAGGAATTGTCCTAATGTAAAGCATCATGCCCCAGCCCCAGCAAATGGCACCTCCGTCAGTACAGCACCCATCCCCGCTAAGCCCATAACAGCGGGGACCTCAAGGGTCATAGCCCCCCACAGAGCTCAGGCAAGGAGGCCGTTCCTCAAGCCACCACCACTGCCTCCAAACCCCCTTCTTCCCCAAAAAAGCCATCTGTGTCTGTGGTCTCCAGCAAGACTGCAGACATGGGGAAAAAGGGGAAGAATGTCACCGGTCCTCCCAGTGACACAGCTGCATCTCCCAAGTCCCAATCTGCCCCCACCATAATTACATCAGTTAGTGTGGGGGCACAGTGTAAGCAGAGGGATAATAAGCCCTCTGCAGGGGAGGCAGCTAGTGGCAGCAACTCTTCCAGGAGTGTCGTCCCCAGGAAGAGGAAGCATAAAACCAACAGGGAGGTTGCTGATAAGTGGGAAGTGCTCTATAGTGGAGCACCTCCCTCTAAAAGCAAGAAGAGGAACAAAACATCTCCTCCTCATCCGGTTGTCTGGCCCGGTTATTAAGCTCAGCCAGCCGGTGCCAGACCACACATCTCTCTCTCCAGACCCTATAGGGGTTAATGTGGAAAAGGGTCTGGAGGAAAATCAGTGGCAAGAGGGTCTCCCAAGTGAGGCAGGGGTAGACAAGAAAGATCAGGTTCTTCCTCTGGCCTTTGAGGGGGTTCCCAACAAAGCCCCTTCTGAATGGGTAGTCAGTGTCCCTGAGGTGCTGAGCTTCAAGGGCACCAGTCAGTCTCCTCCTCCAGTGTCACTCTCTAGTGACGTACCACGGGCTTTGTTAGAGCCCCAGGCCGAGTCACTACTGGAGGGGGGGGGGGGGGGAATATAGGCATGACCCCCATTCAGGACCCCATGGATTTGTCTGTCAGGGGGGATGTGGCACAAGGGGAAGTGGAAATGGGGGAGGGTGATAAAACAGGTTTTCCTGTTAACCACATGTGAGAGCCTGTCTACCCTCCTCAGCCGTCCACTGACCCTAACATCGGTGCCATCCAAGCTGAGCAAGCAGTGGTGGAACTGGCAGAGAAAGCATATAAAGTCTCCAAGGCTTCCATTAAGGAAGCCATGCCAGCCACTTCTGTCCAGCCAGCTACCCCTGAATGCACTCCTGAAGTTACAGGGGTGCAGAAGCAATCCAAGGGTCCATTATTTACCTTGAAGGGTGCTAAAGGGACTCTTTCTGTATCATCTAAGAGGGGGTCCTTGAGAATAAAGCTGAGGAAACTGACTCCAGCCAGGGAGGATGGAGTAAAAGCCCTCAGCCAAGAGGAGCCCTGGGGTGACCCACTAGAAGGAACATCAGATTCTGGGTGGGTTATCCCTGTCAAGGAAATAGATCTATTCCTTGAGAGCACCCTTCATGGACAAAAGAAAAGGAAGGTGCGGCTGGCCTTGGAGAGGAGGAAGAATATGTCGTTTATTCTCCACTCTCTCCAGCAATATCTAGTAGTCAGCACTAGGGCCAGGAATTCTGGGACTGCGGAGCATCTCCGCGTCTGGAAATTCTATAAAATGTGCGTGTCCTATCAGCAGTCTCAAGGGTCTGAGGAACGCACAATTCCTGACACGCAGTAATGGCTTTGCACATCAGCACGCTAAATACCAATGGCTGTCAAGACAGTTTCCGCAGGTTCCAGGTACTCTCCTATTTATATCAGGGAGGGTACTCTGTGAGCTTCCTGCAGGAAACTCACACCACTCCAGAGGCTGAGGCCTCGTGGCAACTGGAGTGGAGAGGCAGGGTCTTCTTCAGCCACTTCACATCGGCGTCATGTGGAGTGGTGACCCTGTTCTCAGAGTCTTTTCAGCCAGAGCTGCTGCTTGTGAAAGCTGTTATCCCAGGCCGTCTAATCCACCTCCGGGTCCGAGAGCAGGGTAGCATCATTAACCTAGTTAATATATATGCCCCTGCTGGAAGGCCCGAGAGAGTGAGGTTCCTCGCCAGACTGTCCCAGTTTTTGGAGACGGTTGATGCAGATGAGTGTATGGTACTCGGGGGTGATTTCAATTGCACCCTCGATGCTCTGGACCGGAATAGTCCAGAGCCGTACCCGCCTTCTGCGCCAGCCATGTGGGAGATCATCGCCCGCTTCTCACTGGAGGACATCCGGCGAGAGCAGAACCCAGGGGCATCAGACGGTTTCACCTACGTCAGGGTGAGAGCCGGTCTGGTGTCCCACTCCCGGATCGACAGACTATATATATCTAGTCACTATATGTCACGAGCCGGTTCTTGTGCCATTAGGCTGGCTCCGTTCACAGACCACAACTGTGTGTCTGTGACGGTGGCGCTAATGCCAACAGTGCCACGAGCCGACCTATTGGCACTTCAACAATGCTTTGTTGAAGGACCAGGGGCTCGTGACATTGATCCGGGAGTTTTGGACGGACTGGAGGGGTTGCAAGGGGGACTTTGCCACGTTAAAACTGTGGTGGGACGTGGGCAAGGTTAATTTGCGACTTCTGTGTCAGGAATACACCAAGGGTGCGAGTGGGCAGGGCGAAGCTGAGTTGGAGTCACTCCGGGGGGAGGTACTCCATCTGGAGCAGAGGCTGTTCACTTGTAGGGACCAATCCCTGCAGAGCGAGTATGTAGAGAGGAAGGGTGTCCTCTGTGACCTGGAATGACACCAGGCCAAGGGGGCATACGTGCGCAGCCGCTTAGGTTTTCTCAAAGATCTAGACCGTGGCTCGCGCCTCTTCTACTCACTGGAGAAAAAGGGGGGTAACAGTAGGCACATCAGCTGTCTTCTAGATGAAGATGGTGCCTACAGATCCGGAGAGTATCCGGGATAGAGCCCGGAACTTTTATAAAGATCTTTACTCCCGGATCCCATTTCTCCAGACGCCTGCAGGGTGCTATGGGAGGGGCTCCCCACAGTCAGTGAGGGTGTAAGAGAGCGGCTTGATATACCACTATCTTTTCAAGAGCTCTCTGAAGCCCTCCGTGCCTTGTCCTGTGAGAAGTCTCCAGGACTGGACGGACTGACTGTAGAGTTTTTCCAATTTTTCTGGGAGACTTTGGGACCTGATTTCCATCTGGTCCTTGGGGAAGCCCTTGAGACCGGGGAGATGCACCTGTCTTGTCGCAGGGCAGTACTTGCCCTGCTGCCCAAAAAGGGGGATCTCTGGCTTATTAAGAACTGGCGACCGGTCTCTCTGCTCAGCACAGACTACAAGATTGTAGCTAAAGCCATCTCGCTTAGACTTGGATATGTGCTGGCAGAATTGGTTCACCCTGACCAGTCCTATGCGATCCCGGGCCGGACTATCTTTGATAGTATCTTTCTGGTCCGGGATCTATTGCATTATTCTCGCAGGACTGGTCTGTCACTCGACTTTCTCTCTTTAGATCAAGAGAAGGCATTTGACAGGGTGGACCATGGTTACCTCATAGCCACTCTGCAAGCGTATGGCTTTGGCCCACAGTTTGTGGGCTTTATAAGAACGCTGTACGCCTCTAACAGCACCTTTGGTATTTGGACGAGGGGTGCGTCAAGGATGTCCCTTGTCTAGACAGTTATATGCACTGGCCATCGATCCTTTCCTCTGCCTACTGAGGAAAAGGCTCACAGGGCTGGTGCTAAAAGATCAAGACATGCGGATTGTCCTTTCAGCTTATGCTGACGATGTGCTCCTCGTGGCCCAGGATCCAGTTGATCTTGAGCTGGCAAAACAGTGCCAGGAGGTATATTCAGCTGCCTACTCCGCTCAGATCAACTGGTCCAAATGCACAGGCCTTTTAGAGGGTAATTTACAGGTAGACTCTTTGCCTCCCACGTTTCGTGACATCACGTGGGAGGCAGATGTCATTAAATATCTGGGGGTCTACCTGTCTGCTGCGGACGCTTCCGTCCCAGACAACTGGAGGGAGTTAGAGGGCAGTGTCCTCTCTCGTCTGGGACGATGGAGGGGTCTAGCAAAAATGCTTTCCCTTAGGGGGCGGACTCTAGTTGTGAATCAGCTGTTGGCTTCTCAGATCTGGCACCGGCTGATTTGTCTGAGTCCGACCCCCGAGTTTGTCACCAATATCCAGAGAAATTTGTTAGATTTCCTGTGGATGGGAAGGCATTGGGTCTCTGCAGGGGTGGCAAGTCTGCCTTTGGTGGAGGGTGGACAGGGAGTAGTTTGTGTGTGCTCCCAGTTGTCCACCTTCCGCCTTCAGTACCTGCAGAGATACCTATATGCAGATCCCTCTCCGCAGTGGTGCGCACTGGCATCCAGCTTTTATCGCCAGTTGCGCAACCTGGGGTATGACCGGCAATTATTTCTGATCAGGCCCGAGGGATTTGGGAGAGACCTCTCTGTGTTGCCGGCATACTACCAGGAAACCCTCAAGGCCTGGAGCATGGTCTCCGTGACCAGGCAGGGCGTGCCTTTGGGGGATGAAATATTCACGGAGCCCCTGCTATTTAATCCAGCAGTGGGGGCTCCAATGTTACAGTCCCCCAGTATCATCCGCCACCTTAGTCATGCACGGATGACCCGAGTCGGGGATCTCCTGGAATACGGGCGTTCTGATTGGGTGTCACCCCAGGAGCTTGCGCTCCGTTTGGGATATGTGACGTCCAAAGTCTCAGGGCGCTTGCTCCAGGAGATTAGGGATGCCATCTCCTCAGACTCGCGCACCTTCCTTCGCGGGGCTTTGCAGGCCGGAGTGCCACATGCACCTTTCAACACCCCTGCTCCGGCTGTTTGCATTGGACACAAGCCCCGTGTTTCCCCTCAGGCTCCTCCTGTCCCCAACCTCTCAAAATTGAGGGACATACCCTCGGCATGCTTTCGCGGAATGCCGAAGGAAGAGCTTATATTCT
The DNA here is from genome assembly GCA_027410445.1 of Discoglossus pictus. NCBI lineage: Eukaryota > Metazoa > Chordata > Amphibia > Anura > Alytidae > Discoglossus > Discoglossus pictus. Next base: position 100,865,786 of record CM050164.1, on the reverse strand, counting down.
CTCGTGCTCCATACAGTGCACTTCCTTGCCCTCGTGACCCATCCCGATACCATCTGGAGGCGGGTCCTACCAGCTGACAAGGGCAAGAGGCCCCGGTGGAGGGAACTTTATTCTGATTTAGTTCCACGACCCACCGGGGACTTGAGTTGGAGAGTGCTCCATGGTGCACTGAGCACGGGAGAGTACTTAGCTAAATTCACGGACTCTCCCTCCACTTGTCCATTCTGTGGCAAGGGAGAGTCCGTGTATCATACTTATTTTAGTTGCGCCAGACTGCAGCCCCTTTTGTCCCTCTTGAGGGGCCTCCTCCTGCAGTTCTGGCTGCATTTCTCCCCTCACATTTTTATTTTTGGGCGCCCAGTGTCCCGGGGCAATAAGGCTAGGGACCTCCCCGTCAACCTGCTCCTGGCATTAGCCAAATTGGCTATATATAAGTCCAGGAAGCAGTGTTTGATAGGGGGGGTTCCCTTGTCACCTGAGGCCATGTTCCGGGTGCTGGTGCGCTCCTGTATCCGGGCAGAGTACCACCTGGCTTTGTCCACTGGGGGAATGGATGAGTTTGTCTCCCAGTGGGCTGTAGATGGTGTGCTCTGCTCGGTATCCCCCCATCCGGTTTCTTTTTCTCTCAACCTCCTAAAATGATTTTTATTTAGTTTACAGAACATGTTTTCTCATAATTTTAAAATACACTGTGCCAAGTTCAACCAATCCAATCTAGTGGTGTACCAGCACTCTACATTTAAAAAAACAACACTTTTTTTCTGTGTAATCTAATTTCCTTTGCCTGCCTGCCAGCGTGTGTGTCTTAGGCTCACATCGTATACTGTGCCCACTTGCCCAGACAGTGCCACCACTCATATCTGGTGTAACAGTCAGTAGTGCACATTTAAACAAAGAATACCATTTTGACTGTAATACATTGAATAGCAGTTACTTGTCTGCAAGCGTCTGTGTCAGGCTTACAGCGTCTACTCTGCCAACTTCTGCAAGTGCACAGTGACACTCATATCTGTTGTCACAGTAGCTTGCACACATAGTACCACTAATCGGAAAAAAATGACAGGCAGAGGCAGGACACCTCGCAGGGGCCGTCGTGGTCTTGGTGCTGTGATTCCCTTTGGCCCTACAATAATGCCCAGTGTTCGGAGGCCAGTTACCCTGAACTTGAAAAGTTCAGAGGACATAGTTGACTGGCTAACACAGGACACCCAATCTTCTACAGCTTCCGCTTGGAACATTGACGCACCATCCTCTTCCAGCTTAGCTTTGGGCACCTCTCAAGTTACCACTCGCCCGCCTGCCGCCACCAACAACACTAGTACCACAGCCGATTCAATTGATCAGTCAGAAGAGTTATTTACACATCAGTTTGAAGAAATGAGTGATGCGCAACCATTATTGCCAGAGGATGTAGATAACAGGGATATGTCTCAGTCAGGCAGCAGTACACACATGTACGTACGATGTCATGATGATGATGTACCCGCTGCTGCTTCCTTTGTTCAGTTGTCAGATACAAGTGAGGCGGGTGATGATGATGACGATGCGTCCGTGGATGTCACGTGGGTGCCCTCTAGAATAGAAGAAGAACAGGGGGAAAGTTCAGATGGGAAGACAGAGAGGAGGAGGAGAGGAGTTGGAAGCAGAGGGAGATCATCGCAACGAGCTAGTGGCACAGTCAGACAGCATGCATCAGCACCCGGGGTCAGCCAGACAGCACACCAATCAACGCATGCTGTTGCCACCACCAGAATGCCGTCACCTCCGAGCTCAGCAGTGTGGCATTTTTTGTGTGTGTCTGCCTCTGACATCAGCGATGCCATTTGCAACCTGTGCCAAAAGAAGAGTCGTGGGAAGTCCAACACCCACCTAGGTACAACTGCTTTGCGAAGGCACATGATGTCACATCACAAACGCCAATGGGATCAACACATGAGTACAAGCAGCACACAAACTCAAAGCCGCCATCCTCCTCCTGGTCCAGCATCATCAGCCACATCAACCACTGCTGTCCTCCTTGCCCCCTCTCAACCATCCGCCACTCCGTCTCTCGCCTTGAGCAGTTCCTGCTCATCTGCCCATAGTCAGGTGCCTGTAAAAGACATGTTTGAGCGTAAGAAGCTAATGTCACAAAGTGCCCCAAATTTGAAGTGATACGACCAACCAAGCCTCTTTTTCCATCTCCCGGTACCAAAAATCGAGGCCTTATACACGCCCCCTGATAGGTGACGTAACAAGTATTAAACTGATAAGAGTAGTACTTACAAACACGACACTCCTAACTGGTGGCACCTTTGATTTCACGTGCAGTGCCCCAAAATTGAAGTGATACGACCAACAAAGCACCTAACCCCCTCACCCTTATCCCTAACACCCCTTACCCTAACACCCCTCACACTTATCCCTAACACCCCTCACCCTAACCCTAACACCCCTCACACTTATCCATAACACCCCTCACCCTAACCCTAACCCCCCTCACACTTATCCCTAACACCTCTTACCCTAACCCTAACACCCCTCACACTTATCCCTAACACCTAACCCTAACACCTAACCCTAACATCCCTCACACTTATCCCTAACACCCCTCACCCTAACCCTAACACCCCTCACACGTATCCCTAACACCCCTCACCCTAACCCTAACACCCCTCACACTTATCCCTAAGACCTAACACCTCTCACAATTATTCCTAACATGCCTCACCCTAACACCCCTTACACTTATCCCTAACACCCCTCACCCTAACACCCCTCACCCAAACACCTAACCCCCTCACCCTTATCCCTAACACCCCTTACCCTAACACCCCTCACACTTATCCCTGTGTCTCTTCCCCCCCTTATCATCAAGGGAGGGGGAGGAGGATGAGGGAGGGGGAAGAGACACAGGGGAGGATGATGAGGGAGGGGGGAAACAGACACAAAGGAGGATGATGAGGGAGGGGGTAAAGAGATACAGGGGAGGATGATGAGGGAGGTGGGAGGATTATGAGGGAGGGGGGATGAGACACAGGGGAGGGTGCTGAGGAAGGGGGGAAAGAGACACAGGGGAGGATGATGAGGGAGGGGGAAAACAGACACAGGGGAGGATGATGAGGGAGGGGGTAAAGAGATACAGGGGAGGATGATGAGGGAGGTGGGAGGATGATGAGGGAGGGGGGATGAGACACAGGGGAGGGTGATGAGGGAGGGGGGGAAGAGACACAGGGGAGGATGATGAGGGAGGGGGTAAAGAGATACAGGGGAGGATGATGAGGATGATATAACTTCTTCAACTGCACAGTGCCACTCATATCTGTTGTCACAGTAGCTTGCACGCATAGTACTAATCTGTCAAAACCTGTAATGATGAATGAGGTGTAGAGTAGCCTGGTTCCCTTATCCTCTACAGGTTGAGACCTAATGTTTGGGTGACTCCAGACCAACACATGAGTACAAGCAGCACACAAACTCAAAGCCGCCATCCTCCTCCTGGTCCAGCATCATCAGCCACATCAACCACTGCTGTCCTCCTTGCCCCCTCTCAACCATCCGCCACTCCGTCTCTCTGCCTTGAGCAGTTCCTGCTCATCTGCCTATAGTCAGGTGCCTGTAAAGGACATGTTTGAGCGTAAGAAGCTAATGTCACAAAGTGCCCCAAATTTGAAGTGATACGACCAACCAAGCATCTTTTTCCATCTCCCGGTCCCAAAAATCCAGGCCTTATACACGCCCCCTGATAGGTGCTATAACAGGTATTAAACTGATAAGAGTAGTACTTACAAACACGCCACTCCTATCTGGTGGCACCTTTGATTGCACATGCCGTGCCCCAAAATTGAAGTGATACGACCAACCAAGCATCTTTTTTCATCTCCCGGTTCTAAAAATCCAGGCCTTATAGACGCCCCCTGATAGGTGCTGTAACAGGTATTAAACTGATAAGAGTAGTACTTACAAACACGCCACTCCTATATGGTGGCACCTTTGATTGCACGTGAGGTGCCCCAAAATTGAAGTGAAACGACCAACCAAGCATCTTTTTCCATCTCCCGGTTCTAAAAATCCAGGCCTTATACACGCCCCCTGATAGGTGCTGTAACAGGTATTAAACTGATAAGAGTAGTACCTACAAACACGCCACTCCTATCTGGTGGCACCTTTAATTGCACGTGCCGTGCCCCAAAATTGAAGTGATACGACCAACCAAGCATCTTTTTCCATCTCCCGGTTCTAAAAATCCAGGCCTTATACACGCCCCCTGATAGGTGATGTAACAAGTATTAAACTGATAAGAATAGTACTTACAAACACGCCACTCCTATCTGGTGGCACCTTTGATTGCACGTGCCTTGCCACAAAATGGAAGTGATACGACCAACTAGGCATCTTTTTCCATCTCCCGGTTCTAAAAATCCAGGCCTTATACACGCCCCCTGATAGGTGCTGTAACAGGTATTAAACTGATAAGAGTAGTACTTACAAACACGCCACTCCTATCTGGTGGCACCTTTGATTGCACGTGCCGTGCCCCAAAATTGAAGTGATACGACCAACCAAGCATCTTTTTCCATCTCCCGGTTCTAAAAATCCAGGCCTCATACACGCCCCCTGATAGGTGCTGTAACAGGTATTAAACTGATAAAAATAGTACTTACAAACACGCCACTCCTATATGGTGGCACCTTTGATTGCACATGCCGTGCCCCAAAATTGAAGTGATACGACCAACCAAGCATCTTTTTTCATCTCCCGGTTCTAAAAATCCAGGCCTTATACACGCCCCCTGATAGGTGCTGTAACAGGTATTAAACTGATAAGAGTAGTACTTACAAACACGCCACTCCTATCTGGTGGCACCTTTGATTGCACGTGCCGTGCCCCAAAATTGAAGTGATACGACCAACCAAGCATCTTTTTCCATCTCCCGGTTCTAAAAATCCAGGCCTCATACACGCCCCCTGATAGGTGCTGTAACAGGTATTAAACTGATAAGAGTAGTACTTACAAACACGCCACTCCTATATGGTGGCACCTTTGATTGCACATGCCGTGCCCCAAAATTGAAGTGATACGACCAACCAAGCATCTTTTTTCATCTCCTGGTTCTAAAAATCCAGGCCTTATACACGCCCCCTGATAGGTGCTGTAACAGGTATTAAACTGATAAGAGTAGTACTTACAAACACGCCACTCCTATATGGTGGCACCTTTGATTGCACGTGCCGTGCCCCAAAATTGAAGTGAAACGACCAACCAAGCATCTTTTTCCATCTCCCGGTTCTAAAAATCCAGGCCTTATACACGCCCCCTGATAGGTGCTGTAACAGGTATTAAACTGATAAGAGTAGTACTTACAAACACGCCACTCCTATATGGTGGCACCTTTGATTGCACGTGCCGTGCCCCAAAATTGAAGTGAAACGACCAACCAAGCATCTTTTTCCATCTCCCGGTTCTAAAAATCCAGGCCTGATACACGCCCCCTGATAGGTGCTGTAACAGGTATTAAACTGATAAGAGTAGTACTTACAAACACGCCACTCTTATCTGGTGGCACCTTTGATTGCACGTGCCGTGCCCCAAAATTGAAGTGATACGACCAACCAAGCATCTTTTTCCATCTCCCGGTTCAAAAAATCCAGGCCTTATACACGCCCCCTGATAGGTGACGTAACAAGTAGGTGTTGTAACAGGTATTAAACTGATAAGAGTAGTACTACTTAACACACCTTATAATAATGCAGAGAGAGGGAACGCAGTGAGAGGAGTCTGAAGAAGAGGAGTCAGAGGATGAAGGTGGCTTTGAGGAGGTGGAAGACCAAACACAGCAGGCATCCCGGGGGGCTTGTTGTCACCTTTCGGGGACCCTTGGTGGCTGGGTGGAGGAAGAGACTTTCAATGACATCAGTGAGGACAAGGAACGGGACATGGCTAGCTTGGTATCCAACCTTGTGCAAATGGGGAGATTGCGGTTGTGCAAATGGACTGTTTGCGGTTGTTTGCGGTGCGTTAAACGGGGAGTTTGGTCTGTCACTGTGAAGCGGGCCTAACCCTTACACTACCTGATCAATACAACATCATACCTGATGTTTTAAAGCACGTTATTCCAAACAATTAAGGAATGTTAGGTAATTTATGCCCTTTATGGCTTAAAACCAGACTCTGCATCAACTATGTAATTTTCCGTGGGAGTTTTGCCATGGATCCCCCTCCGGCATGCCACAGTCCAGGTGTTAGTCCCGTTGAAACAACTTTCCCATCACTATTGTGGCCAGAAAGAGTCCCTGTGGGGTTTTACAATCCGCCTGCCCATTGAAGTGTATGGCGGTTAGCCGGGTTCGCGAACATTTGCTTCGGTTTGCGTTCGCAGTTCGCGAACCGAAAATTTTATGTTCGCTACATCACTAGTCATAACCTGACCACTTGCTACTGTATACAGAAACAGACCAAGAATTGTAGATGTAGATTTGGCGCTACCACTAATATGTGTCTATGTTATCTCTATCTGGTCACTCTAAGTCTCTCACTCTGTGTGAACAGGCATATTAACTATGTTTTCACATCAGTTCTGGTCCTGAACTTCCATTACCAGTAGCTACAGGCAATAGACATGAGGCCATCTTGGTTATGGGCATCTTTTCTTGGTATAAGGCAAACCATACACGGTTCTCCATTTTAAGTAAGGGCAAAGCATCATAACACAGCGCTGGGCATTCCACATCATCAGCAACCCACTCCAAGTCAGGTGTCATCTCCCACACTGACAATATAATCCATCCCCCGAGATGATAGCTGACACTCGATTCCTACACATTGGGTTTGAGCAGGCCTCGACCTAAATAAGGTAAGGGTTGCTATCTCTCATGGACACCAGGCCCAATAGACACTCCTGTTCAGGCCCACCTCTTCTATCCACTCCAGACCATTATAGACAGTGTTGCCATAGGCCCACATATTAATAATTACTTTCTGTGATTTTAAACCTACCAATGTGCATTTATAATCCACAGTAACTTGTCGTAATACAAAAAAATTACATCCTTTTTTTTATTTTTTATTTATTTATTTATTTATTTTTTCACAATTAATATTATCGTTCATGTTGTTATTACTATTATCATTACTATTATGAATATTGGTATTATTAGTGCTGTTATCATTATTATCATAACTATTTTTATTATATTAATGTATATATATTTTTTATTTACACTAATTATTTTGGTATTTTGGACTATGTATTCACTTGCATACATCTATCAACCTCCTATTATAGGATTTGTCACTGAGGAAGCTGAGAACCACAGCAGAGAAACGCGTCTGACACTTATTTTATTGTATTCATCAATGTTTTTTACCACTGGAATTAAACTCATACATTATCAATAAAGATTTATTTTTTGGGATACCGTCGACCGCCGACCCAGAAAGAAATATATATTGGGCATTTGGCACTTAGTATTTGAGACACTACCTCAGAACTGATTTACAAGAGTCATTAGAGGTGACCATCGGATCAGATACACTACAGATTGTGCGCTATACAGTCTTCCCCCACTCTCTTCTCTTGCATACGTATAGGACACCGGCTTGAACAGTGTATTGGGAGACAGCAGCACACCTGTACACCATATATTAGTCATACACCCGCCCGACACATCAAGTAACCGTGACACCCAGCAGACCACGGTAACCACCACTGGAAGATCAACCTTAGCGCTTAGGCCTTTCGGATTGTGATCTCATTGAACCCAATCACCGATCCTTTACATAATAAAAACCAAATAATGAGAGAAAATAAAATATATAAAGAAATATATAAAGATGAGAATTGTCAGCTGCAGGCAATGTCGACATAGTTTAAAAGCGGGCAATATGTGCATAAAGAAAGTTTAATCATGAATGGCAATATATTGATGGCTATATATTAGGAATTTTAGCATTGAATAGAGGAAGTATATATCTAGGCAAACATGATATATGAATACATGATGCATAACCATATATAGCACTATTTTACAGTAGAATAAAGAATATAGGAAAAAATACCCTTTTATTATTAAAATCGTTATGTAAAGCGATAGATATTTCATATTACCAACATTAGGGTATATAACGATTACTATATGTCTCTGATGGCATCTGCTTGGGCTTCATTTCGTAGAAGTAACCTTCATCCCCACAACTCATTTTCATAAGCAGACATCATCATTTATACCATTGGAGAGAATTAACATCCAAAAAAAGGGATATAAAAGGGTATTATAGCCAGAAGATATAAATGATCAACTTATGATCTTACTGATGAATAGATTAAGACATTATGCAAAAATCTATCATATTACATCTATAAGGATCTCAAATAAAGGGTGTAAAAGTAAAATCTTCATTATGACCGAAGGGTTTTTTAGTTTTAAGTTTGTATATCCATTGGGCCTCTTTTTTTTAAAGTTCCTTGTCAATATTGCCTCTCCTAATGGTGGATTTGACACTATCAATCGCTATAAAGGATATATTTTGAAGGTCTCCATTTTGTTTTAAGTTTACATGATTTGCAACCGGTGTATCAAAGCAGCCAGTTGTTTTATTTAGCCAATTTTTGCTTTTGTCAATTACATAGTTACATAGTTACATAGTAATTAAGGTTGAAAAACGACTTTCAGTCCATCAAGTTCAACCTGTTAAGATCTCCTCTGATCTGCAATATGCGGATTAGTTATTAATTAATTTGTTGATTAAATAATTATTAATAGCATAGTATTGGAGGAAGAATAAAGAGTTAGTCCCTCAAGTTCAACCTTTTTAGATCTCTATTGATCTTTTTAATGTGCACTATTTATTATTAATGGTTAATTGATCCAGAGGAAGGCAAACAGAAAAAAAACCCCATTGAAACTTTGCCAATTGTCTCATAAGGGGAAAAAAAGCAAAATTCCTTCCTGACCCCAGAAACTGGCGATCACATTTCTCCCTGGATCAATATTCCTTCGCTAGTTATCTAGGATAGCCTTGAATGCCCTCTTTATTCAAAAATATATCTAACCCCTTTTTGAAGTTGTCTATCGAATTCGCTGTTACCTCCTCCTTTGGTAGAGAATTCCACAGTTTAACCACCCTAACTGTGAAGTACCCTTTTCTTTGTTTAAGGTGAAATCTTTTTTCCTCTAACCTCAAAGGGTGTCCTCTTGTCAGTTGAAAATCTCTTGCTACAGAAAGTTCACTTGACAAAGCCTTATATTGACCCTGGATGTATTTAAATAAGGTAATCATATCCCCTCGTAGACGCCTTTTTTCTGGTTAGTCTTTCTTCATAACTTAGCCCCTCCATTCCCCTTATTAGTTTTGTAGCCTTTCTCTGTACTTTTTCCAGCTCTAAAATGTCTTTTTTATGAAGTGGTGCCCAAAATTGTACTCCATATTCCAAATGAGAGCGTACTAGGGATTTGTATAGTGGCAGAATTATATTTGCTTCCCTTGCTTTTATACCCTTCCTAATACATGCTAATATTTTACTTGCCTTTGCAGCTGCTGCTTGCCTTTGAGCGCTGTTACCTAGGTGGTTGTCTACAAGCACTCCCAAATCCCTTTCAATATCTGATACATCAAGATTTGCTCCATTAAGATTATAGATTGCATGGCTATTTTTCCTTCCCAAATGCATAAACTTGCATTTATTTGTATTAAATCTCATCTGCCATTTAGCCGCCCATTTCTCTAATTTATGCAAATCTCTTTGTAGGGAAAGTACATCATTATTTAATTTTATTACCTTGCACAACTTAGTGTCATCTGCAAAAATGGAGACACTACTTTCGAGTCCTACTTCTATATCATTAGTAAATATGTTAAAAAGGAGAGGACCTAATACTGAACCTTGAGGAACCCCACTTATCCCATTAGACCAATCGGAGTATGTTCCATTCACAACAACCCTTTGCTTCCTGTCTTTTAGCCAGCTCTCAATCCATGAGCAGATATTTACTGCAATTCCTGTATACCTTAGTTTGCTCACTAGTCTTCCATGTGGCACTGTATCAAATGCCTTTGAAAAATCTAAAAAGACTACATCCACTGAGTTGCCCTGATCCAAGTTCCTACTAACCTCTTCATAAAAACTAATTAGATTGGTCTGACACAACCTATCCTTCATAAATCTGTGTTGACTGCTACCTACGATCTTGTTCAAATAGACATATTCTTGTATTCTGTCCCTTATTAATCCTTCTAAAAGCTTCCCAACTACAGATGTGAGGCGCACTGGTCTATAATTCCCCAGATTTGCTCTAGATCCCTTCTTAAATATAGGTATCACCTCTGCTTTTCTCCAGTCATCCGGTAGAGACCCTGTAGTGAGTGAGTCTTGAAAGACTAGATATAATGGTTTGGCTATTACAGAACCCAGCTCCCTCAGTACCCTTGGATGTATTCCATCAGGACCTGGGGCTTTATTAACATTTATTTTCTCCAATCCCTTTTTGATTTCTTCCTGCGTTAACCAATTATTTAGTGAAGGTAGTGTAGCCCCATTATGTTGCTGTGTCCCAACCACTGGTACCTCCCTTGTGTATACAGACAAAAATAACCTATTTAGCTCATCTGCCTTTTCCTGGTCACTAATTATCAGATGGCCTGTGTCACATTGTAATGTTCCTATAGCTTCCTTCCTGGCCTTCTTCCCATTAATATATTTAAAAAATATTTTAGGGTTAGTCTTACTTTCCATTGCAACTGACTTCTCATTTTCTATTTTAGCCAGTCTAATAGCCCTTTTGCAAGCCTTGTTGATTTCCTTATAGTCACATAAAGCTGCCTCTGTTCCCTCCTTCTTGTATAATTTAAACGCATGTTTCTTTTTCCTCATCATGATCTTTAAGTCATTGTTAAGCCACATGGGATATGATTTACTCCTATTCATTTTATTTCCACCTGGTACATGGCGATGAGTATGTTTATTTAGTAAGGATTTGAATGTTGTCCATTTATTTTCAGTATTTTTCCCTGTAAGTTCTTTGTCCCAGTCTATATGTAGTATTGCTGCCCGTAGCCCATTAAAGTTAGCCCTTTTAAAATTTAGAGTTTTTGTTGGCCCCTTACAACTCTGTTTTTTTTTATTCATTCTCAAATGATACTGTGTAGTGATCACTGTTCCCCAAGGGTTCCCCTATTTTAACATTTGATATTATATCAATATTACTTGTGATGACTAAATCCAAGATGGCCCCATTTCTAGTAGGTTCTTGTATTACCTGGACCAGATAATGATCCCCGAGTGTACTCAAGAACCTGCTCCCCTGAGCTGAGCTGCTGGTCTCATTTATCCAGTTTGTTTCAGGGTAATTGAAGTCTCCCATTATTAGAACTTTCCCATGCTTAACTGCATTTCCAATCTGTAACAATAATTGTATTTCCTCACTTTCAGCTATATTTGGGGGTTTATAGCATACTCCCACCAATATGCGTTTAGAATTAGCTCCTCCACTATTTAGCTCAACCCAAAAAGATGCAATGATGCTGTTAGTGCCAGCATAAATATCTTCTCTGACTATAGTCTTTAATTCAGGCTTAACATAAAGAGGAGATGATCTCGCATGCTCCCACACTTCATCAATTGCTGCGGGGGTCCTAAACGGGACCTCCGCGGCAGGCCCCCACATAAGCCCTGCCGTGGGGGGGTACTCCAACTACCCCCCTGCACCTAATATTAACCCCCCTCATAAGCACTTAATTAACCCTGTCACTCATGAGGATCAATAATGACCCCCAAAAGCACTTAACTCTATAACTCATGGGGTCAATACAGAAGCCCATAAGCCTCTATTTAACCCCATCAGTCCCATAAGCGTATATTATGAACCTTATGGGGCTGTTAAAACCCTACCATTAACCACATAAGTGCCATGACAGTCCTCAAAGACCATCATGACACTAACTACAAACACTACACTTCACTATAACCCCCAATAAACCATTAAATCTAAACTATCCCCCCTCTACACTAACCTATTAACAACTACACTACCTACCTACACTACCTACCCCCTAATAACCCCCACACCACTCTAATTACAGAAAATAAGAAAACCTAACTCACAAAAATAAAAAACCTACCTTACAGAAAATAAATAAGCCTAACTCACAAAAAATAAAAAAAGGAACATTACAGAAAAAAAAATACACTACAACTCCCCCCCCCCCCCCCCACTACAGAAAAAAAAAATTACACACCTGAACAGGAAAGACGTACACAATACAATACAATACATACAATACATTACATACAATACAATACAATACAATACAAATAAAATACAATTCAATACAATACATACAATACAATACATACAATACAAATAAAATACAATACCCCCTATCTAACATACAATCTATTTAAAATACAATAAATCCTAACTATCTAAAATACATCCCCATATCTATCTAATATACAATAAAACCTAACTACATACAGAAACCCTAATTCTAAGCTAAAATAAAAAACTTAGCTTTGTAGATGTCCCTTCAGATCACCAACCTAAGGGGGAAAAAAAAAATTAGTGCAACACATTAACATTAAATAAATAAACATTATACACATTCTAAATATTCTACTCACCTTTCCTGTCCCCATCCTTCTTCGTTTCTTCTCCGGCGCGGCTCCTGTTAAAAGAAACACATTACATTAATACAATATACATATACACATAACACAAAATAAAATAAACATAATATACATTCAACTTACCTACCCGCAATGTCCCCGGCCTCCTCCTCTTATGCTTCGACTGGGCCCTGGAACATTCGTGCTCTAAAAAAATCAAAAAAACTTACGGAGGTCTGCACTCGCAGACCTCCCGATGCAAATGAGCCTCCTAGAGCCTTTCCCGAAAATAAATTGGCGGCTTCTGATTGACTGAAAACGCTGTCTATCACATTTCAGCCAATCAGAAGGTGTCAATGTGTGAGCCAATCAGGATGGGATACACCCCAAAATCCCACCCTGATTGGCTAACGTACCTGTCAATCTTTATTTAAACCAATCAGAAGGCTTTATTGCCATCAGCCAATCACACTGGGTTACACCCCCCACGGGGTGATTGGCTGAAGACATCTGCGCATTCTCATTGGCTGTAATACTGATTGACATTGACAACAGCCAATCAGAAGGCGCAAATGCCTTCGGCGAATCACTCCGTGGGGGTGTATCCCATTGTGATTGGCTGAAGGCATCTGCGCCTTGTGATTGGCTAACACACCTGTCAATCTTTATTTAAACCAATCAGGGTGGGATTTTGGGGTGTATCCCATCCTGATTGGCTCACACATTGATGCCTTCTGATTGGCTGAAATTTGATAGACAGCGTTTTCAGCCAATCAGAAGCCGCCATTGCCAATTTTCTTCCGGAAACGACTCTAGGAGGCTCATTAGCGCCGGGGAGGTCTGCGAGTGCAGACCTCTGTTATTTTTTTTTATTTTTTTAGTGCGGATTGTTCCCGGGCCCAGCCGGGGCAGAAGAGGAGGAGGCCGGGGACATCGCAGGGAGGTAAGTACAATGTATATTATGTTTATTTTATTTTGTGTTAAGTTTATATGTCTATTGTATTAATGTAATGTGTTTTTTTTAACAGGGCCGCGCCGGAGAAGAAGAAAAGAAGAAGGACGGGAACATGCTGTAAAGGTGAGTAGAATATTTAGAATGTATATAATGTTTATTTATTTTATGTTAATGTGTTTCACTAATTTTTTTTTTGCCCCCTAGGTTGGTGATCTGAAGGGACATCTACAAAGGTAAGTGGTCTTAATTATTTTATTTTAGCTTAGAATTAGGGTTTCTGTATGTAGTTAGGATTTATTGTATATTAAATAGATAGGGGATGTATTTTAGATAGTTTGGATTTATTGTGAATTAAATAGATTGTATGTTAGATAGATAGGGGGTATTGTATTTTATTTTATTATATTACATTTTAAGATTAAAATATATCATAAAATGATAATTTAAGCAAGGGGAACTGAAAATATGACAATAAATCAGTGAAATAAAATATTGTATTTTATTATGCAGCGATATGTGCAGAATATTAATAAATCATAGAGAAAAAAATAAAAAAGATCCAAAGTATAAAAAGTAAAAGTTTTCCCTAATACTAACAGGTGGTCAGGTGGATACAGACTATCTTCTCACCTTCTCTATGCTGTGGTTGTTGCAGCTTTCTGAAATATTTATTGTAATACTTGTAGGAAACTCACATTAACATAAAACATGATGTGTCGTGACTCGATTTATTTAACAAATATGCATTGTGTGGATAAGTAGACTGTCAAATGTACGGAACAACCACTAGAGGAGAGGTATTTGTCCTTGAAAACAAAGGAAAAAGTCATAAACAGCTGGCATTTATAAACCTGGTAGCAGATTGTCATGCTCATAAAAAGAATTTGCTTGATGTTTTATGGAAATGTAAGTTCTATCTTTACAGTCAATGTCATCCTTGGAGACTGTTAATCTGCTCTCTTCAACACTGCCAGTTTGTTAATACAAAATGCTTCCCAAAAAGCATTTACTGTTTGCTATTAGCAGCAATCTTATGAGAGATATGAAGATATTTTTACTGTAACTTGGAACAAGAGAACATGAAACAAAGTGTCTTTTTCACGATTTTATTGATTGTGATATATTTAGGGCTTGAAATGAAAAATGTTAATAAGACGTAAACCTCATACATTTATTAAGGCTCTAAATTGTAGATGGAATAGAAATACAGTAGCTGTGGTTTTCTTTCTGAGTTTGTTGCAATAACAGTTGTTCCACGCTCCATCTGAATGACTATTGCATACCACTGGGTACCTCTGATCAATATCCACTAAACTTCAAATGGGCTGTGAAGAAGTCCACAGATGGCTGTTATTTTTGTTTCCTATGGTGAATTTTTCCTTTACAGCACTTCAAAGCCTCTGTAATGGAATATCATATTAAAGAAGGCCATACAGTTGACAAATTTAACAGGGTTAATTTGCAAGAATAACAATTCAGAAACATAACTTATTGGTAGAGAGGCAGGCTTATTTCAAATATTAGGATGTGTTTTCTAAACTATTACAGAGTCTAAGATAGAGTGTGAAGGGCTGTTATGGCAATTTCCCTATAGGAAACAGAGCATATCCAATCCAATGATATGTATAACAGCCATTATGTCAATTGCTAAATTTCTCTAAGAACAGAGTGATAAAAAAGTGACAATCTATGGCAATATGACACTTATTAATATAGGCTACCATGATTTATTCTAGAATGACGTACCTTCCCATTAGAGAGTACACTAATAATGTACAGCTATACCCCATTTAGCGCTCTACATTCTGGGATCGCTATGTGACATGAGTGTTAAACGGGGCATTATATCGGAGAGTGCTGAGCAGGGATTTAAATGGCTAAGAGGGTCAGCGCTAAAAGTGGTAGTTTTGCATTGTTAATTTAGACCCTAATGTTAGAAAAAGTCTTTATCATAAGATCAGAAAGCATGATTGTAAATGAAAGATATAATACTTTTGACAGCATGGTATGTTTTTATGATACACATTATGTTTATTAATGTGTGTTTAACTTGAGTTCAGTACCACACTATTACAATAAATTTTGGACATATATTTACCATAATCTGTTGTCATCTACAGTTTTTGCACTTGCATTCTATAGCCTGCACAATCGTTTACTCTGAGGTGTGCTTATCAGCAAAATTAGAAAAGCCTGAAGCCTTAGTCATTAACACAGCATGCTGCCAAGTGGGAGACCTAATTTTGATACATTGCCTGTCTGGCGCCTGTTTCTACGGCTGATTGGGAATGATCATGCTGTTCAGGCAATACTTGCCGTGCCAGTTTGAAGCTACTGTAGGTACTGCTTTGTTAGTAGGAACTGAAACTGTGCCAGAAATGTTTAAAATGAAAGGAGAAACAAAAAAAATGCAGCTTATATCTAGTACAGAGTAAAAGCTGTAGCTGAGTGAGGAAAATGTAAGCAGAAAGTAACGCACATGCATGTATGCATGACAACAACATATTATTATTTTTATATTAGTACACTTTTATTCTAAACACTTACAGCCTTATTAAATTGTGATTTGGCCAATTGAATAGGGCTCTATTTAAGCACATAGCATATTTTTGACAGAAGTTTTTAGTTAGTGAAGACCTTGCTTTTGGATAGAAGATCACTAACTAAAAACGTCTGTAAAAAAAATATGCTATGTGCTTAAATAAAGCCCTATTCAATTGGCCAAATTGCAATTTAATAAGGCTGATGGTCAGCTTGTTTCCATCTTTACACCCCACCCCTGCTATTAAAGCACCCATAACAATTTTTATTTTTTCAAAGAATCTTGAATTATTTTCACACCACCATGTTCCCTGTTAAGCCAGTGAATTAGTATGCACCCTTCCAAGCGAACAGATATTAAAATAATTTTAGTTTTGGTTCAGCTGGAAAGCTCACTTCTCACCTTGAGAACATGCATTCATAGTACATGTACTCTGCACAGTACGCTGTCCAGACAGTGTTGCACATTAAACATTATATTGCTCCCCATAAAAACATCCATCCATGTTCAAGACTGTACAAAACCGCCTTGTTGCATTTTCATATATACAGACATGGATACATAGATGATGCAGCTATTTCATGAAAAAGCTAATTAGAATAAAAGAACCATAAACAAAAACAGAGAGTGAGAAGTAAGGAAATTAAAAAAGGATGAAAGGGGAGAGAAATGGAAGTAAAGTACTGAGATGAAATGGGCCTTGAGGTCAAGGAGAAAGAGAAAAAATAACTAGAGGGAGAGAAAAAGAGTGGGAGAGATTAAATGGAAGACTAAAGAGATGTTTGCTATGGATATTATATATCAAACAGTGTAAAAATATGCCATGCTTGATAAATGGGCTCTATGAAAAACAGGAAGTAGGAAAACTAACTATATTTTATTTTATGTCACCAATCCCCACTTTTTACTCCACTTGATAAATATACCCCTTACATGCTTCATTAAATTCCCCAAAGTTGCTAAACTGAGTCCAAAACACAAAAATTAAATGGTGTAAAAAATCCAAAAATCACAATCTACATGTAGCGGTCCCATTAAAATTTCCCCAAGGACCATTCCATGCTAAAATCTGACCTTACCCTCTGAGTACTAAGATTGCACAAAATTGCTAGGTGTGCACTGACCCACAGTAGAGGCAAAGAAAATGCCCCTGGTAAGCAAACAAGTGTTAAATATAACACTCTAACACCTTAACTGAGTCATATATGAGGCTTGCTTTCTCATATCTGACATCATTAATGGGCTATCAACACCCTCTAACATCCACTAAGTAAGATTACCCCGGGGATCCCCTTGACTCTACCCCCAATACCTCTACCTAAAGTGACCCTGGAGATCCACTGGATTCCCCAATACCTAATCTAAACCTGAGAAACCCCAGGGACAGCCTTTTCCCACATGCTGAGGGGAACGCCATTGATTCCCCCTTCCGATGCACTATGACGGGAGAACCTCAGTGATTTCCCATGTACATCCATCTTTAGACCCCCATGACATCTATAGTGTGTGAGAAGCGGCGTATTAATGTATACAGTGAGAAAACTGGGCTCAACAACAATACATAGAAATGTAATTTCCCACTTTGAAAGTAATTGTTTGACACTCATATATGACTACATATATGAGAATATTCAAGATATAAAACTGCCCATGTCATCTTTCCCTCACTTTTAAAATACCTCTCACAGAGACAACCTTATAGGTGTGGTATTGTTGAGTAACTCTAGTTGACAACGGTTGTAAAACTGATCAGGACAGAGATATACAATAGTGCTTTATTTGACCTATATGTTAGTTAGCTTTGATGAATTTTTATTTTAACATTAGCCTATTCAGTAGAATGCAAAACTATACCATTTACTCTCGTCAAGGTACCACTTTATCTTTGTCTTATTTATTTTCAATGTGACACTTTTTTCATACAAATATTTATTAAACCATGAAGAGGAGAGACCCTTTAGTGTGGCAGAGATAACTCAGTCGAAGCCTTTATTAGAAGCTAGGCCCTCTGGTAATTACATGTATTATCATAATATTAACCTTTAGTTCACCATAGCAGGTTCTATAAGGATCTAATTTAACTAATTTTAGTCCTCAAATTTGTGGGATGCTGGGAAATTAAAGTGGCAATTTATTTAACAACAATTACATAGTATATAGTATAACGTTAGATAATGTTCCAGAGAAATAGTTTAGTTTCTGCTGGCATAGGGGATTTTGCTTCAGGGGTTTATATTTATTTTATATGCCGCTTTTTCAGATTTGTGTTCCCACATTCCATGCATTGCGTACTTTGGGCAAGCCCGTAACTTTCAACATATCGTTACCGTTACCGTCAAATCATAATTTCAACAACTATATAATGTCAGGTATGTATATACAAACACTATTCCTTTTCACTGCACCAACTAATTCAGTCAGCCTGCTGCCCCCTGAAAACGTTCTGCCCTATGGGTCAGCATTTTGGGCCAAGACAGAAACATACCACTGTGTGAAATAATTTTAAACAAGTGTTTTTTTCTACACTTGTAAAATATTAAATGTTGTTATCTCTTGTCAGGATTTGTTACATAGAAAAGTATTAACCAGTGTGGCACAAACACATGTAATCTGCAGCTGACTGATAAACTTCTCGGAAACACAAACTTAATTATTTATCTCCCCTAGAGGCATGTTAGCCTCTTTAGGATGCAGGGTGACACATTATTGTCATGTGGGTGGCAGAGAAAATTGTCATTTCCTCAGTTAAATATTATGACTCATAAAGTATACGAGATCTGTTTAGATGCTTGAGTCTCATTTTTGCTAAAATAAATGTTCAGGATAGTTGGAAGATGCAAGGAATTGATTAGTTTATATTAATAGAAAAGCAAAGATCCTTTAATTTTGCACATACAACAATTCAAGGGCCTACATTTGTTCAAAGGTTCATCTACAGTATATGCTTGTTACTAACAGAGGGACCCATATTTCTATAAATATAGGCTCCTGCAGGTATAATGGTTAAAATAAGTATCACCTGGTTCCGTGATGACTCCACTGTCAACAAATGTGCCCCTTCTTCCATTTCCTCTTAATGCATTGGCTTGTATTTACTGCTCATTTGTATTTCTTTGGTTCGCTTGCTCTAAAAATCCCTTTAACACTTTGTCCTTATTTTCTTTCAGAGGTTCAATTTTAGTAATTTTTCCTTTTGATTTTACCTGCTGTGGTTGGCTCAGTGCTAATTGGTGGCATCTAAGGAGATTAACCTTTTCAATACCATGAGCACAGGATTTTTTTTCTGAACCAGGTGGTTAGACACTTTTTCAGCACATTTATTGTATTTGCTTTAGATTTTGCTTCCTCTTCATATATTTGTTTTTTTGCATTGTAGTCAATGAATAACATATATTGTTTTAAATATGTAAAAACAACTAAATCTTTTTAATTTGTATTGTAGGATGATAATTAATTAAATCAATCATATCTTTGAAAGTTGTGCTCTACTTAATGATGCACAATTTCAGTAACAATATACAATCCCAGAACATGAAATAAACCCATAAAAGATATATGGAAAACAATAAAAACTTTAAACAAGTACATAAAAGCATAGATAATTAAAAAATGGAGGACAGACTTGGTTTCAGAAAATTATTCTTTTAACTAGTGTTTTTCTAAAATAATTTTAATATAAAATTTTAGTTATAAAGTTCTATATTTTACATCAAACATCTTACTCTCACTATGTGGAAGACATAGGGCCTATAAAATTAAATTTCAAGCCTGCAGACATACAAGATGTACAATGGCCACTGCAAGCTTGAAATTTACTGGAGTTACACAGGGATTAAATTAGAAAAGCCAGCAAGGAAATGGCTGGAATCCAAATCCGTAAGCCATGCTTCGGCACATAGAAAATTATTCAAACCCGTAGTTACGGGTTTAGACGGAGCCAATAGTAAAAGGGACCGTCATCATTACGTCACTAAAACATGGAGGTTACATTTCAATCACTTACAGTTTTGAAGTTGTGATTGGGCCCGCATTCCAGAAATAAAGTAATATGAAAAAAATCAATAAATATAATATTCTAGTCCATGCCAGTTCTTTTATATGCATTAATACATTGATTGCCAGGATCTATATAACACGGAAATTAAACAAAAAAAATATTTTTATTGCAGATTTGCGATCTTGAGAATGCTGTGCTATTCATTTTCATTGCTTTCCCTGTAATTTAAAAAACAGTAATCTGTTTATATTTGCTTTTACAGTGCTACGGTAAGTCCTTTCTAGTGCCAGTGGGATTTTTAGCTTCATTTGCATTTACGGGTGTGAAAACAGTTGCGGCCTTGAGGACTTGTAGCAATTTAATAGCTCTTTGCAATTGTAACATTTACAGGATTGAAAGATCAATGGCTTAGCTGTGTTGGAGTTCAGATTTTTATAGCCCGTAGGGTTTTTCCACCTGTAACCCGCAGATCAATTGCGGGTAGCTAAAAGAGGCCAATTTAATAGCCATAATTTTTGTGGGATCCTTTTACAGGCTTCTGAGATTTGGCTAGATTAATAGGGCTCATAGACATTACTGTAGGGGAGAACTAAATACCAGCAGTCAAAGATTATCTCAACCATGCAAATGCTTTAACTCCTCTTCAATTGATTACAGTATTATTATATTCACATCATTTGTTTTCTTGGCATTGGCCATATGCACTCCATGCTAGCCAGTTGCACACTAAATAGTATTACAGGTGAAAAGCTTGTCCCCAGCTTCTTCACCAAAGATCGTTATGGCAATTCTGGTACAAAAGTTAGTAGTATGTTTGTCAACTTTATTGAACCTTTGTGAAGAAGTTTTGAAAAATTATAGCTAGAAGGCAACAAAATGTTAAGGTCAAATTTATCAACAGTAAATTTACATTATAAAATGAGGGATTAGTGTTGGGTAATAAAAAGTGTATATTTATAAAATATTTATAAAAAAACACAAACATTTTCAAGTCTTAACTGTACGAGATAAGACTAATTCTGTATACTGAGAATGAAAGATGAGGTATAATAGTCTTTAAGTGAGATACAAAATCATTCAAGCCACAAATGAATATTGAAAATGTTAAAAAAGACAAAACAATGGGGCGATATAACATTAAAAAGATCTTTAGAATAAAGCTAGGACAGCTGTACCACAATTGTGGGGTAAATTTGATGTAACACCTGACATGAGACATAGTCAGAAAATCAAGATCAGGTTTAACCTTCAGATGGAAGTTCAGTAGGTCTGTTTCTAGAACAGTTAATAGCAATGTGAATTTCTAAATTCTTACATTTTTATTATTTTTTTTTTTATATGTGCATTCACTAGAGTAATCCGTCTGTAACGCGTGCATGGCACGTTGTGCACAGGTGTTACTGTTGGTTAATTGAGCCAGGAGTCGTGCATGAGCAGTAGCTACGTATTCGTGCATGGGCATTGGGTATCGGGTTACCTCTAAAGAAGTTTTTTGTAAAAAAGAGCAGCTAGCAGTACCAGGATTACAATTCCATAAAAGCGTTGTGTGTTGGCGTCAGATCCGGCAGCAAGAATCAGGGGGAGGGTCCAGCTGTCTCCACGGAAACCCCTTGGGTTAAGTGCTGAGGCCTGGAATAGAGCACTGACAGTATATATGTATGTACTGGGAGGGGGGCATTGGCAGGCTGTGTATATCACATATATAGTTGTGAGCATGCGGGCTGTTGCCAACGCTTGTGGGCTCGCTAAGCGAGCCTGCAGCCCTCGCAAAGCGAGGGCCGCAGTTGCTGGCATGGAGCACCGAAGGCACCCAGGACATCGAAAACTGAAGTTACACCTCAATTTAACTCCAGATAAAAGAGTTTAGACACTCAAAAATCCCCTAAGCAAGAGAAAAAATGGCAGCCGAAAAAAAAAAAAACGAGGCTACAGCACTCTAAAGACGCAAAACGCCACCAAACACCTACGGATTTCCCGAAAAAGACGTACGATATCTGAAAACAATGACGCAACCCGCGCAACCCCAAAAACATTACAAACACAATAAATACACACAACAAACACATAAAAAGGTTACCCACAGCAAGGGGGGGGGCACCCAGGACCTCTGCAAGTGAAGTTACACCTAGATTTAACTTCAAATTCCTGAGTTTAGACACCCGAAAATCACCTAAGCAAAAGAAAAAATGGTCGCCGAACAAAACGAAAACAAACAAAATGAAAACGCATACCACACATTAGGCGCCATTTTAGAACAATAACTTATGCAATCCGTAAGTACTCAGCTACCCTAACGGATTTGCCTCGAGCACGCACACTATTCCACTGCACACATTCATGACGCTTACACAGCAGCTCCACAGCACTGATGCTGCAGCAACATGAAAACAGATTGCCAGTTCTTCAACACAATGCTTCATGCATATATTACTTCACAATAGGTAAAGTAGATTCATTTCTTATTTGATTAATTATTCATTGCCATACCCCAAAAAAAAACAACACTGCTCATAGCACACAAACAACCAAGAGCCTTGCAATGAGCGCCGAAGTATCTTAAAACACCAACAAAATTAATTTTGCACCCAAACAACATTACCTGCCTTACAATCTTATTGCCGTCATTTTTTGACGGGCAAGTCGCTTGTGTATATATAAGGAAGGATGAGTGGGGCGGAGAGTGTGTGTGTACTCGGAGGTTGTGATACCTCGAGTAGATAGTGACTGAGAGTGTGAGGAGAGAGAAAGATACTGATAGAGAGCACTGACAGTATGTATGTATGTACAGGGAGGGGGCCATTGTATATAGAGGGAGTGAGGAGAAGGACTGAGAGTATGTATGAGAAAACAGGACAAATCAAGAAAGACAGACAGAGAAACAACATAGACAGAAGAAGAGATAAACAGACAGGAGAGTGGTAGATAGAGACAGGAGAGAAAGTGTAGCAGATAGACAGGAGAGAGAAAGAAACAATAGAGAGACAGAGAGAGAGAGAGAGAGAGACAGGAGTGAGAGACATGAAAGACAAAAGAAAGGTATGAGAAAAAGAGAGAGAGAGACAGGAGTGAGAGACATGAAACACAAAAGAAAGGCATGAGAAAAAGAGAGAGACACACACACAGGACAGAGAGAGGAGAGAAACAGGACAGAGAGACGAGAGAGAGAGAGTGCACAGAGAGAGAGAGTGCACAGAGTAAGTACACAGAGGGAGAGAGTACAGAGAGAGACACAGCACAGACAATTGAAGATACAATTATATGACACCGTTGTTTTTGACGAGCAAGTTACTAATTTATATAAATAATAGTAAGAATGATAATAATAATTGTTTGTTAGGCTTTACAGGGAGATGAGAGAAGAGGAAGAATGTTGAGTGCTCTGAAGTAACTTTATCCCATATGACTTGAAGGTCAAACCTCAATCAAAAAGTGAAAGTATCCAAAAATATTGCCTGCATACATTTATGAGTCAATATTGCTTCTGAGCCACTAAGAGCATGGATACCTTTTAAGTATATACTGTTCATAAAGACCCACTCTTAAATGTTGCTAAGATTTGTGTACTCAATAGGATTACTACCAGTACTATTGTGATAAAAACATGAAATACATTTTAAAATCTTTTTATATTTGAATACCTTTTTGAAAACAAATTTGGGACTAATATTACATTCCAACATAAGTAATAAAGGTTTATTCTTCTTAATAACCATTCATTTTTGTGACATACTTGAGTTATTCTTGATATTTAACCTGAACCATACTGCATGAGAATTTAAAACAAAAAAAGTATAAACCATGGGTTATGTTTAAGATTAAAAAAATGTCATACTCTGAATAGTTTGGAACATGCATACTATAAGATCATAAAAATAAGCAATTTGCATTAAAATATGGTTATCAAAGTTACTTTTTTAATCCTTAAAGCAGTTTCCTCTAACGTTTTAAGATTTCAAACAAAAAAAAATATTGATTGGGAGCATGCTGAATGTGGTGTTATAGGTAGAACTGCACATGCGTCGTAACAGCGCACGCGCAATTATGCAAGAAGTCACCCAAGCTCAGTTTCTGCATAATGGTTCATGCACAGTTATAGTGGAATCGAGCATGCACAGTTAGGACTTAATCAGGCATGCGCAGTTAGGGCTTAATCGCACATGTGCAGCGCAGTTATGGCGTAATTGAGCAAGCACAGTTTGTATGCGTGCATGTGCAATTTAAAGACACTATCGTGCACGTGTAGTGATCACAGTATTGACAGAAGGAAAATGTGAATGGTTAGAAGTAGTAGAGAGTAAAAAGGAATTTAATTCAATTGGAAATATTTTAAGTACATTAATGCATTTTATTGTAAGTTACTTATTAAATTTTTAAATAAACACTATAAAGAACATATCTTATACTGTATTTTGCAATATGCAAGAAAAATTATCATGTATTGAAACTATATTGCTGTTTATTTTTCTTTATCTGTTGTTATATCCAAATAAAAAAGATAAATGTACATCAATTTATTCAATAATAAATTCCATATATTTTTCACCGTCATTTCTGATGGGCAAGTGTAAAAAACAAAGGTCCCCTATTCAATTGAGAAATTGTAAGGTACTGGAGCCCGTAAAGGGGCCTGTAAACTAATTTGCTATTCAATTAGCGTCTGTACGCCAGCCGCAAATTATTTACTGGTTAAAAGCTCAAAATCCATGCGATTTTTAAAATTGTAACTCCGACCCAGCTAAGCCTTTGATCTTTCAAGCCTGTAAATGTTACAATTGCTATTCATTTGCTACAATTCCACAACCCCCAAATGTTCTCACACACGTAAATGGCAAAAGTAGAAGAAAATATACAGGACTTGCAAGGGGGTTAAACACCTGATCGTAGCACTGTAAATGCAAATAAAAAAAATCAATACTGCACTTTAAAAGACAGGGAAAGCAATGAAATACATTAGAATTAATTGCACAACAGTCTCAAGCTCACAATCCTGTACGCAATTTTTTTAATTTTTTTTTACGTTTAATGCTTGTGTTATATCAATCTTGGGAAACAAGGAGTTAATACATATCAGGCCACCCACGTGGACTAGAACAGTATCGCCATTCATTTTTATTATTTTGTACAATTGCCGAATTGTGAGTCCGATCGCATATCGGACTTCTAAACGGTAACTCCATGTTTTACTGACCTAATGAGGATCGTCTCATTTACTATTGGCTGTTTCTAAATCGGTAGTTACGGCCTTGCTGAATTGATCATGATCACGCTCTGAAATAGTACTTATAATTCCATTGTTTATGGTTTGGCTTTCGGCTCTTAAATTGCGGGCATGTTCAGTTGAATTGTTCTGCAACTGTAGCAAAGTTCAAGCCCCCAGGTTTACGGCCTGTATAATATAGACTGTGCGCTTGCAATTGATTAGGGGCCTAAATATTTTCATTGACTGTATAAAAATGTGATAAAGGTACGAGTATTGAAGTAAAGTCTACACTATAAATATTATAATATTTAATATTTAGGACCACTTATGCATTCAGCAGCAAAGCAAGCAACACCAAATCCAAACCTGCAGTACAATACAAATATTGTTTTGGCAATATAGCAAAAAGTTTAATATTTGGCTTGATCCCTTTCCTTGCAACTAGTGTTCTGATCAATAAGTGCCAAGACTGAAAAATCTAGCCCTTTTCAGTGTTATAATTGTCTGAAAAGTTAGGTGATTTATTTACAAGAGCAAATTAATACAGTCATCCTTGCCATTGTTAACAATGTGAAACAGAAAAGATAGTTTGGCAGAACAGTATATTATTACAATACATTACCAAAAATATATTGTTCTAATGATAATGTGTAAATTATTAATGGCACTGTGCATTGTTGAGACACAGCACACAGCCATCTTGTTCTAGCACGTTGGCAATAAATGACAGGATCCATTATGAAAATGCATAGTCTGGCATAAATCTAGCATAAGTATAAGGGATCATTATTTTCCTGAATCATTGTCTGTTGATCAGTGGTTGATCCAACGGGGAATAGCAGGGAGATAGAGAACATGCCAGTCCATTTCACTGAAATATTGTAAGGAACTATGTAAGAAAATTAAATGAAATGTAATTATTTGACACCTTTCAGTAAATGTAAGTAGACAAAAAATATCTTCATCAATAACAAGAATGGTATAATTACTAATAACAACCAAAAATCTATACGGCTTATAAAATCTTCACTGGTGTCTTGTGTGCCCACTTTCTCTTGAAGCCTTTGTATACAGTCCACAGAAGGGAAAATATCATGGCACAGAATTTTCTTGAAAAGAGCAGAAATACATTATTTAATATATTGATTGTCCAGAATCATGCACTTTTAAATCAAAGGGTGGATGATGACTCTTTACAGGTGTTAGATTGTTTCAATAAAAATATAGGGGGATGGGACGTGTTTTTGCATAAAAATAGTGTGGGGCGATGATAAGTTTCAACATTCATAAATATTACGCCCAGAGGGATCACTGGACTTTTGGGACTGTTAAAAGAGAAGGGATAGAACTATACAATGTTTCCCATTTCTAAAGGATGTTGTCTTGACCACCTGGAAGTTGGGACTATTATGGCCATAAGCCATGGAGGGGGTTTAGTATGTTTAATACTATATTGTATTGTTGTGGAATATTTTGTGTCTATGTGTATCACTAGGTGTAAGATTGGTACATAGCCATGTTTAGTGTTAAACTGTTTGATTTTCCCCGGGGGTTTCAATAATACATGTTATTTGGGACTCACTGGGAAGGGGGCTACAAGTTAAGGGGTACTCACTTGGGGGGTATGGGGATGGTTCAGTGGACCAGGGAAGGTTGGCAGATGCCAGGGAACAATATGTATTCAGTTAAGAATGGATTGGTGAGACTTTAGATTAACCCGTTGTCGACCTAAGTGTGAACTCACGGGCACTTTCAAAATCTGCTCCACAGATTTCAATGGAGCTGTAGGAAAGCTTAATAAGCTTGTTAAAATAGAACACTGAAGCAGTTGCTTCAACAAACAGAGGTCAAATGGGATCAAGCGATTGCAATCGGCATCTCTTTGATCCTTTGTTTGGTAGTTAAGCCTTATTAATGTCTATGGCACCATTGAAGTCAATGGCCAGTTAAGTATGCAATTTCTATGGAAGCACTGGGCAGCCCTGAAAGTGGGTACCCTCCGTTCTCACCACCCCAAGAGTAACTGAAATCCTTCCAACTCTGTACCTTCCTAGAATCCGACCATTAGTGATACAAGGTGGATTTCAAACTATTAAATGAGGGCAAATTGTCCCATCATATTACTGAAAAAAAACCTAAGTTCCCCTGACTGCATAATATTACTATTCACCACTAGTCAATGCAGAGTTGTATACCCAAAGGAGTTCCACCCCCTCTACTTGTCACTAAGTGTAACTTGTACCAGCCTAGTATGATCACAGGCACTACTGATAGCGCAAGCCACCCAAGGTGTACCCTGCAGGTGCCAATCGCTCCCTCTAGAATCCACTAGGGTTCCTGCATAGGAGGATGCTAGGTCCTGGTATTCGGTAGCTGGGCACAGAAAGTTGGGTAATGTAATTATTCTGTTAAAGGGACATGAGCCTGAGTAGGGGTGACTGTGGAGGGTCACATAGGCAGTCAGACATGGTATCACTGCCATTCTTCTGGCTGATTATTCCCTGGAAGGCTGAGAACAAAGGTAGAATTAAAGATAGCAGTCAGCCTGGTTCTTGGCCACCAGGGGGTACTTAGGGGGAATTACATAATTTGATGGACAGCTCCCCCACTTGGCTAGTGTAAGGGATAGTGGGATTGGCTAATCCTCTGTTTGTCTAAGGTCGTGAGTTTTTGTGATTGTTTGATGTTATGTTTAAATCTGCCATGATTTAGTCAATAAACTGGTTGTACAGTTTGAATTTACATAATCTGTGTGCAAGTCTAATTCTTTGGGAAAGAATAATCCATGCTTGGATTATTGCTGTTGAACCTGCCTGGGGAAATAGTTACAGCCAGTAACTATTACAGCTCCTGCTCCATGTGGTGTGCTGGGTACTAATGGTGCTCATTATCCTTACTCTGGTCCATATCCTGCTAGCAGGAATACCAACAGACTCCAAGATTCTACTGGGTAGGATTGATCTAGGATCTCTCCAAGCCCAACCAAGCAGTAGATCGTGACAATAGATATAAATCATGAAGGAACACACAGAGTGTTTGAATATGAAGAAGAGTCAATGGTATGTAGAAGATGGCGTGATGCAACCTTTGCGCATCTGTCAAAACGGTGTTGCCAGAAGCGCACCGACAAGTCATAACACTTTAGCACCAGCAGAAATAGGTATATATAGCGCCTTGCAAAAGTATTCACCCCCGTTTGCATTTTTCATGTTTTGTTGCCTCACAACCTGCAATTAACATGGATTGTTTGAGGATTTGCATCATTTAATTTACAGAAAATGCCCACAACTTTGAAGATGTTTTTTTTTATTGTGAAGCAAACAACAAATAGGACAAAATAACAGAAAAAGTAAATGTGCATAACTATTCACCCCCTTAAAGTCAATACTTTGTAGAGAAGAAGCCAAGTTGAGCAATCACAGCTCCAAGTCGCTTTGGATAAGTCTCTATGAGCTTGCCACATCTTACCACTGTGATTTTTCCTCATTTTTTTATAACCTAACCCTGACTTGTACTTTTCAAAAACATTGTCCCTTACTTGTTTGAAGAGTTTCTTGGTTTTCATGGCAGTGTTTGGTTAGTGGTGCCTCTTGCTTAGGTGTTGAAGCCTCTGGAGCCTTTCAAAAAAGGTGTGTATATGTAATGACAGATCATGTGACACTTAGATTGCACACAGGTGGACATCATTTCACTAATTATGTGACTTCTGAAGGTAATTGGTTGTACCAGAGCTTTTTATGGGCTTCATAACAAAGGGGGTGAATACATACGCACATGCCAATTTTCTGTTTCTAAATAATAGTTTTATGTATATATTTTTCTCATTTCACTTTACCAACTTAGACTATTGTGTTCTGATTCATCACATAAACTTCAGATTAACAAAACATTGAACTTAAGGCTGTAATGTAACAAATAGGTAAAAGTCAAGGGGGTGAATACTTTTACAAGGCACTGTAAGTTGTCAGCAAGATGCAGAAACCGTCAAGGTAAAATATTGAGGTAGCATTAGGTTTATAATAAATAAAGCACTTGCTTAGGGCATGAAAATATTCCCTAATCAAATATTACTTATTCTACATAATTACCGGTAATGATTTTGAGAAAATACATAAGTGCATTAAGGTCAAACTACATTTTTCCTAAGACTTGAGTCATAAAAGTGAATTCAATTGCATGAAAGTTTTAGGTGTTTGAGAAATAGTAGGAAAATACCAGTGACATATAACAGAGTGCAACAGGAATTAAAATGGACACAAAATGTATTTGTCATCAAAATACATGAATTCAATATATCCTATCCATTTTCCTGAAATTACTCAACAGGTGAAAGAGAATAAATTTATAATTTGTTGAAGGAAATTATAGACCTCAAAGTTCACAAAAACAAATTGCATTTTGGCATTTAACTTTGCTCTTTATAAGTATATAATTCCAATACCTTATTCATCTCAGAGTCAGAAGGATTTTCATCTGGTGTCCTTTACTGCTCCTTATATTTTAGATTGCTTAAGGTTACTTTAAAGTTAAATAACTGCAAATGGATGACCTTCTCAGACATTTAAACATCATATGTCAACTCCATTCTTATTGGTGAATCATCATTAATATTGTAACCATCGAAAATTATTCCTGAAAATGTTCTTTGAAAACTTGCTTCTTTCTCATTATTTTGTACAGACTCGCGCTAAGTAATAATCGTAGACATTTCAAATATCATAGTGAAGAATGTCTATGGTTATTGACTATTAATCATTTTCACTGATTAAAAACTTAACAACCAAATTGTTTCTATTGATCAGGGGTATGAATGTCGATGACTTCTTTTGTAAGCATGAGAAAGTCATTGGCATATCTTTTTCTCATGGAACCAAATTGTTTTCATTAGGGGATTTGATGGCACTTGTGTGTGGATTAATTTAGTAGTGCTTCTTAGCACTGAAGCCATTCTAGTACAGTGAGATGAACTAAATATGATTTGAGAAGGATGGACACCTGGTGATGATTTTGATGATGAGTGGAGGAAGCAGGATCATGAAGGTGGATCTATCTAAGGCTAATCATGCTGATAAAAATGGTAATGATCAAGAAAGATCACAAAAGCTTCAAATAAATAAACAAAATATACATATTTAATGCTAACTATTTTAGCAAAAGTGTGTCATGTTTGTATTTGACTGAGAGACTGTCCTCCAGATGGAAGACCATTTAACCTCTATTAATTTAATTATAAATATTTTTTTTTTTATTAAATGTGTTGTGATGTATTTCCATTGCTTCCAAGCTGACAGCTGTCAATATATTGACAACATACTAAGAAAACAATAAAAAAAGAGTGAGAGATGAATAAGCCAAGAGTCAGACGAAGAAAACAGTCTGCAGTTATTTGCAACCATAACCAGATCCAGTAATACCAAAGCCAAACCATCCGCTTTAGATTGGAGCCAGCAGTTGCTTGAGATGACTAATGATGGTGCAACAAACACAAACCTATGCAAATCTTCTATCAAATCCTAGTTTAATAACATTTGCAGTTTATTAGAAATATTTTTCAGTGATGTCAGGAACAGAACAAAATGTTACTTTTCTTATGCAAAAAAATTAAATGCGAACTTTAGTAAGGGTACTGAATCTGAAATGGAGAGAGTGCCTCAGATAGTTATGCTACATTCCTAGGAGATATTAATGCAATCAAAATACGTATTCTTTGGAAGTAAAATTGGGGCAAAATTATCTAGCAACATTTTCATTAAAGGTATATCTACATTTCCGTTTTTATCTTTTTCTCATCTAACACAAGCTGCTCATATCAGAAACACACACATACAGATTTATTTTATTTAAAAATAAAACTTGTTTTCCACTCCCCCAGAGGAGCTTACATAGGGACAGTGCACCTACCAATAGAAACACTGCATTGGGGTACGGTTGTTAACCCTTTACTGACGGAGCCCCATGAGCCCTCAATTAACCCTATAACTCGTGGGGTGCTATACAGAGCCCAATGAGACCTTAATTAACCCTATCAGTTATGGGGCTCAATACAGAGCCCCATAAGCCCTTCATTAACCCTGTCACTCATTGGGGTTCTATACAGACCCCCATAAGCTTCTATACAACCCATAAGTCCAATAGGGGTCTCATGACATAAAGTCTAAGCACTACACTAACTATACTAACTAACTATACAGTAACCCTAAATATACCCCATTAACCCCTTTACACTAACTATACCCCATTAACCCATACTAAACCATGTTAACCCTATCTGGACCTAATAACCCTAACAGGGCCTATTTAACCCCATCTAGACCTATGTAACCCTAAATAGGCCTATTTAATCCTATCTGGACCTATCTAACCCTAACTGGGCCTATTTAATCCCATCTAGTCCTATAGTTAGGGTTAATAGTGTAGTGTAGTGCTTAGACCTTGTGTCATGAGGGTCCTGGAGGACCGTCATGACACTTATAATGTTATTATAGGGGTTAATTAGTGTCATATAGGGGTCTATAAAGACCCCCAATTGGACTGATGGGATTGAAAAGGAAGCTTATGGGCATCTGTATAGAGCCCCATGAGTGACGGGGTTAATTAAAGGCTCATGGGGCTCTGTATTGAGCCCCATGAGTGATAGGGTTAATTACGGGCTCATAGGGCTCTGTATAGAGCCCCATGAGTAGTGATGTCGCGAACATCAAATTTTCGGTTCGCGAACCGCGGCCGCGAATTCCATCAAATGTTCGCGAACGGACCAACATCGGCAAACCACCATAGACTTCAATGGGCAGGCGAATTTCAAAACCCACAGGGACTCTTTCTGGCCACAATAGTGATGGGAAAGTTGTTTCAACGGGACTAACACCTTGCCTTGGGCATGCCGTAGGGGGATCCATGGCAAAACTCCCACGGAAAACTACATAGTTGATGCAGAGTCTGGTTTTAAGCCATAAAGGGCATAAATCACCTAACATTCCTAAATTGTTTGGAATAACATGCTTTAAAACATCAGGTATGATGTTGTATCGATCAGGTAGTGTAAGGGTTACACCCGCTTCACAGTAACAGACCAATATCTCCGTTTAATGCACCGCAAACAACCGCAAACAGTCCCTTTGCACAACCGCAAACTCCCCATTTGCACAAGGTTGGATACCAAGCTAGCCATGTCCCGTTCCTTGTCCTCTCAGATGTCATTGAAGGTCTCTTCCTCCACCCAGCCACCAAGGCCCCCTGAAAGGGGAAAACAAGCCCCCTGGGACGCCTGCTGTGTTTGGTCTTCCACCTCCTCAAAGCCACCTTCCTCCTCTGACTCCTCTTCTTCAGACTCCCAGAGTCTGGGGGCTTCCTCTGCCCAGCATGGAAGATTATACACAGGTTAGAGTCTGGGGGCTTCCACTGCCCAGCATGGAATATTATACACAGGTCAGAGTCTGGGGGCTTCCACAGCATGGAATATTATACACAGGTCAGAGTCTGGGGGCTTCCACTGCCCAGCATGGAATATTATACACAGGTCAGAGTCTGAGGGCTTCCACTGCACAGCATGGAATATTATACACAGGTCAGAGTCGGAGAGCTTCCACTGCCCAGCATGGAATATTATACACAGGTCAGAGTCTGAGGGCTTCCACTGCACAGCATGGAATATTATACACAGGTCAGAGTCGGAGAGCTTCCACTGCCCAGCATGGAATATTATACACAGGTCAGAGTCTGAGGGCTTCCACTGCACAGCATGGAATATTATACACAGGTCAGAGTCTGGGGGCTTCCACTGCCCAGCATGGAATATTATACACAGGTCAGAGTCTGGGGGCTTCCACTGCACAGCATGGAAGATTACACGCGTTGCCTCTGTCTGCGTTATTATAAGGTGTGTACTGTTAAGTAGTACTATTCCTATCGGTTTAATCCCTGTTACATCCACTATTTGGGGACGTGTATATGGCATGGATTTTTGGAACAGGGAGATGGAAAAAGATGCTTGGTCGGACCT
Organism: Discoglossus pictus; assembly: GCA_027410445.1. Taxonomy (NCBI): domain Eukaryota; kingdom Metazoa; phylum Chordata; class Amphibia; order Anura; family Alytidae; genus Discoglossus; species Discoglossus pictus. The sequence continues at coordinate 100,832,510 of CM050164.1, read as the reverse complement.
CCTACTTCGAATTTGGGGCACTGCACGTGCAATCTAAGGTGCCACCAGATAGGAGAGGTGTATTAAGTTGTACTACTCATTCCAATCAGTTTAATACCTGTTACGTTACCTATCAGGGGACGTGTATATGGCATGGATTTTTGGAACAGGGAGATGGAAAAAGATGCTTGGTCGGACCTCCTACTTCGAATTTGGGGCACTGCACGTGCAATCTAAGGTGCCACCAGATAAGAGAGGTGTATTAAGTTGTACTACTCATTCCTATCAGTTTAATACCTGTTACGTTGGAGGGATGATAGCTAATAGGACTTTGGTGTTTCCTGCAGATATACTCTTTACTATTGTCTGTTTTACCATGTTTTAGGTATCTCTTAAATTGCAATCACAGTAAAAAATAAGAAAAATTATTAACCTAAAAAGTAAAAATAAGAAGAAATAGCCAGCTAAGTTTCACAAAATGTCTCTATTGTAAATATGTATTTTTGCACAACTGTTATGCAAGACTGTTCAAAAATGCTTTATTTTTCATTACATGCTGTACGCCTTCTAAAATAAAATAATTTAAATGCAAAAATTCGGTATTGTTGCAGCGACCAGAAAAATTGATGTTAGTTTGCCAGGCAGAAAGTGCCCTAAAACATTGCGTCTTGAACCCTAGTTGGTGGCGGATAAGTCACTCAAGTCATCGGCATTCAGGGATAAAATACAGCAGCGTGTGGACCATTATTAGCTCAAGGCAGCTCATCTATCAGGCCTTTTTTAATCGAATGTATCGTCCACTGTCAGTCCCTTCGGGATCCACCCCTTATTCATCTTAATAAAGGTGAGGTAATCTAGACTTTTTTGACCTAGCCGACTTCTCTTATCAGTGACAAAACCTCCTGCTGCACTAAAGGTCCTTTCTGACAGGACACTTCAAGCGGGGCAGGACAGAAGTTCTATGGCAAATTGGGATAGCTCAGGCCACAGGGCAAGCGTGCACACCCAGTAGTCAAGGGGTTCATCGCTCCTCATAGTGTCGATATCTGTAGTTATGGCGAGGTAGTCTGTTACCTGACGGTCAAGTCGTTCTCTGAGGGTGGACCCAGAAGGGCTGTGGCGATGCATAGGACTTAAAAAGCTCTGGATGTCCTCCATCAACAACACGTCTGTAAAGCGTCCTCTCCTTGACGGCGTGGTCGTGGGAGGATTATGTTCACCTCTTCCGCTGTTAGATTGCCTTTGTGCTGTGACATCACCCTTAAACGCTGTGTAAAGCATACTTTTTAATTTATTTTGGTAGTGCTGCATCCTTTCCGACTTGTGGTAATTCGGTAACATTTCAGGCACTTTCTGCTTATACCGGGGATCTAGTAGCGTGGACACCCAGTACAGGTCGTTCTCCTTCATCCTTTTTATACGAGGGTCCCTCAACAGGCACGACAGCATGAAAGACCCCATTTGCACAAGGTTGGATGCAGAGCTAGTCATGTCCCGTTCCTCGTCCTCAGTGATCTCACTGAAGGTATGTTCTTCCCCTAAGCCACGTACAACACCACTGGTACCAGATAGGTGACAACGAGCACCCTGGGATGCCTGTTGTGGTCGGTCTTCCTCCTCCTACTCAAAGCCACATTCCTCCTCTGACTCCTCTTCCTCACAATCCTCTTCCAGCGTTGCCGCAGGTCCAGCAAGCTGATAAGGCTGTTTCTGGCGGTGATGGTGACCACAACTCTTCCTCTTCAAGCTCATCTACGGCCTGATCCAGCACTCTTCGCAGGGCACGCTCCAGGAAGAAAACAAATGGTATGATGTCGCTGATGGTGCGCTCGGTGCGACTGAACAGCTATGTCACCTCCTCAAAAGGACGCATAAGCCTACAGGCATTGCGCATGAGCGTCCAGTAACGCAGAGGCTGTCCTAGCACCCAGGTCATACAAATACTCGTTAACAGCCTTTTCTTGTTGGAGCAGGCAGTCAAACATTAGGAGTGTTGAATTCCAACGTGTCGGACTGTCTAAAATCAGCGCCTCGCTGGCATGTTGTTTCGCCGCTGGATATCTGTAAAGTGCGCCATGGCTTGTATGGTAAAAGCTGTCGGGCTAAGAGTTCAGACAAGCCAGCTGTCAGTTGCCGGGCAAGGGGGTGACTTTGTGACATTGGCTTCTTACGCTCAAACATGTCCTTGACAGACACCTGACTGTGGGCAGATGAGCAGGGACTGCTCAGGGCGAGACACGGAGTGGCGGATGGTTGAGAGGGTCAAGCAGGGCAGCAGTGGTTGACGTGGCTGAAGATGCTGGACCAGGAGAAGGATGGCGGCTTTGACTTTGTGTGCTGCTTGTACTGATGTGTTGATCCCATAGGCGTTTGTGATGTGACATCATGTGCCTTCGCAAAGATGTTGTACCTAGGTGGGTGTTGGACTTCCCATGACTCAGTTTCTTTTCGCACAGGTTGCAAATGGCATCACTGTTGTCACAGGCAGACACACGAAAAAATTGCCACACTGCTGAGCTCTGCAATGACGGCATTCTGGTGGTGGCAAAAGCATGCGTTGACTGGCGTGCTGTCTTGTCTGGCCGGGTGCCGATGCATGCTGTCTGACTGTGCCACTAGCTACTTACGACGACCTCCCGCTGCTTCCAACTCGTCTCCTCCTCCTCTCTGTCTCCCCATCTGAACTTTCCTACTGTTCTTCTTCTCTTATAGCGGGCACCCACGTGACATCCACGGACGCATTGTCATCATCAACCGCTTCACTTGTATCTGACAACTCAACAAAGGAAGCAGCACCGGGTACAACATCATAATCATCATCATCAGACCGTACGTCCATGTGTGTAATGCTGCCTGACTGGGACATATCCCTGTTATCTACATCCTCTGGAACTAATGTTTGTGCATCACTCATTTCTTCCAACGGATCTGTAAATAACTCTGCTGACGGATCAAGTGAAGCGGCTGTGGTGCTAGTGTTGGTGGTTGCGGCAGGCAGGCGAGTGGTAACCGGAGAGGTGCCCGAAGCTAAGCTGGAGGAGGATGGTGCGTCTAGGTTCCGAGCGGAAGCTGTAGAAGATTGGGTGTCCTGTGTTAGCCAGTCAAACATGTCCTCAGAACTGTTCAAGTTCAGGGTACGTTGCCTCTGAAAACTGGGCATTATTCTAGGGCCAAAGGTAATCACAGCACCACGACCACGACGGCCCCTGCAGAGTGGCCTGCCTCTGCCTGTCATTTTTTTTACGATTAGTGGTACTATGCGTGCAAGTTACTGTGACACCAGATATGAGTGTCACTGTTCACCAGCAAAAGTTGGCAGAGTAGATGCAATAGGCCTCACACACACACGCCTGTAGGCAGGCTACTGATATTCAATCGATTACAGAAAAAAAAGGGTTGTTTTATTTCACTGCACACTACGGTTGCACTAGATATGAGTGTCACTGTGCACTGGCAAAAGTTGGCAGACTAGATGCAATAGGCCTCACACACACGCCTGTAGGCAGGCTACTGATATTCAATCGATTACAGTAAAAAAAGTTTTTTTTTATTTCACTGCACACTACGGTTGCACTAGATATGAGTGCGCACTGGCAAAAGTTGGCAGACTAGATGCAATAGGCCTCACACACACGCCTTTAGGCAGGCTACTGATATTCAATCGATTACAGTAAAAAAAGGGTTGTTTTATTTCACTGCACACTACGGTTGCACTAGATATGAGTGTCACTGCGCACTGGCAAAAGTTGGCAGACTAGATGCAATAGGCCTCACACACACGCCTTTAGGCAGGCTACTGATATTCAATCGATTACAGTAAAAAAAGGGTTGTTTGATTTCACTGCACACTACGGTGGCACTAGATATGAGTGTCACTGTGCACTGGCAAAAGTTGTCAGACTAGATGCAATAGGCCTCACACACACACCTTTAGGCAGGCTACTGAAATTCAATCAATTACGGTAAAAAAAGGGTTGTTTTATTTCACTGCACACTACCGTTGCACTAGATATGAGTGTCACTGCGCACTGGCAAAAGTTGTCAGACTAGATGCAATAGGCCTCACACACACGCCTTTAGGCAGGCTACTGATATTCAATCGATTACAGTAAAAAAAGGGTTGTTTTATTTCACTGCACACTACTGTTGCACTAGATATGAGTGTCACTGCGCACTGGCAAAAGTTGGCAGACTAGATGCAATAGGCCTCACACACACGCCTTTAGGCAGGCTACTGATATTCAATCGATTACAGTAAAAAAAGGGTTGTTTGATTTCACTGCACACTACGTTTGCACTAGATATGAGTGTCACTGCTCACTGGCAAGAGTTGGCAGACTAGATGCAATAGGCCTCACACACATGCCTTTAGGCAGGCTACTGATATTCAATCGATTACAGTAAAAAAAGGGTTGTTTTATTTCACTGCACACTACGGTGGCACTAGATATGAGATTCACTGCGCACTGGCAAAAGTTGGCAGACTAGATGCAATAGCAGGCTGGCATATGCAATAAGTTTACACAGAAAAAAGTTATAAGATAAAATAAAAAGGGCTTTTTGGGTTGCTGTCCTTGCAGCAAATATCAAAGGAGTCCTTCAGGTGTGTAGTTAAAGCTAAATACACAGCCTGGCTATCTATTTCCCTATTAAATCAAGAGAAGGTAGAATATATCTCCTCTCTCCACGAATGCAGCTACAGAATGATTCTAAAATGGAGGCTGTCATACAGATGGAAGGCTCTGGAAGGGAGTGTATGCTGCTGATTGGCTGGAATGTGTCTGCTGACTGTAAGGTGCAGGGTCAAAGTTTCCTCAATGATAAAGAATAGGGGGCGGACCGAAAAGCGCATATGTTCGCCGTTCGTTGCGAACGTGAACATGCGAAAATCGCCTGGAATAGTTCTCTGGCAAACTGTTCGGGACATCACTACCCATGAGTGATGGGGTCAATTAAGGGCTAATGGGGCTCTGTATAGAGCCCCATGAGGGACAGGGTTAATTAAGGGCTCATGGGGCGCTGTATAGAACCCCAAGAGTGATAGGGAAAATTAAGGACTCATGGGGCTCTGAATAGAGCCCCATGAGTGATAGGGTTAATTAAGGGTTCATGGGGCTCTGTAAAGAGCCGCATGAGTGATGGGGTTAATGTTTGGTGCCGCAGGGGTATTTACAGTTCCCCCGCGGCTGGGATTAGCTAATGGTGTGCCGTGGGCCCTTTAAGCCCTTTAAGGACCCGCTGCAAGGGTTAATATGGGGAGGCTGCGGGGACCCCGATAGGGACCCCAGCAGCATGGAGATGTATTTAGGGAGCAGGGGGATGCATTTGATGCCTGAGTCGGGCTGCTCGGAGGCAGATAGCACATAGGCTTTTGTAGCTCTTGCAGGCACTTTTTTGTGCCAGTAGGGATTCTTCCAAAGTCCGAGCTTTACTCCATAGATTTATGGCAGCGTGTTACTACGAAGCTCTCTCGGAGCCTATTTTTGTCTGTTTGGGGGAGTCATCTCGCAATTGCAGCTGCGAGGAACATATTGAGGAATCGGTCCTGGCAAACAGCACTAAGACGACTTTTGAGAGGACAGAGGGAACAACAGATTCAGGCCTTATGTATGGATCAGATTCACTACCATCATTGTTTAACGTTGTGTTCATACAATACGTAAACCCATGTACCGTCTTATAAAAAGGCCTTCCATAGTATGTATGATGTATCAGCCAAATTAGCCAATCTGCGTTTCTTGTAGTGCCATAGCGCTAGAAGCCAACAGAAAATGCGAGCGCCACATTAATTGTGAATATTATTATACATCCCGTTACATATTTAAACATGCATACCGCACACATAGATAACACAAAACCATTGTAAATGTTGCCCATCTATTAAAGGTGTCACAACTTACTGCTTGATTGGGCTTGAAAAGATCCTATATTAATTCTACCTATTAGAATTGTGATGTCCATTGCCTCCCTGCTAGCAAGATATGGACCAGTACCAGGAAAATGACCACCAGGAGCACCAACGATACCAAAGGCAGGCAGAAGCTGTAGAAGTTACTGGCTGTAACTATTTCCCCAAGTTTGATCAGCAACAATAATCCCAAGCAAGGATTATCTTTCTGCCAGAATGACACTTACACATATTATTTTTATTCTTGTTTATTTGTAAAGCGCCAACATATTCTGTAGCTCTAGATTATGTAAGTCCAAACTGTAATCTGATTTATTGTACACAGTACAAAAAATGTATACATAACATCATCCAATCATAACAAGCCCCAACCTTCAGTAAACATTACTCTAGCCGATCCCAAAAGTCCATACCCTGGGTATCCTCCCTGATCGCCCTCTGTAAACCAGGAATCTAACTTATTTATTAGTCTAATTTGTTCCTTCTTCCAGGCCTTACAGTTGCTTATCCCGTCAGTACAATAGGGGAGACACAATGTCTGACTACCTACATGACATTCCACACTCACCCCTAGTCAGGTCTATGTCCCTTTTAAAAAAGGAAAACATCCCCATCTTTCTGTGCCCATCTTCCCAATACCGGGACGTAGAATCCACTTCCCCGGGGGCTCATATAACATGTTTTATTAAAACTCCCGAGGACAGTTTAACACCAAACATAACCATGTTACGCCAATTAAGGCACACATGAATTAAATATTACATAATACTATTACATAGCATTGAACATTATTAACCATTCCATTTTTTATTTCTTTCAGGGCAATTTCACATCCATTAAGGCAGTTAGTTCATCTGCAAACAGTGCTACCAAATAACATTATATACACAGTGTCTTTGATGTAGACGTTCCATTAATGACATCCCTCCAGAAGAATGATTTCACACACCATAAATAAACACATATATCATGTTTTAAACCCTGTGATTGATATTACATTTTATATGTACCAATGCACATTTGGCTGTGAAATTGAATAGCCCTACAATCGTAGTTTATTCAAACCCAGCAGTTATACATGCATAAGCTAAGTATGTCATCCTTCATGGTTTAAGCTTTTAGCCCTGTAATTGAGGGCTTCAGTCAATTAGATACAGCCGGAATTGTAACAGGTTTCTAACTCGCAGACATGCGGCCTGTATGAAGGTAATTCTGGCTTGCAATTGGATGGAGGCCTTAGCCTACTGATTGTGGTCACAGCGAAGCATTCCTTGTTAGATCATATATCATTGCTAAATACATGCAATTGGCCATGGCAACTGATACAGCATGGTTTGCACTGCTTGTAGATGAACATCAGGTTAGTCACAGTAATGGTATAAAGCACTGTACTGTACATAAAGCTCTTGCTAGATTGTTCTCCTCCTCATTTTACAGAATATGGACATACACTGATCATGTCAGAGCTGTGTCAGACTTTTTCATTTCTTCCTATCGCACTATATGTGTGTAAATGATTTGCATTACATAATCCAGGAGTAATTGCATCTGTTTAATTGAACAGATAAAAACACAATATAAGTGCTTGCGCATTACTGGTTATATTTACTTCTATTCTATTTACTTTAGAGTATTATATGTGATGAATGATAAGATTTATGTTTATCTAATTTTTGTTACTGTGATGAAATGACCTCATGAGACTATAGTAAATGCTATGCATCATTACTATTATATAGCATTATCATTAACCCTCCAAATTATCCCATTTTACAACGTCTCTTGTCCTCTTGGATATCACTTGCACCACACCAATGATATTAATACATGGTCAACTACATTTCAGACTGTAATCCACGTGTTTGTAATCTTTAGTGATTTGTGACATTAACATACATTACATTTTAGTTAATTATGTGATATGTGTATCTATATCAGTTATAGTAGATGTGTATAAATTATATTTCCAGAAATCATTGCATGATAAAATTAATCATGTCACAACCTACAATGATGATGGAGTATAGAGGATCCTAGTCCTCTTATCTCCTGTAGGTTTTAGACCTAAGATTTGGGTGACTCAGACCAATGGACCTTCTTTGCGGATGCAAGAGCATAAGTCCCAGCTTAAGGTAGTGTGCACTGGGAACCCTGGAAGGAAGTCAGAAACGATCTCCTCTGCCAGCATATGCCCTTGGGTCAATAATACACCTGCACACAAAGTCATGATGAAAATTATGAACCATGTTTTATTTTAGAACAGCATATTTAACCACATCACACAAGAATGGGGGAAGTGGCTACCGTTATCCAGCCCCAAATGACGTCTGGCCAATCATGAAGGGGAACTGTGTGTGAACCAATAGTCCCCTCCCAGGTCCGCCCACTAGGCGAGGAGAACTAATTCATTTGGACTCTGACTCTCCAGGGCAAAGCATACGTTGGTTCTCTTGTGCCCATGAGAAGCCTTCAGGCCATTCCATTGTTTCTGGGTGCCTGCCTGTCTGCTCTCCATCTGTGAGCTTCCCATTGTTAGTTCTATGCTGGATACTTAGCTAATGGGATTAACAGGCCTTTGGGAACAAAGGAGGCGTGGCTGTATTCAATGGCTTCCCCTCTACAATATAATGACATACTAATATAATACCATATATTCATATTTACAAATACAACACACAATGTTTCACACACATACAACCAACACATCCCACCAGCTCCCTCACATGACACCCATTACAATGAGCCTAAACATGGAAGGGATGGGTATATGCTAAGGGGTAAACTTATAATACTTTATCCCCTAGACCACAACACAACAATATATCCATAATAAGTGGGCCCCAAACCTTTTGTTCCTCCCCATGCCAACAGCATGTGGAAGACCACCCAGCCCAAAATGGCCACCGCTGCCAGTCACAAAATGGCCCCAGCATAGTTCACACCAAATCCAATATGGCCACTGGCTGATTCATGACAAATCATATATCATATATGGATAACTGCATGATTATATTTATATGTCAATAATGGCTGATGATAATATATGTCTGGACACCTCTATGTCTTCATGTATTCAATTACTGTACTAATAATAATAATACATGATATATAATTATATTTCCATGTAAATAATGCTATGCTAATTATTAATTAATTAATTAATTAATAGTTATAATGTCCAAGGGCCTCATTCTATTAGCGGCCGCAGCCGTTGCGGGGCCGCAAGGACCGGCCGCAAGCTATTCGGCTATTCTATTCCCTTACGGCCGGGGGCTCCGGCAGGCTTGCGGCCGGCGCCTTGCTATCTCTTGCGGCCGCTCGCGCCAGAGGAAAGCCTTTGATCTAAAACGGCCGCAAGAGTTTCGGCCGTAAGAAATTCCTATTTGCAATTCAATTGCTCCGGGAACCCTCTCTGCAAGGCTAAAAATGAGCCGCTGCTTACTTGCAGGAAAGAGGTCCCGCTAGCACCAATTAAGCACATAAAATAGCTTAAATAAAGCCATCCTGCACTTTGAGAAGACTAGAAAGGGATTTTAGGTGTTAGAAAAAATAGCACATAATTATCCTATACTCAAATCCGTAAAATATTTTAATTTTAATATCCGTAAAATATCCATGTAAAAAGTCCAGAGTGCTTGGAGCACCTCAGACCCGCCCACGCCGCAGCCGGAAAATAAACAGTTAATTTGAACTCGGGTTTGGGCTGATGTGCAAGCTTGAGAGTGGGTTACTTTTAATCCTCATGTCCCCCAATATGATCCCTAGCATTTACAGAGCTGTATAGTGCAGGCTTTAATTTATTTTTGCGTTTTAATATTTCAGAGCTTACGGCCAGTTCCAAGATATGCGGCCGGCCGTAAGATGAGATCCTTGCGGGGCCGTATAATAGAATCGCGAGTTAACAGAACCCCCGCAAGGAATCGCAGCCTTACGGCCGATTTACGGCCGCTAATAGAATGAGGCCCCAAGTGTTTACACCTTCTATGATAAATATGCTGTTAATATCATCATCATTTAACATCAAATCACATATTGGTGCACACAACAACTGATATTTGCATTATGTGACATCATGATCAAATATTTAGCCTTACTTACTCTAAAAAAGGCTGTCATGTGAACAGTAAAGGTCATAACAGTGAACCAGGGGTGGTTTTCAAGATGCAGCCTAAATTAATATGCCCAAAGTGTGTTCATACAGTATTTTATAAGTTATAAGCACATATTTATACATTATGCCTAAACAACAGTAATGCTTATTTGTGGAGGTAATACTACTAAATCATTACATTATAACACTGTTCTAGGTCACCACTCCACTGAAGCGGTTTTAAAAATATTGCATGTAATTTTAATAATAAAATGATACTATAACACTAGATATGATTTAACATATTTATTATATGTATACATATTGTCGCATGCACAACTGCAAAGGCATGGGACTTAACAAGATAGGTGTACTCAAAATTTCTTTTTTAGAGATAAGTTTCCTGGGACTCCTTTTGCCTCTTCACAGCCTCCTTGTGCTGTTGATGGCCTTACTCAACAGCTAAAACACATTCATGCAATACCGCTTGTCATCATTTGGCCCTTTGCCCTTGTGCATATAATACCCCGTCCCTTACATGCTCCCTAAGGCAATCCGGTTCACGGACTGTGCTATATGGTAATATTCCTATTGAGTTTCATCTCCAGCATGGATAACCAGCCCCAATTTAGGCACGATCAACCGCTCGTCTTTTTAAGGCCTCAGGCTGCCCATGTATATTTTCTGCATTTTTTGTTTCTAAATGATAATAATAATTACAACATTTATAAAAAAATCAAAAGCATATCAATATTTACATTAATTGACCATTCACGATGTATTTTTTTGTCATAGTTTTGCATATTAGATGCAAACTAAAAATTAAGTTCACATATCCTGAACTTGAAGTCTCTGAACTAAAGGCTCCCTCCCACTAAAGAACGTGAACATTGTTTTATGTATGCATGAATAAAACATTTTAATGTATAAATCCATTTTAAAGTGAAGGAACACAAATCGTTTTTAAAGTAAATGTTTGCTAAAACATGATTATGATAGCATTAGTCAGGGTAACAAACCAGGTTTAAAGAAGAAAATAGGAATAGGAATACACATGATCAAGAGCTGGATTAGGCCAAAGAACACAGGGAGCTTGAACCTTGCTCTGGCATAGGACCAAAAGACTGTGTCTTTAAAATCCTGAGTTTTAACTGTGATAGCCTCAAATTTCACACCAAAGTAATGCCAGAATTTCAGAACAGCATTACCCAGAAACACCTATAACCTATGGCTAGGATGCATAACTATAATAGTCCATGAGGCTCTACAGAATGAAAACACTTTTTGAGACTGCACTGTGATATGGTGCACACTGTAGACTGGTTCACCAGACCAGACATGGCATTTTGTCATGTAGGAGACAAGACTCAATGATCTGTGCTGGTACACTAATGATGAATCATGAATTAATTTTTTTCTCCACGAGGAGGAAATATTTTCCTTGTTCATGTTGATGACTCCTGCTTCATTGCTGGCTAGACCTACTAGCATTTTAGATAAGAAAAGAGCCATAAGTTTATTAGTACTGAACACAGTTTCTCTAAATTAGAAGGCTATGTCTACTTATCAGGTCAAGCTTGAGATGATGTATGGTGGAAGTAAGTTTATCCAATACATGTTTTATGAGTAATTTGGTATAGGGATATAAATGTACATATTTAGAAGTATTTGTTACCATATTAAATCATGGTAGTGGTGTTCTTGCTAAGTTTTCCAATTTCTATATTCAAGATTGCTGCTGTTCATCAATACTCAGCAAAACTTGGCTCTAAAGAGCTAAACTGCTGAAAATAGCTTAATGAATCAGTTATTTATTTCTTGTGAATGACTGACATAAAATAATTTGAATGTACTAAATTAAACTGTCAATTTCATATTAATATACGCGAAAAGTACATTGCATGCATAAAGTGAATGTATAATGTATAATGAGTTTAAGTAATAAAGCATTTTTGTTACATTTTTGTTACATTTCTGTTGCTAAATCTCTTCCTCCATGTCTTTAGTTATAATGTGCCTATTAGCTCTGAATTAGATCCCAACACAAAAATAGACTCTCTTTAAAGTGCCCTTCAACATTATCATCCATTTCATCCACAGCAGGAAATAATGTTTGATGCTATTATTACAACAGTGGAATTCCCAAAGAAGTGATAAACATACAAAATTGTGGTAATTAAGATCTGCTATCTCTTCCTGCTTAACTTTCATTGTTGTAAAGAAATTCATTATTTACGCTTGAACAAATCTACTAGTTTTACTAATTGGGAAGTTAATTTTTTGATAAGAACATTTAATACACGTTTCTGTTGTAATAATCTCAATCTTAAATTAAATAATTTAAAACAAAATAATTAACATGTATTTTCTTAGTAATCAGGTCGTTTAGGTCAGATGATTTTATTTGGCACAAAATTAACTACTTAAAAGACTGTTGTATTTTTGGAAAGCATAAACAAACTAACACCAGTATCATTTATGTAAACCATGAGCATAAATGTGTAAATATCAGTTTCCAAGGTCCCCCTCCCAGGTGGCTAACCTTTAAGAAAAAACAATCAGCTCCCCCTATTAAAACAAAATCACATATATAGTTGTGAGCATGCGAGCCGTTGCTCACGCTTGCGGGCTCGCGTAGCGTGCCCGCAGCCCTCGCAAAGCAAGGGCCTCAGTTGCTGGAAAGCCCTCGCAAAAAAGTACGAGGCACGTTCCGACCAATTACGACTTCGCAAAAAAAGGCGGCAACCATTTTAGACATGGAAAAATGAAAAACACAATAAATACACACAGCACATACATAACAAGCTTACCTACAGCAAGATAGAGCATCCAGGACCTCAAAAACTGAAGTTACACCTCAATTTAACTCAAAATAAAAGAGTTTAGACACTAAAAAATTCTCTAAGCGCGAGAAAAAATGGCCGCCAAAACAAACGAAAATGAGGCGACAGCAGTCTAAAGACGCAAAACACCACCCAACACCTACGGAATTGCCAAAAAACCACATACGAGATTCGAAAACAAGGACGCAACCCGTGCGACCCCAAACACATTACAAACACAATAAATACACACAACAAACATATAAAAAGCTTACCCACAGCAAGGTGGTGCACCCAGGACCTCTGCAAGTAAAGTTACACTGCGATTTAAGTCCAAATTTTGGAGTTTAAACATCCGAAAATCACCTAAGCGAGAGAAAAAATGGCCGCCGAACAAAACGAAAACGAGGCAACAGGACTCTAAACACGCAAAACACCACCACAAACACGCAAAACACCACAAAACAGCTACGGATATTCCGCCACAGCCGTATACCACACATTAGCTGCCATTTTAGAACAATAACTTATACAATGCGAAAGTGGATTTGCCTTGCGCACGCACACTATTACACTGCACACATTCATCACGCTTACACAGCAGCTCAACAGCACAAGAGATTGCCAGCTCAACAACACAATGCTTCCTGTATATATTACTTCAAAATAGGTAAAGTATATTAATTTATTAATGTATCATGTATTTGATTATTATACACCAAACAGCATTAGCTCACTTACAATTTCATTGCCGTCATTTTTTGACGGGCAATACTCTAGTTGAATATAAAAGTTAAAGATAAAAGCTGGCTATATATAATGTAACATTCGTAAAAAGTTTTGCCCATTTTCACATTAATTTATTTAAAAGAGCATGCCATAATTATGAAACTTTCATGGTCCATTACATTATTTTGATCATTAGTGTTTGGCTTTAATTCTTGGACATTTACATACAGATAGTACTTCAAAAGGGTCGGTTGCATATAATCATAAGTATATAAAACATCCACAGCAACAAATAATTTACATGCTATTACTTGGAATGGTACTCCTTTCAGAGTAATAACATGTATCAGTGCATATTATTTCCAAGGACCACTGCAGTGCCTTTACAGAAGAAATTAGATGTTTTAATTAGGCATTGACCATTAATAACATTTTTACTTAATGATTTAAAAATGTAAAATTCAACATTAAACCTAGTTTAAAAGCTCATATCAGCTGTTGCCTTTCACCACTGACTATAAAGTCGAAGTTGAGAGACAGGTTTGTCAAGCAGGCAACTGTTAAATCTTCAGGGACAAGATGATGTCAAAACAATAGCTGGAAACTTGCTTTGTTAAAGTTCATTCCTTTGGCAAAAAGCTTGTAGTGTGGGGGTAACTTATGGATAATTATTTTTCCTCATCAATCAGATGGTTTTTAAAGCCTCTTAGACCTATCTCTCAGGCAATACTCACCAACTTTCACCTTCACCTTATTAGATTAGACACAAATACCTCAAGTGGAAGTGAATACTTTTGAAAGTGGATTTAATACTGAATATCACTGTTATAAATTATTACATAGGAGTTAAATTTATTAATAATCAGTGCATTACAGTGGTTCTTTTAAGTGTTACTTTTTGATCTTAGCTGAAAACATGCACATACCTGGACTTCCTCAATATTCTGTTGCTTAATTTTCAGTACAAAATTCTTGCATTAAATTTGTTGCAAGTCAGTGAATTTTTGACCATGGAAACCATCAAATTATGTGTCCCATAGAGTCATATTTACACTATAAGTAAACACCAATAGTTATTTTATATTTTGCCCCATAATGTTAAAAGAAAGCCTACCTAATACAATAGAATTGTTGAAGAAATATTTAGAAAAATGTACTGGATCTAAATGGCATTACAGAAAAGACACCAGGATTAATGTTTGAAGGAAATTATTATTAATTTTGTTCTTAAACCTATGCGGTTATTAGACCTATTGCCAATAGCAGCAATTTTAAGACCCACTTTCACTAATTCTACCTGACATAACAGATGACTTGTGACCTTTTTTATTGATAGGTACAGAAAGGTTGACCATGGTATTCAGTTATGGATTTCTTAAGAATTAGGTTACCCCAGGAGACTAGAAAATTGGTCAAATGCCTTATTCAACTGAACTGAATAATCAATGACAGTGTAAGTGATGAGTTTAATTTACATTCACTGATAAACTTTAGCAGGTGAGTGAGTATTTTGTATAGTTAATCAAGAGATAACAACATTCCTGTGATTAATTTAAACATATATGTATATATATATATATATATATATATATATATATATATATATATATATACATATATATATATATATATATATATGTATCATGTGAGCTAAAAGAGGTTGCTCTCAGAGTGGGTTATCATGTCCACAGAGCTAATTTATTAAGGTTAGTTTGTTCTCTGATTGAGCACCTCTATTTGTTTTTTTGTTTATGCAAATGACCCTTAGGGATTAGTCTCCCTAGAGTACAGCTGCACCTCACTGACGAGGCCCAATGAAGGTCAAAACGTACGTCTGGGGTTTGCTGTTTCTCCTGTTCAGAGTAGAATTGTCTGGTATTTCGGGGCTGGGTCACTCTTTTGAGTGGGACCAGGCTGATATACTACAGGATATTTCTCCCTCTGAAGGGCACACGTGAGATAAAAGAGGTTGCTCTCAGAGTGGGTTATCATGTCCACAGAACTAACCTATTAAGGTTAGTTTGTTCTTTGATTGAGCACATCTATTTTGTTTTTTATTAATTTAAACAACAATTAGATGTTATAGAGGAGTTTCAATATAAAACTTCCAAAAATATAATAACAATTCCCATAAAGAGCAGCTAATTAAAAAAAAAGTATTAAACAATCCCATTTATCAACTAATTTCTGATTGTGCTCTATGTATAAAATAAAGTTTTGTTCTCACTGTTGAGTAGCAACATTCCCCTGAGGGCCTGATAACAATATGACAGATGATACTGGAGTGGGTTGCCAGTTCCTTCTCTAGTGGACTGTAATTTGTCTGACTTCTCTGCTATGACCTACCCACCTAGAGTGACCCTACTAAGTGGTGGAGGTCAAAGGGCTTGAGTACCTGAATGAAGCTGTGAGCCATGTAGGTCCACTGTAGGTGGGCAGGTCATAGCAGAAAGGTCAGACAAATCACATTCCACTAGAGAATGAACTGGCAACCCACTCCAGTATCTTTGGCATGCAAACCTTGTGGAACAGCACAGGCGGAGACCTAGCTAAATGTGCTGCGGTCCATTGGGTCACAGAGAGTTGGACACGACTGAAGGACTGAACAACAAATAATAAAATGTTCCCCTGGTACTTGATATATGTGATGTGGCGGTGTAATTTGGCCACTATTTGTTTTCCCAATGTAGATGTGATGAGCGAGATGTATATGCAATTAAATATATATTCCAGGGTATACATGAAATCCTCTGTGAGAAAGGGTTAATATGGCAGGCAGTTTCATGTTTTTGTGTTGCAATTTAATCAGGTAGTGCGTCTTTAATTGCTTTCTGCATGTTGCAGCATGTCTTTTCAGTCCGTAGGGTTTTTCCGCCTGTAACCCGCAGATCGTTTGCGGGTAGCTTTAAGAGGCCAATTCAATAGCCGTAAGTCTAGCGGGCTCCGTAACGGGCTACGGGTTTTCACATTAGGGGAATTGAATAGGACTGTAAGAGTAGTTCAAAAAAATGTCAATGATATAGGCCTCACAAACTTCACTTTCTGTACAGAGATACTTTACCGTGGTTAAGGTATTTTTTTGGGTAAAGTCAGTTGATTCATTGCATGTATCTAAAAGCAATTTGTATAATGCTAAAAAGCCTCAAGTAATTTAAAATATGCATGGGTAGACCAGCATTTTAAGTTGGAAGAAATGAAAATATTTTTATTTATCCCAAAGGGAGAAATATATCAATTGGTTAAGTTCATAACGGATGCTTAGGTTCAAAACAAGATGTAAATGTTTTGTATTGTTTGCCTTCATTTTTAAAGTATTTGATAACATGACTGCCACAGGTGAATCATGACACCTAATTCATTGCGGCATCTAAAGCCTAGTTTCTTAGCTCCAGTACTTAAAGCTGAACAACAAGTGTGGGGCAATCTAAGTTTCCAATTCAAATCCACACTTGTAGACTCGTACATAGGGCTTCTTGCAAGTGCATGAGCTTTTATTTCTCAATTTACCTATCTATTCAAATCCATGCTATCTGAGTTTACATAATGGACACGCAAAACCCATGTAAACCCGTGTACTGTTCGTAATATTCAATGGGCAGGTTTACCTGACATATTGCTAAATTACGAAATCCATGCATTTTCCTGAATTTCTTGCTGTGATATAGCTATAGAAACTAATATAATATGTGAATGTTGTGTTAATTGACAGAAATAGGTCATAAAGAGTGTGTTTCAAGTCCAAACTTTCACTTTATTGTGGGCAGGAAGGAGTTTTGTTACAAATTACTGGACTTCATTTAATAATCATAAAACACTTAGATTACATATTTCAACTAATTTGCCAACACAAACATAACTGCATACACACATTGTTACATCACACACATAGGCCCCAAATATATTATCACCCTACTCCACACCCTATACCCTCACCCTAAACACTGACACTTAAACCACAATTATATACATAGAAAATACATTTTTCTTTACTATCACATATATAGTTGTGAGCATACGAGTTGTTGCTAACGCTTGCGGGCTTCGCGAGGGACGCAGTTCCCCGCAAATGCGGATCTTCTCAAAGCGAGGGGCCGCATTTGCGGTGGTATTTGCGGTGGTGGAGGATCCAACGTCGGCTGTGTTTGTCCCCAAATGCGGACCCTCGCGAAGCGAGGGGCCGCATTTGTGGTGGTGGAAGATCCAACGTCGGCAGAACGGAGGGGCCGCATTTGCGGTAGTGGAAGATCCAAAGGCGCCTCACACGCGGTTAACACACACACATGCATGACTTAGAAAAAAATCAACTGCGTCGTACACGTACAACAACTGCGTCCCTCGCAAAAAAATACAACCCATTTCCAACACGCAAAACCGGCATAAAACGGTGCGCATAAAAACATCAGAAACAGTTAATTTACACGTCCATTTAAGTCCGAAAAAACGAGTTCAAACTGCCGAAAATCACCTAAGCGAGAGAAAAAATGGCCGCGAACAAAATGAAAAGGAGGCTACAGACATAACTATACTACAGTGACTAGCAAAACTGAAACACATACTATGCGGCACGTACCACACTGATATTAACCACCATTTTGAAAACTACTACGCATAAAATGGCGGATGTAACGCAAATTGTAAGCTGGAATGCAAATAGCGCATGAGGCACTTGGAAGTTTATAAATACTGCCTACTTTCCAGAAAATTCTACATTTCTACTTAGGTGATGAACGGAGTGACTGGATAGTTAACTGCTGCTGTTACTTGAGAAGAGAATTATTTCCTAATTTCCTACTTTACACTGTGCAAATTACAACTGAGAGGCAAGCTATAATATATTACATTTTATTATCAAGACAGGACAAAAAAACAACAACTTTAACTATGAAAATGTCATTCATGTATTATGATGTGACACGCACATTTATGTGTGTAGGCCCTAAAATAAACTAATGTTAATTGAAACTAATTAAACCAGTATATTTAAATGACGTTAATTTACTGCAACTCATAGCAAAAAATAATATGGCACTAATACATATGTAACCTAACGCTGAATCTTTCCCCTTTTCTTACTATTCAAACAGACTCTGCATCAACAGCGTCACTCAAGAATTTGCACGGTGCACTGTGAACCAGAATCCATTTTAAAGAACACCAAGAAAGAAGAAGAGGTAAGATAGATAAATACATTACATGCTGAAAAAGACCATGCTTTGCTAAATCAAAAAGAAGAAATATACAATTAACCATTTCACTTTCTTTTTCAAACAGACACTACAAGAAGACAGGCGGATTAAGATTGGCAGGAGGGGACCCTCTGTCATTCGGACAAGAACAACACTTCAATCAAGGTAAAGTATAACAAGTAGAAAAAATAAAAGAACTATATATGTTTAATGGCTGCCAATATAACAATTTCAAATAAAATAAAATAAAAAATACATATAAATTTAATAAGGAACAAAACACAGTTCAACAAACTTCACAAAGACCTATACAATTTAGGAAGACAGACAGTTTCACATAAACAAAAAACAAAAAAGAGGTGGCCACAAAACAGGATAGCATCTGAAACATTAACAACATACATAAAACAAAAGTATTCCTCCTCTTTACTGTAAAATAACCTCCAACCATCACCCACAAGCCAAATGCAGCAACCAAAAAGTGGTGAACACAAAACAGGATAATGGTAAAATCATTGCCATCATATCCAAAATAGGAAAAACATTCATTTTCAATGTACAACAACATTTAATCCTCATAAAAAAGACTAATTAAGCAAATAAAGTAAGCAACATATGGTGGACACAAAACAGGATTGTACCAAAAATCACACAAACACATAGAAAAGTAAATTAATATTCTTCTTTAATGTTTAAGAACCTATAAACCTTACAAAGTAACCTAAATAAGCACACCAAAAGTGGTAGACACAAAAGAGGATTGTATCAAAGATCACACAAACACATAGAAAGGTAAATTAATATTCTTCTTTAATGTTTAAGAACCTATAAACCTTAGAAAGAAGCCTAAATAAGCATACAAAAAGTGGTGGACACAAAATAGGATCATGCTAAAAACATAGCCATCATATCCAAAATAGGAAAAACATTCATTTTCAATGTACAACAACATTTAATCCTCATAAAAAAGACTAATTAAGCAAATAAAGAATGCAACATATGGTGGATACAAATAGGATTGTACCAAAAATCACACAAACACATAGCAAAGTAAATGAATATTCTTCTTTATTGTTTAAGAACCTATAAGCCTTACAAATAAGCCTAAATAAGCATACCAAAAGTGGTAGACACAAATAGGATTGTACCAAAAATCACACAAACACATAGCAAAGTAAATTAATATTCTTCTTTAATGTTTAAGAACCTATAAGCCTTAGAAAGAAGCCTAAATAAGCACACCAAAAGTGGTAGACACAACATAGGATTGTACCAAAAATCACACAAACACATAGCAAAGTAAATTAATATTCTTCTTTAATGTTTAAGAACCTATAAGCCTTAGAAAGAAGCCTAAATAAGCACACCAAAAGTGGTAGACACAACATAGGATTGTACCAAAAATCACACAAACACATAGCAAAGTAAATTAATATTCTTCTTTAATGTTTAAGAACCTATAAGCCTTACAAAGAAGCCTAAATAAGCATACCAAAAGTGGTGGACACAAAATAGGATAATGCTAAAAACATAGCCATCATATCCAAAATAGGAAAAACATTCATTTTCAATGTACAACAATATTTAATCCTCATAAAAAAGACTAATTAAGCAAATAAAGTATGCAACATATGGTGGACACAAAACCAGATTGTACCAAAAATCACACAAACAAATAGAAAAAGAAATTCATATTCTTCTTTAATGTTTAAGAACCTATAAGCCTTACTAAGAAGCCTAAATAAGCATACCACATTTTGGACACAAAATAGGATAATGCTAAAAACATTGCCATCATATTCAAAATAGCAAAAACATTCATTTTCACTGTACAAAAACATTTAACCTTCATAAAAAAGACTAATTAAGCAAATAAAGTATGCAACATATGGTAGACACAAAATAGGATTGTACCAAAAATCACACAAACACATAGCAAAGTAAATTAATATTCTTATTTACTGTTTAAGAAGCTATAAGCCTTACAAAGAAGTCTAAATTAGCATAGCAAAAGTGGTGGACACAAAACAGGATAATGCTAAAAACATTGCGATCATATCCAAAATAAGAAAAACATGAATAATTACAGTATAAAAAAGGGATAACTGGAATATACAAATACAATTAAAGTATTTTTTAAAAGGTTGCACAAAAAACAGCATAGCAGAAAAATTCACCATAACAGATACAATAGACCAAAATAATGAAATATGTTATTCATTACGAATACATTCAAATCAAATAACATTTTAATTTTTCTTTTACAACAGACACTGCGTGAAGACCATCGGACGAAGACTTTCAACAGAGGACAAACAAAGATTCTGCTTGAAATCACACTTCAACCAAGGTACAGTATAACAAGTAAAAAAAGAGAAAACTAAATAAACATGTTTGCTCTGCATCCATGTCAACAGAAAAAAAGAAAAGAATAACAACCGCTAACTATGGCACATAACATATTTTTTTAAAATAAGTTTTTAGTTAGTGAAAACCTTGCTTTTGGATAGATGTTTACTAACTAAAAACTTCTTTAAAAAAATATGTTATGTGCTTATTTAGAGCAATATTCAATTGGCCAAATCGCAAATGAATGAGGGCCTACAACTTTTACCAAAATATAACTGACTCATTTCTTATTTACCTCTTATTTGTCTTTTATGGACAATAATGTTTAACAGTAAATCCAAACTTCAATCTAGCAAAAAAAAAAAAAGAAAATAGCATAGTCCACAAAAGTCTCAAAACACAGACTAAATAAAATTTGTCATTCTAAATTACCAGTCGTAATGTACAATATTAAGCATAAAACCTAAACAGACACATAAAATAGAATACTACAACAAATAGTACTAACACCCCAAGACATTTTTTTTAAAAGTCATTGCCCGAACATATAAGCCTTAAAATAAAATATCAAAATACTATTATGACAATCCCCTGAAGTAAAAAATTACAAAGAATAATTGTTGCCCTCTACTATGCCTGTAAGTTAAAAGTACAACAAAAAAATAAATTGCCAAAACAGCTAAAATATAAATTTGAATTAACACTAGACACCTACTACCTGAAGAAAAAGTATAGTGTCAGTTCCTTGAGTGTGCTATTCATGTAAGGCAAAAATTACAACATACGACAGAAAGTAAGACCAAAAAAAAACAAAACACTTATTTAACAATACAAAGAAAGTACCGCTACAATGATTTACAAGCACATATAAACAAACTGTTGATAATAAAAAATGTAAAAAACAAAACTTAACATCTCAAACTAAACTAATTATACATTTTTTTCTTTTACAGATTAACATGGCTACTAACTAGAGCAAACAAGAAAATAAAAGACGTCAAGCTAGAGAAAGACAAGAGAGATGGGCGAACCAGCAGACACCAGAGGAGAAGGAAATTCGATGAGAAAAAAAACGCAAAAGAATTGCAAGCAAAAGACTATCAGCTGCAAAAATTAAAGATACACCAAAAAAGCTACTAAGCAAACAAAGGATTTAGAACCTGTTCCTCAAACATCAGATGACATTTTACCTGAAAAAATAAAAGAGATACCAAAAAAAGCCACGAAAAAAACAAAGCATTTAGAACCTGTTCTTGAAACATCACATGACATTTCACCTGATGAATTTGAAAGTCAAACTGATATATGCTTTGCAAATTCTCCTTTACTCAAGTCTTTAGCAGTAGAGGTTCATAATTGTGGGGACATAAATTCTCAATGTCAGTTTTGTGAGGCTTATTATTTTAAACAGGAGAGACCCAGAGATGGCCAATTTATTAGTTGCTGTCAAAAAGGCAAGTTCAAACTTCCAGAAAGAAAAGAATTTCCAATCTATTTATAAAACATTATGACTGAACCTACTTTTCAAAACTACTATTTTTTTAAGACAAACATAAGATCCTACAATAGTGCCATATCCTTTGCATCTATGGGGGCAACATTAGCTGCTAATGTACCAGGACATGGTCCTTACTGTTTTAAAGTCCAAGGCCAAATTTATCAACGTACTTCCCATTTACATCCAGAGGAAGGAGAGCAAAGAAAATTCGCTCCGTTATATGTCCTAGATACAATAGAAGCTGTTGACCATGCAGCTGGAAGAATATAAAAAATGCTTACCCAGTGTTTTTATAGAGCTAAATAACATTATGGACAATAACCCCGACAGTAAAGCTTATAAAAAATTGGCAGAAGTAGAAAATGAACAACTACTTCATGCACAAAGACATCAATTACCAATGCCAAAGGTTAATATGGTGCTTAAAAGAGACAGACATACTGATAAACGTTGTTATAACTTGCCAACATCAAATGAGGTTGCAATGGTGTTTCAAAATGATGAAGGAGAACCACCATTTCAAAGAGACATTAGAACATATCCCAGAAATGATGAGCAACCATTCATTAAAATTGGTATCTTAAGTCCAAATTTAGATCCAATGACATATCCCATTTTTTCCCACATGGAGAGGCAGGTTGGCAACCAAAATTAACACTTCCCAGTTACCCAAATGCTAAAGCCAGAATCCGAAATAATGTTTCTATGCTTGAATTTAAAGTAGCTCAAATTGCCATTCGAAATACATTTAATCCAATTTTATGTGGTGGAAAACTAACACAACAATGGATTATTGATTCCTATTTGCAAGTTGAGGCCAATCATTTAAACTTTATAAAATATCAACAAGATAAACTATGTGTAGAACAATATTCTGGACTAATTGACTATGTTGCTGAGGTGGCTACAAGCAGAGACATGAGAGCTGGCAAAGCCATAATTTTACCATCATCCTTTCAAGGATCTCCTCGAAATATGAGAGAAAGATACAATGATGCTATGGCTATTGTCACCAAATTTGGCAAACCCGATTTATTTCTTACATTTACATGTAATCCCCAATGGCCAGAAATTACACAAAATGTACTTCTTGGCCAAAGTGCTTCCGATAGACCAGATTTAGTAGCCAGAGTTTTTAAGATTAAATTAAATGAATTAATACGTGACATCACTATAAGTCACTTATTTGGCAAATGTCTTGCTTATGTATATACCATTGAATTTAAAAAAGAGGCCTTCCACATGCACATCTTCTCATAATACTTCAAGAAAAAGATAAATTAGATACGTCTGACAAAGTGGATGCAGTCATTGTTGCTGAACTACCAGATCCAGAACTATATGAGATTGTTACTCATGGCATGATTCATGGACCCTGTGGTGAGCTTAATCCACAATCACCATGTATGGAAAATAATAAATGTTCCAAAGATTTTCCAAGAGATTATAGAGACAAAACCTATGTCAATTGTGATGGCTATCCACTTTATAAAAGAAGAGAAGGAGATAGTGCCATTATTCATGGAAAAAAAGTTGACAATAGATATGTAGTACCCTACAATCCACATTTACTCATGAAGTACAACGCCCACATTAATGTAGAAACCTGCACTTCCATCAAATCCATTAAATATGTGTACAAATATATTTACAAAGGCTATGATGCAGCTACTGTAGTCGTCAAAAGTGCAGACAACCCTGAAAGTAGTGAGTTAGTACATGATGAACTTGCATCTCATGTAGATGCTCGCTATGTCAGTGCGCAAGAAGCTATGTGGCGGCTTTAAAAATTTGAAATGCATGATAGATCACATGCAGTATATAGATTAGCAGTACATTTGCCACAAAGACATTTAGTGTATTTCCATGCTGGAAATGAAAGTAATGCATTGGCCCAAAGTGAACTTCGTCACACTACACTAACTGCATGGTTTGAATTAAATTCCACAGATTCACAAGCAACACAATTCTTATATATTGAAATTCCATATCACTATGTTTTTGTGAATCGATTATGGAGACATAGAAAAAGCAGAGGAAATAAAATAATCCCAAGAATTTACACAGTCAGTCCAAGAGATGTTGAACGTTTTTGCTTACGGATATTACTTTTAAATGTTCCTGGAGCACAAAGTTTTAAACACTTAAGAACTGTTAATGACATTGTATATTAATCCTTCCATTTAGCTGCAAGACATAGAAACTTACTAGCTGATGATACAGAATGGGAAAGATGTTTAGAAGAAGCAGCACAATGTCAAATGACACGGCAGATGAGAGAACAATTTGCATTTATTTGTATCTTCTCAAATGCTCCAAATGCATTAGCTTTGTGGGAGACATTTAAAAGTAATATTGCTGAAGACTTTATGCGACGATACAATGAACCCATTGCACACTTAAAAGCGTTAATGGAAATCCAAGAAGTATTTTTAACTCATGGATTAAGTTGTGCAAGTTTTAATTTGCCTGATCCAGGTCTTATAGATGACATAAACTTTGAAGACTATGACATTCAATTACAGGTAGAAAGAACAGAAGAAAGACTTGCAACTTTAAATACGTTACAATTGCAAGCATTTAATGCCATTAAAAATGCAATAGATGAAGACATGGTGACAGAGCGTTATTTCTATTTTGATGGACCTGGCGGATCAGGAAAAACGTATCTATATAATTTATTAATGAGTTCTGTACGAGCACAAGGTCAAATAGCACTGCCGTTTGCCACTACTGGAATTGCTGCACTTTTGTTAGAAGGTGGAAGAACTGTACATAGTGGCTTTAAACTGCCAGTGCCTATTTTAGAAACTTCTGTGTCAGATATTCGCATGACATCATTACAAGCAAAGAAATTGAAAAATAGTAAATTAATTATAATAGATGAGGCCACAATGATGTCATGCTATGCCCTCCAATGTATTGACCGTTTGCTTCGTGAAGTCATGGATAATACTTTTCCATTTGGTGGAAAGGTAATGTTGTTAGGTGGCGATTTTAGACAAACATTACCTGTCGTTGTACATGGAAATCGAACTGACATTATCGAAACCTGTATAAAGTCAAGCACACTATGGAAACATTTTACCCATCTTCAACTGCAACAAAACATGAGATCAGAAGGCCAAACTGATTTCAATGATTGGCTTATTAAAATTGGAGAAGGCAGAACAGAAAAAATAACACATTTACCTGAGGACACTGTGGAGATCCCACCTCATCTGATTTGTCACCAAGATATTATATTGGCTATATTTGAAGGTAGCATAAATAACCAGGAATTTTCAGAGCTTGCCAACCACGTCATACTAACGGGTAAAAATAAGGATGCATTAATCCTCAATAATGAAATCTTTAAAAAAATTAATGCACCACAAATAAATTATCACAGTGCTGATTCTGTACTTGCTGATGACAATGAAAGTCAGGCTAACTTTTCCACTGAATTCATAAACTCACTAACTCCTTCTGGAATGCCACCACATATTTTGCAGCTAAAGAAAGGTGCAATTGTCATGTTACTGAGAAATATGAACCCCCAAAAAGGCCTATGCAATGGGACAAGATTAATTGTTCAACAATTAAAGGACCATTTTATAGATGCTGAAATTTTAACTGGTACCCATAAAGAGAGAGAGTTTTCATACCAAGGATAGATTTAGCACCAAGTGAAAGTAGTCTCCCTTTTATACTTCAAAAAAAGACACTTTCCCGTCATTATGGCATTTGCCATGACCATTAATAAATCACAAGGACAAACGTTCAAATCTGTGGGTATTTTCTTACAAGAACCAGTATTTGCACATGGTCAATTGTACGTTGTGTTATCACGGTGCAAAAATCCACAGGCTATTAAAGTTTACATTGAAAAGAATGAAAGTCAAGGTGATTTATTAGAAGATGGATGTATTTTTACTAAAAACATTGTCTACTATGAAGTACTATAACTTTTCATTAAATAAATAAAACCCATGCAAAACAAATTTAAAAGCATTGAAAAATACAAAACAATAAACAATTCAGTCATAATTAATGCAAGTACTGTTTATGGATGATTAGCCTCACAAAACACTTGCCTTGCATTATTTTTACAAATGTTAATTAACTATGTTACTGTTTCTAATGTTACAAGTTTAAAAACAATATTTTCAAGTTCATTACTTAGACAGATAAGAAAGTTCAAGTTTCAAAAAATATACTTTAATGTTCTTTACTTCAACATATTATAAAGTTCATGTTAACAGCTCAACCTATTTTTAAGTCACAATGTAAATATTGTCTTTTATGTTAAACATTAATCCAGGGAGTAATATTATCGCCAGTTCATGGGGTCAGGAAGGAATTAATTTAATTGGGTACGTTTCAAGAAGGGTTTTTACTGTTTGCCTTCCTCTGGATTCATTGTATATTTAAGTTAACAATTCTTGAGTTAAAAAAACATTACCTCAAGTTTACAATACTCATTAATTTAAAGTTCAACTGTTTTTACATTCAAATGTTAATACTTTTAATACAAAATTATGTTAACACCTTAATTCACTATGTTACTGTTTATAATGTTCCAAGTTGGAAAAATGTTTTTTCAAGTTCCTTAGTTACACAGATAAGAAAGTTTAAGTTTTAAAAAATATACTTTCAAGTTTCTTACTTAGATATATTACAAAGTTCATGTTAAGAGGTCAACCACGTTTTAAGTCCCAGCAATAAACAAAGGTCAACCATTGAAAAATACAAAACAATAAACAATTCAGTCATAATTAATAGAAGTACTGTTTATGGATGATTAGCCTCACAAAACACTTGCCTTGCATTATTTTGACAAATTATGGTAAAATGTTAATTAACTATGTTACTGTTTCTAATGTTACAAGTTTGAAAACAATATTTTCAAGTTCATTACTTAGACAGATAAGAAAGTTCAAGTTTCAAAAAATATACTTTAATGTTCTTTACTTCAACATATTATAAAGTTCATGTTAACAGCTCAACCTCTTTTTAAGTCACAATGTAAATATTGTCTTTTATGTTAAACATTAATCCAGGGAGTAATATTATCGCCAGTTCATGGGGTCAGGAAGGAATTCATTTAATTGGGTACGTTTCAAGAAGGGTTTTTACTGTTTGCCTTCCTCTGGATTCATTGTATATTTAAGTTAACAATTCTTGAGTTAAAAAAACATTACCTCAAGTTTACAATACTCATTAATTTAAAGTTCAACTGCTTTTACATTCAAATGTTAATACTTTTAATACAAAATTAT
This sequence comes from Discoglossus pictus, assembly GCA_027410445.1. Taxonomy (NCBI): domain Eukaryota; kingdom Metazoa; phylum Chordata; class Amphibia; order Anura; family Alytidae; genus Discoglossus; species Discoglossus pictus. The sequence goes on along the minus strand of CM050164.1, from coordinate 100,804,688 downwards.
GTTAAAATCTTAATTCACTATGTTACTGTTTATAATGTTCCAAGTTGGAAAAATGTTTTTTCAAGTTCCTTAGTTACACAGATAAGAAAGTTTAAGTTTTAAAAAATATACTTTCAAGTTTCTTACTTAGATATATTACAAAGTTCATGTTAAGAGGTCAACCACGTTTTAAGTGACAGCAATAAAGAAAGGTCAACCATTGAAAAATACAAAACAATAAACATTTCAGTCATAATTAATAGAAGTACTGTTTATGGATGATTAGCCTCACAAAACACTTGCCTTGCATTATTTTGACAAATTATGGTAAAATGTTAATTAACTATGTTACTGTTTCTAATATTACAAGTTTGAAAACAATATTTTCAAGTTCCTTAGTTACACAGATAAGAAAGTTTAAGTTTGAAAAAATATACTTTCAAGTTTCTTACTTAGATATATTACAAAGTTCATGTTAAGAGGTCAACCACGTTTTAAGTCCCAGCAATAAACAAAGGTCAACCATTGAAAAATACAAAACAATAAACAATTCAGTCATAATTAATGGAAGTACTGTTTATGGATGATTAGCCTCACAAAACACCTGCCTTGCATTATTTTTACAAATTATGTTAAAATGTTAATTAACTATGTTACTGTTTCTAATGTTACAAGTTTGAAAACAATATTTTCAAGTTCATTACTTAGACAGATAAGAAAGTTCAAGTTTCAAAAAATATACTTTCAAGTTCTTTACTTCAACATATTACAAAGTTCATGTTAACAGCTCAACCACGTTTTAAGTCAAAATGTAAATATTGTCTGTTATGTTAAACATTAATCCAGGGAGTAATCTTATCGCCAGTTCATGGGGTCAGGAAAGAATTTATTTAATTGGGTACGTTTCAAGGAGGGTTTTTACTGTTTGCCTTCCTCTGGATTCAATGTATATTTAAGTTAACAATTCTTGAGTTAAAAAACCATTACCTCAAATTTAAAATACTCATTAATTTAAAGTTCAACTGTTCTTACATTTAAATGTTAATACTTTTAATACAAAATGCTTTAACAGTTACTGTTCACAAAGAGAACATTTTACAAAAATAAACATGTTTAATATCACAATGCTACTTATTTCATCATAACTAAAATCTTACAAGTGTCAAATACGTATATTAATAACTAAACAACTTTCCAATCATACACATCTCATTGCCGTAATTTTTTGACGGGCAAGTCGCTAGTACTCATATAAACATTAGAATTAATTTTCTTTTTTTATATTTATTTATTTTGGGGAAAGTGTATGGAAGGAGGTGGCGAGAAGAAGAGAGAAAAGGCTAGGAGAAGAGAGGATGTCACCTGGAGAGAAGTGGAGAGAGGGAGGGGAGAGGGGGAGTAGTGAGGGGAAAAAGATAGAAGGAGGGAGCAGCAGTGGGAGTACTGGAAGGTGTAGGTCTGTAGGTGAACTTGAGGGAGGGATATCCCAGATACAGGAACTCAAAGATCAGGGAAACAGGGGAACGGTCTGATCTCAGGGGGAGTGATAGGCTTCAGGGACAGATGAGGGAGGTCAGCATTCCCTACAGCTGATCGGAGGATAAAGGGCTTTGGCCAAGAACTTTGTCCCTTAACTATTCGGACGAGGAGATGATGGTCCACTTTTATGGGAACCTTGCCCTTGCAAACACCCATGCAAACATTCCACATGGGGGTCAAAGGGCTTAGTGTTGGAGTATCGTGGCTGCAGAGGTAACAGCCCTAAATTATGCTAACAGGAATATGAGGTCTGTCAAACCCCTCTATAATGACAGCCGATCCAAAGAGAAGGGGAAGATGGCTGAGGAGGCAAGAGCAGCAAGAGCTACTGTGGTGGTCCCCAGTGACTGTTCAATTAAATGCTAATATATGTTCAGCACCAGAAGGACTCTATGGTCAGCCTTCTTTCCAATGTCTCTTCCCAGTAGACCATGTTGGCTGCACAATCCGGAGGCATTGCAATCTACAGATTTAGAGCTACATGACCAGGCTTCTCCAGGTGGTGTATGGTGGAGAACTAGAGCGTGCTCACCCAACTGAATATGGACAACACCCTTTGCATCCTGGTTACAAGCGCAAAATCATCCACACTATCCCCTGATCATCAGCAGACTCGCCCCTTGTCTCCTTACATGGCTCCTGTCCCATAAGGTTCTATGCCACCGCCTACATCAATGCCTCCCCCTGCAACCCCAATGAGGTGTAGGAGAAAGAGTGGTGACATACGGGGTGGGGCTCTGTGCTCAGGCAGAGGAGTAGATAGGGGCTGCATCTATTATTTAGAAGAAATTACATAGCCCTTTTTATATTTTATTAATGAATAACCTGTGTTTTGAGTTGGTTTTAGGCAAATCTCACATGCATCAAGGCATTTTGTTCATCTGCAAGCGGTACACAGTGGCTTTCATATAGCCATTCCATCAATGACACCCCCATGCATAAGGATCTCAAACACCATAAATAAACACATATATCATGTTTTGATTCCCATGATTGTTGTTAGGTTTAATTTATATCAATGCACAAATGGCCTTGCATAGTCCTACAATACTTTAATAGTCATACCCAACAGTTGGAACATGTATTAGTTAAGCATGTCTTCCTCTTAACAACATGAGACCAGATACTTTTGTCTGATCTAATTAACATTCATTAATGCTGATGGCCTTTGTTTTCCATTAATATTAATGGGTACTTATTTAGAAGTCCTGACATCTATAATATGTGATATCAGTGTGGCTAAACAATATAATATAGAGATGGTGATAGTACTATTGACCCACTGAATTTGATCACAGCTAAGTATTCCTTGTGAGATCCCACATCATTGGTCATGGCAAGTGATTTCTCATTAAAGATACAGCATAGTTTGCACTGTTTATAGATGAAAATCAAGTACGTTATTTTTTGTCATAGTATAAAGTACTGTACATACAGATATTGCTAGATTTTTCTCCTACTCTTTTTTTTAGATTATGACCAGTGTATGGTCACACTGTATGTGTGTAATTGAATTGGATTTCATAATCCAGGAGTTAATGCACCTGTTTCATTAAGCAGATGAAGACATAATTTAAGTATTGTGCGCATTACTGGTTACTTCTATTATATGAAGTGATGAATGATGAGATTTATATTTATCTAATTATGGTTACTGTGGTGTAATGACCACTTGTGACTCTAGTAGATGATATGCATTATTATTATTAATATTATTATTATTAATAAACAGTATTTAGATTTTTTAACAAAGCCTCTTATCCTCTTGGGTCCCGCTCACACCACACATTATATTAAAGGTATATAGAAATTTCCCTGGTTTTACATTTTTCTTATCTAACAGAGACTGATTAACAGAAAAATATGTATTAGATTGAAAACTTCAATAAACTTACAGATGTATTTGCAGTAAACCGAAATCTGTGTTTCCACACCTGAAGAGCTGTCTTGGCAACCCATTCAAGCCTAGAGAAACACAGCAGTTAAGTACAGATGTTAACCCATTTGTTACTCACCTAATAGCTGTGCAGTGCTATTTGCATGTTGTAACCAATGAAATGTTTTGGTGGTGTCACAGCATGCACTGTGCTCGATGAGACAGAGAGGGGGAGAGAGACTGCCACAGTAGTTGATACATAGAATTGACTTCCAGCAGGAGTAGTAGGGGAGAGAAAGTCTGCAGCAGCAAGTTGCAGTAGCTGATACATAGCATTGACCATGAAGTAACTGTGCTAAGCTGGATTTGTTAGCTCTGCCAAAAACACCATCAGTCCCTCTCAAAACACTGCAGGGCAATTCAAATTAAAATAAATATATATTTATACTCATAGAGAAATCAAGTTTTTTACTGTGTTTCTTCTCTATTTAGCATATAATAGAGATACAGAGATGATTGCATTTTATATGTAAACACTATGTTATTCCTTGCAGCCTGTTCTTGTTTCTTAGGGAGATTTCATCTTATTGGCTATAGCTATATAAATGGAAACAAATAAAAAAAATACTAATTCTGACTTATCTTAGCATTGGTACCAGATATAATTGTAAGCACTTTGATCCCATATTACAGCTACAATGATCCCTTACTTATTCAAATATGCAAATAACAATCAAATAGGACCACTCCAATTGTACAATTGTATAGAGAGATGGGATACACACAAATATGAGTACAGTTACATCTCAAGTGAGACAGTTTGTAAAGAAAGGATGTATGTCTCTTAAATAGCAGGGAGATGTAGCAAAGGTGATGTCAGAAATATGTCCTTCTGACCTCAGTTGTTGTACTCAGAAGCCACTGACATACACACTGTTACACTCCTGCCTCTGATTAGCTACAACTAAACATGAATTTTATGCTAATTTAGCTTGGATTTTCCAGGGGTGTTCACTCTCAAAAGTAACTGCCAGAAAACAGAAAAAAAATCTAACTACAGGGTAATTTTATTAATGTTTATTTTGGGGATTTTTCATGTAAACATGTTTTCATACACTACTGACTCTCCTCTACCAGATGCATTCATAATCCTTAAAACTTAAATATGCCTTTAAATCATGTTAGGATACATTTACGGCTGTGTTCCGTGAATATAATAAACAATTTTATTATTAAACCATAATCCATGTCTCTGTGTGTTTCTAATGGTTACTGATTTGGAACATAAAAATATATTACATTTACATTACCATCCAATTTTTTACATAGATCATCTCTTAATATACCGTACATATTTTTAGGTATAGTGGATTATTATAAATTATATTTTTAGAAATCATCTGCATGTAGAGATTAATAACATATGGATAACAGCACTATGTTCAAGCAGTATTTTATACGTTAGTACCACAAATGTCTACATTATGAGTGAACAACAGTAATACTGATTTTTTTTTGCTATTAGTTCTACCCAATTTTTACATTATAATACTGTTCTGGATCATCATTCTACTCAAGTGGTTTTACACATATCATATGTAACTTTATTATTAATATTATAAACTAGCTATGATTTAGGATATTACTTATATGAATATGTATCACGTGCACAACAGCAATGGGCTGGGACTTTACAATACAGGTGTATCGAATATTCCCACTGATGGAGGTAAGTTTCCATCTGCCTATCCACAGCCTCGTTGTGCTGTTACTGGCCTTCCTCAACCGCTAAGATACATTAATGCAATACCTTTTGTCATGATTTGTCCCTATATCCCCGTGTCTATAACACCCTGTTCCTTTTACACTCCCTATGACAATCCTGTGCAAGGCAATGTGGTGATCTACCTGTTGCATTAGCTCTAGTATGGATTATCAGCCCCCATTTAGCTACAAGCAGTGTCAACCACTCCTCTATTTAAGGCTTCAGGCTACCCATAATGACATTTCTCACGCACTAGTGTATAACACCCAACGTTATTTTATAGATGACATACCTTCCCATGGACATGTCAAATATGATCGCTCTTTGTATTAAGATGTTGTTAGGATCAACACTGTTGATGACCATTGTTTGGGATGTGTCTAGTCCTTTGATTGGCAATGCATTAGAGCACATGTTGTAGTCCATAAGGGGGTTCCTGATTTGTATTAACCCCTTGAGTAACCTCTTGAGTATTAAAATTGATATATGTTATGTGTATTATTGGTGTATTATTGGCAATAGTTGATGATCACAGATAAATACTGACGCAAACATATTGCTGAAATATATTTTTATATACAACATGTGTTTATGGAAATGTTAAGTATTCATTTCTAAAGCACTAACATGTTTTTTCATATTTTTTAGTACTGTGCCATCTCTTTACCTTGTAAGGTCTCAGTATAGCTTTTAAACACATTTAGGGGTGCTCTTCAGTGCACATACATTTTTCTTCAGAAATCTCCTTAACTTAGGAGTTCTGAAGCTTTAATAATTTGTGAGATTACTATAACTTGAAAATTGAATCACCTTTCTATAAAAATGAATGGAAAAGCCTCCTATAACTTATTAAAACTGGTCATCCAAAGAGTAATTTTCAAAGCTCTTTATAAGCCAGTGGCACAGCTTGGGAGGCGGGGAGAGGTGTGTTTGCTCTGGGCAGCACTTCTTTTGGGCGACAATAATGTCGCCCATGGGCCTCCTGCTCCATCCCAGGAGAGAAAAGGCCGCAAGGAGGAGCGGCCACAAGCAGGAGCCACCAGTGGAGGAGCCGCCAGACCTAGGAGCATGCAGGTAAGGGAAGTGGGGGGGGGGGGGGGGCAAGGAGGGCGTTAGAGAAGGACAGAAGGGGGAGTGAGAGAAGGGGAGATAAAGTAAAGGTAAGGGGTGTGATAGTAAAGGGAAGGGGGAGAGAGTGAAGGGAGAGGAAGAGAGTGAAGGGGGAGTGAAAGGAAGAGTGAAGGGGGAGTGAAAGAAAAGGTGGTAGAGAGAAGAATGAGAGAGAGAAGGAAGTGACAGAAAGAGAAGGAAAAGGAAGAGAGAAAGAAGAGAGAGAGGGGAGGGTAGAGAGGGTGAAGGGAAGGTGAGAGAGAGTAAACGTAGGGGTTCGAGAGAAGGGAGAGTGATAGAGAATGGGAGAGAGAGAGAAGGGAGTGAACAAGAAGAGGGAAGAGGGAAAGCGAGAAGGAAGTGAGAGAAAGAGAGAAGGAAGGGGGAGAGAGAGAAGAGGGGAGAGAAGGGAGGGGGAAAGTGAGAGAGGGGGCTATTAGTGAAGGGAAGAGGAAAGAGAGAGTGAGGGGAAGGGGAGCGAGAGAGAGAGTGAAAGGAAGGGGAGAGAGAGAAAGAGAAGGGGAAAAGAGAAGGGAGGGGAGAGAGTAAAGTGGGGGAGAGAGAGAAGGGAAGGGAGAGAGAAGGAATGTGTGGAGAGAGAGAAAGGGAGAGATATATAAAAAGGGAGTGAGATAGGGAAGGGGGAGAGAGAAGGGTGACTGAGAGATAGAGAAGGAGGATGGAGAGAAAGAGAAGAGAGGAGGAGAGAAAACAGGGAGAGATAGAAGGGAGAAGGAGACAACGAGCCGGAGAGTGGGAGAAGGGGGAGTGAGAGAGAGAAGGGGGGAGAGAGAGAGAAGGAAAGAGAGAAGGGAGGGAGAGACAAGATAAGGGGAAAGAGGTAAGAGAGAAAGAGAAGAGGAGAGAGAGAAGGAGGAGTGAGAGAGAGAGAAAGAAGGGGGATGAGAAAAAGAAAGAATGTGTGAGTGAGAGAAAGATGGGAAGAGAGAGAGAGAATGGAGGAAGAGAGAGTAATACGAGAAAGAGAGGAAGAGAAGGGGAGAGTGACAGAGTAAAGAGGAGAGAGAGAAGGAGAAAGAGAAAGAAGGAGAAAGAGAAAAGGGGGAGAGCAAATTGAGAGAGCGAGAGAAGGGAGAGTGAGAGAGACAGAAGGGGAGAGAGTGAAGGGAGAGAGAGTGAGTAGTGAGAGAGAGAGAAGGGGAGAAAGAGAAAAGGGGAGAGAGAGAGTGTAAGGAAGGAGAGAGAAAGAACAAAGAGAGAGAAGAGGGGAGGGGGAGAGAGAGAAGGGAGAGGGAAGGTGAGAGAGAGAAAGAGAGAGGGAGATAAGAAGGAGTCAGAGAGAGAAAGAAGAGAGGGAGAGAGAGAGAGAAGGGAGGGAGAGAGAGAGAGAGAGAGAGAGAGAAGGGGGAGGGAGAGATATAATGTATAATATTTGCATGGGGGTGGCAAACAAAGGGACAGCTCCGAGTGACAAAAGCTCTAGCTATGCCACTGTTCTCAGCCATATAAAGATGAGTGATTTGCATCAGTACATTACTAATTTATGAGGCTATGTGTACTGTAAATTAAGAAAAAAAGATTTGCATAAGCTACTAAGTTGGTGAGCAACTGATGTGCTTTTGGACTCAATGTGAGAGACATCGTTCTAAAACAATTTGATCACATTAAATGGTTTATACACTATGGGCCTCATTCTATTAACGGCCGTAGGAGATGCAGGGCCGCAAGGACCGGCCGCAAGCTATTCGGCTATTCTATTCCCCTCAGGCCGGGGATTCCGTCAGGCTTGCGGCCGGCGCCTTGCTATCCGTTGCGGCCGCTCGCGCCGGAGGAAAGCCTTTGATCTAAAACGGCCGCAAGAGTTTCGGCCCAAGAAAAGCCCGGTTGCTATTCTATTACTCCGGGAACCCTCTCTTCAAGGCTAAAAGCGAGCCGCAGCTTACTTGCAGGAAAAAGGTCCCGCTAGCACCAATTAGGCACATTGTAAAGCCAAAATAAAGCCATCCTGCACTCTGAGGAGACTATAAAGTGATTGTAGGTGTTAGCAAAAATAGCACAACATTCCCCTACACTCAAATCCGTAAAAAAAATATTTTTTAATTTAGGTCAAAAATCCATGTAAAAAGTCCCGAGGGCTTGGAGCACCTCAGACCCGCCCACACTGCGGCCGGAAAATAAACAGTTAATGTAAACTCGGATTTGGGCTAATGTGCAAGCTTGAGAGGGGGTTGCTATTAATCCTCATGTCCCCCATTATGATCCCTAGCATTTACAGAGCTGTACAGTGCCGTCTTGAATTTATTTTTGCGTTTAAAGTTTTCTGTGCTTACGGCCGGTTGCAAGATATATGGCCCTATGAGGCCCTATGAGTGTTAGCGTTGCTATATTAATTTCCCTTACATATATATGGAAGAATAGTCTTTAGCAGATATCAGTATTTATTTATGAGTTTTAGTAAACTTCTTTGCTACATAATCATATAATGAAGGGTTTTGCCTTGCTATTAGGGGAGCAGCAAAGGAAAGTGAAAGTTTGCAATGCCATTTTTTTTCAAAGTACTTAAACATTGCAACCCTCAGTGATCTGCTTCCCATTCCCTTCAAAGCTTAGTGAATTTTGAGGAAAAATGTTTTTATTGAGGAGGATGTTACGGCTAGCATGGTGTGTTTACGTTAGTGGGTACCATTCTGTAGAATTGATGTGGAGACTACTGAGACTCAAATTCTCTGGCCAGAAGGCTGCAAGAAGACATTAGAGCTAGAGAGCAACAGGCACACCCCTCTGGATGTGAAGCTGTCATTTTTAATTGCTTTGTTTCAGGAGCTATAGAATAGCTACAGTACTTAGCTTTTCACAGTACTTAGCCTTCACAGATGTTTTACAGGAGTCATGAAATAGAGGTCATAGTATCTACACTAAAGCATACATATGCATTTGATTAGATGGCATTCTTACATCATTTTAAGCAATGATAACATTGTTCATTCATGGATAAATTGGTCTTAATATGTAAGGGAAATATCCATATTACTGTTAAGTGGCATTGTTATATAGTGTAGTTGAAATATCCCTTTTCCTGTAATGTAATTCATCCATTCAGGTAAAGAAGAAAATGAGAAAATAGAGAAAAAATAGGAAATTACAAGAAAAAGAAAAAGAAAATACAAATCAAGTGTATTTGACACAATCAAAGATGGAGGATAATTCAACCCCCTACACATTGCTAAGTGTTTTGTGGACCACCAAATGATAACCTTGTGTTCTGTTTTGGAATATACTTTAAACATCTAAACATTAGAAAATGGGATATGGGAACTTCAACTCTACTTATTTTTGCAATTCATTTTTCGAAATCCCATTTCTTTCAGGGACCACCTCATTGAAGTTCATGGACTAAAGTTTGGTAGCATCTGATTTAGCGAATACATGTTAAATACTTTGACTTTTCTCTGTAAACATGGCTATACTTTGGTTTCAAAATTTAAGGAAATAGAAACTGCAACCACCAGATGATATTTTACCTGATTAATAAGAAACTCTTACAAAACAGAAAACAAAATAAAGTATTCTAAGATAGTTGTAATAAGAAAAAAAGTTTCACGTTTTTAAAAGCTCTGCAAGTCATCTATTAAGAATATTTCAACTATAGGTAACAGATGTGTTCTGCAACATCAGATAGAGCCATGCTTGAAACTCTTCTGTAGAAACATTCAACCTTTATGCCAAATCTTAACTTTTTGAAATCAAAACCCCACAGCTCTATATCTGTTAACATAGGAAAGAGTATCAGAAATAATAGACTTTTTCTAGTTCTGAAATGTATTCCATTTATCCATCCACCTACAAACCTGCTGTAAAATAATCACTCAGATAAAGGGAATCAAATACATAAGTGACAGCACTGGAAAAAAGATCTTAAAAGCATACACAGTGTGTTAAATAACTGACATACTTTTGAACAATCCTTCAAACTGTATTTATCTTCTTAAACCCTATAATAAAAATGAAACTGGACTTACAAACTATGCTTAAGAAAAAAATAATACAAAACAATTTAAATTACCATTAATATGATATACTGAACAACCTGAGATTTGTCCCTGAATGAAATGTGGAACAAAACAATCACCTCTGACATAATTGATGCCCCCACACCGCACCCCTGTCTTATCATGGAAATTTGTAAACCATTTAACTGCACATCGAAAACTTCCAGAAAGAAGTGTTTATTTCTATTGTGTTCAAATGACTGCCCAGGGGTTTACATTATATGATCTTAACTTCCATACCTTTTACTTCCATTTTTTTAATTTTCTTTAATAAGCAAAACAACTGAACATAGAATACATTTTTCAACGTATACTTGTATGAATATCCTTTTAGTATACTTAGATGCCAAATCCAGATCATATTTTCAGGGTATTTGCTTTGCGTAGAGGTAGATCAAAAAGTGGATCAATCATTTTAAGTACTTTCATTGACCCAGTGTTATTCTAAAAATTTGGTGAAGTCTATCTCCTGGAGGCTAACATTGAGCAAGCCTAATATATACAGTGCCTTGCAAAAGTATTCACACCCCTTGGCATTTTTCGTGTTTTGTTGCCTCACAACCTGGAATTAACATGGATTGTTTGAGGATTTTCATCATTTAATTTACAGAACATGCCCACAACTTTTTTTTTTATTGTGAAGCAAACAACAAATAGGACAAACATAACAGAAAAAGTAAATGTGCATAACTCTTCACCCCCCTAAAGTCAATACTTTTTAGAGACACCTTTTGCAACAATTACAGCTCCAAGTCGCTTTGGATAAGTCTTTATGAGCTTGCCACATCTTACCACTGGGATTTTTGCCCATTCTTCCTTGCAAAACTGCTCCAGCTCCTTCAAGTTGGATGGTTTGCCCTTGTGAATAGCAATCTTTAAGTCTGACCACAGATTTTCTATTGGATTGAGGTCTGGGTTTTGACTAGGCCATTCCAACACATTTACATGTTTCCCCTTAAACCACTCAAGTGTTGCTTTAGCAGTGTGTTTGGGGTCATTGTCCTGCTGGAAGGTGAATCTCCATCCTAGCCTCAAATCACGCACAGGTTTTGCTCAAGAATATCCCTGTATTTAGCACCATCCGTCTTCCCCTCAACTCTGACCAGTTTCCCATTGCCGGCTGCTGAAAAACATCCCCACAGCATGATGCTGCCCCCACCATGTTTCACTTTGGGGATGGTGTTCTTTGGTTGATGTGAGGTGTTGGGTTTGCGCCAGACATAGCATTTTCTTTGATGGCCGTAAATTTCAATTGTAGTCTCATCAGACCAGAGCACCTTCCTCCATACATTTTGGGAGTCTCCCACAAGCCTTTTTAAAAACTCAAAATGTGCCATTTTTTTTGCTGAAAGTAATGAGTTTCTACTGGCCACTCTGCCATAAAGCCCAACTCTATGTAGCATACAACTTATTGTCGTCCTATGTACAGATACTCCAGTCTCTGCTGTGGAACTCTGCAGCTCCTCTGAGGGTTACCTTAGATCTCTGTGCTGCCTCTCTGATTAATCATCTCCTTGCCTGGTCCATGAGTTTTGGTGGGCGGCCGTCTCTTGGCAGGTTTGCTTTTGTGCCATGTTCTTTCCATTTGGTTATGATAAATTTGATGGTGCTCCTGGGGATCATCAAAGATTTGGATATTTTTTTATAACCTAATCATGACTTGTACTTCTCAACAACATTGTCCCTTACTTGTTTGGAGAGTTCCTTGGTCTTCATGGCAGTGTTTGGTTAGTGGTGCCTCTTGCTTGCTTGTTGCAGCCTCTGGGGCCTTTAAAAAAAAGGTGTATATGTAATGACAGATCATGTGACACTTAGATTGCACACAGGTGGACATCATTTCACTCATTATGTGACTTCTGAAGGTATTTAGTTGCACCAGAGCTTTTTATGGGCTTCATAACAAAGGGGGTGAATACATACGCACATGCCAATTTTCTGTTTTCTATTTCTAAAACATAGTTTTATGTATATATTTTCTCATTTCACTTCACAAACTTAGACTATTGTGTTCTGATCCATCACATAAAATTCAGATTAACAAAACATTGAACTTAAGGCTGTAATGTAACAAAATAGGTAAAAAGTCAAGAGGGTGAATACTTTTGCAATAAACTGTAGCTTGTAATCTCTCCCATGATTGTTTTATTTTATATGCCCCCAATGGTTGTTATTTAAAATCTCAGCGTGAAGTGTCAGTTCTGATTTTTGGCAGAATAAAGAGGAAATGAAATTATTGTCTTCATCTCAAATTTCTACAAGGAAATTAACTTATTGCCCTATAATGGTATTTGATGACATCACCTATCTGTATTCTTCTTTAGTTTGAGCAAAGTATGTTAACTTCTGTTTAAAGACAGTAATTCATCTAGACAGAAATTTGTGTTGTCATGATGATATTTTTTCTTTGACCATGCATCTCCCTTCCTAAACCAAATAAGCTTCCTGAGGCATCTGGAATATGAGGTAGATGTCTGATGTGTGCTTCAACCTGGACATTCCCTCTAAATATGATTTTACATATATTTGTTATTAGGAAAATTACTTCCTGGGATATGCACATAAACACATTAATAGTGGAAATTAAATATGATTAGAAATTACCCCTCCCCTTGTAGTATTAGATAAAACCACAATCTTGGTGTGTGGATTAGAAAGGCTGATTGGCAGGTAGGAAAGTTACTCTAAGAAATACAATTTTTGAAAATATAATTCAGTTTATGAAGTAGTTGCCATAACCTTTTGTTTAAAAGAGCATCATATTTGGAACCTCGTTTCAGTCTCGATTTTATATTATATTTCCATATTTACTGACACTATTGTTTTGAAATTCATTTTTTTCCATGTTTCCATAGTAACTGTAGTCTGCAATGAGATTCCCCATTGATATCACCAATGTGCATCCCATGTAAGGCAATAAATATCGACAAGTGTATGTAACAGATCATACTGATGAATATTATTATTCTGCTGGAAGGATGAACTGTGCTTTTTGGTTACTACTAGTATTGTTTTACATTAAAATTGTGATATAAATGTTTTATTTTCTTGTTCCTTGTAACTAATGGTCATCTTTATTTAAGCAAACTGTGTGTTATCAAATTAAATGCTTGGCATACATGAATTTATATTTTTGTCAATAAATAAATGTACACTACGTTCTTAGATGGAAAAAAATGTCATTATGTAATAAAATGTCTACAGATATCTCACTGAAATCATTTTAGTAAAAATTAAATGTATCCAGAAAATAAATGTCATTTATGAAGATAAGAGATCCGGTTTGAGAGCCAATGCCAGCTTTATTTTATTTTTCGTCGGTCAGTATGAATTAGATATAAAAAGAGAATGGCATTCATTGTGCGCGTCAGCAGAAAATTACTTCTCAGCAAGAATATAATTATATGTGCAATACTGCATGCCATGTAAATGCTGACAACATAAGCTGTTAAAGTGGGTCTCTTTTGTATCTTTTCAATGAAAATGTTTAATTTCACTATGTCTTTAGTGTGAAATAGGCAGATGATACTAGAAGTAATACCATAGTTTATTAATAATAGTTTATAGTTTAATTGAACAACATATTCATGTGAGTGGGCCATTGATGTAGAATTTTTGAGGAACTTTCACTAATAATGAGCAAAATGTTTTTAGATAGTAAAAAAAGTAAATGCAGCCTTTAATATTTAACTAAGACACTGGGTGTGGATAAGATCTCTATTCAGTTCTTTTGAAATACTGTCCACAATGATGTGGACCTTCCATTAGCATTTAATAGAAATGCCACACTAGAACCCCAGGTGACAATGCAAAAAAGCTAATTAATCAATGGATGCCCACAAGAAATAAAAATTGGATATAGCAAGTAATACATTAAACACTGCTATTTTTTTATATATTTTTTCTGCAATTTTCTCATTATCAAGCTAGTTCTTTACACAACATTCTAAAAGTATGAGAGTCCTTTCTCTTCGGTTAGGTTCTCTTAGGCTATAAAATCACACCTTACAAAGGACTCTCTAGGTTTTTTGCATAGAAAACATCCATCATAGCATCAGTGAACCCCTTTGCAGGCAGTCACTGTCTAAGCTAGTGTTTTTTTTTGTATACAGCGTTTAAACATGGTGTACATATCTACTGATTTGGTAAGTAAAGTAAAGGTTTACCAAATAAGGGCCTGATTCAATTGCAAGCCCGCAACTCAATCTTAGTAGGCCGTATGTATGCGGGTGTGTTGCAGGCTCCTGTTTGTCTCCGATTACGATGCTATTCAATTGCTCAAGCCTGCAAGTTACTGGCCGAGAACTGGAACCGTAAACCATGCACTGGTTCGTAGCAGTTCAGAGCCAGAACATGATCAATTAAGCAAGCCCGTAACCTCCCATTTTGAATCAGCCAATAGAAAATTAGACTGCCATTATTACAGCAGTAAAACAGGGAGGTTACATGTCAATCAATTAGGTTCGGGGGTCCGATATGCAACCAGACTCGCAAACCCGCAAAATAAAGAATTATGAAAATGAATGCCAATACTGTTCTAGTCCATATGGGTGGCCTGATATGTATTAACTCATTGATACCCAAGATCGCTTTAGTTCCGGAATGAAACATAAAAATAAATATAATTTCCTACCTATTTGTGAGCTTGAGACAGTTGTGCAATTCATTTTAATGTCTATCATCGCTTTCCCCATTATTTACAGTGCAGTATTGATTTTTTTATTTGCATTTACAGTGCTACGATTAGGGGTTTAATCCCCTTGCGGTTCCTCTCTAGCACATGTAGGATTTTCTCCTTCTTTTGCCATTTACAAGTGGAAAAACATTTGCGGGCTTGGGGAAATTGAGCAATTGAATAGGGATTTGCAATTTTAGCCATCGTAACTCTTGCGAAAGTGAAAGATCAAAGGCTTCGGGAAGCTATAAGTTACAGGTTTAACCATCGCAATATTTTCAAGGCCATAACCCATTTGGAGTCCGCAAAAAAACGCCAATTGAATAGCGAATTAATTTGCGACCTCACTTACGGGCTACAGGATCGAGCGAAAGCTCAATTGAATCAGGCTCTAAGATTTTTCTTGAACTGCAAATGCATGAACATTTTTCCTTGTAGAGTATAATTAAAACCTACAAATAATTAAATTACTTATACTCATGTATAAAATGATTTAGAGCTAGAGCTCAAGCATATTAATATTATTATAAATAAATTAAACAGAATATAAAATAATTTCCTCAGTAGCAAAATATAATTTATTTTTATTCAGGATATATGCACAGCATAGATGCTGTGTAAAAAATATATTTTTGTATACATTTCAGTCATTAGGCAGCAAGTCTCAGATATATACTGTATCTTAATTAGCTGATTCCTATTTGAGTGTCTTTGAGTGCAATAATGAAACAATATACTAACAACTTTTCTCATCCTTGACAAAGCAATAGCTACTATTTTTTAACACCGAAATCAATTGGCCTTGTGCTGTGTGTACCTCTCTATTTAATATAGAGTTATAGTTATATAAGCTTGTGCTGATCCACTAAAAAATAATATCTTATTTGTAATAGGACTGTTTTTCCTCTAGCTATTTTACCCTGCCTCATTATTCTTCAGCATTTTCGAAAGCTTGTCAAAACCGTGATAGGCTTCATATTACGTGGTCATTCACATGACACTCTGACATGCTATAATAAAATCAGTGCATAGTGGACAAATTGAAAATGAAATACACTTTTTCGGGATCTTTTTGGCAACAAACTGCAAATGAATAATTTTATTCCTTTAGTCTGAAATTGTCTATTTAAAAGTAAATTAGTTCATATATTTTTCCTGTATAATAGGAACAAGATTTCATCTACTCATATGACATTGCTGGGGGATGCTGTAGTTTCTAGTGAAGCAGTGAAACAAGGAGTAATTGTAACTATGGAGAGCAGCAGCATACACACATAATAGAAGATGACAGTAGATAACGACTATGTCTAGTTAGTCTAGACTCCTTTTGATGTGCCACATGTAAAGGCATTTAAAAGTCCTAATTTCTTTCACATAAAAGTGTGTGACCAAACATTTAGAAATCAAAATTATATAGAAGTGCAAACATAAGTTTGTAATTATAAAACAATATTGCGCCAGCTCCCCTCTAGTCTCTCAGCATGGGTTTTGGCTTTGCCACATCAATGCCAGAAAGACACAACATTCTTCTTTACAAGTTTTAATTGGCTAGACAATATTAATCTAGTTTAGGGATGCATAAGAAGTTGTTTTAAAGTCTTAGACCAATAAGTAGTCATTTACTGTTAGATACACTTGGATATTCCTACTTAAGATCATTTTTCCTTTAGCCAAGCTTGTTCCATGAATTCACAAACTATTATTAGAAGTAGTGTTTTTTCACGTTTAACTTTAAGGCACTAACCACTTCCATCAGCTCACTGTAGAAATAGGTTAAAAGAAATCAGCAAAGTGAATAATATAGTAAAGTGATGTGAATAAGGTATTATTGATGCTGGGCATACAATTATTAAAACATTTTTTTATCTTATTGTGCCAGCATTCTACATAATATTTGTTTGATAATTGAACAAAAATATACAGACAGTTGTTACCAAAGTAGATATGAGAAATAGATGATACAAATAAGATAAAGATTCACAGCCTTATTAATATGTGATTCGGTAAATTTAAAAGGGCTCTATTTAAGCACATAGCATATTTTTTTTACAGAAGTTTTTAGTTAGTTAACTTATATCCAAAAGCAAGGTCTTCACTAACTAAATACTTCTGTAAATAAAATATGCTGGGTGCTTAAATAGAGCCCTTTTAAATTTACAGAATCTCAATTTAATAAGGTGGTCAATGTCCAAGGGTTAACAGTTTATCATCATAAATTAAGAAATTTGACTCAAGCACAGTAGCAAAATGATTCTGCTCAGATTAATTTCAAATTCATTCCAAGCCAGTTTTCCCAGTGAGTGAAACAAAATAGTGGAGAGTGTGGTTTGCATGGGTATTCATTTTCTGAAAGTTAAAACAAGTGGTTTATTTTATTATAATAAAAAGAATATGGCTGGGTCACGATTTATCAGTTATTGTGTAATTTTATCAAAGACAACATGTCCTGTTTCTTAGAAAATGTTTAACGTATATGAAGTAATGCATTTGCTTGTGTGATTTTTTTATTCTATTTCACTTGAAATGTTGATTTAAATTAAAGGATAATAATCTTCAACTTAATTAAATTAACTATTGTACCTGCACTAACAAAATGTCTAGAGGTTTTAAATTGTGGATCTTTATAAGAAAAACATTGAATTCAATTTAAATGGATCAAAGGACACATAGTAGGTTAATAGTATGTGTTAGCATTTTTCTATTTTCTTTTTATTGAAGGTTTTTTAGCACAGATGTTGGAGGTACAAGTGAAAAAGAAGGAAAACTGTAGAAGGATAATGAACAATGTACAATTCACATATGATCTATGTCAACTATAGTTAGATGTTGGGATCAAAGTTCAATACAAAACCTGCAGATTGTAAATTGTGCAAAATTATGTGGCATGTGCTATGCCAGGTAACCTGGATTTTTAAGGAGGGTGTTAATGGAAAAAGAGTAAGGTGGATTAAAAACACCTTTCATTGAGAATTTAGAGTTATGGCGACCACGTAGGGAAGTAAGACATGACTTAATTTAGTACTGGTGTTAGTAGTGTATGTTACTGGTTTGAACTGTGCTGATAAAAGTGACACTACCCAAAAATATACGGAAAGCCTTAAAGGTAAAAACTGGATAGGAAGGGAAAGGGAGAGACATGAGAAAGGATTTAGATTATCAGAGGAAATGGACAATAAGCTTTATAAAAGATAATAAACTTCAGTTGTGAACTAAGGTACAAAGGTCATTTATCACATAATTTATTTAGCAGAGTGCTGCAAAATATATGTAATAACACTTTATAACAATACACCGGCTAGGCGATTTCAAACTGACTCACTAGACGTAGTTAAAATAAAGTTGTGTTAAAAACAGCATGTGCGCTATGTTATTATAATGAAGAAGAACATTGTAAAGTGCAGCAACTTTTGATCATACTGGTAACTAAATAAACAATATCCTTCAATGGTAGTACAAGTATGAACAAAATAAAAGAACAACTAACAAATAAATGTGCTTTAAGCAATTCATTTGCTATTAGTGAATAAAGAAGAGGTTATAACAGGTAGTTGTAACATACAAAGTTTAGGGTCAATAGACTATGATCAGTCTGATCATTTATGAATATAAATATTTTGTTTGTTGAAGGAGCAGGATTTTTTTGAGCTGGGAGACATTACAGAGTCTGTTTTCTCCTTCTGATAAGTTATTGCTCTAGGTGGTGAGGCATTGGTATTGTAGAAAATTAGGTGACCAGCTGTTGTGGAGAAATACAAATATGTGTATCCATAAATTATTTAGTATATATATATATATATATATATATATATATATATATATATATATATATATATATAGCATTCATCACTTTTGTAGCACTTGTGATATTTAGCTAACTTTAGCACTGAGACAGTTAAACCTGCATGTCCCATATTTAGCAAGCTTACTAGAAGCCATCAACAACTCTTATAAGCAAAATGTGCTTCAGCAGTCCACAAGGCCAAAGCCAAGGATGATCAACAACTTGACCTATGCGTAGAGATTACAACTTAAGGGTGTTGTGCGCAGATAATGTGACTTATCAGGCATGGTTGATGCGTGCTAACTATATGTCCCATCTTTTATTGGATTGCAAAATATAAATAAGATCTTACTGGTCTAGAAATAGGAGGGGGTGGAATGTACCATTTTCTAGAAGGTAATAATGGAATGTGCCATTTTCTGTATGTATAACTACTATAAAACGTCATGATTTGTATATATTTTCTTGTCAGCAGCAGACTTTCTGAATGCTATTCTGTTGCTGATCCACGAATGTCCAAATAAAGGGAAGAGAATCATAGGCCTCTATGTTTTGGTATCATGACTGGGTTTTGGAGTAGAATGTCGGTTTGTGGATATGTTTTTCTTCTTCACAGCATGGTGACATCTTTGGTAAGTTTGGAGGGTCTGAGAGAGATTTGTTGGTATCCATGAACATGTCTATATGATCATTCACTGCCCAATCCAGCTAGAGATGTCATTCAATTGTGGAAGCATACTACTTGGGATTCCTGTGATATTGTGTAGGAGCACAACTTCACTGAATGTCAGGAGCCAATGGGATTAAAGGTAGTGCACCAGCGAGTCATCTCCACTGGTTTCTCTGCAGACCTCCAATCCCTGCTGTGCAATGCTCTGGTAAGGAAATGGATACTGTTGCATTGTAGTATGTAGGATCCTTATGTCCTTATTTCCTCCCTAGCTGAGGTGTGTGGGAGATATCGCTGGAGTTCAAATTGTGGCAGCTAGGAAAGGAGGACTTTAATGATTTGTGTGATGTGCACTGCAAAGAGGCAAATCTCAGGGTCAACAGTACTGCGCAAGTCTGCATCACATCTAAAAAACAGAGTGTGACTCATTGTGACTGTGTCTGCATCCATAGGATCAGGGTAACATGATAAAGAGATTTTGCAGAGTATTTCACCAGGTAAACACTGGTAATGAAATTCCAATTTGGGCCCTTCCCCTGAAGTGTAGAGAGAGCTCTGGAGCAGGATGAAAGAAGTAGATTCTTTAACGCCTTCAAATGTTACTTTGCTAGCTCCAGGCAATTAGACAGTTCAAGCTGGGGTCAAGAGGGCTTGAATTGTTTCAGAAAAAACATCAGCCACTTTTTAGATGGGCATCCTGGACCAATATCTTTGTTGTATTGATAAAGCCCTCCAAAGAGCTCTCAGTGTAAGCAACCTGCCAAAATGCCGGGTCCGGAAATCCTCTACCATATCTAATTTCCTATATGAGTCTAATGTCATGAGTCTTACACACTACTCATAAATGGATTTTGCAACAATTGTGTCATCTACTACAGTAGAGTCAAGAAATGTCCCCGGAGTAGTGAGTGTATCGTTTTGTGTTGTTATCAATGCAGCAAAAGAGCAGAGAACCTTATTTGAGTACATCACTATTGTGTATCCATTGCATTACGATACTGTTACCAAATAATTTGTAAACATCTGTTCACTTTTTATTTTAAAAGCACAGAGTGATTTCTGCTTTAAAGTTCAAACTTAGCTCTGTGCTTCAGTTTTGATCTTTCTGATATTTTGACCTTGGCTTATCCCTGAATTGCTCCTGTCTGCTCATGACCTTGCACTGTTCTTGACTTTTCTATCTCTTGCCTTACCCTGCGATCTAAGCGGTAATATAGTAGTCCCAAAATAATTCAAAAATGAGTTATATATCATCCAGGTGTGTTTAAAAGATCTGCCAAACAAACCAACTTTCCCAGGAGTTTTAGTAATCGGCTGCTGTATGACGTTGGTAAAAATAACACTTTTTATAGGGTTTATTTTGTTACACCAGGCACTGGTTAAATGCAATTTGGATCCATGCTGCATGGGGAACCATCTAGCAACATTATCAGGACTTTTGTTCCCTAAACCAGTCTGATGCAACCATGTCCCTAACTGTATTAAGGCTCTTCCTTGTCTTTTTGTTTTAGCAATTTGTGCTTTGTTAGTTCTGGTAGCTGGTACTTCTGAGTCCACCCTCAGTTTGTCCAAGGACTTAAGAAAAAGAAAAAGAAACACTCTTATTGTGAGTCATCACTATCCTAAATATTGTCGACTTATAAAAAGTATAAGGCTGCTGGAGTAAAGAATAATTTGACCAATAAGTAATAAAATATAACTTTTATTAATACTACATATACAATTATATTAAATAACCATACATATATAATTCATTAATATACACGTCGATTAAAAATAATATGTGCAAAGCAAACACAGTCCAGTGAGATGATAAATGCTGTTACAATAAATCATAATAGTATTATCATGTGTCGTAATCAAATATCATGTGTCATCAATTAATATCTGATATATTACAGCATTTCAGATATTAATTGATGGATATTATTGTAACAGCATTTATCAAAATGTTAACTGTGCCATTCAATTAAGAGGAACCGATCAATAGACAAGTGTCAAGCAGTACTCCTTGATCACAAAGTATCTTTTACCAAGAACTCAGAGGACTATGGTGCTTGCTGGCAGCTTCAGCTGGCTGTGTAGGAGAAGCCAAGTGATAGCTTACAGTGTCTTATCAGTAGTGCTCCAACTGTGGTTCAGCTGATCCTGTGTCATCACACTGAACATTTGGTAGAATGTATAAACATCTGTGCTTATTTGCATATTTGGTGAAACTGTAAGTTTTAGCAACTATTTAGCACTATTATCACAGCTCCTTTTGAGGAACTACACTTGAAAATCAGCACCATGTGAAAAAAATACAGCCTTTAATTTATTACTTTACGCAGCTATGGAATACGCAATTTTAGGGCCATAATAAATTCCAGCATCGTAAGTCCAACGTGCAGCAGGTAAGGGCTGTGTGCTTAAAATTTGGCAGACTTACATTGCTATTCAATTAGAAAGGTCTGCGAGCTACGAGTGAGAGGCGCTATCTCGTAAACCAGCTCACGGCCGACGGTGTTATGTGCTCGACTGCAAACAATTAATCAATCTCGTAGTTATGGGTTCAGAGGGAGCCAATGGGACAAGAGATTGTTAGCCATATGTCACTGAAAAAGAGGAGGGTAGATTTCGAAGTCCTACGTGCTACAAATACAGTTTGCGATCTGACCCAGAGGCCAGATATAATGCAATATTAATAAAGTCGTAAATATCATATACTATTACATGCAAGTTACAGTATATGTCGTAACACATTGATTGCAGGGATCGATAAAACACAAAAAATAATCATGAAATAAAGTACACAAGAAGCGTGTTGGAAGGTGTCATATACAACTTCTATTACTAATTTCCAAAACATTTGCATTATTTATGCACTTTTGAGTGGCTCATTGGCTCATCTCAACATTATTTGTAAAAGTGACACAAATTACAACCCATTTTGGGTTCTTCCTTATTTTGCTAAAGCAGTTTTTTGTTAAGGTGGGTGCTACTTGTTCAAATAACTTTCTCCCACACTTTTCTATAACAAAGGTAAAAGCATTGTTTGTGTTTTATATAAAATCATAGAATGGATGTATACGGATCTCAAAGTGTAATTATCTTAATGTATCAGTCAATCAATACTACAGGTAATCAAGCCAAAGTGTTCACTGGAAGGTTTGATCATGAGGCTAAAGTTCAAATATTTTGGCCACATCATGAGAAGACAGGATTCCCCAGAAAAGACTGTGATGTTGGTAAAGACTGAAGGCACAGAAATAAAGGGAAAAGCTTGATGGAGCTTAGAGGGGCAGTGGCTGACAGATGTGTCTCATGTGCTGCAGTCCATTTGGTCATGGAGATTTGGATACGACTGAACGTCTAAACAACAACAACAAATCTTTCTTGTGTGATTTTATATGCATACTGTTCAGTAAAAAAATACATTCTTTAAAGGGTGATTCATGGGATCTAAAATAAGCAGTAGTACCCTATAACCACCACCTATAACAGTTTTACATGATGTATCAACCAAGCAATTCACTGAGTGATTTTTTTTTTGGTATATTTTATTTAGACAAACAATAAAATCCTTTACTCCATTATGATATGTGTTTTGCATGAGTAAGTTTGGCAAATACGCAGTGAACAGTGTGTTTGATATTTGGTTTTTATTTGGTAAACACAGTGGCATCCCTAGGCATCGTTTCAGACCAAACAATATAGATTTGCATGCAACTCTAAAAAGTAAATTTCTTCTGTGTAGGTCAATGGAGAGGTGTCTAGATTTCAAAGAGAAACTACATGCGTACAAAATGCTTGATACACATTTGTAAATAGAAAAAATACTTAACTTTGCTTCTGAAATGGACAAGAAGGTTGGGCAACTTGGAAATCATGTTTATTATACAGAAATGTGTAAATGAAAAATATTAGATATTAAAACATGATAGAGTCCTTTAATGAGGTCCAGAATTACCTATCTGGTGCACCTAGGCACCTAAGACACAAACTCCTAAACTGACATGCATGTGCATATGAGCATCTCTTTTCTACTTCTACCATGATGCTCCACCAGCAGCTGTAGGTCTAACAAATCAATTTGTACATATATATGAGGGGCTCTCTCAGTCTTCTTAAGCTTTCGAGCCCTCCTTTCTGCAAGCCTCACCAAGCTCTTGCTCTGTGTTTTTCCATTTAATAGCTCATTTGCAGGCCTGACCGGCTTTTTGCTGAGAGCTTCTCCTTTCATGCTACTTTTTGGCCTTTATGCGGGCCTCACCATGCTCTTGCTTGGAACTTTTCCCATTTAATTGCTGCTTTGATGGCCTCACTGGGCCTTTCACTGGGAGCTTTCCCTCTAATACAAATTCTATAATTACTCTTTACAACAATCAATACACAAACCAGGCACTCACACCATACTGAGGATCGGCAGTAACCGTGAAACAGTACTGTATGTGGTTAAGTAACCTGGTTTGTGAAAAATCCATCCGTTGCTATGTCTAAAACTGTGAAATACAGTAAGCATATGCTTTAAAGGAGCCATGTTTAAAATGGTTTGGATTGACAGAGTGATGGTGCATTATGTGGCCTCATTTGCATGTCCCGCCCAGTTTTCCCAGAGTGCAGTGCATATCCTGTGTTTCTGAGAAATTTGAGCAGGAAATACGTTTTTATCAACTTATTTTTAGACGTTCAAGTGGAATCACTAATGTACTATTCCTTATTTGTACTACTGTACTTTTTACGGTGGAGGGCTTCTATAACTCTTAGCCCACCATATGTGAAATAATTGCTGTATAGAATAGAAAATCATGAAATACAAAAATAAAAACACATGATCTGTGTGTGTAAAAACTTTTGTAAAATGTTGTCTCCACAGAAAACAGCTGACATTTGTTGGGGCATACAAATGCACAAAGTATAGGCTCTCAGTTGGTTAATATGCCCTTTAGTCATGTAAGAAGTGTTGCCTTGTTTACATTTTTGCGACTGGTTCCATTTTCCATAAACAATACTGGAGAACATTATAAGAGAAAACCAATACTCACACCAAAGAGCTATTGAAGAAACCAAATGCCACCGCCCTCTAATTAGACTTCTTCAAGGCTCTGGTGGTATCATCCAACTTTTTACACTAAAATACCTTACATTAAACGTCTAATAAGATCACATCTCCTAAATGGTATTTATTATCTGCATTCTCATCATTTGCTTATACATTTAAAAAATAATCAAACTTATAAATAACTAGGAAATTGCCCGTCAAAAATGACAGGAATAAAATTGTAGGACTGGAAATGCTGTTTGCCACACAATGTGAGGCTTTTTCTCCTCTGAGCACCTTTGGTGCTCATCGAGAGCCTCTCCTCCGGTGAACTTCACCTTTCCTGCTTTGCAATGATCACCTTTGGCGCGCATATATAACTATAAGGATACAAATATTGGCTTCATTATGAATGGTAAGAATCCTTAAATTAATTAATTAATAAATGAATTTAACATCATAAATAATGTAAGTGAATGAATAGTATTATTGTATAGACATAAATTCATTAGATATATATCCCCCATTATAAAACTCATAATATAATAATTCAAACTTTCCTCAACTTCCCTATATGAATTGCACTTTCTACTTGAGCATTCATATTGTCAGAAGACTAAATCCTATTGTTTGCTATCCTTATCTTATTTATTTTTATAATTCATGTTTCTCCCTCAAGAGTGACACCTGATCCATTTAAGAAGATAAGGGAGAATACAAACAAGGCTTTTATATCTAAAAATAATACCTTGGTTTTCAACTTTAATCCGTTCCGTAAGGCAGTTTGAGTTTCAAAAAACTTGAGTTCCAAGGGAGCATTACTCATAGGGATCAATGTAAATTGAAATAATCCATTCCAAGCCCCAGAAATTTCACATTTTACTTTGAACTGATGGTGTTGTTTTTTTATACAAAACCATAAAACTAAACAGACATAACCCCCCCAATAATTTGATCAAATAACACAGAATTTGACTTCACTTTAACCATACTGAGAGGTGTTGAGGGCCCAATTGGATGGTGGTGATGCAGAGCAAGAGAAGGAGGTTCTGGTAAGCCCAAGCTACACTTTGGTTCCTATAGGCACAGACATCACTTTTATTTTTGTAGGCACAGACTGCTCTTTGGCTCTTGTAGGCCTAACTACACTATGCCACATCACTTCTTGAGAGACAGGATGTAGGGGTGGCGTAAGCTTGTTGCATACCGGTCAAGCGTCGAGTTCTGAGCCAACTTTAACAATCCAAAACGTTGAGTACCATGCAAGTGTTGTAGTACAGCAATTTGATCCAGCATAGCGCTGTTTTATTAACTGAATATTTTTTTCTGTTGTTTATTTGTTGCAAGGCACATTCATTAGAAAAGATGAATATTGAGATAAATTGGTCTCTATAGTGTCTATATATAGTGTATAGCACCTCAAGCCAGTAAGCCTAGAGAGACAAGGTATATATGTGAAACATTAAACTGAAATATAAATGTATTGTTATGCAAATGAGTCCCCCCTCCCAGGAAGGCACCTTAGGAAGCTGCCTAGTTATAAATTCAGCCATGCCTTTAAAGAATGAATCCCAGATATTCTAACATGCTGAAGTATGTATTTGCTCAGCTGTCTCTCTTTTACTATTAGCCGTAATTCAGTGAATGCTTGAAAAGATTCTGATTTAGTGTCAGCTGTTGACATAAGTTTGAAAAATCATTGACAACTTACTAACAATGAAACCGGACTTGTCAAGCAGGCATTGTTTTTTGATTCTTCATTGTCTGCACAGTATATAAATGATTTTTTAAATATATATGCAATCAAATAATTTTAACTAAACCATTGTTTTTTGTTGCAAGAGAGCCTAAAATAAAAAATAGATATAATGAATAAAGTATATTATGTAACATTCTACAATAATCAAATCTGATCATTACAAGTATTAAAATGATTATCTACATTATTTTACTATATGTAATTAAAATTATGATTATCACTGAATGGTTAATTTAAAATATTTAAAGCTTAAAGTAATTGCATGAATAAAACAAAAACCTCACTATAAGCAAATAATTAACAAGGAAGAAAATTATGCAGATATTTTATTAAACATGCTTTAATTCTAGGTTTATAGTAGTAACTAAAGGTCATTGGTAAATTTACATAATAGCTAATCATGGAAATAATGTATTTATTAACAACCACTAAGGCCTATATTGCTCTTAAACGTAAGTTTCCCTGTTTTTACCTTATTCTAATCTAACACATGCTGCTTATATCAGAAACACACATTACATTGAGTCATTCTATACACATACAGATTTATTTTATTTAAAAATAAAACTTGTTTTCCACACCTTCCGAGCTGCTTACATAGGCACAGTGAACCTTCCAATAGAAACACTGCACTTTCTGCAGTGTCTGGCTCCTCCTTGCTTCCTTGTGCAGGGGACTACACATCCCAAGATCCCTTGCTACATAAACTTCCATTATAGATTGATACAATGTATTAGCTGCCTCTGATTGGCCATAATGAATTATGAGGTGTATGCTAATGTTAGCTGGGATTGTTAAATCTTAAAATCAACTGCTTGCAAATTCAAGAGATTTAGCAAACTTTGGGGTAAGTAAAATAATGTTTATTTTGGTATTTTTTCATGCAAAACTATTTTTTTATACACTACTGATTCTCTGCTATCAGCTGCATTCATTATCCATGAAACTTAAATATGCCTTTAATGATGATTGCAATAAAATATACCCTTTGTATTAACTTTTACCAATTTGTACTGCCTTTAAAATAATCTTTGAACTGTTATACATTACAGACCAATAAAACATAATGTTCCATCAAAAATATGTCTTGGAAGTAAAATAATAGCAAGCAATAACTATTTGCAAGAGATAAAGGCAACAAATTGCACTAAATCAATGTGTTCTTATAAAATATAGGATAAAAGCCAAGACCTGGGAACTTTGCAAACTCATCAAAAATTGTTTTCAGCCAGGAAAGTTTAAAGTAGTCTTTCATACATAAAATTAAATTTGTTATCATATAAGAGATCTGTTAATTGGTTTAAATAATGTCCTATCATTTTATGTATGCAGCTAGATTTACTTGCGTGGTTTGAAAGCATTTTCATATTACTGCAGACTCAACATGATAAAGCTGCATTTACATATAAAAATATGGTTATATTTAATTAATACATTTCATGTCGGTATTCATTAGCTTCATTATAACATGTTCACATAAAACTTGAATTACTTGTTTAGGCAAAGAAATATGCAGCAAAAAGTGTAAAGATGTTTTTTTATTAGCATAATTTAGGGTTCTGCAATTTACATAAGGAATTAATGTAGTGCAATTTTGACATTTGTAGTTAAATTGCTATTTTAATTTGTGTAACATAATACAATTTGTGCATATATTTTCCATTTTTATATGATACAACAAAGCACATAGCTAATAGAATTGGCTATTAATGTATTTACTTAATTTTAAATTTCAAATTCTTTGTAGATTACTTGTATCACATATATAGTTGTGAGCATACGAGCCGTTGCATACGCTTGGAACTGCGTCCCTCGCAAAGTGAGGGACGTAGTTCCCCCCGCAAATGCGGGTCCTTGCGAAGCGATCCATGCCGAAAGCGCTCCTTGCCAGCAACTGAGGCCCTCGCTTCCGCAAATGCGGGTCCTCGCAAAGCACTTAGGGAATGAGGCGGCGCTCATTGCTGGCAAGCCTCGCGTAGCGAGGCGAGTCGTTAAACCCACCTCGGAACCAACCTTAACGTAACAAACACCCACATGCACTAAGAATCCGACTATAACGGCCTACCCGCGCGCAACTAAAAACAGTGAATACACACCAAATACTCACACAAACTACATAAAAAGCTTACCCATAGCAAGGGGGGGCACCCAGGACCTCTGATAGTGAAGTTACACCTCCATTTAAGTCCAAATTCCCGAGTTCAGACACACGAAAATCCCCTATGCCATAGAAAAAATGGCCACCGAAAAAAATGAAAACGAGGCTCAAAGACCCAGGACCGCCCAGCCACCTACAACTTACCCAAGAAGGGATCCGAGATAAACTCGGAAACCCGCATTAACCGCAGGGGATCTGAGATAAGCTCCGAGCCCTGCATTAACCCCACATTAACCATCGCAGTGGGGGTCACGATTGCACGCGATCGGGTATCCCCGCTGCAATCAAAATTCAAAATTCCCACGTTACAGGTCCTTAAAGGACTGTAAAGGTCCTTAAAGGACCCGTTGTAGGAGAAAAAATATATACACTGTCACCCTGTCAATCACGGGGTCAATACAGACCCCCATAAAACCCTTATTAACCCTGTCACTCATGGGGGTCAATATAGACCCCCATAAGCCCTTCATTAACCCTGTCACTCATGGGGGTCAATAACAGACCCCCATAAACCCATCATTAACCCTGTCACTCATGGGGGTCAATAGAGACCCCCATAAGCCCTTCATTAAGCCTGTCACTCATGGGGGTCAATACAGACCCCCATAAGCCCTTCATTAACCCTGTCACTCACGGGGGTCAATACAGACCCCCATAAGCCTCTATTTAACCCCATCAGTCCCATAAGGGTATATTAACACCATTATGGGCCTGTTACAACACTACATTAACCACATAAGTGCCATGATGGTCCTCAAGGACCATCATGACACTAAGTATAAACACTATACTGCACTATACCACCCCTAATAAAAAATGAAAGATCAACTAAACACCCTCTACACTAACCTATTAACATCTACACTACCTACCCCCTATTAACTCCCACCACTCTAATTACAGAAAATAAAAAAGCCTAAAGTCACACAAAAAATCTACATTACATGAAATAAAAAACCTAACTCACAAAAAAAAAAACTACATTACACAAAATAAAAAAACTGTAGTCACAAAAAAAAGGAATATTACAGAAAATAAAAAAAACATTACAACCCCCCCCCCCCCTCACTACAGAAAAAAAAAATACACACCTGAAAAGGAAATACATATAATACTAATACATACAATACAAATACATACAATTACAATACAATACACCCCTATCTAATATACATCACACAATCTATCTAAATAAATAGAATATTCTAATATACATGCTAACTATATAGTAATACATCCCCAATCTATCTAAATAAATAACATAATCTAATATACATCCTATCTATATAATAATACATCCCCAATCTATCTAAATAAATAGCATAATCTAATATACATGCTATCTATATTATAATACATCCCCAATCTATCTAAATAAATACCACAATCTATCTACAATACATCCTATGCTATCTATATAAAACGCATACCCCTAGCTAACATACAATAAATGCTATCTATATATTAACTAATCTAAGTCTAAGCGAAAATAAAATAATTAAGACCACTTACCTTTGAAGATGTCCATTGGGATCAGCCACCTAAGAAAAGAAAAAAAAAAAAATTAGTGCAACACGTTTACAGTTCAAAAATAAACATTCTATACATTCTATAAATTCTAAATATTCTACTCACCTTTCTGGCATGTCCCGTCCTTATTCTTTGACTCCTTCTCCGGCGCGGCACAACATTAATACACATACATCAAAATAAAATAAACATAATCTACATTCTACTTACCTCCCCGCGATGTCTCCGGCCTCCTCCTGATCCTCTTCTGCCACGCCCTGTAAAAAAAAAAAAAATATATATATATACTTACATCCGCACTCCCGGACATCCCCGACGCTAATGAGGCTCCAGGAGACTTTTCCGGAAGAAAATAAGCAATGGCGCCTTCTGATTGGTTGAAAACGCTGTCTATCAAATTCACCCAATCAGGAGGCACCAATGTGTGAGCCAATCACAAACGGATACACCTTAAAATCCCACTCTGATTGGATAATGCACCTGTCAATCTTTATTTAAACCAATCACAAGGCGCAGATGCCTTCAGCCAATCACAATGGAATAAATCCCCACAGGGTGATTGGTTAGAGCCTCTGTGCATTCTGATTGGTTGCACTGACAATAGCCAATCACAATGGAATACACCCTCACGTACTGATTGGTGAAGGATTTGCGCATTCTCATTGGCTACTGTTAATATCAATCAATATTACAGCCAATGGGAGGGCGCAGATGTCTTCACCAATCAGTACGTGGGTGTATATTCCATTGTGATTGGATGATGGCAATAAAGCCTTAGGATTGGTTCAAATAAAGATTGACAGGTGTGTTATCCAATAAGCGTTGTATTTTGGGGTGTATACTTTTTCATTGGTTCACAAATGGGGTCTTCTCATTGGCTGAATTTGATAGACAGCCTTTTCAGCCAATCAGAAGCCGCCATTGCCAATTTTATTCTGGAACACTCCATAGGAAGGTCATTAGCGTCGGAGACATCCACCAGGGCGGATGTGTGTCACTTTTTTTCTTCATGAGCGGATGCTTCCGGAGACGAGGAGGCCGTAGACATTGCAGAAAGGTAAGTATAATGTAGATTGTGTTTATTTAACTTTGTCTTATGTTTACTAATGTAATGTTTTTTTTTACAGGAGTAGCGCCGGACAAGACTAAAAGATGGAGGACGGAACATGGAGGACGTGACATACTGGGACGTGACATGCTGGAACGGGACATGCTGGAAAGGTGAGTATAATATTTAGAATATTTAGAATGTTTAGAATGTTTAGTTATTTCATGTAAACTTGTTGTATTAATTTTTTAAATCTTTTTTACAGTAGGTTGCTGATCTGAAGAAACATCTCAAAGGTAAGTGGTCTTAATTATTTTATTGTAGCTTACAATTAGGGTAGCTATATATATATATATATATATATATATATATATATATATATAGATAGCATGAATTGTATATTACACAGATAGATAGGGGGATGTATTATTAGATAGTATTGTATATTAGATAGTGGAATGTATATTACATTATATAGTGGCATGTATATTATATAGTGGCATGTATAATAGTGGCATGTATATTAGATAGTGGCATGTATATTACATAGTGGCATGTATATTAGATAGTGGTGTATTGAATTTAATTGAATTGTGTTGTATTGTATTTTATTGAATTGTGTTGTATTGTATTTTATTTAATTGTGTTGTATTGTATTTTATTTAATTGTGTTGTATTGTATTATATGTATGTATTATATGTATTTCATTTTCAGGTGTGTAATTTTTTAAAAAAAATTGTAGTGATGGGGGGTTGTAATGTATTTTGTTATTTTCTGTAATGTTCCTTTTTTTATTTTTTGTGACTTAGGTTTTTTTTTTTGTTCTGTAATGTACATTTTTTTATTTTTGGTGATTTTAGTTTTTCTTATTTTATGTAATATAGATTTCTGCTTTTTGAGGAATTGAGTTACTTGAGGCACACAGTACACTCACATTGTGTGACAAACAGCATTGCACGGGCAAGTCGCTAGTTACTTATATTGTTCAGTTTACATTTAAAAAATGCACTCAGGATTATGAGTAAAACTAACTAGCTTTCTTTTTATTTTGCTTTCTATTTAATGTGTTTATATTTATTCAACTTTATACAATCTTCTTAAGAAAAAGGAAAAAAAGAAAATGTACTAATATGATGTAGGACAACAATGTAATTGGTTAACACATATAGGGGGTTTTGTGGGACCAAGGAAACTTTATATATTTTATACATGTATGAAATTTAGAGGGATTCATTATGGATTTTTAACCATGTATTGTGCAAATGTGTTGCAGGTTCAAATGTGGAAATTGTACTGGTGGTAGCATTGCCTACTGAATCACTGAATAAAATTGTATTCTGAGTACTTCCCTTGGCAACTTATTTCACTTGCTCGTAGAGGCCGGTAATCACTCTGCTGTCAAAATGAATAGAACATGTAAAGCTAAATGTTATGTTACCTCTAGTTCAAACTGTATATGTTCAAAATGTGTGATGGCTGAAAACCAGTAAACTAACTGCTGTACTCGTGCATAATCCATTCTATGCTATGCTATGCTTCACAGCTGTGTTATACAGAAGGAATATTCTATAAGGATCCATGTATGAAGTGGTATTGGATTAAAGAGTATCACTTTACACAATGTATTTCCTCCAATTCCCTCCTTGACCCCTTCTGATGGGTTTCCGACCCCAACACTCAAAAGATACAGCTCTCACTAAAGTCATTAATGACCTACTCACCACCAGGTCACAGGGTCATTTCTCTATCCTAATTCTCCTGTATCTCTCTGCTGCCTTTGACACAGTTGACCACCCTCCTCTTTTCGAAATTCTCTGCTCTCTCATTGTTCACATCATACCTTGAAGATCAATCATTTAGTGTCTCCTTCTCTGGCACCTCTTCTTCGGTGTACCCCAGCATTCAGTCTTAGGCTCCCTCCTTTGCTCCATCTATACTTCCTCCCTTGGTATCCTAATAAAATCTTTTGGATTTAAGTATAAACTATATGCAGACAACACTCAAATCTAACTCTCAGCACCAGATCTACCCCCCTCTATTCTAGCACAAGTGACCAGCTGCCTCTCTAGTATATCCTTATGGATGTCCACCCATCAACTCAAACTCAACATGTCAAAGACTGAGCTCCTTATCTTCCCACCCTCTACCACAGCTTCCACTCTGCATATATCTCTCCATGTTTTCAATACCATCATCACTTCCACCTCCCAGGCCACTTGATATGTGGTTCTATTGGACCCTGTCCTTTCTTTTACTCCAAGCATACAATTCATAAGAAAATCTTGTCTTTTTCACCTAAAAACATTTCCAAAATATGTCACTATCTTACACAAGATGCAACTAAAATGCTAATCCACTCTCTCATCATATCTCACCATGACTTCAGCAACTATCTGCTTGTTGGCCTCCCCGTCACCTACAGCTTTAATATGCACAACACATCTTTCATCCTTCTATACCTCACCCATACCTTTTAGATTGTAAGTGAGTTTTCAATCTTGCTAAGTCCTTTAGGGAAGACTGGGCCTCCATTTTCTTTTCTTTATGTTAATATTGTTTTTGACTTGAACTTACTCTTGTATTGCACTATAGAATATGTTGGCATGCTCCAAATAAAGGAAATAATAATATTAATAAAGAGTAAAAATGCATTGTGGACTAATTTGAATGTCCCCATCCAGTTTCCCAAAGTACAGTGCAATAATATTTTTTCTGAATCCTGAGCAGGAAATATTTTTTACTTATACATAGATGTTGGGAATATAGTTAGTATATTCTTTTTTCATTTATTAGGTACTTGTACCTCACAACGATGAATAAAACTTTAAAAACAAGGATGGGAAGGGTGCAATAAAAACAAAGCCTTGCATGAGGCCTAAAAGGGCCCAAGATTATAGGATAAACAATATCTCAATGTCTAGTATCAATTTTATTAAGTATGAGGTTGAGGTTTGCTGCTGTTCTTATTTGGCGCTCGAAATAGCCAATATATATCACACAGGTAAATAACCTATTATTTCCTCTATATAAATCCCATCATTTCCACTATTACTCTAAAGTTTGGTGGTTTCCTGTGGGCCTTTATCATTACCATACAAAATGGTTAGGGCACACTTAATATAGCTGGTTTCTATAGAAATGGACAGCGTGAGGTGCTGTATTAGTTGATATAAAAAGAGGAACACTCTTATTTAAGAGGGATTCTTTTAGTATGAGAAAAACAATCTCATTCCAAGCGGTTTTAAGGCTGTTATGGTGGAAAGAGCGCGACGCTGGTTGCTTTGCTCTGTTACTTCGTGCTCTTTCCCCCATAACAGCCTTAAAATGAGATTGTTTTTCTCATACTAAAAGAATGGGGGGGGGTTGAGGATGAGGATGGGGGGGTTGAGGATGGGGGTTAAGGAAGGAGGTTGAGGAGGGGGGTTGAGGAAGGGGTTTGAGGATGAGGGGGTTGAGGAGGGAGGTTGAGGATAAAGAGGGAGGATGAGGAGGGAGGTTGAGGATGAGGAGTGGGGTTGAGGAGGGAGGTTGAGAATGAGGAGGGGGAGAAGAGACACAGGGAAGGGAGAGGGGTGGAAGAGACACAGGGAAGGGAGAGGGGAGAAGAGACAAGGGAGAGAGAGGGGGACACAAGAGGGGGACACAGAGGGCACAAGAGGGGCACAGGGGACAGCACATTTCCCACCCTCGGCTTATACTCAAGTCACTCATTTTACCCAGTATTTTGTGGTAAAATAGGGGCCTCGGCTTATACTCGGTCGGCTTATAATCGAGTCGGCTTGTACTCGAGTATATGCAGTAATTACTTGAGAAGCGATTCACAAACTGCTACTCTCCTCATTTTTTCTGTAGAGAAACATTTCTGGGTCTCTAGTTTAGTGGTAGGGAAATCCTCAAAGCAAGCATTGTTTTCCCTTTGCATCAATTCTTAAAGTTGGAACGTTGGACTTTGGAGTGACAGCATAGATAAAAATATACTAAAAATATAATTAATTAATTAATCAACAAATCTATTCATAGCATCTCAAGTTGCTGCCTGTTTAGCAGCATAATTTCATAAACTTTAAGTGAAGAAAAAAAAAGCCCAATAAACAAATGGAGAATCAGTGAGGTAGTTTGGCAGTTACTTCAAAGACAGTTGAAAAACAACTAATTTGACAGGTTTAAGTGAGCACAAGCACAAAACCTGATTTGATATCTCCACACGTAATTTAAACCTACTGGACACATCCTAATTCAATGTGTTGATTGATGTTGCATGTATATAAGGTTGCTGATTTAGGTCAGTTAGCAATTTGACATTTGAAATCAATCTGCACGTACAGCATGTATGAGTTTGTTGAACATGTTATAAAAATGTGAGTGTCTAATATTTACACGTGAATGTATAGAAATGTTGAATCAACATGCTTTTCAAAAAAGGCACATTTTAAAGCAAAATTGGCAAATTTACAAAAGAAAAAATGTTTTGTGTGTATTATTTTTATTTATATCCTGGATAATGAACTCTTACAATGACAGCACTTGGCAAGAAATCAAGATCTACGAGTTCGGTGGATAACAAATAAAAACAAGGCAAAATAGACACTCTGGTGATGGTGTTGCCTAAACTAGAACTAGGCCACTGACGTGGGTATAATTTTCCTCTAAAGTATGGGAACAAGTGTTGTGTTATAAAAAGATGTTGAAAATAAGCAAAAAAGCTGAAAAAAGCAAACATGTTTTATCACATACGTGACGTTATCACCAAAGCCAACAGCTATGTTCTACACTATAAGACTCTCTGACTTTGTATTGCATATTTTTAGAAGCATCTCGTCTATTTTTGTTTTATTTTAGATGTCTAGATTTCTAGTTGACGTCTGCAACAATCCTACAAGTTTTCAAACACTGCACAATTGGATTGCTTTTTCTCTCTGTCTTTACCGTAGAGTTGTCCTGGGCCAGTACATGCAATATAGAAGTCAATACCACAAACTTGATAGACTGATTATCTGTTAATAATAGCATACAAGAATCATGAAGTAAGGAGTGTTGAATACAGTGGATATTTTAGTGATACATTTCTTTTTGTTGTTGTATTGTTCATCAGTATAGAAAAGAATCCTAAATTATTTTTAATGAAAGAAAAGAAGGTTGCGCCAAGTCCAAATATACATTGCAAGATTAACATATAGAAGCAATTAGCATTATGTAGGTTAAGCTTTCATTTCCCTTGCCTTAGATTTTTTGTTTTATAAATTTCCATAAGACATTTCTAAATTAGTCATCAAAGGTTAGTATTGTCTAAAAAAATTAAAATCACAACCAAAAAAAATAAAATAAAACATAAGGGGGTGGGGGAGCCTGATGCCTTAAAGTTATTCCTTGCCATTGTATTATTCAACAGCATACAAAGGAATTTTTATTTCAACCGTTATAATCCTAAGAAGTACTGTTTAAATGCATATGTTAAAAATCAGCTACACATGAAATTGTACCAAAAAAATAAATTTGTTAATAAACATATACAATCTCAAAATCTCCA
This sequence comes from Discoglossus pictus, assembly GCA_027410445.1. NCBI lineage: Eukaryota > Metazoa > Chordata > Amphibia > Anura > Alytidae > Discoglossus > Discoglossus pictus. The sequence goes on along the minus strand of CM050164.1, from coordinate 100,768,243 downwards.
GATAAAAGGAAATACAGATATCATAGCATCCACCCATTTTAACAATTTCACAAGGCAACTAGATAATTGATTTTTTTACAAAAACATTAAACTAAAAAGGGGACATGTTCAATGTAAATACATTATAATGATGTACATAACAAATATTATAATGATCCAGAGACATCCTCTTTATTATAATGATGCAGAGAACTATTTTACAGTAGCTAATAAGTTAAACGGTCATGAATAATTGTTCTTCCACAACATCATGCCTTGTCTATCAGTGGAAATATCTCATAAAACAGACAAATATATATTAAATTCCAGAAATACAATAAAATATACTATTTCTGATTACTGGAGTAAATACTTGTGTCTGTCCCCATTTGAGGAACATCTCCTCAGCAAATTGCGTAACAACAACAAAAATAATACTGCTGCTCCTCTCTTTAAAACATTGCACCAATCTTGTAGATATTCCTGATATTCCTTTTTTTTTCTTGAACTTGCATTCTTAAGTATCATTCTTAATCATCATGTGTTTTTGTACACTACACCGATTTCTCAGGTGGAAAAACAATCTCCTTTATATGATTTACCAAAATAAAAGTTTGCAGTATTACTATTGCTTAAATAAGACTTAATCTGTGGCACATAATATTTACCAACTCATAGGCCCCTATTAAAAGCCCGCAGTTGCCTTCATACAGCTCGTAAGTCTGCGGACTTGAAATTTGCAGCAGTTAGAGAAGAACGTCCTCTGAAAAATATTCTAGATGGTAGATTCAGCTTTAAGTTTTTAAGATCTTCCTTTAAAAGGTTCCAGTTTTTGGGCCCTATTGTTTCAAGCCCTATAAGTGCAACGTGAAGCTCGCAGTGGCTGCAGGCTTGAAATTCCCCCATGTCACTGTACTATTAAATTAGAACGGCCTGCAAGTTACAAGTTTGAGATGCAAACCCATAAACCAGTTGTCGGCCGCCGGACGTTTTTGCTGGTGATCAATTAAGCAAACCGTAGTTAAGGGTTTAAATGGAGCCAATGGACACAGAAATCATCATCATTGTGTCACAGAAAAATGGAGGTTGGATTTCAAAGTCCTACAGGCTTCAGTTTAAAGTTACGATTGGAATAACATTCCATTCATAATGCAATATTAATCAAGCCTCAAATATTATATTCTATTACATGCGGGTTACATTATATGTATTAACACATTGATTGCCGGGATCAATCTAACACATAAAATATAAATGAGATGAAGTATTTTATTGAGCCGATTTGTGGGCTTGAGAATGTTGTGCTACTAATTATAAGACCTAACATCACTTTAACTTTTTATAATTGTAGAGTAGTGTGTTTTTATTCTCAGTACAAGTGCTACGTATTGGACTTTACGCCCCTTTACGCAAGTCCTTCCCAGCACTCGTAGGGCTTTGGGCTACATTTGCGTGTTATGGGCTTGCTTGGGAGTGACTTTGCTGCAATTTAATATCATTATTGGAATTGTAGCGGTTACGGGCTTGACGGATCAAAGGATTTGCGTCCGTGAAGTTCAAGGTTGCTCAACACGTAGGCTTTTTTCGGCCTTGCTGTGTCTTAACCCGTAAGTCATCTGCGGCCTATGTTACAGGTCTAGTTTAATAGCCGTAAGTCCTAAAATCTATGTTACGGGCTACGTTTTAACACGTAGCCTGAATTTAATAGGGCTCTTTATATACTGCCTTTTTAATCTGATATGACATTGAACTCTTTTTTTTTTTTTTCAATCATAAAACTGATTACTCCATCATTCAAAGTCTCCTTCAGGAGGTTGACCTGCTAAACCAAAAAAGACAGATTACACAGAATGGAAAAAAAAGAGGCTGTTATATTTTCTTTTTTTTAACCTGTAAAAAGGCTAACGTCCTCGACAGAATAGGAGGAAGGTGATAAAAGAGTTCCAGGTCTGTCTGTGAGGTCAAAGTAGGCTTGTTTGATTGTTTTTAAATTCCATGTTTACAATAATATTTTTATTTTTTTTACCATTCAAGACACAGTGTCATATTATCCATGCATTTCTGCAAACCTTTTCATTTTCTCATTTAAATCAATTTACAACAAAATTTTCTGAATAATGGTCCATTTATATAAAAATATTTTCTGAATGTAGTAATTAATATACAAAAAAAACTTGCAATATAACATTTTAATTTTGCTACATAAAAAACAGCTTTTGGATCAATTCTGTACATTTTAAACCGAAGTAACTGAAAAAGAGGACACCCAGCATATGTTTTTATCCTGAGAAATGCATTCTATGCTAGTAACTCTGCTAATAGTTTACTTGCTCAATAATTCTGTTCCATGTATTACAAGGTTCAGGGTAGTGTCTTAATCAAGTGTCTTTATTTTTATTTCCTGCTCTTAATGCTTCTCTAAACTGATTTTCGCTTGTAACATATTTTATTGCTAAGTGCTAGTCATGGTTCAATATTTCATTTGAGTGACACAAAGCTGAAGTGGCTTAGTTTATGGCCCATGAAATTTTGATGAGGTTTAGTTAATTTTGCATGAAGATCAAAAAGCTGGGGCAGAAAAGTCCTTCATTGAAAATGGCTTTTTTCATTAACAGATTACATCCTAGACTTGTTTCACAACTCCCAGAGACCATTTTTTTCTAATTATTTTATGACTTTACAGTATTTTGGTTACTTCATCAAATAAAATCAGTGTGCACAAATATTTTGTATTTAGGATAATTATTGAAAATAATGGAAACATGTAGATTTTTTCCCAATTTATGTTAAACATGCAAAAAAATATAATCTTATATTAGACTTATTTTTTACTATGTTTTAGTCTTCATTATTTTGAAACATGGTGTAAAATTATGAAAAGGAAAAATTAGTTCTATAATAAGGAGCCTGTTTCAAAAATTACACTGGTCAACAAATATTTTGTCTCAGAAAAGGGATGTGCTATATGAAACTTATCCCACTGGATTTGAAAATGGTATCAGAATTGTTCTATCACCCATAGTATTAAAGTTATGTCCTCTTTAATATAATACATTGTGATATAGAACATATTCATACAGCATTAAGATATGTTAATGTTTCATCAGTAAAATCCTAGTAGTATTTTTAGTTGTTGTAAATTATACTGATTATTCAAAGTAAAAAGGGCCCAGAGTAATAAACAGTTGAGTCATATTCTGTCACGTGATGCTCTTGAGGCATGATGAGTCACATGTTTGCTTGTTTACTGTATGAGTCAGAGCTCCTGGCCAGTTGGTGGAAAGAGTTTGTTCTTAAAACATCTAATGCTGTGAGTATTTGTTATTTGTGTTGTTCTATGTACATTTTATGTTCATAATACAAAGTTGAACAATGCCAAGAAATTGCATTAATCACCCAGACTCATTTTGCTACATTTGCGGTGAGGTGATATTTAAAAATCATAAACCTGGTTTTACTCCACTTATTAAGAAGTGTTATGAGCTTTACTTTGGATGCAAAGTCGGTTACCAAGATAAAAGTTGAGCCCCTCATTTTTGTTGTCGCACCTGTGTCAGACTTCTCACAAGTTGGTCAACGGGTTCTCGGCACATGAATTTTGCTGTTCCAATGATTTGACAAGAACAAAAAGATTACTCCACAGATTGTTACTTATGTCTTACAAACATTTCAGGCATCATTTCTATATCAAAGCACACTGTGACATATCTGAATTTACCATCTGCCATCAGGTAGTACTGCATAGTTGCCTGTGCCAACGCCCCCAGAAGAAGTAATACTTAGTGATAATGAACAAGAAAAAGATCACGTAGAGCAGGGTGATGATGATATAAGGCTTGATCAAACTTTTGATGCTTCCTGTTTGTAACAACCACATTTTCTCACCCAAGGAGACCTCGTCCGAGACTTGAACCTTTCTAAATCGCAAGCAGAACTTTTAGGCTTTGAAAATCCATTTCTTGGATTTGCACCTGGATTCCTTCCCAGCAAATCTTTGGGAAGTCACTGATGAACATGTTGAATGATTCCACCAGGTCATTTCCTATATGGAAAAGCGATACCAGGGCAAGTGGAGTCCAGCAATGCTTGCTGATTAATGTTGGACCCTTAAGAGGGATGTTCCTGAGAAAAAAATACAGGAGAAAATGCTATACTTCTACCTTTTAGGGGAGTTAATCTTTTACTATGCACGTATCGTAAATATATGTAATACTGTAAAATGAAAATCATTGTCTCTCAAAATCCTTACATATATTTAATTCTAAAAAATATATTTGTATTCAGCACAAAAAATACTATGAGGTTCACCTATTTGAACTTTTTATACAAAAAAAACTAAAATTTTGTTGACCAGTGTTATTGATCAATAAGTTCACTACTAATATTAAACTAGACATCACCTTGATTTTCTATATTTCTTTCTGCTTCCTACTTTTCAAACAGTGTAAACTTTAGAAATGTTCATTTGTAGAAGTTCAATTTATTTAACTCCAATTTACAACTCAGTTTCATCAGCCATTACAATATTATTATATATAGTTTTGAAGTAACAAGGCAATACATTAAACCACCATTAAAGAAAAAAATATCTGTTGATGTACAAATAATGAAGAAATCAGTATGATATTGATTTGGGTGGAATGCTTCAGAAACACAGACAAATGTTGATGGTGCTATGACACTAATCATTTCTTGGGGTACATTCAATTGTGATTTGGTCAATTGAATAGGGCTCTATATAAGTACAGAGCATATTTTTTTACAGAAGCTTTTAGTTAGTGAAGACCTTGCTTGTGGATAGAAGTTCACTAACTAAAAACTTCTTTAAAAATAATATGCTCTGTGCTTATATAGAGCCCTATTCAATTGACCAAATTGAATGAGGACCAAAGGCTGTGAAGAACGGTGATAGATAATTGTCTTCAGTTATTTTCCGCTGCTGCCCAGTTCACATTATGCTTAATTTATCTATACGAGGTCTGCCATGCTTGAACTAAACCTATGCTCACTTTCTAATGTCACCACCACAATGATTATATCTGTGTTTTAATAAACCCATGTATGAACACTGTACAGTGAACTAGCAGAATCTTATAAAATCATGATTCTTTAGGACAGAGAGTTTGGTTTCTATTCAATTATGCTTAAAGTTTATAAACTGTATATGTGCTGTGTTCACCAAGGAAAGTAATTGCTAATGCAGAGGACCAACATAATATACAATTCATTGGTATTATAGAATTATGCAAAGAATGTCTACTAATGTGGCATATTTTCAAAGAAGTCAGAAGAACCATATAAAAGCCCACACAACTTGGAGGTGTGAATAGAAAGCTGTGATATAAATTGAAAGCTGTATTGAAGCAATCAGCCAAGTGTTGGAGAAAACATTTACAAAATAAAAGTGTTAGAATATAATGGTATGCTCTGAAACTGGAAGATTGCAATCTTAGTATACAAGTAACTACCACTTAGTAAAAAGTTAGTAAAGTCCTTAAAAGCCTTTCAGTAAAGCTGTTAAAGGTTATCACATTAAGGGAATGAAATGCTTTTAACAGGTCTAGGGCTATCTGGACTGTGAAATATAAATAGACTTTAATATTAGAAAGCACAGTTGGCGATATTCTAAAGAGACAGCAATAATTTTCTAAGCAATTCTTTCACATGTTACTGTAGCCAGTAAGTGAGGTCGCTAGTTAATTTGCTATTCAATTAATGCCTTTTTGCTCGCTCCAAACCAGTTATGAGTTACGGCCTAGAAAAAATTGGGATGGTTAAACCCGTAACTTACAGCCTCCCGAAGCCTTTGATCATTCACTTTCGCAATGGTTACGATGGCTAAAATCGCAAATTGCTATTCAATTGCTCAATTTCCCCAAACCCGCAAATTGCGAAAGAAGAAGAAAATCCTATGAGTGCTAGAGAGGACCGGCAAGGGGGTTAAACACCTATTCATAGCACTGTAAATGTAAATAAAAAATCAATACTGCACTGTAAATTACAGGGAAAGCGATGCAAGACATTAGAATTAATTGCACAACAGTCTCAAACCAGCAAATCTGCAGTATATAAGATTTATTTTTATGTTTCATTTCAGGGCTATATCAATCTCAGGTATCAATGAGTTTATACATATCAGGCCACCCATATGGACTAGAACAGTATTGGCATTCATTTTTATAACTCCTTATTTTGCGGGTTTGAGAGTCTGATCATAGAGGACCCCCGAAACTAATTGATTGATATGTAACCTCCATGGTTACATGTTGGGCTTGCTTAATTGATCATGTTCCCACCCTAAACTGCTAGGAACCAGTGCATGGTTTACGGAGTTGGCTTTGGGCCAGTAACTTGCGGCCTTTGAATAGCAATTGAATAGCTCCAGATTCGGAAACGAACGGGAGCCCGCAACACACCCTCAGACATACGGCCTACAATGATCAAGTTGCGGGCTTGCAATTGAATCAGGCCCTCTTTCTATAATATGAAGCTCGCTGAAAACAACCTAAGCTATGTCTTATACAAAATATATTCATATCAGTATATTATGTTATATTCTATAATATTCTCATGTTAATATAATAACATTCTTATTTGTGAAACATCTTGCCTCTTTTGGAAAAAAAACGTGAAATGTATAGTGGGGGAAAAAAGTATTTGATCCCCTGCTGATTTTGAACGTTTGTCCACTGACAAAGAAATGATCAGTCTATAATTTTAATGGTAGGTGTATTTTAACAGTGAGAGACAGAATAACAAAAAAAAAACAACAAGAAAAACGCATGTCAAAAAAGTTATAAATTGATTTGCAGGTCAATGAGGGAAATAAGTATTTGACCCCTTCGTCTTAGTACTTGGTGGCAAATCCCTTGTTGGCAATCACAGAGGTCAGACGTTTCTTGTAGTTAGCCACCAGGTTTGCACACATCTCAGGAAGGATTTTGTTCCACTCTTCTTTGTAGATCGTCTCCAAGTCATTAAGGTTTCGGGGCTGATGTTTGACAACTCAAACCTTCAGCTCCCTCTATGGATTTTCTATGGGATTAAGGTCTGGAGACTGGCTAGGCCACTCTAGGACCTTAATGTGCTTCTTCTTGAGCCACTCCTTTGTTGCCTTGGATGTGTGTTTTCGATCATTGTCATGCTGGAATATCCATCCACGACCCATTTTCAATGCCCTGGCTCACCCAAGATTTGACGGTACATGGCCCCGTCCATTGTCCCTTTGATGCAGTGCAGTTGTCCTAACCCCTTGGGCAGAAAAACACCCCCAAAGCATAATGTTTCCACCTTCATGTTTGACGGTGGGGATGGTGTTCTTGGGCTTATAGGCAGAATTCTTCCTCCTCCAAACATGGAGGGTTGAGTTGATGCAAAAGAGCTTGATTTTTGTCTCATCTGACCACAACACTTTCACCCAATTCTCCTCTGAATCATTCAGATGTTCATTGGCAAACTTCAGACGGGCCTGTACGTGTGCTTTCTTGAGCAGGGGGACCTTGCAGTCGCTGCAGAATTTCAGTCCTTCACGGCATAGTGTGTTACCAATTGTTTTCTTGGTGACTATGGTCCCAGCTGCCTTGAGATCAATAACAAGATCCTCCCGTTTAGTTCTGGGCTGATTCCTCACCATTCTCATGATCATTGAAACTCCACGAGGTGAGATTTTGCATGGAGCATCAGACAGAGGGAGACTGGCAGTTATTTTGTGTTTCTTCCATTTGCGAATAATCGCACCAACTGTTGTCACCTTCTCACCAAGCTGCTTGCCGGTGGTCTTGTAGGCCATTCCAGCCTTGTGTAGGTTTACAATCTTGTCCCTGACATCCTTATACAGCTCTTTGGTCTTGGCCATGGTAAAGAGTTTGGAATCTTATTGATTGATTGCTTTTGCGGACAGGTGTCTTTTATACAGGTAACATGCTGAGATTTGGAGCACTCCCATTAAGAGAGCGCTCCTAATCTCAGCTCGTTACCTGTATAAAAAACACCCAGGAGCCAGAAATCTTGCTGATTGATAGGAGATCAAATACTTATTCCCCTCACTGACCGGCAAATCAATTTATAACTTTTTTTACATGCATTTTTTGTTATTCTGTCTCTCACTGTTAAAATACATCTACCCTTACAATTATAGACTGATCATTTATTTGTCAGTGGACAAACGTTCAAAATCAGCAGGGGATCAAATACCCCCCCCTCCCCCCCACTGTATTTACTTCTATGTCTTTGATTCAGAATATGTCTTTGTTTATTTACCTTGACATAAATCCATGATTTGAATGAAACATAAAAATTTAAAATTTAATAATGCAGGCAAAAAAATAGGGAGATTTGGCATAACCCAGAGCAATATTTTTTTTAAAGCATTCTGATTACAAACAAATTATCAGCATTCAAATAAATATTAGTCTACTTTTGAAGCATTTAGTATTTTTGCTCTATCCTAGGCTCGTTCAGATATGAGCACCTCCTCAAAACACTATACCTCCTAACAGCTGACTTAGCAAGGAATATCATACAAACATCCATTTATATAGGAAACAGTTATGAGTGTTTATTTATGTGTGTGCTAAATCTGCCTTCTTCGCGTTACTGCTTAAGTAAAGAGCTTCTTTACCCTAGGTCTTAGCCTGACTGATCTGTAGTGTAATGCTTCACTGACACTACATCTGTACAGGCTTTATCACACTGAACTCTGAAATGCTGTACAATTTCTGTACATGGGACTAGATCTGGTTATTATTATTTTATAATGTCTTTATCAAACTTCATCTATGTGCCATAAATGAGTCATTTTGTTTTTAATTCTGTGCTATTCATCATAACATATTTTATGTGAAATGCGTTGTACCACTGTTTCACAGTGCAAGACTTGTAACCACAAAGAAGGGACAAACTGAATGTACTGAAATTGTGACATTTTAACATAGTAGCTCACAACTGTCTCTAATTTGTACCTTTCACAAAGTACTGGCAGTAATCCAGCTGTATTTGACTTTTCCTTTGTAGATGACACAAGTTGCTACCACATATATATTTTTTGACTACATCAAAATGTCAAATTGATCTTCACGCTAAATATTTTGCTATTAAATAGTAACATTAGACCATGACTGATTAATTACGGCCTTCTTGATATGAACATTTTACCATTTCAGAAAATTATATGGAACCTTAAAATGGCTTGATTTTAATGTGCAATAATAAAATATTTTAGTGTGAATCTTTATCTGATGGAAACAATTTCCTATTTGCAAAGTATATACAAACATATTAGGAGAAAGAGCATCCAAATATAAATATGAACATCTGTTGTAACTGTAATGCAAGGACTGGTAAAGTTGGCTCAATGGATTGATCATGAAAACATTATTGTTATTATGCATTTGTTAAAATTGGTTTAGAATTAATTGGTTTATAGAGGGTGAAAATAGAATAAACACAGCATGATATAATTCAACCACTATACAAATCCCTAGTAGCCCTCATTTGGAATATGGCGTACAGTTTTGGGCACCACTTCATAAAAAGGACATTTTAGAACTGGAAAGGGTACAGAGAAGGGCAACAAAACTAATAAGGGGAATGGAGGGGCTAAGTTATGAAGAAAGATTAACCAAACTAAACATCTAAGAGGAGATATGATTACCTTATATAAATACATCCAGGGTCAGTATAAAGACTTTGTGCCAAGAGGTTTTCAACTGACAAGAGGACATCCTTTGAGGTTAGAAGTAAAAATATTCCACCTTAAAGAAAGAAAAGGATTCTTCACAGTAAGGGTAGTTTTTTTTTCTGTTTGCCCTCCTCTGGATCAATTAACAACTAATCAGTATATTGCAGATTAGAGTAGATCTTAAAAGTTTGAACTTGATGGACTGAAAGTCTTTTTTCAACCTCAATTACTATGTAACTATGTAACTATGACAATTTTGTGGTTAAATTTTTTTAAGTGACATCTAGACACAAAATACTATTTATATTTAACACTGAGGCCAATGTACAAATCATTGTTCTATACATATAGGTAAATTAAACTGTATAATTAAATAATAAGATAAACCATTCAGGGAACACCAATAACCAATAAATAGTCTTATTTACAACACCTGTAAAGCTCTGTTCTCTAAGGAGAAGTGAAAAAGTTAACCTCTGTTCGAAGTTAATTAGATGCACCTGGGTAACCCTAATTTAAGACTGTTCCTGGAGGGCAGCTGATGGACTGTTGTTGCAGACCTGCCGGTGATACACACACATTGTTTTGATTATACTCTGCCAAGGGTTAGCAGGGTGAGAGCTGACAGTAAGGAGATACTTGCAGGATCTCCTTGGTTATTGTTAGGTGATTGAGGTTAGCACGTGGTAGGAGGGAAAACTCTTCTCCTAAGACCATGGAAGAAGCATAGGAGAAGGTAATCCCCTGGGTTTTCCTCAGTGTATGAGAGGAGTGTGGAAGGGGGGAATCCCTGGGATTTTCCCGGGGTTCCCTGTGCCCACAGAGAGTAGGGGGTCATGGGCAGAAGTGTCATAACCCACCTGCATAATGGGAAGGGGTTTATAGATAGTTAGGGTAGATAGATGCTACTGCGACTACTGTACTTCAGACTCAGAGTCTCATGTGAGCAGTCTGCATGCATACTACATTGGGCTGACAGCAACAGCAAAACTATCAGCTATGACAGCTAGGATAGTATGTTATATAGTTTGTATGTTTAATTGTTGCAATATAGTGCCAAGACCATCTCTATAATGGAAGGATTGGCATTCAAAAATAGAAAAGATGTAAGAAGCATAATTTTTTAGATATCCTTGTATATATTATTTTACTTGAAGGAATTGCCATCTGTCAGAGACTTACAAACCATAATGTGTTTTGACTTCTTGAAAAGTTATTATTTTGCCATTTCTTATGACATGAAATAATAATAAGGGCCAAAATCTTTATTTTGAGCTTTGGGTTAAGGCAGATTGTGGTCATGTCTGTTTATATGAATGTTTATATATGTATCCCATAAGTATAGGTTATGATTGATTGGGGTATATATTTGTTATGCTATTTGGCGTCTCAGATTCACATAAGCAAGCAATTTTTGTTAATTTCCATTGGAAAGAATAAGGTGAGAATGCAACGTTTAATATAATAGTGTATTTCTTGTCATTATTTAGTAATTCTTCTCTAGCATTGAAATTTATATAAACATTAATAGTTGCAGACTCAGAGTCTCATGTGAGCAGTCTGCATGCATTAAAGGGTTCTTCACAGTTAGGGTGGTTAAACTGTGGAATTATCTACCAAAGTAGGTGGTGACAGCGAATTCAATAGATAACTTCAAAAAGGGGTTAGATATATTTTTGAATAAAGAGGGCATTCAAGGTTATCCTAGATAACTAGCGAAGGAATATTGATCCAGGGAGAAATTTGATCGCCAGTTTCTGGGGCCAGGAAGGAGTTTTGCTTTTTTTCCCCTTATGAGACAATTGGCAAAGTTTCAATGTTTTTTTTTATGTTTGCCTTCCTCTGGATCAATTAACAATTAATAACAAATAGTCCACATATTAAAAAGATCAAGAGAGATCTAAAAAGGGTTGATCTTGATGGACTAACTCTTTATTCATCCTCAAATACTATATGATTAATAATTCATTAACAACAAATTAATTAATAACTAATCTGCATATTGCAGATCAGAGGAGATCTTAAAAGGTTGAACTTGATGGACTGAAAGTCTTTTTTTAACCTCAATTACTATGCAACTATACTATGTTGGGCTGACAGCAATAGCAAAACTATCAGCTATGACAGCTATGATAGTATGTTATATAGTTTGTATGAAAATAGATGCAATATAGTGCCAAGACCATCTCTATAATGGAAGGATTGGAATTCAAAAATAGTAAAGATGTAAGAAGCATCATTTTTTAGATATCCTTGTATATATTATTTTACTTGAAGGAATTGCCATCTGTCAGAGACTTACAAACCATAATGTGTTTTGACTTCTTGAAAAGTTATTATTTTGCCATTTCTTATGACATGAAATAATAATAAGGGCCAAAATCTTTATTTTGAGCTTTGGGTTAAGGCAGATTGTGGTCATGTCTGTTTATATGTATGTTTATATATGTATCCCATAAGTATAGGTTATGATTTATTGGGATATATATTTGTTATGCTATTTGGTGGCTCAGATTCACATAAGCATGCAATATTGTTAACTTCCATTGGAAAGCATAAGGTGAGAATGCAACGTTTAATATAATAGTGTATTTCTTGTCATTATTTAGTTATTCTTCTCTAGCATTGAAATCTATATAAACATTAATACAAGTGTGGAACAAGAACATACATATACAATCTCATTTGGCAATACATTTGTCATTTCTATAATATGCCTGACGCTCATTGTTTTACTCTATATTTTTCTCCAATTTAGCCTTGATAAATAAACACTGCAAAAAATATCAGTAATTAACTTTGACATTAGCAATAACCAATGATGTTAATGACACTTCATTGTCTATATACTGTTATTGGAATTTGTTTGTAATAATCAAATCATGAGGGAAACAGCAATGATTACCTACATTAGCCATAAATAAATCCAGTATGTCTGCAGCCTGTCATGTCATTTTGTTGAGGGATGTGGGAATAGCTGGATTAAAAAGGTTATGAAAACATGTACATAATAGTGATTGAGAATGACTTCATTGATCCAATAGCTCTGGATACCATTAGTTAGTCAGGGTCTACTACTGCTATATTTCTCTGCTCTGTCACAGGGGATTGTAATGAAAAATGTCTCTTTCATCTTTGTTTGCTTATCAGCACTGTTTGATTTGCAATGAATCATTCCAAGTTTGAAATATATTGAAGTTGCACCTTTGAAGAATTTTTGTGTGTGCAAATTTAGGATTTTCTGTGAAATAAAAACAATTTAATGTGTCCCTTTTAAACAGTATTGCCTTACATGTTTATATGTAGCCAATGCTATTTATACATTATATACTTTACTGTAGATGTTCACAATATGTTGTTAGACATATTGTAGAGAAAGCTTTTAAATTATAATTTCATTGGTTCTGCACAGTGAGTTAAAAGTAACAATTTTACATGGAAAATGTATCTCACATGCACTGGTGTCATTTTTAGTATGCTTCTATAAGGAACTTGCCTTAGAAGGTTCAAGATAATAGATACAATCTTCAGCTTCTAACTGTTGTATTCATTTTTTTAAATAGTTGCAAACATTTACTTTTGTTCCTAAGAGGATTACACAATTGACAGAACGTGTGGGAACAATAGATTTAAATAAGGTCTGTAATTATTTATTTATAAAAAAAAACTGTAAATAGCAACAATATAACTAAATAGAAGAGCAAATCCAAGTAGAATAGGCATCACTTTCAGGCTACAAGCAAAGTAGCCAATTCAGACGGAAGTACCCTTGACACAAACAGATACAGCCACATTTCCTTTAAAAATGTTTTTTTGTGTGTGTGTTCATGACTGCCAATGTTGTTAGTTGTTACATGGTTTTTCCGAAAGTGCAGAGGTCCTTTAAAATGTTTTGGCATAATCAAGCAATACATTTTACGTGTTATTATTTGACAGGTGATAACATTAGATAATTGCTTGAAATAACATAATCAGAATCATTCTAGGTAAGGCAGAGGCTTCATGGAGTCTCAACTTGAATACACTACCCTTTAAAAAAAACAATAATATTATTTATCTGCCACCTCCTATTCATCCAGTATCTCCTGATTCAAAACAAAGAAACACTAACACAGAGGTGTTTCAATGTATATGTTTGATTATTGGCAAACTAGTTCTTTACCAAAAGTACCTTTTCTTAGAGGAGCTATAACGTTGTCTGCTTCTAATAGAGTATAATGCAGCAATGCCTCAGTTACTGGTCAGCTGTACATTAAACTTTTACATTTCCTGATGCTGGCGACCAAGAGTCACATTGCTAAACGTTGGAAATCATGCATCCTTAGTCTGCAAGCTGTTAAAAATAAACTCAACTACATTCTCATTAATGAAAGGATGTCTCACATTCTAGAAGACACAGTTCACGATTACCTGGGTCCATGACTAGCCTAACATTATAGTATCCCTCTAATATAAATTGGAATATCTTATCAGGGTCTGCGCTTTCTTGAGGAGGAGCGGAGTGGGGGCCCATCGTCCCATCACCAATGCCGGAGCCTGTAGTCGGAGGTAGGTACTGCTTTCTTATATGCAAATCTGCACTGGCTTTACCTAGAGAGACTTACCTGTTATCATCCTTCCACCCTACCCTTTCTAGTTTAGTCTTATACCTGACTGTTACATATAATTGGAACTTTAAAAAGAAAACATGTTAAACACTGGTAAAGACTTGCAAGACTGGATAAGGGGGAACATCAACAGACAGCTTGAAAATCCTTTATACATATTTGGATATATGTGGAAAAATACTATAAGGGATTGTTGAATGTGTATATTTACCTTGAATTTATCATTTTCTTCTCCCTAATATGAATATGAATTATAAGTCTTTGCTGAATAAAAATTTATTGTAAAAAAAGAAAAAAAATATTTAGATCAACTGAATACAAATATTAATCCATGCTTGACCATCCAAACGTACCGGAAGATTCCCAAAGCTTTATCGATGCTTTGTTGAAGCTACCATAGCAATATTCCTCATTAGAAATTAGTAATTGCAGCATTCAGATCCGGTAAATCTTAGTGAATCTAAAGATAGATTATAAAATTGCAGTTTTTGAAGTACATTAAAGATGAAGTATATTAAAGTCAAGTTGTGACACAAAATTAATGTATTTGTATTCTGTGAAAATAAATATTGTAAGGAAGTTATACATAAAAAAATTAGACAAATAATAAATACTGTATATACTCGAGTATAAGCCGACCCGAGTATAAGCCAATGCACCCATTTTTCCACAAAATACTGGGTAAAATTAGTGACTCGAGTATAAGCCGAGGGTGGGAAATGTGCTGCCCCCTGTGTCCCTCTTGTGCCTTCTGTGTCCCCCCTCTCTCTCCCGTGTCTCTTCTCCCCTCTCCCTTTCCTGTGTCTCTTCCCCCCTCCCTTATCACCCTCCTCATTCTCAACCTCCCTCCTCAACCCCACTCCTCATCCTCAACCTCCCTCCTCATCCTCACCCTCCCTCCTCAACCTCCCTCCTCATCCTCAACCCCCTCCTCTATCTCCCTCCTCAACCCCCCGATCCTCAATCCCCCTCCTCAACCCCCCATCCTCATCCTCTCTCCTCAAGCCCCCCTCCTCAATGCCCCCATACTCAATCCCCCTCCTCAACCCCTCATCCTCAACCTCCCTCCACATCCTCAACCCCCTCCTCAACCTCCCTCCTCATCCTCAACCCCCCATCCTCAACCTTCCTTCTCAAGCCCCCCATCCTCATCCTCAACCCCCAATCCTCAACCTTCCTTCTCAACCCCCCCATCCTCATCCTCAACCCCCCATCCTCAACCTCAACTCCCCTCAACCCCCCTACTCAACCTCAACCCCCCTCAACCCCCCCTCAACCCAAACCCACCTCCTCGATCCCCCTCAACCTCCCTCCTCATCCTCAATCTCCCTCCTCATCCTCAACCCCCCATCCTCAACCTTCCTTCTCAACCCCCCCATCCTCATCCTCAACCCCCCAATCCTCAACCTCAGCCCCCCTCCTCAACCTCAAACCCCCTCAACCCCAACCCACCTCCTCAACCCCCCTCAACCTCCCTCAACCCCAATTCCCCTCCTCAACCCCCCTCCTCCACCTAAACACCCCTAAATACCTCCCCCCTCACTTACCTGCTTGTGCTCCGGCCTCCGTTCCTTGACCAGGCGCCGGCGAGCATGTGACGTCACATGCACGCCGCGTCATTGGCATATTCCGGGTGTGTATTAAGTACTGAATAGTCACATCACTTACAAAATTCTGGTACCAATGTTTCATTAACCATTATTATAAATATATATTAGTCTTTTTTTTTTTTTAAATGGTGTATTTAATTTTAGCGTCACAGAACAGGCAATACTCAAAAATGGGTAAATCAAATACAGAAGGCTGCCAGATGATATGTAGGTATTTTCTCTCCAGAGAAAAAAAAACTGTCCTAGCCAAGATATGTCCACAATTCAAGATTCAGCCAATTACATGCTTGATAAACAGCCAGTTTAAACAGGTGTATTCTGTACATTTTACACTATTTCAAATGGATTACCAATATATTTCTAAATATGGATAGATAGAACGCTCCAATGTTTTGATAGATCAATTACATACACCTTAAAAAATTTCAGACTTTAAATTAACACAAATCTTGCCAGTGAAATATCTACAATGTTTTACAAACTAGTCCTGTAGGGTTTACATAGTAAGCAGGGGAACCACTCATTTATGCTTTCTTCTACACAAATACTGTATATTAGTGCTATCCTCTTATATTGAATTAATATTCTACTTTTTCATTTACAATAAAATGGGCCTTCAATTAACCAGAGACCTTGGTCTAACCATTAGTTAGTATTCTACCTATGTCCAGGGAACGCATTTAGTGGATTATGCATTTTTACCTGGGATCTGTCCAAGGTGCTGAATTTCTTGAAATTATGTTTTGATGGTATTGTAAATAGATACATACTTGACTTTGCTACAAACCATTTATTTGGCTTTGTTTTCATTAGGTATAGACCACAGTAAATTTAGTAGATTGAGTTTTACACTTTGTTTTCTTTAATTGGTATAAAAATGCCCAAACACAAAAGTCCACTAAGCACAACCCTCTCTATTACTTCCTTACACGTCACATTGTTAGTCAGACATGTTCAAGGTACAGAAGACACTATAATACACTGATAGACAAGACTATCTAAAGGACTGTTAAAGCATGTGTGGCTGCGGTAACCTTTCTTTTCATGTATATACAATTTTTGTTTTGTAGGATTAGCAAAGTTTCTGACAATCTGGACAGTATATACTGTATATATATATATTTATATATATATATATATATATATATATATATATATATATATATATAATAATTTTGTAATTATTAGGCTATTTATATATATATATATATATATATATATATATATATATATATAGTCAAAAAATGATGGGCATGAAATTGTAAGCCAGGGAATGCTGTTTGAGACATAATGTAAACTTTTTTTTACCCTGAGGACCTTCGGCGCTCTTAGCGCCTTTGGTGCTCATCGCATGCCAATCAATGAGCGACTTTTTCGTTTTTTTCAGCTGCCATTTTTTCTCTCGCTTAGGGGATTTTCGTGTGTCTAAACTCGGTAATTTGCTGTGGGTAAGCTTTTTATGTCATTTTTCTGTGTATTTATGTTTTCAGCTACGCGCGGTTCGGCCATTAAGGTTGTAGTTTTGACAGCTTGCAATGTTTTTTTTCTAAATCCTGCGGGTCGTATTTTTTTGGTGTAAGTCCGTATTTACTCATTGCGTGTTTTTTTCCCAGTCCCGCATTTGCAGCCGACGTGGGAGCCTCCGCAAATGCAGCCCCTCGCTTTGCGAGGGTCAGTATTTGCATCCCGAACTGCGTCCCTCGCTTTGCGAAAGACACAGTTCTTGCAAGCTTGCTTCACAAGCTCGCAAAGCATGACGACAATTTGTAGTTTGACAACTATAATACGTGTATACAGTGCCTTGCAAAAGTATTCGCCCCCCTTGACTTTTTACCTATTTTGTTACATTACAGCCTTAAGTGCAATGTTTTTTTTATCTGAATTTCATGTGATGGATCAGAACACAATAGTCTAAGTTGGTGAAGTGAAAAACTGTTTTTTAGAAATAGAAAACAAAAAATTGGCATGTGCGTATGTATTCACCCCCTTTGTTATGAAGCCAATAAAAAGCTCTGGTGCAAACAATTACCTTCAGAAGTCACATAATTAGTGAAATGATGTCCACCTGTGTGCAATCTAAGTGTCACATGATCTGTCATTACATATACATATCTTTTTTGAAAGGCCCCAGAGGCTGCAACACCTAAGCAAGAGACACCACTAACCAAACACTGCCATGAAGACCAAGGAACTCTCCAAACAAGTAAGGGACAATGTTGTTAAGAAGTACAAGTCAGGGTTAGGTTATAAAAAAAATATCCAAATCTTTGATGATCCCCAGGAGCACCATCAAATCAATCATAACCAAATGGAAAGAACATGGCACAACAGCAAACCCGCCAAGAGACAACCGCCCACCAAAACTCATGGACCAGGCAAGGAGTGCATTAATCAGAAAGGCAGCACAGAGACCTAAGGTAACCCTCTAGGAGCTGCAGAGTTACACAGCAGACACTGGAGTATCTGTACATAGGAAGACAATAAGCCATACACTCCATAGAGTTGGGCTTAATGGCAGAATGGCCAGAAGAAAGCCATTACTTTTAGCAAAAAACAAAAAGGCATGTGGGAGACTCCCAAAATGTATGGAGGAAGGTGATCTGGTCTGATGAGACTAAAATTTTACTTTTCGGCAGTCAAAGAAAAAGCTATGTCTGGGGCAAACCAACACATTACATCACCCAAAGAACACCATCTCCACAGTGAAACATGGTGGTGGCAGTATCATGCTGTTGTGATGTTTGTAGCAGCTGGGACTCGAAAACTGGTCAGAGTTGAGAGAAAGATGGATGGTGCTAAATACAGGGATATTCTTGAGCAAAACCTGTACCACTCTGTGCGTGATTTGAGGCTAGGACCGAGGTTCACCTTCCAGCAGGACAATGACCCCAAACACACTGCTAAAGCAACACTTGAGTGGTTTAAGGGGAAACATGTAAATGTGTTAGAGTGGCCTAGTCAAAGCCCAGACCTCAACCCAATAGGAAATCTGTGGTTAGACTTAAAGATTGCTGTTCACAAGCCCAAACCATCCAACTTGAAGAAGCTGGAGCAGTTTTGCACGGAGGAATGGGCAAAAATCCCAGTGGTAAGATGTGGCAAACTCACAGAGACTTATCCAAAGTTACTTGGAGCCGTGATTGCCGCAAATGGTGGCTCTACAAAGTATTGACTTTAGGGGGGTGAATAGCTATGCACATTTACTTTTTCTGTTATTTTATCCTATTTGTTGTTTGTTTCACAATAAAAAAAAAAAACAGTTGTAGGCATGTTCTGTAAATTAAATGATTCAAATCCTCAAACAATCCATGTTAATTCCAGGTTGTGAGGCAACAAAACCCGAAAAATGCAAAGGGGGTGAATACTTTTGCAAGGCACTGTGTATATATATATATATATATATATATATCACATATATAGTTGTGAGCATACGAGTTGTTGCTAACGCTTGCAGGCTCGTCGTAACGCAAAAAACATACGAGACACGTTACCACACATTACGACCTCGCAAAAATCGCCCGCAACCCGCGAACATGAAACAATTTAAAACACAATAAATACAACACATACATAAAAAGCTTACCTATATAATGAGTATTGCAGTATAATTTGATACCTTTTGTATTGGACAAACGTGTTATTTATATTGACAAGCTTTCAAGAGGTTCAACCTCTCTTTATCAAGTCTGAAGCAATACTATCATGAGATGGAACACTCAGTTTGAATAAAAACAGTGATGCAGATAGAGTAGAGACAGCATCTAACATCAGGTAAGGCAGTCATCATCTTTAAGGTGTGTTTGGGGTCATTTTTATATTGGAATACTGCTCTGCGGCCCAGTCTCCGAAGGGAGGGGATCATGCTCTGCTTCAGTATGTCACAGTACATGTTGGCATTCATGGTTCCCTCAATGAACTGTAGCTCCACAGTGCCGGCAGCACTCATGCAGCCCCAGACCATGACACTCCCACCACCATGCTTGACTGTAGGCAAGGCACTGTTGTCTTTGTACTCCTCACCTGGTTGCCGCCACACATGCTTGACACCATCTGAACCAAATACGTTTATCTTGGTCTCATTGGGCCACAGGAAATCATTCCAGTAATCCATGTCCTTGGTCTTCTTGTCTTCAGCAAACTGTATGCGAGCTTTCTTGTAAATCATCTTTAGCAGAGGCTTCCTTCTGGGACAAGAGCCATGCAGACCAATTTGATACAGTGTGCGGCTTATGGTCTGAACACTAACAGACTGATTCCCCACCCCTTCAGCAATGCTGGCCGCACTCATATGTCTCTTTCCAAAAGACAACCTCTGGATATGACGCTGAGCATGTGCACTCAACTTCTTTGGTCGACCATGGCAAGGCCTGTTCTGAGTGGAACCTGTCCTCTGAAACCACTGTATGGTCTTGCCCACCGTGCTGCAGCTCAGTTTCACGGTCTTGGCAAACTTCTTATAGCCTAGGCCATCTTTATGTAAAGCAACAATTCTTTTTTTCAGATCCCAAGGGAATTCTTTGCGGTGAGGTGCCATGTTGAACTTCCAGTGACCAGTAACACTAACGAGTCACATGACACTGGGGAGGGAAAATGGCTAATTGGGCACAATTTGGCCATTTCCACTTAGGGGTGTATACACTTTTGTTGCCAACGGTTTAGACATTAATGGCTGTGTGTTGAGTTATTTATAGGGGAAAGCAAATTGACACTGTTATACAGGCTGTACACTTTACATTGTAGCAGAGTGTCATTTCTTCAGTGTTGTCATATGATACTATATATATATATATATATATATATATATATACAGTATATATATATATATATATATATATATATATATATATACTGTATATATATATATATATATATTACATATATAGTTCTCAGCAGCGTGGGATTGCCAAAAAACTTTGTAACGTAACAGTAAAACTGTAGGCTCGCAAAGCGGGACTACAGATCAACAGAAAACTCAAATACACAATTCACTGTGCGAGACCCGTAGCACTTTGAAAAAATCGCCTGCAAAAATTACGGCCCAAAACACTTTGAAAAGGAAACCGCCACTTACAGAAAAAAAAATACGACCCGCAAATGGTCGAACCGCCAACATTGAAAAACATGAAAAAAAAATAAAATAAAAAAAAAAACAACAAAAAACATCACACACAACATGGGGTGACAGCCAGGATGTCTGGGAGTAAGGTTGCACGTGAATTCAAATTTGCAGAGTTTCGCCACTCGAAAATCGCCTAAGCAAGAGAAAAAATGGCCCAGAAAAAAACCCAAATGAGGCTACACGACCCCTAAGCACGCCAAAACACTGTCAGGCACATACGACTTTTACCCAGGAACATACGAGGTACAAAATACTCTATTAGGAAGGACGGAAAATGCTCGAGACCCGCATAACACATAGATAATCACCGCCACTTTACAACACTAACTAATAACATTACCATTCTAAAATGACGCTTTAAACAACTAAACAAACGGTTTAACCTCTTGCACGCAGCCTATTTACACTGCACACTTGCCACATTGCTGACACTTTCTCCTCAGGTCACCAACAGTCCAAATGTACATTGTATGCTGCAGGAAATACAACAGTGATTGTTAGCTCTTCAGCATATTGATTGCTGGATATATTAATTACAAATAGGTAAAGTATTATAGAGTATTATTTAATGTATTCAGTAATTAATTATTATAAAAAATATATATTTATATAAAAAAAATAATTACAGGGGAGAGGCTTGCAATGAGCGCCAAAGGCGCTCAGCGTGGGGCTCACAATGAGCGCAGAGAGTGCTCAGAGGAGCAAAAGTACATAAGGGGAGAGGCTCGCAATGAGCGCCGAAGGTACTCAGAGGACTAAAAGCCTTAAATTGTGTGGCAAACAGCATTACCTGCCTTACAATTTTATTGCCTTCATTTTTTGACGGGCAAGTAGCTAGTATATATATAATCACTCCAATATATAAGCTATTTCTTTTTTTAAACATAAATTCTAACACTCACTGAGGAGAGAATGTTTCTATACAGTTCATAATCTTGGTGTGCATTCATTCTGCTTTTAGTGCCTGAATTAGTGTTAACTTTTTATTGCTTCATCTGTAGAATTTATATCCTAAACCAATCACTCTGTTTTGGGCTTTTATTTGAATAGCCATCACTGCAAGAAATGTCATGACTGGTATTATTGGAATAAGTTAAGTATTGAATGTATATTTGTCTTTATTGTTGCTTGGTGTGCCATTATATCTGTAGGTTATAGGTGTGTATGATTTAATCATTCAAACCTCTTGTGTAATTTAATCTGTTTAAGGTCCAAGATTTCAGACCTTGATCTGTTAACATGAAAACCCAAAGGAGGCCAGCTGTTGAGTTTTCTTTCCTGCTGCCCAATACAGGTACATTAAGTACATTAAATAGAAAATTCACTGTCTCTGACAACACAGAGGTAAATGCAAGTGAAAGTGTTAGAAAAAAACCTGCAAAACTAAATGAATAACTTAATTTCTCCAGAATGGGACAGAATTGTATCTCAAAAGTCCAGTAAAACAAGAACTAAAAAAAAAGATTAAATAAATAAACTAAACTTAAACTATATTGTTTTACTGTTATGTCTATGCCGATATAGCTCAGTCATGCCATGTTTAAAGCAACATAAAAAAAAGCTTAAAAAATGTGCAGATCCTTTTAAAGACTTCCTAACATAAAAGTTATGATTTGACACTGTCAAAAAATTATTAATAGTCTGCAAACTTCAGCTCCGCGAGACATCCATTTCAGCCTGACTTACAAAGCCCTCAACAATAATGCACCCCCTTATATCTCTCATCTCAAAATACTCCCGCACCAGCCCTCTTCATTCTGCTAATGACCATCTTCTCGCTTCCTCGCGAAGCGAGGGGCCGCATTTGCGGTGGTGGAGCATCCCAACGTCCCCGCAAATGCGGATCCTTGCGAAGCGAGGGTCCGCATTTGCGGAGGTGGAGGCTCAACGTCGGCTGTGTTAACACAAACACACCACACACACAAATTCTTAACAAAAAAAAACCAATCTCCCAGCCCAAAAAAAACAACGTCCCCGCAAATGCGGATCCTCGCGAAGCGAGGGTCCGCATTGGCGGAGGTGGAGGCTCCAACGTCGCCTGTGTTAACACACACATACACACACACAACTTTTTAACAAAAAAAAACTCAAAGGCGCCTCACACCCGCTTACACACACACACAGACTTAAAAAAAACACCTCAAAGGCGCCTCACACGCCGTTAACACACATACGCACGACTTATAAAAAAAAAACGCTGCATCGTACACGTAAATCCAAATGCGTCTCTCGCAAAAAAATACAGCCGCATTGCAAAAAAATATAGCCGCATCGCAACAAAGTACGGCCGCAAAATGACCCATTCAAAACGGCGCACATGAAGACATCACAAACACAAGAAATAAACACAACGAACACATAAAAAGCTTACTTACAGCAAGGGGGGGCACCCGTCACCTCCAAAAGTTAACTTACACGTCCATTTAAGTCCAAAAAAAAGAGTTTTAAGTCGCGAAAATCTCCTAAGCGACAGAAAAAATGGCCGCCGAACAAAACGAAAACGAGGCTTCAGACGTAACTATCCTACACTGACTCGCAAGAATGAAATTCATACTATGCGGAACGTACCACACTGATATTAAACACCATTTTGACCACTACTACGCACAAAATGGCGGATGGAACGCAAATTGTAAGCTGGAACGCAAATAGCGCATGCGTATTGGGTTCTAACGGTCTAACTTTCCAGAAATTTCTACAAGTTTATAAATACTGCCTACTTTCCACAAAATTCTACATTTCTACTCAGGTGATGAACGGAGTGACTTCATAGGTAATTGCTACTGTTACTTGAGAACAGAATTGTTTCCTAATTTACTACTTTACATTGTGCAAATTACAACTGAGAGGTAAGCTATAATATATTACATTTCATTATGAAGAAAGGACAAAAAAAAAAAAAAATTACGGATGAAAATGTGATTTATGTATAGTGACATGTGGCACGCACATTTATGTGTATAGCCCCTGCAACAAACTAATCTTTAAATGACATTACAAAAAATTAATAATTGAATATTAAAATAGAATTTATGTATAGTGATATGTGACACGCAGATATATGTGTATCATGTATAGTCACATGTCACACACACATTTATGTGTGTAGGCCCCAAAAAAACAATTATGTTCATTTAACTATTATAATATGATTCATGTATAGTGATATGTAAGACGCAAAAAAATAAATAAAATTTAACTATGAAAATGTGGTTCATGTATAGTGACATGTCACACGCACATTTCTTTGTATAGCCCCTGCAAATAACTAATCTTAATCCAAACTAATTAAACAACTAATCAAAACTAATTAAACAACTATATTTAAATGACAGTAAAAAAAAATATATATATTATTAAAATCTGATTTATGTATACTGATATGTGACACGCACATTTAGGTGTGTAGCCCCAAAAACTAAGTAATGTTAATTGAAAGTAATTACAGAAGTATATATTTACATCACATTAATTTATTGTAATTCAATATATAACCTAAAGATCAATCTTTCTCCTTTTTTTTACTATTCAAACAGACTCTGCATCAACAGCGTCACTCAAGAATTTGCACCGTGCACTGTGACCCACAATCCCTTTTAAACAACTCCAAGAAAGAACAAGAGGTAAGATAGAAAAATACATTACATGCTGAAAAATACCATGCTTTGCTAAATCAAAAAGAAGAAACCATTTTACTTTATTTTTCAAACAGACACTACAAGAAGACCGGCGGTTTAAGATTGGCAGGAGGGGACCCTCTGTCATTCGACACTTCAATCAAGGTAAAGTATAAAGTACAAAAAAGAAACCAAATATGAGCCTCATTCAATTCAGAGTTGCCCAATTGAATAGGGCTCTATATAAGCACATACAAAAAAAATTCACAGAACTTTTTAGTTACTGAACTTCTATCCAAAAGCAAGGTTTTCACTAACTAAAAACTTCTGTCAAAAAAATATGTTATGTGCTTATATAGAGCCCTATTCAATTGCCAAAATTCAAATTGAATGAGGACCTATATATGTTTAATGGCCGCCAGTATAAGAAATGCAGCAACCAAAGACCCTCATTCAATTGCTATTTTGGACAATTGAATAGGGGTCTAAATAAGCACATAACATATGTTTTTCAAATAAGTTTTTGGAGCCTCATTCAATTGCGAGTTGCACAATTGAATAGGGCCCTATATAAGCACATACAATATTTTTTGACAGAACTTTTAAGTTAATAAACTTCTATCCAAAAGCAAGGTCTTCACTAACTAAAAACTTCTGTCAAAAAAATATGTTATGTGCTTATATAGAGCCCTATTCAATTGGAAAAATTGCAATTGAATGAGGACCTTAGTTAGTGAAAACCCTGCTTTTGGATAGATGCTTAGGGCCTCATTCTATTATCGGCCGTAAAATGGCCGCAAGGCTGCGATTCCTTGCAGGGGTTCCGTTATCTTGGAATTCAATTATACGGCCCCGCAAGGATCTCCCCTTCCGACCGGCCGTATATCTTGCAACCGGCCGTAAGCTCAGAAAACTTAAAACGCAAAAATAAATTCAAGACGGCACTGTACAGCTCTGTAAATGCTAGGGATCATATTGGGGGACATGAGGATTAATAGCACCCCCCTCTCAAGCTTGCACATCAGCCCAAATCCGAGTTTACATTAACTGTTTATTTTCCGGACGCAGCGTGGGCGGGTCTGAGGTGCTACAAGCCCTCGGGACTTTTTACATGGATTTTTGACATAAATTAAAAAATATTTTTTTTACGGGTTTGAGTGTAGGGGAATGTTGTGCTATTTTTGCTAACACCTACAATCACTTTATAGTCTCCTCAGAGTGCAGGATGGCTTTATTTTGGCTTTATAATGTGCTTAATTGGTGCTAGCGGGACCTTTTTCCTGCAAGTAAGCTGCGGCTCGCTTTTAGCCTTGCAGAGAGGGTTCCCGGAGTAATAGAATAGCAACCGGGCTTTTCTTGCGGCCGAAACTCTTGCGGACGTTTTAGATCAAAGGCTTTCCTCCGGCGCAAACGGCCGCAAGGGATAGCAAGGCGCCGGCCGCAAGCCTGCCGGAATCCCCAGCCTGAGGGGAATAGAATAGCCGAATAGCTTGCGGCCGGTCCTTGCGGCCCCGCATCTCCTACGGCCGTTAATAGAATGAGGCCCTTACTAACTAAAAACCTATTTAAAAAACATATGTCATGTGCTTATTTACACCCCTATTCAACTGGTCAAATCACTATTGAATGAGGGCCTAATTAAGTAAATCAAGGCCCTCATTCAATTGCAATTTGCCCAATTGAATAGGGCCCTAAATAAGCACATAACATTTATTTTTTAAAGAAGTTTTTAGTTAGCAAGCATCTATCCAAAAGAAAGGTTTTCACTAACTAAAAACTTCTTTAATAAAAATATGCTATGCGCTTCTTTAGGGCCCTCTTCAATTGCCCACATCACAATTGAATGAGGCCCCAAGAGCCTCATTCAATTCCTAATTGCCCAATTGAATAGGGCTCTATATAAGCACATACAACAAATTTTGACTGAACTTTTTTGTTACTGAACTTCTATCCAAAACCAAGGTTTTCTTAAAACTTCTGTCAAAAAATATGTTATGTGCTTATATAGAGCCCTATTCAATTGCCAAAATTCTAATTGAATAAGGACCCAAGTATCCACCATATGGTACACACAAAATAGGATTGTACACAAAAAACACTAACAAATAGCAAACTAAATTAATATTCTTCTTTAATGTTTAACAACCTATAAGCCTTACAAAGAAGCCTAAATAACGATACCAAAAGTGGTACACACAAATAGGATTGTACAAAAAAATCACACAAACACATAGCAAACTAAATTAATATTCTTAGTTAATCTTTAAGAACCTATAAGCCTTACAAAGAAGCCTAAATAAGCATACCACAAATGGTGTGCACAAAATAGGATTGTAGAAAAAGTCACACAAACACATAGCAAAGTAAATTCATATTCTTAGTTAATGTTTAACAACCTATAAGCCTTACAAAGAAGCATAAATAAGCATACCACAAGTGGTGCGCACAAAACAGGATTGTAGAAAAAGTCACACAAACACATAACAAACTAAATTAATATTTTTCTTTAATGTTTAACAACCTATAACCATTACAATCAAGCCTAAATAAGTATACCACAAGTGGTGCGCACAAAACAGGATTGTAGAAAAAGTCACACAAACACATAGAAAACTAAATTAATATTCTTCTTTAATGTTTAACAACCTATAAGCCTTAGATAGAAGCCTTAATAACGATACCAAAAGTGGTGCACACAAAACAGGATTGTAGAAAAAATCACACAAACACATAGCAAACTCAAACAATATTTTTCTTTAATGTTTAAGAACCTATAAGCCTTACAAAGAAGCCTAAATAACGATACCAAAAGTTGTACACACAAAACAGGATTGTACAAAAAAATCACACAAACACATAGCAAACTAAATTAATATTCTTAGTTAATCTTTAAGAACCTATAAGCCTTACAAAGAAGCCTAAATAAGTATACCACAAGTATTGCGAACAAAATAGGATTGTAGAAAAAGTCACACAAACACATAGCAAACTAAATTCATATTCTTAGTTAATGTTTAACAACCTATAAGCCTTACAAAGAAGCATAAATAAGCATACCACAAGTGTTGCGCACAAAACAGGATTGTAGAAAAAGTCACACAAACACATAGCAAACTAAATTAATATTCTTCTTTAATATTTAACAACCTATAACCATTACAATCAAGCCTAAATAAGTATACCACAAGGGCACAAAACAGGATTGTAGAAAAAGTCAAACAAACACATAGAAATTTTCATTTTTATTTTACAACAGATACTGCGTGAAGACAATCGAACCAGGACTTTCAACACAGGACCAGACCATCGGACGAGGACTTTCACCAGAGGACCAGACCATCGGACGAGGACTTTCAACAGAGGACCACATTATCGGACGAGGACTATCACCAGAGGACCAGACCATCGGACCAGGACTTTCAACAGAGGACCAGACCATCGGACGAGGACTTTCAACAGAGGACCACACCATCGGACGAGGACTTTCAACAGAGGACCAGACCATCAGACAAAGATTTTCAACTGAGGACCAACAAACATTCGGATTCAAATCCCACTTCAACCAAGGTACAGTATAATAAGTACAAAAGGATAAAACTAAAGAAACATGTTTCATCTGCATCTGTGTCAACAGAAAAAAACAAAAAACAACAATAACTATGTCCCTTATTCAATTCCAATTTGCACTATTCAATACATGTATAAATAACCACATCACTGTTTTTTTTTTAAATAAATTTTTACTTGGTAAACATCTATCCACAAACAAGGTTTTCAATAACTAAAAACCTATTTCAAAAAAATATGTTACCTGCTTATTTACAGCAGTATTGAATTGACCAAATTGCTATTCAATGAGGCCAGGCCCTATAACTTTTAACAAAATAGAACTGATACATTAATGATTTACCTCTTATTTCTCTATTATGGACAATAATGTTTTACAAATTTCAATATACCTAATTACATTTCTTTTTTTGCCTTTACAGATTAACATGGCTACTAATGAGAGCAAACAAGAGAAGAAAAGACGTCAAACTAGAGAAAGACAAGAGAGATGGGCCGACCAGCAGACACCAGAGGAGAAAGAAATTCGACGAGAAAAAGAATGCAAAAGACTTGCAAACAAAAGACTATCAGCTGCAAAAATGAAAGATACGCCCAAAAAACTACCAAGCAAATAAAGCATTTACAACCTGTTCCTCAAACATCAGATGACATTTTACAAGATAAAATTAAAGACATACCAAAAAAAGCTACTAAAAAAACAAAGCATTTACAACCTGTTCCTGAAACCTTACATGACATTTCACCAAAACCAGGACAACATATACCAAGAAAAGCCACGAAAAAAACTAAGCATTTAGAACCTGTTGTTGAAACATTACATTGCATTTCACCTGATGAATATAAAAGTCAAACTGCTATATGCTTTGCAAATTGTCCTTTACTCATGTCTTTAGCAGTAGAGTTTCATAGTTGTGAGGACATGACTACTCAATGTCAGTTTTGTGAGGCTTATTATTTTAAACAGGAGAGACCCAGAGATGGCCAATTCATTAGTTGCTGTCAAAAAGGCAAGTTCAAACTTCCACAAAGAAAATAATTTCCAATCTATTTACAAAACATTATGACTGAACCTACTTTTCCAAACTACAACAATTTTAAGACAAACATAAGATCCTACAATAGTGCCATATCCTTTGCATCTATGGGGGCAACATTGGCTGCTAATGTACCAGGACATGGTCCTTACTGCTTTAAAGTCCAAGGACAAATTTATCATCATACTTCCCATTTACATCCAGAGGAAGGAGAGCAAAGAAAATTCGCTCAACTATATGTCCTAGATACAATGGAAGCTGTTGACCAACGTATGCAAATGGAAGAAAATAAAAAATGCTTACCCAGTGTTTTTATAGAGCTAAATAGCATTATGGACAATAACCCAAACAGTAAAGCTTATAAAAAATTGGCAGAAGTAGAAAATGAACAACTACTTCATGCACAAAGACATCAATTACCAATGCCAAAGGTTAATATGGTGCTTAAAAGAGACAGACATACTGATAAACGTAGTTATAACTTGCCAACATCAAATGAGGTTGCAATGGTGTTTCAAAATGATGAAGGAGAACCACCATTTCAAAGAGACATTAGAACATATCCTAGAAATGAGCAGCAACCATTCATTAATATGAGTATCTTAAGTCCAAATTTAGATCAAATGACATATCCAATTTTTTTGCCACACAGAGAGGCAGGTTGGCAACCAAAATTAACACTTCCAAGTTACCCAAATGCTAAAGCCAGAATCCGAAATAATGTTTCTATGCTTGAATTTAAAGTAGCTCAAATTGCCATTCGAAATACATTTAATTCAATTTTTCTGTGGTGGAAAACTAACACAACAATTGATTATTGATTCCTATTTGCAAGTTGAGGCCAATAATTTGAACTTTATAAAGTATCAAAAAGATAAACTACGTGTAGAACAATATTCAGGACTAATGGACTATGTTGCTGACGTGGCTACAAGCAGAGACATGACAGCTGGCAAAGCCATCATTTTACCATCTTCCTTTCAAGGATCTCCTCGAAATACGAGAGAAAGATACAATGATGCTATGGCTATTGTCACCAAATGTGGCAAACACGATTTATTTCTGACATTTACATGTAATCCACAATGGCCAGAAATTACACAAAATTTACTTCTTGGACAAAGTGCTTCCGATAGACCAGATTTAGTAGACAGAGTTTTTACGATTAAATTAAATTAATACGTGACATCACTATCAGTCAGTTATTTGGGAAATGTCTTGCTTATGTATATACCATTGAATTTAAAAAAAGAGGACTTCCACATGCACAACTTCTGATAATACCTCAAGAAAAAGATAAATTAGATACTTCTGACAAAGTAGATGTAGTCATTGTTGCTGAATAGAGATGTCGCGAATAGTTCGCCGGCGGACTGTTCCCGGCGAACATAGCATGTTCGCGTTCGCGGCGAACTGCAAACATATGCGATATTCGACCCGCCCCCAATACTTTATCATTGAGCACACTTTGACCCTGCATGTCACAGTCAGCAGACACATTCCAGCCAATCAGCAGCATACACTCCCTTCCATACCCTTTAACCTCATGGACAGCAGCCATTTTGGAATCATAACTAACTTGCAGTCTTACTGAGAGGAGGGAGAGTGTAGGTGATACTGCATCAATAGGGAAAACCATAGCTAGGCAAGTTTATTCAGTGTCCAGTGCAGTGCTGAAGGACTCTTGTGCCTTATTATTATTATTATTATTAATGTTACTACTGTATAATGTGTAGATGTACCATCTGGGCATGCTCTTGTGCATAATTATTATTATTATTATTATTATTATATAATGTGTAGATGTACCGGCTGGGCATGCTCTTGTGCATTATTATTATTATTATTAGTAGTAAAATACTAATAATAATAATAATAATGCACAAGAGCATGCCCAGCCAGTACATCTACACATTATATAGTAGTAATAATAATAATACACAAGAGCATGCCCAGCCGGTACATCTACACATTATATAGTAATAATAATAATAATAATAATGTAGAAGAGCATGCCCAGCCGGTACATCTACACATTATATAGTAATAATAATAATAATAATAATAATGCACAAGAGCATGCCCAGCCGGTACATATACACATTATATACTAATAATAATAATAATGCACAAGAGCATGCCCAGCCGGTACATCTACACATTATATAGTAATAATAATAAGAATAATAATAAAGCACAAGACCTCCCCTGTGTCTCCCCCCCACTCCCCCCATGTGTCTCTCTCCCCTCCTCTCCCCTGTGCCTCCCCCCCACTCCCTCCCATGTGTCTCTCTCCCCCCCTCTCCCCTGGGTCTCTCCCACTCTTCCCTGTGTCTCTACCCCCTCTCCCTTCTCCAGTGTTTCTTTCCCCCCTCTCCTGTGTCTTTTCCCCCTTCCCTCTTCCCTGTGTCACTCCCCCCTCCCCTGTGTCTCTACCCCCTCTCCCTTTCTCGTGTTTCTTTCCCCCCTCCCCTGTGTCTTTCCCCCCTTCCCTCTCCCCTGTGTCTCTCCCCCCTCCTCTGTGTCTCTTCCCCCTTCTCCCCTGTGTCTCTAGCCCCTCTCCCCTGTGTCTCTACCCCCTCTACCTTCCCCTGTGTTTCTTCCCCCCTCCTCTGTGTCTTTACCCCCTTTCCTCTCCCCGGTGTCTCCTCACCACTCCCTCCCATTAGTCTCTTCCCCCCCTCTCCCCTGTGTCTCTACCCCCCACTCTCTCCTGTGTCTCTCCCCCCTCCCATGTGTCTCTTCCCCTCACCTCTCCCCTACCATGTTTCTCTTCCCCCCTCTGCCCTGTGTCTTCCTCCCCCTCTCCACTGTGTCTTCCTCCCCCTCTCCCCTCTCCTGTGTCTTCCTCTCCCTCTCCCCTGTGTTTCCTCCCCCTCTCCCCTCCCCTGTTAGCTTCTATACGTATACATACATACGATAAGAAATCCCCCCCCCCCAGTTCCAACACCCATGTGTACTGTATAATATTGTATTGCATTATGTTATATTATATCACTAGCGACTTGCCTGGCACAAATGACGGGGCAATAAAGTTTGAAGCCATGGCAATGCTGTTTGCCACACAATGTGATGCTTTTTGTACTCTGAGGACCTTCGGCGCTCATTGTGAGCCTCTTCCCTCGTGTCCTTCATGTTTCGTGCTTTGCAACGATCAATCTTCGGCGCTCTTCGCAAAGACAGATATATAAGTACATTGTTAAATATATAATTTTTTTTGTGCAGTGTAAATAAAAAAATGTATTCAGGTCTCAGAGCATAATAAAGTGATTTAGATTTGTAACTGCTTTGAGAGTGCTATCGCTGGCAGCCAATGAGCAGTAATCCAGATATATAACTGCAGAGTAAAAAGTAAAACATTTTAGTGTAGTGTAAAGTCTACATTTTTATTTTCCATTACTAATTAATACTCATTAAATGAATGCACGATAATAACTATTGTGAATGAACAAATGTATTAGGAAGTGCGAAGCGTTAATGTATGTAAAGTAACGGCAGTGTAAAATATGCTATTAAGCGTTTTTTATAGATATTTTTTTTAATAATAATGAATTAATTAATTACTGAAATACTTTACCTATTTGTAATTAATATATCCAGTGATCAATATCCTGAAGAGCTAACAATCAGTTTTGATTTTCCTGCAGCTTACAGTGTACATTTGGACTGTTGGTGACCTGAGGTGTAAGTGTCAGCAATGTGCGCAGTGCAAGAGGGGAAACCGCTTGTATAGTCGTGTAACGCGCCATTTTATATTTGTAATGTTATTAGTTGCAAGTTAGTGTTGTAAAATGGCGGCGATTGTGTATGTGTTACGCGGCTCACCAGCAGTTTCCATTATTTCTAATAGTGTATTTTGTACCTCGTCTGTTCCTAGGTAAAAGTCGTACATGGCTGGCGATGTTTTGCGCGGTTTGGGGTCGTGTAGCCTCGTTTTCATTTTTTCCGGACGTCATTTTTTTTGTCGCTTAGCCGATTTACAGGTGCCAACTGGGGAAGACGTTACAGATATCACATATATAGTTGTGAGCAGGCGGGTTGTTGCTAACTCTGCGGGCTTGTGAAGCGAGGGCCAGAGTTGCTGGCAAGGAGCGCCGAAGGCTCCCACGTCGGCTGCAATGAGCCGCAGGCGGGACTTACACCATAAAATTTACGGACTTACCATCCAAAAATACGGGACTTAGAAAAAAAAACATTACAAGCTCACAAAAATACGACCTTTACGCCCGAACCGCGCGCACTTAAAAACATTAAAAACACAATAGATACACACAACAAACACATAAAAATCTTACCCACAGCAAGGCGGGCACCGAGGACCTCTGCAAGTGAAGTTACACCTCCATTTAAGTCCAAATTCATGAGTTTAGACACCCGAAAATCACCTAAGTGAGAGAAAAAATGGCAGTTGAAAAAAAGAAAACGAGGCTACAGGACACTAAACACGCAAAACACATACAGATTTTCCTAAAAAGCTGTACGAGGTAAAGATACACTATTAACAAGGACGCTAAATCATCCACACCCGCGTACCACGTACACATTCCCCGCCATTTTACAACACTAACTTACACAATGCAGAAGTACCCAGCTACCCTAACGGCTTCCCCTCGCGCACGCAGCCTATTTACACTACACACTGTGCACATTGCTGACACACAGCAGCTCCACAGCACTGAAAACCTACATTGTATGCTGCAGGAACATGAAAACAGATTGTCAGCTCTTCAGCACAATGCTTCCTGCATATATTACTTACAAATAGGTAAAGTATATTCATTTAGTAATTATTTCATTAGCATACAAAAATACATATACACAAAAAAAACATTATCACATTAAACATAAAAGCCATTCACTGCGCGCCGCACAACGAGCGCCAACGCTGCTCATAGCACACAAAGCCTTGCAATACACGCAAAAAACACATCACCACCGACCACAGAATAACAGCAAAAGCGCCTATCAGAAAAAAAATACAACCAACAGCCTCGCAATGAGCGCCGAAGGATCTCCGACAGCCAACAAAATGAATGTCTCGTCCAAACACCATTACCTGCCTTACAATCTTATTGCCGCCATTTTTTGACGGGCAAGTCACTAGTAAATATATAAAGATCAAGATAATAAAAGTATCAGGAAATGTAACACAAAGATGCACGCGCGTCTGAATAATACGACAAATATGGATTTTTGTCATAAATTATATGATCGCAGTATTGGGTCATAAACCCTAAACACTGGAATCTGTTACATACAATTTACTGATGATGTCATTAATGGGCTTCAAGGGGGGGGGATCTCTGTTCATACTTTTTGAGCGGTGCAAATTCAACATACGCAGAGCGGAAACGCCACATCTGTGGGACACACACAAAGGGGTTCACTTTGGGAGAAAAAACAAACAAATATGAAATATTTAATAATCATATTTTGATGTTACCAACAGATAAGGAAACGAAACTGAGGTTATTATATCTAATAGTAGCAAGCCTGGGAGTACTGGGATTAATAATACTGCAGCAGAAGGTCAGGACTAATGTCACCTATAGACCCCCAGACAGATAAAGGTCAGTACTAATGTCCCTCTATAGACCCACAGTCAGATAAAGGTCAGTACTAATGTCCCTCTATAGACCCCCAGTCAGATAAAGGTCATTACTAATGTCCCTCTATAGACACCCAGTCAGATAAAGGTCAGTACTAATGTCACCTATAGACCCCCAGTCATATAAAGGTCAGTACTAATGTCCCTCCATAGACCCCCAGTCAGATAAAGGTCAGTACTAATGTCCCTCTATAGACCCCCAGTCATATAAAGGTCAGTACTAATGTCCCTCTATAGACACCCAGTCAGATAAAGGTCAGTACTAATGTCCCTCTATAGACACCCAGTCAGATAAAGGTCAGTACTAATGTCCCTCTGTAGACACCCAGTCAGATAAAGGTCAGTACTAATGTCCCTCTATAGACCCCCAGTCATATAAAGGTCAGTACTAATGTCCCTCTATAGACCCCCAGTCATATAAAGGTCAGTACTAATGTCCCTATGTAGACCCCCAGTCATATAAAGGTCAGTACTAATGTCCCTCTATAGACCCCCAGTCATATAAAGGTCAGTACTAATGTCCCTCTATAGACCCCCAGTCATATAAAGGTCAGTACTAATGTCACTCTATAGACCCCCAGTCAGATAAAGGTCAGTACTATTGTCCCTCTATAGATCCCCAGTCAGATAAAGTTTTGAAAGGTTTCTTGGATAGCATTGGGGCTAAAGGAGGTTTGGCCATCAGGTAGTCTAAAGATACCGTATATTATGTCCTCTCTTAGGGGGTAAAGACACTAATAATTCCTCCAATAAAATTCTGTTTTTTTATGTGGGCAAGGTCCCTGGTTAGCCCATTGGGTTATCTGTTAAAAAGAGTGGTGCAGAGACTGTGGGGGCTGTTAGCCTCCTTGTCCCCGTGTGGCCGTTTAGAATCCCTGCTGCTGCATGTTTCAGATTTATTAAGGTGTAATTGTACAGCGTTTGACTCAAGTAGCTGCCTGTGCTGGGTCAGTTTGGCTTAATTGCTGGGCCCTTTTCCTGCCAAGATGGCGACCGTCAGTCCATGGGCCTCTATGTCCCCTTCACTACCTTTGTCCCCGCTTGTGTGCTTATTTGGGATGGCCCCCCTTTATATCTCCGGCCCGTGGCCTTGTAAGGGTCGCCCCCTCAATCTCTGAGTGTGGATATGCAGGGATGGGGCGTTGAATCAGGCCTACCTTCTTCTCTGCTCGCTGCAAGATCAACAATACCTAATTTTTCAGGCATGTGTACATGCCTAATTTTTCTGGCCTCTGGTGCTGCACTGTGGCTTCAACAACCAAACCCCCAAAAAAGGCACATAACAGGGATTAAACTGATAGGAGTAGTACTACTTAACACACCACTCATATGTGGTGTAACAGTAGTATACATTTAAAACAAAAACAAAAAAATTGTACTGTAATAGATTGCATAGCAGTTAGTTGTCTGCAAGCGTGTGTGTCAGACCTACAGCGTCTACTCTACCAACTTCTGCAAGTGCACAGTGCCACTCATATCTGTTCTCACAGTAGCTTGCACGCATAGTACCGATCTGTCAAAACCTGAAATGATGAATGAGGTCTAGAGTAGCCTGGTTCCCTTATCCTCTACAGGTTGAGACCTAATGTTTGGGTGACTCCAGACCAACACATGAGTACAAGCAGCACACAAACTCAAAGCCGCCATCCTCCTCCTGGAGCAGCATCATAAGCCACATCAACCACTGCTGTCCTCCTTGCCCCCTCTCAACCATCCGCCACTCCGTCTCTCGCCTTGAGCAGTTCCTGCTCATCTGCCCATAGTCAGGTGCCTGTAAAGGACATGTTTGAGCGTAAGAAGCTAATGTCACAAAGTGCCCCAAAATTGAAGTGATACGACCAACAAAGCATCTTTTTCCATCTCCTGGTTCTAAAAATCCAGGCCTTATACACGCCCCCTGATAGGTGACGTAACAAGTATTAAACTGATAAGAGTAGTACTTACAAACATGCCACTCCCATCTGGTGGCACCTTTGACTGCACGTACCGTGCCCCAAAATTAAAGTGATACGACCAACAAAGCATATTTTTCCATCTCCTGGTTCTAAAAATCCAGGCCTTATACACGCCCACTGATAGGTGACGTAACAAGTATTAAACTGATAAGAGTAGTACTACTTAACACACCTTATAATAATGCAGAGAGAGGCAATGCAGTGAGAGGAGTCTGAAGAAGAGGAGTCAGAGGAGGAAGGTGCCTTTGAGGAGGTGGAAGACCAAACACAACAGGCATCCCAGGGGCCTTGCTGTCACCTTTCGGGGACCCTTGGTGGCTGAGTGGAGGAACAGACCTTCAATGACATCAGTGAGGACAAAGAACGGGACATGGCTAGCTTGGTATCCAACCTTGTGCAAATGGGAGTTTGCGGTTGTGCAAATGGACTGTTTGCAGTTGTTTGCGGTGCGTTAAACGGGGAGTTTGGTCTGTCACTGTGAAGCGGGCCTAACCCTTACACTACCTGATCGATACAACATCATACCTGATGTTTTAAAGCACGTTATTCCAAACAATTTAGGAATGTTAGGTAATGTATGCCCTTTATGGCTTAAAACCAGACTCTGCATCAACTATGTAATTTTCCATGGGAGTTTTGCCATGGATCCCCCTCCGGCATGCCACAGTCCAGCTGTTAGTCCCATTGAAACAACTTTCCCATCACTATTGTGGCCAGAAAGAGTCCCTGTGGGTTTTAAAATTCGCCTGCCCATTGAAGTCTATGGCGGTTCATGTTCGCGACATCACTATTGCTGAACTACCAGATCTAGAACTATATGGTAGACTATATGAGATTGTTACTCATCGCATGATTCATGGACCCTGTGGTGAGCTTAATCCACAATCACCATGTATGGAAAATATTAAATGTTCTAAAGAATTTCCAAAAGATTATAGAGACAAAACCTATGCCAATTGTGATGGCTATCCACTTTATAAAAGAAGAGAAGAAGATAGTGCCATTATTTGTGGAAAAAAAGTTGACAATAGATATGTAGTACCCTACAATCCACATTTACTCATGAAGTACAACGCCCACATCAACGTAGAAGCCTGCACTTCCATCAAATCCATTAAATATGTCTATAAATATATTTACAAAGGCTACGATGCAGCTACTGTAGTCGTGAAAAGTGCAGACAACACTGAAAGTAGTGAGTTAGTACATGATGAACTTGCATCTCATGTAGATGCTCGCTATGTCAGTGCGCCAGAAGCTATGTGGCTTTTAAAATTTGAAATGCTTGATAGATCACATGCAGTATATAGATTAGCAGTACATTTGCCACAAAGACATTTAGTGTATTTCCATGCTGGAAATGAAAGTAATGCATTGGCCCAAAGTGAACTTCGTCACACTACACTAACTGCATGGTTTGAATTAAATTCCACAGATTCACAAGCAATTCTTATATATTGAAATTCCATGTCACTATGTTTTTGTGAATGGATTATGGAGACATAGAAAAAGCAGAGGAAATACAATAATCCCTAGAAATTACACAGTCAGTCCAAGAGATGTTGAACGTTTTTGCTTACGTATATTACTTTTAAATGTTCCTGGAGCACAAAGTTTTGAACACTTAAGAACTGTTAATGACATTGTATATGAATCCTTGCATTTAGCTGCAAGACATAGAAACTTACTCGCTGATGATACAGAGTGGGAAAGATGTTTAGAAGAAGCAGCACAATGTCAAATGCCACGGCAGATGAGAGAACAATTTGCATTTATTTGTATCTACTCAAATGCTCCAAATGCATTAGCTTTGTGGGAGACTTTTAAAAGTAATATGGCTGAAGACTTTATACGACGATACAATGAACCTATTGCACACTTAAAAGCGTTAATGGAAATCCAAGAAGTATTTTTAACTCATGAATTAAGTCGTGCAAGTTTTAATTTGCCTGATCCAGGTCTTATAGATGACATAAACTTTGAAGACTATGACATTCAACTACAAGCAGAAAGAACAGAAGAAAGACTTGCAACTTTAAATACCTTACAATTGCAAGCATTTAATGCCATTAAAAATGCAATAGATGATGACATGGTGACAGAGCGTTATTTCTATCTTGATGGACCTGGCAGATCAGGAAAAACCTATCTATATAATGTATTAATGAGTTCGGTACGAGCACAAGGTCAAATAGCAATGGCGTTTGCCACTACTGGAATTGCTGCACTTTTGTTAGAAGGTGGAAGAACTGTTCATAGTGGATTTAAACTGCCAGTGCCTATTTTAGAAACTTCTGTGTCAGATATTCGCTTGACATCTTTACAAGCAAAGAAATTGAACAAATGTAAATTAATTATAATAGATGAGGCCACAATGATGTCATGCTATGCCATCCAATGTATTGACCGTTTGCTTCGTGAAGTCATGGATAATACTTTTCCATTTGGTGGAAAGGTAATGTTGTTAGGTGGCGATTTTAGACAAACATTACCGTCGTTGTACATGGAAATCGAACTGACATTATCAAAACCTGTATAAAGTCAATTACACTGTGGAAACATTTTACCCATCTTCAACTGCAACAAAATATGAGATCAGAAGGCCAAACTGATTTCAATGATTGGCTTATTAAAATTGGAGAAGGCAGAACAGAAAAAATACCACATTTACCGACACTGTAGAGATCCCACCTCATATGATTTGTCACCAAGATATTATATCGGCTATATTTGAAGGTAGCATAAATAACGAGGAATATTGCGAGCTTGCCAACCAAGTCATACTAACGTGTAAAAATAAGGATGCATTAATCCTCAATATTGAAATCTTTAAAAAAATGAATGCACCACAAAGAAATTATCACAGTGCTGATTCTGTACTTGCTGATGACAATGAAAGTCAGGCTAACTTTTCTACTGAATTCATAAACTCACTAACTCCTTCTGGAATGCCACCACATATTTTGCAGCTAAAGAAAGGTGCAATTATCATGTTACTGCGAAAAATGAACCCCAAAAAAGGCCTATGCAATGGGACAAGATTAATTGTTCAATAATTAAAGGACCATTTTATAGATGCTGAAATTTTAACTGGTACCCCTAAAGGAGAGAGAGTTTTCATACCAAGAATAGATTTAGCACCAAGTGAAAGTAGTCTCCCTTTTATACTTCAAAGAAGACAATTTCCCATTTTTATGGCGTTTGCCATGACCATTAATAAATCACAAGGTCAAACGTTCAAATCTGTGGGTATTTTCTTGGAAGAACCAGTATTTGCACATGGTCAATTGTACGTTGCGTTGTCACGGTGCAAAAATCCACAGGCTATTAAAGTTTACATTGAAAAGAATGAAAGTCAAGGTGATTTATTAGAAGATGGACGTATTTTTACTAAAAACATTGTCTACTATGAAGTACTATAACTTTTCATTAAAGAAATAAAACCTATACAAAACAAATTTGAAAGCATTCAAAAATACAAAACAATAAACTATTCAGTCATAATTAATGGAAGTACTGTTTATGGATGATTCGCCTCACAAAATACTTGCCTTGCATTTTTTCATTTTTTTTACTGTTTCTAATGTTACAAGTTTGAAAACAATATTTTCAAGTTCTTTACTTCAACATATTACAAAGTTCATGTTAAGAGCTCAAGCACGTTTTAAGTCACAATGTAAATATTGTCTGTTATCTTAAGATTACTCCCTGGATTAATGTTTAGCGCCAGTTCATGAAGTCAGGAAGGAATTAATTTCATTGGGTACGTTTTAAGGAGAGTTTTTACTGTATGCCTTCCTCTGCATTCAATGTATATTAAAGTTAACAATTATTCTGATAGAAATTGAATGTTAATACTGATTACTTTAAAGTTCAACTGTTTTTACATTCAAATGTTAATACTTTTAATACAAAATTATGTTTAAATATCAATTCACTATGTTACTGTTTATAATGTTCCAAGCTGTAAAAAAAAATTGTAAAGTTGCAAAGTTACACACATAAGAAAATTCAAGTTTTAAAAAATATTATGTCAAGTTTCTGACTTAAAAATATTACAAACTTCATGTTAAAATTGGGTACGTTTAAAGGACTGTTTTTATAATGTTTCTCTTACTCTGCATTAAATGTATATTCACATTAACAATTCTTCAGATAGAAATTGCATGTTAAAAAAACATTACCTCAAGTTT
Source organism: Discoglossus pictus (assembly GCA_027410445.1). Classification (NCBI taxonomy): domain Eukaryota; kingdom Metazoa; phylum Chordata; class Amphibia; order Anura; family Alytidae; genus Discoglossus; species Discoglossus pictus. The sequence continues at coordinate 100,727,272 of CM050164.1, read as the reverse complement.
AAAATAATGATTACTTTAAAGTGCAACTGTTTTTACATTCAACTGTTAATACTTTTAATACAAAATTATGTTAAAAAATGTATTCACTATGTTACTGTTTATAATGTTCCAAATTCTACAAATGTTTTGTCAAGTTCCAAAGTTACACAGATAATAAAGTTCAAGTTTCAAAAAATATACTTTCAAGTTTATTACTTAAAATTATGTACGTTTGAACAAGGCTTTTTAATCTTTGCTTTCCTCTGGATTCAATGTATATTGAAGTTAACAATTCTTCAGATACAAATTTCATGTTAAAAAACCATAACCTCAACATTTTACAAAAATACACGTTCACATCACAATACTTACAAGTGTCAAATATGTATATTATTAACTAAACAACTTTACAAACATATACATCACATTGCCGTCATTTTTTGACGGGCAAGTCGCTAGTAAAGATAATAATAGCAAGGGTCTGTTTTTTCTCCTGTACATAGGAAATTGGCCTGCACTTTATTTATAAATCTTCCCTGAGGGGAGGATGTAGTCTGATATGTTTCAGGATATGTCTCCTCTGTAATGACTCAAACAAACTAAGAACCCGATTCAATTGCAAGCCCACATCTCGCGGGATCCTGGCCATATGTCTGCGGGAGTGTGCAGGCTCCCATTCGTCTCTGATTCCAGGGATATTCAATTAAACTGCTGCTTGGTGAGTGCCTCTTACTGGATATAAGTCCTGGGTATCTGATTATAACAGATTATTAAATTTAACCAAAAGAGTGGTCAAAATAGAAATACCCTTATGAAATAGCCCTTGAGAATATTACCTAAAATGTAACTTTTATTGAGTATGTCTTAAAAATATAGAGATTTAAAAGATAAAATACAAACTATTACCTTGATTAAAAACAATATTTACACTGATCTGATGACCAATATAGATGCCCAATTTGATATTATGTATGATGATTCCCTAGTTTTGTGTTATATTAAAGTGTCTTAGCTTAATTCTTAAGCCGACTCCGTAAACCATGAACCATGCGGGAATAGGATAAATTAAGCAAGACTGTAATCTCCCATTTTAAAACAGACAAAAGAAAATGACACCATCATTATTGCGGCAGTAAAACATGTCAATCAATTAGGTTTGGGAGTCCGGGACTCGAAAACCCTCAAAATACAGAATTATGAAAATTAATGCCAATACTGTTCTGGTAGATGTGGGTGGCCTGATATGTATAATTTATTCCGGAGGTCAATATAACCCCGAAATTAAACATAAAAATAAATATTATTTACTGCTGATTTGCTAGCTTGAGACTTTTTGTTGTGCAATTAATTATAATGTCTATCTCGCTTTCCCCTTTAATTACAGTGCAGTATTGCTTTTTTATTTGCATTTAAAGTGCTACGAACAGGTGTTTAACCCCCTTTCGTGTCCTCTCTAGCACTCATAGGATTTTCTCTTTAATTTGCCGTTTACAGGTGTGAAACCATTTGCGGCTTTCAAGGCCTTGGAGCAACTGAATAGCAATTTGCGATTTTAGTGATCGTAACTCTCACATATATAGTTGTTCGGCCCGCAGCATGCCCGCAGACTTACGGCCTACATCCTGCGACTTATGTGCTTGCAATTGAATGAGGCTCAATGTTTTTAGGTAAAAAGTAAAACAATTAAAACTACGGTGTAGTGCAGTAATTAATCATGCATCCGTGTTCATTCCCAACATGAAATACATTTCTAAAGGTTGAAATAAAAACAAAACAATACTAACCTTAGGAATATAGAAGCTTTTTGCATTTGCATTATGACATAGGCTTTTCATGGGCCCTCATTCAATTGCAATTTGGCCAATTGAATAGGGCTCTAAATAGGCACATAACATATTTTTTTAAATATGTTTTTAGTTAGTGAGCATCTATCCAAAAGCAAGGTTTTCACTAACTAAAAACTTCTTTAAAAAAATATTCGATGTGCTTATTTAGCACCCTTTTCTATTGGCCAAATCGCAATTGAATGAGGGCCATGGCCTGGTAAGGGAATATGTGGCAACATTTACACAAATTCATTTGGGTTACTGCAATAATTGCCATATATTTGCATGTCTTATTCTTTTTGTTTTCAAATTTAAGAGAACAAGCAATGTAGCCTGCAAGTTTTACCCCCCAAAAACGTAAGTTTTTCAAATAGGTCACAAAAATCAAAATAAAATTAAAATTTTAAAATGCAATATCTCACTCAAGCATAAACAACAAAATAGTAAATATGATTGCCTCATGTCTCTTAAATAATACCAAATATAAATAAAGTAAGTCCCACAATGATATCAGTTTATGCTTTACATTTTAATGACAAATATACTAAACTAGCGAATGAACGGCAATGAAATTGAGCTAAGGGTGTTTGGTGTATATAATGTGGCTGATGTAACGTTGTTCGTTTTCTATGTCATGCAAGTTTTTCGTATTATTCGTTTTCTATGTCGTGCGAGTTTTTCGGAATACCCGTAGCTGTTTGGTGGGCTTTTTCCGGAATATCCTTAGCTGTTTGGTGGTGTTTTGCGTGTTTATGGTAGTGTTTTGCGTGTTTATGGACCTTTAGCCTCGTTTTCGTTTTGTTCGTCGGCCATTTTTTCTCTCACTTAGGTGATTTTCGGGTCTCTAAACTCCAAGATTTGTGGTTAAATGGTGGTGTAACTTCACTTGCAGAGGCCCGCCCCCCTTGCTGTGAATAACCCTTTTATGTGTTTGTTGTTTGTATTTGTTTTGTTTGTAATGATTTTGGGGTTGCGCGGGTTGCGTTCTTGTTTTCTAATCTCGTAGGTGTTTTTCGGCAAATACGTAGGTGTTTGGTGGTGTTTTGCATCTTTGGACTGCTGTAGCCATGTTTTTTTTTTTTTTTCAGTGGCCATTATTTCTCTCGATTTGACTTAAGTTGAGGTGTAACTTTAGTTTTCGAGGTCCTGGATGCTCCCTCTTCCTGTAAGTAAGCTTTTTATGTATTTGTTGTATTTTTCATGTTTTGATGTGCACGTGTTGCGGCCGATTTTTTGCGAGGTCATAATGGGTCGTAAAGTGTCTCGTATTTTGTTTGCGTTACGTCGCAGTTGCTGGAAAGGAGCGCCGAACAACTATATATGTGATAGTTAAGACATGGCTGAATAGGCAGGAATACATTTCTAGAAAAAAAAAACATAAAGAATACATCTGCCTGGTATGTCTTGCTTCACAAAATAATCTAAAAAAAATGATTCCTAAGATTATGAATTCTTAAGTTAATTAAGAAGAATATTTTTGAAAGGTGACTAATGTTAATGTATCAGAATTATATAGACAAAGAGAAGAACACCTTTAGAACCAATGTTAGCATACAAGTAATCATGGAATATGTATACAAGTATGTATCTATAGATACAATCCGGATACTGAGATTAGTAAAACGTAACTTTTATTGTATATTATATAAAAATAAAAAATTAAAAATAATGATTAAAATGTGACGCAAAAAATCTTACAGTTCCCTATGAAATATATCAATTGCACAAAAATTGATTGTGATTAATTGTATCATACCATAAATTGATGTAGATAATATCAAATGCGCAATGTCCCAATATATTCTGCAATGGTCGAAATGTTATTAAATAACAAAATATAGCACACTGTCAAAAGGGCATTAGATGTACATATGCCTCCATAAGATCCTAATATATTTAGATCTATATACAGAGAGAATCGAGATGCTATGAGCCTCAATCAATTGAGCTTTTATCAAAAGTGAAAGGGATGTTAGGTCTTAGAACTAATAGCACAACATTCTCAAGCTTGCAAATCGGCACCAAAAATACTTTATTTCATGCTTAACTTCTGTGTTATATCGATCCCGGCAATCAATGTGTTAATACATATAATAGTACTCGCATGTAATACAATATCATATTTACAGCTTTATCTATATTGCATCATATCTGGAATGTGGGTTTGATCGTAACTCGTAAATCAAGCCCATAGGACTTTAAAATCCAACCTCCATTTTTCATTGACGTAATGATGACGATCTCTGTTTCCATTGGCTGTTTCTAATCGGGAGTTACAGCCTTGCTTAATTGATCATGTTCAAGCTCACAAATGCTACATACGATAGCATGGTTTCCGAATTTCGATATCGGCCCCTAACTTAAATAGCACCGTAACTTGAAAGCCCTGCGGGCCCGCAGGAGTCCCACAGACATACGGCCTATACTCCATAACTTGCTGCCTCCAAATTGAATGAGGCTCCATGTATTTAGCGGAGTTTGGATTAGGACCCACTATTTATCCTCTAGCTAATAAAAAACAATCTGGCTACGCTACTTCTATTTTGCCAACTATAATAGTCCATATAAATGCTCCTCACATTGGCATAACAATGGTATACCTTATATAAATTACTTGAGAGCACAAACTAGTAGTATCCCTGTTGTGAAACGAAGTCAGGTAATTACACATTTGCAATTTTATAGCTTGTCCCATCATTACCATGATATATACTGTGCCAGAATAAGTAATATGACCATTGCTAGTAATCTACTAATATCCAGTTACACTATCAGGAATCATGCCAGATGTTTGCAACATGCCATACATCAAATACTTTACATGAAGTCTATTATACGGTAACAAACAAATGTCTGTCGGTTCCTTCGTGAACCCCACGAGTTACACCACCAGAGGGAGACTGTCGAGCCTGACGCGCACATTTTGCCGTTGCTTCTATGGATTTCACTTGTATTTCATAAGGAGAGACGTCATCATTTATAGGGGTAAGTCTGATTACTTCATTAACCATTTACCTTTCTTGTATCCAAAAGGTGAAGGTACATAGGAGCTGCATCACAGGGAATGACTTGCGATCCAACTTAATAAGAGGCAAAGAAAGTTGTATAAGTAACCAGGAATGCAAGGATCTCTCATAGTCATCACCAATCTCTGTGCTCATATTGCATGCCAAGTTGTTCAATTTAAATGTATTAAACATGTGGTCTCCCATGCCGTGATGTCTAATGTATGTATTTTACAAGTAATAACTATTAAGACCAAAAAGGAAAAAAAAAAGTATAAATAGCAAATCCTAATTAATTAAATTTATGTATTTGGAATTATAGTACTGAATCATATCTTGATATAATGCCTAATTTTATATCAAATACATAATTGATTATAAGAATATATAATACTGTGGTAATACATATTGTTTAAATATAGTGATGGTTATTATTACATAGTGTATCTAGTAATAATATTACTTAGTGTGTGATTTAAACTATTTAGAAATGCAACCATGCATATAGTATATAGAAACCAACCCTTAAATCTCTATGGTCCCCACCCAATCCCCTAGGTGACATTGAAGTATACACTTCAAGTAACCTGATTTGTGATAGAGATTCTTGTGTGAAATATGCTATACCTTAGTAGACATAAAAAGTGTATTCAATTATCTAAATATCTCAGTGACCACACCAAATTAAGAAAGACCCATTAGAGTATCTTTGAACATAATAAACCAAGCTATATAGAGAGAGAATAGGTATTTAGGTTAACATGCATATTTAAATAACTAGTTAAGAATTACTGTTAATCTATTCCTTCACTTAGGGGACTACCCTAGTTATACTGATAATTCACCCATCTGATTCATAAGGGAAATAAAAAGAAAAGGGGGAATAAGGAGGGTGGGGAAAGAAACAAATAACAAGAAAGTAAATCCAACATGATGGAATAAAACAAAACCACAACACGTTTTAATTGGCCAGGACGGAGACAAAAGAGAGCCCATAAATAAAATAATTTTGTACAAGCTACAAGAGGATATACATCATAAATACTAATTTATGATATTTGTTTATTTTATATGATATACAATAAAAGTTAAGTTTTACACATCTCAGTCTTCAGATTGTATATATGGATGCATACATGTATACATATCCCATGATAACTTGTATGCTATCATTAGTTCTAAATGTTACATAGCATGGTTAGATAGTAATTAAGGTTGAAAAAATATTTTTAGTCCATCAAGTTTTTAGATCTCCTCTGATCTGCAGTACTAAGATTAATCATTAATTGATAATTGATCCAGAAATTGAAATTGAGTTAATTGAATCAGAGAAAAACCCAAGTGAAACTTGCCAAGTGTTTCAAAAGGAAAAAAATCCTTCCTGACCCCAGATACAGGCGGCCATACTCCTTCCTGGATCAATACTCACTCTCTAATTATCCAGGATAAATGGAATATGGAATATATCCCATACATTTTTAAAGTTATCTATCAAATCTGCTTTCACCACCTATTTGGTAGATAATGCCACAGATTAACCATACTTACTGTGAAGAACGTTTTTCTTTATTTAAGGTGAAATATTTTTGCTTCTAACCTCAAAGGATGTGCATTTGTCAGTTGAAACCCTCTTGGGACAAAAAGTTCACTTGACAAAGCCTTATATTGACTCTGGATATATTTATATAAGGTAATCATATTCCCTCTTAGACACCTTTTTTCGAGAGAAAATAAGTTTAATTTCGTTAGTCTTTATTCATAACTTAGCCCCTCCATTTCCCTTATTGGTTTTATTGCCCTGGGTGTTCTTGCTCTCTTAGTCTATATGACTAATCTTAACACTACTAAAGGTAGCTTCCATTGGTTAATATATAATTTGATACTATGGTGTATTAGTGACTTAACATTTACTATATATGTTGAATGAAATATAATAACCATATATTCTGAAATTGGGAAACAAGTCTGAGTGTGAACTATAACCTAATTTTACTTTACATATATTGATTTGCTATTAAAGATAGCATTCTGAGTTTAACCCAGTTAATTGGGATGGCTGACTTTGATCTGGTTCTAGACTATTGTCAAGGATACAATAGGAGAGTGGAGGAAACTGAGAGGGCGTTTAGCCAAAGGAGTACAGAAGATCAATTTGATGACTGGACAGATGGATTGAATAAATTAGAAAGATTGCTGAAGAAGCAATTGAGTGCATTTTGGAACAGGACATCACATGATAAATACTTGGCCAAGCATGAAGACCTAGGTGATTATAGATTAAGGTTTTTCCATATTTTTCCTTTCATATAGATCAATAAAAGGAAAGTTGGGAGAAAGCATTAATCAATTGTTCTGAGACACTATTGGCAATCATATCTGACTTTGAAGCAGAAATATTTACAGAACTGGACAATGACATACTAGAATTAAACAAGAATTTTAAGAAATTTGAGAGAACTGAAGATTTTAAAAACACCTATTTGAAAATTTAATTGGACCTTTACAAAAAAGAAAATATATAATTAATAACAAAAGAGCCAAGTTTAACAGGGATTTGATGGAATTTGAAAATGGACCCCCCACTGGACTTTTGGGATTAAACATAGCTATCATATGTGTTTATTATATAGGGCAGGCAGGGATTATTGTGTAAATGTATTAATGTAAAGCTGGTAACCAGGCTTTTTTTGTATTGAAATGCTAAATTTTTCCTATTTAGTGTAATGGAGTGTATTACTGAGGTCCCTGGGGTGAAGGGAGTCCAGTTACAGGGGTTACCCATTTTGAGGGGCAGAAGAAGACCAGCAGAGTAGTTGGAGGGTACTGAGACACCTTGGCTGCAAGGAAGTGTTTACAATATTACCCTACCTGTGGCGAAGGCTTGCTGAAAGAGGAATGGCAACTCCTAAAATTAATGTGGGAATTGTTTCTTTTACTGGACAAAAAGGCATCAAAATCCCCCCTGCCAGGTACACAGAGTGGGAGGGAATTTCTAAAATGGGCCTGAGGGCTGAACCCCTCCTTAAGGGAATGTGTGGTGGTGGTGAGACATGCTGGGACTGAGTGTGATAACTGTTGTTGTCAGTTAAACATTCATAATTTGAGGTGGGTGTTTCATTCTGAGGCAATATAATAATTTTAACCATTGGAATTATTATTAAGGAGTCTGCCCGCGACTCTGCTCCTAACCACTGGGGGCAGTACTACTGAATTAGCTTCCTGAGCTTCTGTGTTGCTGGCATCCTCAGACACAATCTTGATACCTGGGAAATGTAGCTTGGCACTGACAATCTTATAATCTAGGGAGTTCCTGTAAGCCATAAACAGGAAGGTTTTGAGTCACCGGTGACCTCTGGCCTCTGGGTCATGACACCAGGAATCTAAGGTACAGACAGAGGTGGGGGTGCCAGAGGAATGAGGAACAATTAATTAGGAGAAATTGGACAAGGGGGCTGAGGTGATCGACCAAGAGGAATTTAGCATTATGAATCTTTTGGCACATGACTGACACCCTAATCAAATCAAACAAAGGCTAAACTTTATCGCCAACAAACATTTTCAATTTCTTTGAAACGATCAAGAAGATTACTTATCAAAAAGCATTTCTCTAAACTATCAGAAAAAAAGATTTCAGAATGCATATCCATAGATGCAGAACCTAAAATTGGATTGGAAGTAATTCCAACTGTGGACAATTATGTGGATATGCATATACATTTGAGAATAAAATCTACATTTTATCCTCCCCTGTCAATCTGTCCTGCTGTTTAAATCTTTGTGAAGTTGGTCATTCAGGACCTTATCAAACTACATATTTTGGGCACTTATAACATTACTCATTTGGAGAATAAAGCTTTGAAAGAAATCATAGAATGGGATGACATTCTGATTTAACCCTCGAATAAGGGGTATGTGGGATATTGTCATTTGGCCCATATTTAGAGGTAGCATATCTGCAACTCTTGGACAAGAATTCTATTAACAACTCCTATTAACAACTATTTGGATATGTACAATTGTATAATATCTGAAGCCAAAACTCGGAATTTGATTACGGATAAAAAGTTTAATTATCTAAGGGTGGAATCCCCACTATCTACTTCCAAAAGACAACAAAAACCTACTATTTACTTCCAAAAGTCCACAAACATCAACTTAAACCCCAAAGAAGGCCCATAATTTGGGGCTAGTAAAAGGCTAGTAGATTGTTAGATGGTAAATTAGGCCATATGTTCTAGCTCTCCCTTCATATGTAAGGGACACAATGGATGTGCTTAATAAGCTTCAAGATATTATTCTGAATCCATCTACTCTACTAGCCACTTGTGATATATATATTTTTGATATATTTCCATCAACCATGAAGCTGGATGCCATACAATCAAATATTTCCTACAAATGGACTCAATTACTAATTATGATAAAAACTATTTCTGATCAGAAATTGAAATTAATTCTCAAACATAACTGCTTTGTATTTGGTGACCCGTGGAACAGCCATGGAAACGGCATGCGCATTGATCTACGCAAACATCTACCTTAGCTGGTGGGATCGGGAACTTGTCTTTAATGACTAAAATAGTAGATTATCTGATCTGATTTCCCTTTAGGTACTATATATAGATGACATCTTTATCATCTGTGATGGTAATGAAGAAGAACTGGAGGAATTTATAGCCCTACTCAATCAAAATTATCTCAATTTAACACGTACTCGTAACATAAGCTCAGTATGTGTGGACTTGGATATTAAAATATCCAAAGTAGCTGATAGAATCATTAAAACATACATCTACAGGAAACAAACAATATTTTATACCATACCAGTTCACATGTTCCTGCCACAATGAAAGGAAACTCAAAAGAAGATTTTATAAGACTCTGATTTTGAGACTTTCCCACTGAGATCTGCGGAATTGAGTGAAATGATTGAAAGGTAGAGGCTACAGTCATTTGTTATTAAATATAGCATACCACCATGCCCTGCATACTTCAAGGGAACATCTATTAGTACCTAGGACTGAATATTACTCCATGTAAATTATTTGATACGTCTGTACATTTAGCCAGCAATGGAAAGAGGTCTCACATAACCTGTACAAACACATCCAAGTCTAAAATCGAATAAATGCATGTGTTGGTGATAAAATCAACGTACGCTGGCAGAGAGCATAGACACCGAGGGACTAACTGGTGAAGAGCCACTTTGTCCCGTGTTAAGAAAAAACATAATTCACTGCCAGATGGTACTTTTAAGTGTGGACACTGTATATGACTAAAATATAGGCAGTAAAAGACTGCACATGTAGAGTGATCCCAATTAGAGGATTCTCTCATTGTAGCAATAAAGCTGTTATTAATTGTTTGGAATGCACATGCATTCTGAGATACATGGGCATGACAATGAGGGAAGTCCGACTAAGCTTTTTATGAACTCGAAAAAATTGGAATTTATGATTTACATCCTCTTGTAGCATGTACAAAAGTCTTTTATTTATGGGCTCTCTTTTACTGCCGTCCTGGTCAATTAAAACATGTTGTGTTTTTGTTTTATTCCATCATGTTGGATTTACTTTCTTGTTATTCATGTCTATCTAATGCTGTGGTGGGTCTTCCCCCTTTCTCCCTGTAATTCTTTGCTAGTTATTTAAATATGCATGTTAACCAGGGATACCTATTCTCTGATGTAATGCATCTTTCTTTTTCTTCCATTTTTTTTTTGTATTTATCTTGGCTTATTATGTTCAAAAATACTCTCATGGGTGTTTCTTAATTTTGTGTGGTCACTGGGATATTCAGATAATTTAATACACTTTTTTATTTCCACTAAGGTGTAGCATATTTCGAACAAAAATATCTATCACAAATGCGGTTACTTGAAATGCTTACTTCAATGTTCAACTAGGGAATAGGATGAGGATCATAGATATTTAAGCGTTAGTTTCTGTATACTATATGCGTGGTTGCATTTCTAAATAGTTCAATTCACAAACTAAGTAATATTTTTATCAGATACACTATGTAATAATAACCATCACTATATTTAAACGATATGTATTACCACTGTATCATATATACTTATAATCAATGGTGTATTATTACTATTGCTATAATTCCATGTACACAAATGTAATCAAGATTTGCTATTTATATTTTTTCTTTTTATCTCATAGTCATCACCAATCCTTGTGCTCATGTTGCATGCCAAGTTGTTAAATTTAAATTTATTAAACATGTAGTCTCCCATGCCGTAATGCCCAGTGTATCTATTTTACAAGTGTTAACTATAAAAAATTTAGCATGCAACATGAGCACAAGGATTGGTGATGACTATGAGATAGATCCTTCGGTTTCATTTTACTTTTAGAACTTTGCCTCTTATTAGGTTGGATCGCAAGTCATTCCCCACAGCATCCGTTGAAGCAAAAGCAAAACTTGCGAGTCAGGCTCTAATCAATTGTCTCCCTCTGGTGACGTCACTCAGCGGGTTCACTTAGGATCTAACACAGACATTTGTTTGTTATTGTATGATGGACTACATGTAAAATATTTGATGTATGGTATGTTGCACACATCTGGCATGATTCCTGGTGATAGTCTTACTGGATATTAGTGGATTACTAGCAATGGTCGCATTTCTTATTCTGGCACAGTATATATCATGGTAATGATGGGACAAGCTATAAAATTACAAATGGGCAATTATCTGACTTTGTTTCACAACAGAGACACTACTAGTTTGTGTTCTCAAGTAATTTATATAAGATATGTCATTGTTATGTCAATGTGAGGAACATTTATACGGACTATTATGTTTGTCAGAATAGAAGTAGTGTCCTAATCCAAACTCCGCTACATACATTGCATAGGGATTCTCTCTGTATATAGATGTAAATATATTATGATCTTATGGAGGCATATGTACATCTCTTGTCCTTTTGAAACTGTGCTCTATTTTGATATTCAATAACATTTTGACCATTGAAGATGATTTGGGGACATTGTGTGCATTTGATATTACCTTCATCAATTTATGGTAGGACACCATTAATCACATTTTTGTGCAATTGATGCATTTCAGAGGGAACTGTAAGATATTTTGCTTCATATCTGAATCATATTTTATTTGTTTATATTATATGATATACAATAAAAGTTACGTTTTACACATCTCAGTGTCTGGATTGTATCTATGGATGCATAATTGTATGCATATCCCATGATGACTTGTATGCTATCATTACTTCTAAAGGTGTTCTTGTTCTCTTTGTCGTAACACTACTAATGGTAGCTTCCCTTGGTTAATATATTTTTTTGATACTAAGTTGTATTAGTGACTTAACATTTACTCTATACATTGAATAAAATATAATAACCATATAACCTGAAATTGGGAAACAAGTCTGTGAGTGTGAATTCTAACCTAAATTTACTTTAAACGAATCAGAATTAAAATGTGTAAGTTCATGATAATATAAACAAAAACCACTTTATGGTTTATGATACAAACTTTCCAGTCATTCAACACATAAGAAGCTCCAACAATAGTCTGCCATGATGTGTGCATCCCATCTTCCTTGGTATCTGGCTTCCATTGTTTTTATGTCTTGGTGAAATATTTCACCTTGCTCTTTACTTAAGTCACCACGGTTCTCTGGAAAGATAATGGACTTTAACACTCAGCCAAGCCTGTTGAAATGAAAGAGCGTATCCTCTACTAATTGTGTGTAGTTAACTGCCTACTTGTTGCCAAGAAAGTGTTTCACAACAGGAACAAATGAAGACCAGGCACATGATTCGATTACATTGATTCTATGAAATGAGGGTCATTTATAAGTTGTCTGATCTGTGAACCATTGGAAATTCCTGCCTTCAGTTTTTTTTAAGTAAAGGTAATTTATGCACTATGTATTCAATAAGCAAAACGTCTTTATTCAAAGCCTTTACAAATTGTTTCATTAGGCCTAGATTTGCATGTAGTGGTGGCAGTATGATTCTATCTCGTGCTATCAAAAGTTAATTGATTACATTTTGTCCTCTAACCAACATATATTCCCTCAGATGCCAATCTTTTCTTGCTCAAAGTTAATGTATGGCTCTATTATCCCATATCTATATCTAAGAAACTAGAGATGATGCGGTCTATCCAATGCAATTTTCTGAATCAGCACCCCAAGAGCTTCATTCAAGGCCGTATCTTGTGGTATACACGCCATATGTCTGCGGGCTTGCACAATTATGGTGCTTTTCAGTTGAACAAGCCCGCAAGTTGCGAGTTGAAAGTTGAAACCGTAAAGACCTTAACTAGCCATTAGAAACAGCCAATAGAAAATGAGACCGCCATCATTACGGCAGTATAAAACGGAGGTTACATGTTAATCAATTAGCGTTTAGAGCTCTTATATGCGGTTGGACTTGCACAACCACAAAATACAAAATAGTAAAAATGAATGCTGAAACTGTTCTAGTCCATGTGGGTGGCCTGATATGTATTACCTCATTGATTCCCGAGACTGATATAACCCAGAATTCAAACATTACACGATTTGCAAGCTTGAGACTGTTGTGTAATTAATTATGATGTCTTACATCACTTTCCCCATCATTTACAGGGCATTATTGATTTTTTATTTGCATTTACAGTGCTAAGGACATGACTTTAACTTCTTAGCAAGTCCTCTCTAGTACTCGTAGGATTTTCTTCTACATTTACTGTTTAGGGGGGTGAAAACATTTGCAGGCTTGCGGAATTGTAGCAATTGAATAGAGATTGTAGCTCTTGCGGATGGGAAAGATCAAAGGCTTAGATGGGGCGTAAGTTCAGGTTGTAACAACCGCAAAAAATGTAAGCCCGTAACCTGTAGACCATAAACTATCGCAAAAAAAAAACGCCAATTGAATAGCAAATTAGCTTTCAGGCTCCATTACAAGCACCCGTAACTTACAATTGCTCAATTGAATGAGGTTCCAAGACACCCAAAAAAAAAATGTTTGTTGTCTTGTGTAATCATTACATTAATTGTATTAGAAATATAATGTAAGTTATATTAATTTAGAAGCTAACATTAGTAATACATATCAAAACTTCCAGTGAACAGTTTGACTTGATTTCCTGTAGTACTGAGTAACTGGATCTTCTTGCAGTCCTAGGGACTCTAAGCAGTTTCCTCAACATCCACAATTTAAAAACGTTGTTTCTACTGCACTCAGCCTTCGTTATGGTCCAACTCTCTACTGGAAATGCAATAGTTCCAACTATGTGGACCTTTGTTGATAGTGTAATATCCTTATTTTTTCGTAACCTGCCATAGCTTTCCTCCCCATAAGCAAACATTATATAATTTTATGTCTTTAGTCACCATCTTAAGGAGATCTTGAAGCCTGTGTAAATAAAGTATGTCACTGCCTCCACTTCCTCATCTATTTGCCAGGAACCGAGATGGCAGTTTGCCATGATCTTCCTTTTTTAACACTGACAGGCAGGCCAGCTTTTGCACGCTCTTCTTTCACCCTTCTTAACAGACCCTTTAGTCCCTTCTCACTTTCAGCCATCAAAGTAGTATCATCCGCTTCTCTGAGTTTGTTGATATTTCTCAAATAAATTCTGCCTTTGGTTTCATCCATCCTGGCTTTATACATGATGTATTCCACATACAGTATATGTTGAATAAATATACAACCTTTTTATTTTTTTATTTATTTTTATTTTTATTTCCTTTAACATAAAAGACATACAAAACATTTACATACAGATCTTCCCATATAATACCAAGCTTATATATACACTTTTGTTAATCAATGATGAAAGGACAACAGAAAAAGAATAAACATCATATACTACTGGTTGTATCCTCCTATAGTGTTTATATCCTTACTAGCGTATTGCCCGTCAAAAAATGACGGCAATGAGATGTGTATGTTTGGAACCTTGTATAGTTATTAATATACATATGGAGCACTTTGCTCCATAAAAAAGTGCTCCGTATTAACGGCTCGCCTCGCTATGCGAGGCTCGCCTACAATGAGCGCCTGCGGCGCTCATTGCCAAAGTGCTCCATATTAACGGCGAAACAAATGTTTTGAAAGTTGTATATTTATTAATATACATATGGAATTGTAAGGTAGCTAATGGTGTTTTGTGTGTACTACTGAAATATATAACTTCAATTAATAAATAATTAATTAATGAATATACTTTACCAATTTTTATGCATTGTGTCTAAGAGCTGGCAATCTGTAGTGATGTTGCAGCAGCATTGGTGGTGTGGAGGTGCTGTGTAAGCGTGCTGAATGTGTGCAGTGTAATAGTGTGCGTGAGCGAGCTAAAACCGTTAGCGTAGTACTTTAGTTCCGCATTATCGTAAAATGGCGGGTAATGTGTTTTATGCGTCTTAGCGGATCATCCGTATGTGATGTAATGGCCGGTAATGTGTGGTATGCATCTTTTCGGATTATCCGTACGTGTTTTCCGTGGTTATAGTGCTGTAGCCTCGTTTTCGTTTTTTTCGGCCGCCATTTTTTCTCTCGCTTCGATAATTTTTTAGTGTCTAAACTGTTTTATTTTTAGCGAAATGAAGGTGTAACTTGTTTTTTTGAGGTCCTGGATGCTCCCTCTTGCTGTCGGTAAGCTTTTTATGTATGTGCTGTGTGTATTTATTGTGTTTGTATTTTTTTTTCCTGTTCGCGAGTTGCGGCCGTATTTTTGTGCTCCGTATTAACGCTGATTGTCAAAGTGCTCCGTATTAACGGCGAGCCTTGCGTATGCGTCTTATCGGATTATCCGTACGTATTTTCCGTGGTTATAGTGCTGTAGCCTTGTTTTCGTTTTTTTCGGCCGCCATTTTTTCTCTCGCTTCGAGAATGTTTTAGTGTCTAAACTGTTTTATTTTTCGCGAAATGAAGGTGTAACTTGTTTTTTTGAGGTCGTGGATGCTCCCTCGTGCTGTCGGTAAGCTTTTTATGTATGTGCTGTGTGTATTTATTGTGTTTGTATTTTTTTTCCTGTTCGCGAGTTGCGGCCGTATTTTTGTGCTCCGTATTAACGCTGATTGGCAAAGTGCTCCGTATTAACGGCTCACCTCGCTACGCGAGGCTCGCCTGCAATGAGCGCCTGAGGCGTTCATTGCCAAAGTGCTCCATATTAACGGCTCACCTCGCTACGCGAGGCTCGCCTGCAATGAGCGCCTGCGGCGCTCATTGCCAAAGTGCTACGGTTTAACGGCTCGCCTCGCTGCGCGAGGCTCGCCGGGCGATGAGCGCCTGCGGCGCTCATCGCTAAGCCCGCTAAGTCGTACGGACCACGCAAACAGCGTGACGACGACTCGTAGTAAGACAATTATAATATGTGATGTATTTGTCCTTACATTTATCCCAAATGTTCCAGTCGATAGATCTCTTTCCTCTAGAGTCCCATATAAAATCATCATTCATCAAATCTCTATTATAATTTGTTTTATTAACAACTTTTTTCCATTTTGGTATTATGGATTTATTCCATTGTTTCACTTGTAAATATTTGATAATTAGTAATATGTGAGATATCAGTAATTTTTCTTTAGGAAATATTTTATCAATCTCTAAATGAAATAAAATTAATGCTGGAATAAAAGGGAATTTTACTCCTATCATACATGTTAAATGACTGCAACATTCTTCACAAGTTTTTTTTAATTTTAGTACACTACCACCACATATGTGAGGCCGAGCCAACTTTACCACATCCTTTCTAACATAATGGGGAGTTCTGGGGGTCAAACTTATTTATAATAGCAGGGACTAAATACCACTTCTGCGTTATTTTAAAGTATAGCTCCCTATATACCGTATATAAGTATGAGCGGAGGCCGGAGCACAAGCAGGTAAGTGAGGGGAGAGGGGGGGATTTAGGGGGGTTTAGGTGGAGGAGGGGGGTTGGGGGGGCTTTAGGTTAAGGAGGGGGGAGGGAAAGAGACACGGGAGTAGAGAGACACACGGGGGGTTAAAGACACACGGGAGGGCTATAGACTCACGGGGGTTAGAGACACATGGGGGGTTAGAGACACACAGGGGCGTTAGAGAGACACGGGGGGGTTAGAGAGACACGGGGAGTTAGAGAGACACGGGGGGTTAGAGAGACACGGGGGGAGAGTGACTCCAGTATAAGCCGAGGGGGCCCTTTGTTGCCTTAAAAAAAGGGCTGAAAAACTCGGCTTATACTCGAGTATATACGGTATGTGATTTATGGAAGATTTCTTTATTAACCATATAGATTTTATCCAATCTTGATCTTCATAGATTAAATTTATATTCCCATTCTTTTACACTCGTTGATTTTATACATTTCTAAGCTTTTATTCTAATTTTACTAACCTTTGATATAAGATGTGAGACTGGACCTTTGATCAAGATTTCTTCTAATGCATACATTTTATCCATATTCAGAGGTGTATAGCCCTTTAATTTTAATTTTTCAACCAATGTTCTATATTTTAGCCATGATATTTTTTTAGGCCATACATACTTTGAAATTCTCTATATTTTATTAAGGATCCTGTGAGATATAGATAGGATATCTATTTTATACCTGATTTCTTCATAAGATTTACTTCTATTTTATTTAAATCATCCTCTAAAATATCTATAGGGGCTGAAGAGGGAGTGTGGAATAACTCAAATTTGGCCTTATTTTTACCCCAAAATGTTATCAGGGAGCTTATCCCCACTGGTAATTTGCCCCTTACTACATCCTCTTTGTTGAATTTACCTAATACCAATCTAATTGGGACAGCTCCAATAAGAACCTCCTCAATATTTTTCCAACAAGTTGTCCTTTATTAACTATTCATGTTAATTATATGAATTATAGTGATATTTTCACAAATGTATTCTATAACTGGTGTTCTAATACCCCCTAATTCAATTAGCTATAATATTTTTTACTCTCATTTTTTTATCTAAATAAATAAATGTGTCTATTAATTTCTAGATAGATTTAATAATGTAGACGGGTACTTTTTCTGGAACACATCTAAATAAATAGGTTAACTTGGGAATAATACTCATTTTAACAATGGTAATACGAGCTGACCAGGAGAATCTTATTGTTCACCATAAAGTAACAATCTGACTTATTTTAATATTTCTATTATGTTATCTACTATTATTTTCTTACTAAGTAAGTTGAATCTTATGCCCAGATGAGTAATATATTTAGAGTGCCAATTAAATGTATGTGAATCCTTTAGTATATTTAAAATTTCTGAGTTTATGCCTCTATAAATGGTATCTGACTTTGTAGAATTTATTTTAAAACATGAAACTTTACTGAATTCTGCCAAAAGATGTTGTAAAAATTAAGGTCACTATAATGTTGTCGGCAAATAACATTATCTTGTAGTCAATATTGCTGATTTTTATACCTTTAATCTTTTTAATCATTTTGAAATTATTCATTATTATTTTTGAAGCTAGAGGCTCCATAAAAAGTAGGAACAACAGTGGGGAAAGAGGAAATCCTTGACGAGTCCCATTGGTAATTACAAATTTCTCTGGCTCAAAATTGGGGCCCGCTATAAACGCAGTTGATTTATTATATAAAGCCTTCTGCAAATCTGAATTTTTTGCATCACTGCATCTAGGAACTCCCAACTGACCCTGTCAAATGCTTTCTCTGCATCCAAAGACAGGATCAGTGTGGGAGCTCCAACTTTTTTTACCTGGAACATCAAAACTATTAAGCGTCTGGTGTTGTGGGAGGCCTGCCAGCCACCCACAAAACCAGACTGATCTAAATGTATTAATTTGGGTATTATACTCTTAAGCCTATTAGCTAGGATTTTTGCATACATTTTTAAATCAATGTTGATGAGGGAAATAGGATTATAACTTGTGACTTACTCTGGATTTTTCCCAGGTTTTAAAATGTTAATTATTTTAGCCTCAGCTAATTCTGGTACTATTTTCCCTCTATTTTTTATTTTGTTAAACATAGAATGTAAGTTTTCCCTAATTTCGTTCAGGAAAAACGTATAGAATAACTGATCAAACCCATCAGGGCCTGGGGCTTTGATAGATTTTGCTTTTTTAATTACCTCATCAATTTCACCCAATGTAAAATCTTTATTTAGCAAATTTTGATCCTCTTGAGTTATAATGGGAGGATTTAATTTGTCTAAAAATTGATTTATTTCAACTCTACTAGGTTTTTTAAATGTAGGATTATATAATGATTTATGGAATGCTGTAAAGGTTTCCCCTATCTTATCTGGATGAGTGTAAATCTTTTCATCTTGTCCCTTGAGGCTTAATATTTTATTTTGATTTTTTTTGCTTCTTTAGCTTATTTGCCACATATTTACTTGTTTTGTTTCCCAGTAGGAAGTGGGACTGCTGAATTCTCCAAATTAAAGGATCTGCCTTATTTTGTAAGATTTTATTTATGTGAGCGTTCAATTTAGAGATCTGCAGTGTCCCCTCCCCACTGGGAGACAATTTATTACTTATCTGCTGTTTCTCAAGTTCTATATATAGGAGTCTCAGAGATTTCCCCCTCAATGTATGTATTTTGGCTATTTGGGAAATAATTTGTCCTCTTATTACGGATTTGTATGCACAACATAGAGTGATGTTGGAATCAACTGATTTCTTATTTATTTTAAAGCATTCTCTGGTTTCTCTCTTGAGAAGCTCCAAAGTCTCTTCATTTTAACTTCCATTTGTTTGTGTGACTATATTCTTTCAGATCTTCCATGTTAGTAAAAATCATGGTCCAACCAAGATGTTACACTAATGTCTTGATCTTTTACTAATCTCAGAGTATATATATCCATAAAGAAATAATCTAATCTCCAGTAAGAATTAAATTGATTAGAAAAATCATCTCTTTTATAAGTATGTAGTATTCTCCAAGAATCCAAGAGGTCATAATTTAGTATTTCTTTATTGAAATCTTTGGACATCCTTTTGATCTGATTTTAAGGTTTTTCTTTCAATTTACTGACTCTATATTTTATAGTGTCCATCGGCATATTAAAATCACCTCCAATGATTATCATACCCTTTCTAATCTTTTTTAAAAATGGAATTTTTGGCAAATATAATGTATTTGGCAAATATAGATTAAATATAGTCATAAGTCTGTCATTAACAGAGCCCCGCACCAAATTATATATCTACCTAACAGATCTATAAATCTAGCCTCCTCTGAGACTTTTAGCTTATAGCTAAATAAAATTCATACGCCTTGTGTTCTTTTATTATATGTTGAATCGACTCTAATATTATAACTTTTATTCAACATATAGCGTAAAGATTCTAAATTCCAATGTGTCTCCTGTAGAAGCAGAACACCTGCTTTAATCTTTCTATATTCCTTGAAGGCTAACTGCCTCTAGGATGGAGAGTTTAATCCATTTACATTATGTGTTATTATTCTAACCATAGTTAGTTTAATTTGATATTTTCTTTAAAAAGGACTAAAGATCGGAACTACTTTACTTTTAAAGGATTTATAAGTATTATATGTCTTAGACGGGAAAATGATTCTATTATCTGGCAAGCTCGGATTTAATCTCCTTTAAATGTAAAATTTTCACTTTTTTCTCACTGCTTTTCCTACTGTATCCTTTCTCATTGTTTTCTTTACAAACATTCGATTATTGGGAAATGTATTCATTCTCTCATTCAAACAACTAACAAACATGTTCTGAGTTGGCCTTAACTTTAAGTCCAACTCAATTCTTAGGGCAATTATGCAGATTTTAGGAAATGCTGAGGGTAATAAACCATCCTATTTGGGAGGTCATGTTTCTTTCTCTATTATCTCATAGCCTTCCTTCCCTTTTACCCCTTTTGCTTTTTACCTTAAATTTTAAATCGCACCATTTAATCTGTTTCTTTCTCTCCCTCTTTCTTAAAATACAACTTTATTGGACTCCTTTCTCAATCTTGAACTATTCAGTTGTTCCATGTTAGGTTCTGACCGTGGCTTCTTGGTTCACATGCAGATTTCTCAGGAGGAAGATGAGATGGTCTGGTACAGCCATCTCACTAAGAACTTGTCACATTTTCTTGTAATCCACACAATTAAAGGCTATAGACTAGTCGATGAAGCAGAGGCAAAACTTTCTGGAACTCTCTTGCTTTCTTTATTATCCAGCAGGCATGGAAATTTGATTTCTTGTTCCTCTTGATAATCTGGTAGCAGTCCATATATGGTTGGACCCAAGTTTACAGGATCACAAGCAGTAAATGAGTGCAATTGTTAGATAATTGGAACACACTTTGCCACTGCCTTTTTGGGGGATTGGGATGTAGACTGGTCCTTTTCAGTCCACTGGCCACTGTTGAGTTTTTCAAATTTGTTGGCATAAATCCAGAAACACTTTCACAGCTTCATCCTCTAGTGTTTTGAACAGTTCAGATGGGATTACATCAACTCCTGCAGCCTTGTTATCAGCAAGGCATCCTAGGGCACATCTTACTTCACTCTCCAAGATGTATGGCTCCAACTCATCTGACAAACTATTGAGGTTATCAATGCTGTTAAGATCCTTCCTGTGTAGATCTTCGGTATATTCTTGTCACAGCTTCTTTATTTGATCTGCTCTCGTTAAGCCCCTATCATTTTTGTCTTTTATCACGCCCACTATGGCATGAGATTCCCAAATTTCTTGTAGAGATCTCTTGACTTTCCAGTCTGTTATCTTCTTCTGTCTCTTTAAATCATTCATTATAGCATGTCTCATTGTCTCTTCTTGTTATCCTATGAAATTCTACATTCACTTGGACAAAACCTTTCCTATCTCCACTATCTTTTGCTTTCCTTCTTTCCTGGGCTACTTTTGAAGCATCATCAGACAGCCAGTTTACCTTCTTACTTTTCTTTCTTTAGGATATATTATTTGCTGTTTTCTGTCACAAACGTATTTCCAAATACCCTCAGGCATTCTATCTTATATGTCTAGTCCCTAAATCTACTCTTTAAATCCACTGCATATTCACAAGAGTTATTATTATTTTTTTGTATCTGCTTGGTCTGATAATGTTACCTCTTTTCTTCTGTTTAATCCTGAACTTTGAAAAAAGAAACCCATGAGCTGACCTACAGTCAGCTCTAGGATTTGTTTTTGCTGACTCTATAGAGCTCCTCCACCTTTAGCTACAAAGTATATAGTCAGTTTCAATTCTATAATGTCAATCTGGTGATTGATTTTGGGATCATCTTCATACTGTAAAGCTTAGCACAGCCAGGTTGAGGAGAGAATCCAACTTGGGATGGTGTGCTCCCTTACAGTAATCCCATGATCATGATCAGCCACCACACCAGAGAAGTGTGGATGAGGAGTGATTCCTGAGTTTGGTGCTTGTCATATTACATGGTAACTAATAGTAAGGAATCAGATTGAGACCATTTGCTCAGTCATTTGGATTATTCTCCTCGACCCAGAATACTTCTGTTTCCTGATCTTGTATTTAGGCCTCTGTCTACATTCTTTATTTATCCTTTAGTCTGTCACCTGCAGCTGACTCCTGGACCATCTGACTTTGCTTCTGACTCTGTCCTTTTTGGCACCACCTAGGGTTACCTGCTATCTGGCACCACCCAGAATTACCTGCTGTATGACACCACCCAGAGATACCTGCTTTCTGAAATCTCCCAGAGCTAACTACATTTTGGCTGCTCCCAGGGCTACCTTCTGTCTGACACCATCCAAAGTGAAATGCTGTCTGGCACTACCCAGAGATACATGCCTCTTTCCAGCTATCCACCTG
Organism: Discoglossus pictus; assembly: GCA_027410445.1. Classification (NCBI taxonomy): domain Eukaryota; kingdom Metazoa; phylum Chordata; class Amphibia; order Anura; family Alytidae; genus Discoglossus; species Discoglossus pictus. The sequence continues at coordinate 100,704,711 of CM050164.1, read as the reverse complement.
TCTGGCATCTTCCAGAGTTACATGTCTGTCTACAGCTACCTGAACCTGTCCAGCCAGACCTGCATTTGTAGTCCCTGCTCGTTCAGCCTGCCCATCCCGATTTCCTGCTAACTACAGACTTCCTGTTCTAGTCCAGTTTCCTGGGGCCTTCCTGCTACTGGACTCCTAAATGTCCTGTCTCTGACTTTCATCCCTTTACAGGTGATGTCTATGTGTAGACTCATCTCTGAGTCTGTTGGAAGAGGGTGTTTAGTATGACCAGATAATTATCTTGAAAGAATTCTACTAATATCTGGCCCACTTAATTTTGTGCCCCTAAGCCAAAGTTATCTGTTATTCCTGGTATCCTTGGTTCCCCACTTTAGTATTCCAAACTCCTATGATGATAGTAAAATCTTTTCTTGGTGTTTTATCTAGGAGGTGTTGAATATCTTCATAGGAATGGATAACTTCAGCATCTTCAGCATTCATGGTTGGATAAGTGTGATATTAAATGGCTTGCCTTGAATTCAAATTGAAGTAATTTATTTGTGTGTAACCGAGCACCACTTTGGCCACCCTTTGATTGATTATGACAGCTACTCCATTTATTTTGCTGGATTCTTAAAGAATCTGGTGGATGTCTGATATGAAATGTTCCTTTCCAGTCCATTTAAGTTTACTAATTCCCAGGATATCAATGTCTAATCTTGTCATCTTATACTTGACCATGTCTAGTTTTTTGCCTTGGTCTATAGTTTGAATGTTCCAGGTTCCTGTGTTGAATTGTTTTTTGAAACAGCAGCCTTTCTATTCCCATCCAGACAAATTTGCATCAGGTTGTTCTCACGACTTTGACCCAAATACTTCATTAGATCTGGTGCTGCTCTTACTTGCCCTCTGCTTTCTTCCCAGTAATGTGCTAGAACCCTTCTGATCTGCGGGGCCCATCTCCCAGCTGCATATCATTATGTCTTTGGTTGTGCTTAACTATTAGGTTTTCTTGGAAAAAGATACTGGAATGGGGTACCAGTTCCTTTTCCAGTGGACCATGATTTGTCTGGATGACCCTACATAGTTCACAGCTTCATTTGGGGTACTCAAGCCCCTTCACCATGACAAGGTAACAATCCAGAAAGGCGGTAATACTTATACAGATCTACTATAACTGCTCTATTGTTAATATCAAATAGGTGGAGGACAGTCAAGAAAAGGGTCTAACAACTGAGGATTTGCTGTAGTGAGATGTGTTAACACCCTTACCTTGCCAGCACTTTTACCTTTAGTGAATTTAGGCCATTGTGTTTATATATATATATATTGCCAATTTAAATTGACCATCTGCAAATCTTTCTCCTGCATAAAAATAAATCCTTTTTGTTAATAAAAGGTGTCCATTTTTATAAAACTGCATTAATGGGCAAGTTTCACTGAAGGATTTAATTATATTTCTCATGTTTCTTCAGTTTTGTAATAGCTCTTAAATGGTGGGAGACCAAAGAATCTAGTGCCATTTAGTGAGATATTATTTGAAAGATACAAAGTATGTATGTTCAAAGAAAGGCATTCAGATTGTTTAGACAGAAAGGTCACCAAAAATGGACAAAGCCTTCCACATATATAAAAGTGCAAGAATGAAAAAACAGATGAAAGTTTTTTCAGTGCATAGAATTTGGAACATTTCAAATAAAGCTTCTTCATTTTCTACAACATTTTTAACAATATACCCTTAGGGTTAGATACATCTTACAATGCAGTGCCAGCAGCTAAATCTAATCTAATAAATGCAAAGGATGACATCGCTGCCCTTATGCGGCTATGCTGGTTCTTAAATCCCCTATCCTCCCCCGATCACAGAGCTTGCTACATTAAAGCTTATCTTTCTACCCTGTCATCGCTGTAGTTGAAACCAGGGGAGTTAGCTTAGCAATATTAAAACAAAAAAAAGATAGCTCACTGTTGTTGTTTTGGAGCAAGCATATAACCTTGAGCACCTCTATTTCTGTTGTTGCATATAACCTTACATTTGGTGGTCATGCATCTCAAATTAAAATATAACACATTTATAATACTTAAAGGAAATAAAATATATAGTAATATTAATATATGTATTTAAAACAAAAGAGAGTGATTGTTTAGGGTGCAGAATGTGTATGTGTATACTTATATATACCAGCATATACTGTATATTTTATCTGATAGAAATAGCACATATAGATTTGATGGCATATAGGAACTTAAGAGAAACAAGGGTTTGCCCATTCCATCTACATAGTTTGGCTTAAATAAGCTGCAGGCCAGTCTTCCTCTTATCCTAAACATGATTAAATTCCTTAATGGCTTTTGACTCTACTATTTCAACTGGACAGCTATACCACATATCTACTACTCTTTCTGTAAAGTAGTTCTTTCTCACATTACTCCACCTTCCAACTTCAAATCATGACCTTTTGCTCTTGCATTATTTATTTTCTCAAGAAATTCCATCTTGAATCTTATTAATCCATATAATATATTTGAAGGTCTCTCTAAGCTCTAAGCTATATACTGTATATATTCAGGTCATAAGCTCTTTCTTTATGAGCTTTGTTTTTTAGACCAGGAACCATTTTCATTGCCCTTGTTTCAACTGTTTAGAATTTGTTAATGTCCTTGTGAAGATATGGTCTCCAGAACTGGACAGAGTATATAAGGGTTAGATTCAGCCATGACTGGGCCATTCAGAATTTACCATAGCGGTACAGAAATACATGTCAAATCAACAGCAGAAAAGAAATGTAACTGCAGAGTACTCCATTTACTGGGAGGTAAACTCACAAATCCTCCCAATAGATGATACATATATTATACATCTGTGCATATATATATATATATATATATATATATATATATATATATATATATAGGTACAAATTTGTTTTTTTTGTACTGGGGTCCTCATTCATTAGCTCAACTACCTTTTGCCAAGTAGTGAATTTGGCCAATTATTCCCTCATGCTCAGTGCAACATGGAGCAGCACTCTTCAGGTTCTCATCAGCTGGTGGGACCCATGTTCTTATGGTATTGAGACAGGTCAAAAGGGCAAGAAAATTAAATGCATGGAACATTAGAGAATACAGGCTTGTCCTCTGCATTCCACAAAAATCAACTGTGCAATTGGTAATAGTAACTGGATGCCAGTGTGCACCACTGCACAGAGGGATCTGCATACTGGTATTTCTGCAGTTACCAAAGGTGGAAGGTTTGTAGCTGGTGGTGCACACACATCACTCTCTGTCCGTCTTCTTCCTGTGGAATACTCACTACAGCAGCAGAGAACCAATGCCTTTCTATACAGGGGAACTCCAGAAAGCTTCTCTGGATATTGTTTACAATCCTGTGGGTTGGTTCCAATCCTAGGAGGGGTGCAATAGCACAGAAGCAACCAGCTAATTGATCACCAGAGTCTATCCCCTAGAGGAAAGCATTTTTTTTTCTGAGACCCAGCCGTTATCCAAGATGAAGGAGAACACTGCTTTAACTCCATCCAGTGTCTGGGATAGAAGTGTACATGAAGACATCCAAATGCTTGATGACATCTGCAGAATGCCTGAGGCAGGAGTCTACCTATAGAGGACCTTCTAGAAGGCCATTGAAGTTGGGCCAGTTGATTTGAGCATAGGAGGCAACTGAATATACATATCAACACTCTTTTGCCATCTCAAGATCAATTGGGCTGCAGGCCACGTGGAGCACATCATCAGCATAAGGTCAGAGGAAAACCTACATGTCTGGCTCCTTCAGCTCCAGCCTTGTGAGCCTTTGCCTCGATAGATAGAGGGCACTGCATATAGCTTTCCAAACAACGAACATACTCAACTTACTCCTCAACCCAATAGAAATGGTGCAGTTAGAGTCCAATTGATTTTAAGTAAACCCTCTCAGATGAACATTGCAAGTCCCTAGTCCTCCAAAAAGGTGTTGGTGAAGTGCCAAGTAATGCCTTGTGCTGCTGTTGTCATGAATTCAGCTATCACAGACACACAATAGTGGTCTTTGAAAGAAGTTAGCCTAAGGGTCACAGACATATAGTGGTTAGAAATATAAAACCTGTTTATAAGGGAGTGGTAAACCAAACTGACCCGCCTCCTGACATAGGATGTGCTTGATGCCCTTGGGTTCTGTTCTTGTCAGAAGTTATCTAGGGAGAAGCAGGTTATAAGCTCTCACAAGGATGACACAGAAGGGTGAAGGCTATGGGCCATTTCAGTCCAGAGCTTTGAAGGTGCAATTTAAATGACCCCCAATGACCACCATTCCTGCTTTTGAAAATAGGTTTCAGAAGCAGCTCTGGCTGAAAAGAGTCTGCGAACAGTGGCTCCACTGCACACAACATTGATGTGAAATGGATGAGGAAGACTCTGCCTCTCCACCAAGGTTGCCACAAGGTCTCAGCCCTGGAGGGGTATGTGTTTCCTGTAGGTGGCTCACAGAGTACCCTCTCTGCTATACCTAGGAGAGTACCTGGAAACTGCACAAACTGTCTTGACAGCTGTTAGTATTAAGTGTGTAAAGCCATTGTTGTGTGTTGGGGACTGTTTGTTCCTCAACTTCTTCCAAGTTCTTCTAGATACAGAGGTGTTCCTCAGTGCTGGAGTTCTTGGCTGTATCAATGGTCTTTAGATATTCCTGGCAAAAATGCATAATAAACATCATGTTTTTACACTTCTCCAAAGTCAGCAGCACCTTCCATTTCATGTGTCCATGGAGGATGCTCTCAAGGAATTTGTCAAATTCCATGGTGGGGATAGCCCACTTAGAGCCTGATGTTTCCTCTTGTGAATCATCCTCTGGCTCCTCTTGACTAAGTACCTTTAACCCATTCTCCTCGACTGGCTCAAATTTACACAGTTTCATTCCAAGGGACCCCCTTTGGGTAGCTTAGAAAGGGTGTCTTTGGCACCCTCCAAGATTTTGGGAGCCTCAGATCACTGTTGTACCCTTACAGCTTCAGGGGTGCATTCAGGGGTGGCTGGCTGCACAGCAGTGGCTGGCATGCTATCCTCAATGACATTAGAAGCCTTAGACACTTTGTATGCCCTTTCTGCTATTTGCATCCAAGCTCTTGGACAGCTTAGATTGGGGTGGCCATAGATAGGTTTCCTTATTTATTACTTAGGGAGCTTTATTTATGTTCCTCCCCCATATCCTCCTCCCCTGGTGCTGTATTCCCCCTAACAGTATCATCTGTAGGATCCTGAATTGGGGTAAAGCCTATATATCGCCTCCAAGTGATGATACAGTTTAGGTCACTGACAAAACCCCATTAATGTCACTGAAGAGTGTCACTGTAACAAAAGACTGTCTCAACACCTCAGGGACACTAACCACCCATTCAGCAGAAGCTTTAATGGGACTCCCCTCTTACTTTGCTTTCTGCCTCTTACACACTGGATAGACCCTCTTACCCCTGGAGAAAGGGGTGTGTGATTTGGCACCAGCTGACTATAAAATGCCACAGGATGAAGGGGACATGCCTCTTTTTTTCTTATTCCTTTTGAAGGGATGTGCACCAATGTAGAGCACCACTCATTTTTCGTAACCTCTCTATTGGTATTATGCAATCCCATCTTTGTGACCTTACTCTTGTGGAAGAGGAGCCACTGTTCCTGCACTCCATTCAAAGAGTTTTAGTCTACAAAGGAATAGCTTAAGCAGTTTTCTATGTGAGAAAAGCTAGACTTTTACTTGTAAATTAAAACATATTGGTCACTATTAATAGCTCTGTAACTGTTGCAAAATTTGCAACAGTTACAGAGCAATTAAATTGAACAAGCCCGCAGCTTCATGGCTGAAACCCAAAACCATAAACCATGGCATGATCATGATCAATTAAGCAAGCCCGTAACTACTGATTTAGAAACAGATGGTCATCTCAATTACTATTGCCCTTCAATGTAATTTTAGTTTTTTTGTTTAAAAAGTTACCCAAATACTCTCAATATTTCCTTCAGTACTGTGAACTGCAGTGACCTTAATATTTTATTTTACATAAAGAGTAATGCCTCCTCTTTTACCAAGTCTGAATAAACTGTCGCCTGGTATGTCCCATTCATGTGATTCATTATACCAAGATTCCACACAGCCACCAAATCCAAATTGTCTCTATTCATTATTGAAATTAGTTTTGAAAGCTGATTCCCAAGACTGCACATTTTTATACACATGGAATGGAGTATATTTTCTGCATTATGCTTATACTTTCACATCTGTGCAATGCCCTCACTGGCTAGATAATCAGTTTTGTTAGCATTGAAACTATTGTGTAAGCCCTTAGCTACCTCTCAAGACAACAAGCCCCGTTCAGTCAAATTTCCACATCTTGGGGAGTAGTTTGAATTTATAAAGCTAACCCTCTTATCTATTTTAAATGACTGATAATGAAACATTCACATTTCTCACTGAGAATCCCTGTACCGCTGCCATAGGGATGCAGACTATATTTCTTTAAAATTCCTATATAAAACAAAAAAATAAATATGTGTCAAAAAAATCCTGCCTTTTTGCACCTTTATTAAATTGCATGGTGCAATAAAACCTTCCTTGTTCCTTGTCATGTTTATGAACTGTGCAGACCTCAGAGAAAGAAACAGATGATGTTACCTGGCTAAGCTGATTTCCTATTGCACAAAACATTCTGTGAACTGCAACATGATTCAATGCCACATCATTAGTCCCAAAGTGTACGATGACATTTACCTCTTCCTGTCTTGCTGCTTTAACAATTCTTACAATGTACCTCATGTCTCTGTCAGCTGTGGCTTCAGGAAGCACCTTACCTCTCTTTTTCCTTATTTGCTTCCTCACTCACATCCTCTCCTCTTACAATGGAGCCTTCTACCACTAGTTGCATCCTCATTTGGGAGTCTGCCTTTTATTGTCTTTGTACCCTTGGGGTCTCAGAAGTCTACATATGTGTTGGAGATTGCTCTGCAATAGAATAATCAGAAGTGGAATTCCCAATACTCTGCATGGACTCTGTGGCAACTTCATAAGAGTTCTGTAATAGCAGTGGCAAATATTGTGGAACATGTTTTTTTCCCCCCCAACATTTATTATTCCACAAGAGCCAAGAGTAATTAATCTTTCTCTCCATTGTGGTGTCTGCCGCACTGGCTGTTTTTCCTGCTAAAATGTATCAGGGAAACATATTGTTTGTTTATTAGAGCCTTCAGTTTAGCATTCTCCTTTTTTTTAAAATCTGCTTACACACACATGACAACCTCCACTTTTCCACAAATAAAAACAATAGAAAAGGACCAAGGACCAGTGGTCCACTGTACCACTTGAGACACTAACAGTGGAAAAATAGAATAATAAAATAAAAAATAAACATAAGTTATATAAATGCATGTGCTCTTTTGAGTTCTGTTGTAGGGAAATTATAGATGTAGATATCGTTCTTAGTTATTCTTAAGTATTGTGAATTCAGTATCACAGATACTATCCATGATGAACAGGTACTCAAAGTGTGCAAGACTGCATTGTTGTAGTGGGAGTTAGAAGTGGATAACATATTTTTTTCCAGAGGCGGATCTACGGCTGGTGCAACCGGTGCAGAGTACTGGGGCCCTGCTCAGGGGGGAGGGTCCTGCTCAGGGAGATCCTAGCGCAGTATTTTTTTTATTTATTTGCCCCTATAGCAACTCTACCAATCCACTTTAATACAGGATACACAGCCGGTCCCTATCTAGATGGGCGGGATCTGAAGCAGAGTACCGGGTCCATGAATTAGGGTACACAATAGTCCTGCCTGTTGCCGAGCCAGAGCTGCTATCATAATTTAAGATGGTGGTACTGCAGAGGCAACCTCTCACTGCCAGTGTGATAGTGAGAGTGCAGCTGTTTCCACATATATGTGTATGTATGTATGTGTATATGTATGTGTACTTTTATATATATATATATATATATATATATATATATACATACATACATACACACAAATATTCATATACACAATATCTCACAAAAGTGAGTACACACTTTGTAAATATTTTATTATATCTTTTCACGTGACAACACTGAATAAACAACACTCTGGTACAATGTAAAGTAGTAAGTGTACAGCCTGTATAACAGTGTAAATTTGCTGTCCCCTCAAAATAACTCTGCACACAGCCATTAATATCTAAACCGTTGGCAACAAAAGTGAATACACCCCTAAGTGGAAATGTCCAAATTGGGCCCAAAGTGTCAATATTTTGTGTGGCCACCATTATTTTGCAGCACTGCCTTAACCCTCATGGGCATGTATTTCACCAAAGCTTTACAGGTTGCCACTGGAGTCCTCTTCCACTCCTCCATGATGACATCACTGAGCTGGTGGATGTTAGAGACCTTGCACTCCCTCACCTTCCCGTTGAGGATGCCCCACAGATGCTTAATAGAGTTTAGGTCTGGTGACATGCTTGGCCAGTCCATCACTTTGACCTTAGCTACTTTAGCAAGGCAGTCGTCATCTTAAAGGTGTGTTTGGGGTCATTATCATGTTGGAATACTGCTCTGCGGCCCAGTCTCTGAAGGGAGGGGATCATGTTCTGCTTCAGTTTGTCACAGTACATGTTGGCATTCATGGTTCCCTCAATGAACTGTAGCTCCCCATTGGGACTTAGGCGGCAGGCGCTCATCGCGAGGCCGTGGGACTTAGGCTGCAAAAGTTAGTTAGATGGCTCTCATGTCGATTGCCGCGATAGCCATCAAAAAATGGAGCTCTTTGCCCCTGATCGCGAGGCATGCAGTTTACTATTTCAAGCGCGTATCTCAAAAGACACCCAAAAATGCCAAATAGTAAAAAAATAACAACACACTCACACACAGCACAGGGGGAGAGCCAGGAAGCAAATTTGAGCCATATTTGGCGTTTTTCATTGTTTGAAAATTGGCTAAGCGAGGAAAAAAATGGTGGCCGAAAAAATGAAAAAACTCTCAAACAGGATCAAAACAAGGCTAAAAAATGCCAGGCACTCGGGACTTAAAATCAAAGGCAGTAGGCGCACGCCACGCAAAGATTCAGCAGACACACAGAGGAGAAAGACTCAGGGAAGGAACATGGGGGAGATGGTGGAAAGAGATACATGGCATTCCCAAGCACAATAGTTGCAGGTTAAGGAGGCATTCGGCGAGCATCGTGAGGCCCGTAAATTAGACGCGAAGAGAGGCTCACAATGAGCGACAAAAGTGCTCAGCGCGGGACTCCTGATGAGTGCTGAAGGTACTCAGAGGGGGCAGAATCTCACATTGTGTGGCAAAAAGCATTGCCAGGATGACAATTTGCGAAGCACAAAAGTTCTGGGCTGACAAGATCAACAATGAGCGCCAAAGGCACTCATCTCGAGCCATGCGAAGCACAAAAGTTATGGGTTGACAAGGCCTGCAATGAGTGACAAAGCCGATAATTGCGTGGCTCGCGAGGAGGACCAAAGGCGCTCATCGCAAGGCCCATACATTAGACGGAGGGAGAGCTCATTGCGAGCTACGCAATGAGTTCTGAAGGTGATCATTGCGAAGCACGAAAGTTGTGGGGATAGCAATGAGCGCCAAAGGTGCTCACCGCGAGGCCCATACAGTAGACTGATGGAGAGCCACGCGATGAGCACCGAAAGCGTTCAGTGCGGGGTTCGGGAAAGCATTCCCAGCCATCAAATTTTCTTCCCGTCATTTTTGACGGGCAAGTAGCTAGTATATATATATATATATATATATATATATATATATATATAAATACTGTATATTTGTAAGTATATATATATATATATATATATATATTATTTGTTGTCTGTACTCGGTACCGTTGAGAGCGTCTCTTACTCTTGTGCTCATTGTATACTAAATTGGTTATATATATATACTAGGGAATTTACCGTAAAAAATGATGGCAATAAGATTTTAAGCCTGACAATGCGGCTTGCCACACATTGCAAGGCTATCCCCCCTCTAACTTGCGTGCCTCGCCATGAGTGCCTTTGGCGCTCATTGCGATCCTCTCCCCCAATCTACTTTTCTGGCCACACGATTAATGGCTTTGGAGGCGTCGTCCAACCCACAACTTTAGTGAGTTTTTATTCCTTATCTCCCTCTCTTTCCCTCCCTCTCACCCCTGTGTCTGTTTCCGTCCACTCTCTCCCCTGTGTCTCTTTCCACCCTCTATCTCCTCTCTCTCACCTGTGTCTTTCTCCTCCCTCTACCTGCTCTCTGCTGTACGGGTCTGAAACCATTTGTGGGCTTGGTAACTTTCTCCAAGCCCAAAATGGTCTTCCGACTTGCGGCCTTGAAAAAGTCGTTTTCAGACCTCCAAAAAATGCCAATTGAAGAACAAATTAGCTTTCAACCTCACTTACAGGCTCCCTGCCTCTCCCCCTGTGCTGTGTGTGAGGTTGTCAGTTAATTTTGTAATCAATTGGTATATTTAATACAAAAGGTATCATAATATACTTCAATACTCATTATTCATCTGCTAGGAAATTGCCCGTCAAAAATGACGGGTAAAAAATTGTATGGCTGGCAATGCTGTTTGCCATACAATATGAGGCTTTTGCTCCTCTGAGCATCTGCGTTGGTTTTATTTTTAAAGTCCTGCGTGCCTGGCGTTGTTAGTGTAAGCGTTTTGTTTTGGCCGTCATGTATTTTCTAAGTCCCACGTTGTTCGTGTGTGTTGCTGTCTTCGGCGTTGTGTACCTTCGATGTTCTGCATGCCTAGCGTTGTAGAGCCTCATATTCATCCTGTTTCAGAGTTTTTACAATTTCCGTCCTCCATTTTTTCCCTCGCTTAAACGATTTTCGTTTGAAGAAAAACGCAAAATATGGCTCCAATTAGTTTACAACTTCACCCCCAGGCTTCCTGTCTCTCCCCCTGTGCTATGTGTGAGTTATTATTTTTTTTTTATTATTTGTTTTTTTTTTTCTGTGTCTTGGAGTTAGCGGTTTGAACCAACTGTGGCGCTCATTGCTGGCTAAGTCCTGCATGCCTCAACTGCTCGCCTTGCGAAGCTAGGTGAGCAGTGAAATGAGCGCCATTACCGATCATTGCAGCCTAAGTCCCGTGAGGCTGGAAGGCGTCCCTAGCCTTGCAAGGGACACAGAAGAGTGACCAACACTGTAAACGTTCCCAACATCGCAAGATCCACATTAATATATGTGACTAGCGACTTGCCCTTAAAAAATTATGGCATGATAGTGTCTCTTCCTCCTCCTCTCCCCCCTCTCCCTCTCTGTGTGTCTCCCCCTCACTCTTCTGTGTCTCTCCCCCCCTTGTGTCTCTGTCCCACTTCCCTCCCCCTCCCCTGTGTATCCCCCTCCCCTTTGTCCCCCCCCTCTACCTCCCCTGTGTCTCTTCCCCCCTCTGTGTCTATTCATCCAGTGCACAGCGGGCTGCAGTAGATCCCCCGGTCCTTATACCAACAGTCAGCAAGGCACACTACTCATTGCAGCCGGGGTGGTGATGTGGCCTGCTGTAGTGTGGGCCTCTCAATGAGCCGCATCAATAGGGCAGGGGGAGCCGTGAAGTATAACCTCGGTTCATAATGAATAAATATATATATATATATATATATACATATATATATATATATACATATATATATACTGTATATATGTAATCATGCAGCCCTGTGTACTCTATGCACCCCTCAGGCACCCAGCTCGCCCCCAACCCTCTCCCCACTCTCACCTCTAAGCCCCCCGGGCCCTGCCCTCTCCCTGGCTTGGGTCCAACTCACCCCTGGGCTCGGACACAGCTCCAGGCTCGGCCGCACACAAGTACACAGCTCGAGGCCCGAGTCACTGGAACATGGCAAGCAGAGTCTGGTCACCTCCTCCGAAAGCTCACTGCAAGCTGGGAGAGGGAGGCCCGAGTGACTGGTACTACCTGAGCATGGAAACGAGTTATGTGGGCCGCTCATCAGTGGGGTAGGGGGAGCCATGCAGCCCCCACTCACCCAGCTCACCCCTACCGTCTCCCCACTCTCAGCTCCGAGCCCCCCAGGCCCTGTCCCCTCCCCGGCCTGGGTCCCACTCACCCCCGGGCTCGGTCACGGCTCCAACTCCAGGCTCGTCCGCACGCACGGACACAGCTCAAGGCCCTAGTCACTGGAACTAGACAAACAGAGCCTCCTAGAGTTATGTAATCATGCAGCCCCATGTACTCTATGCAGCCCCCACGCACCCAGCTCGTCCCCAACCCTCTCCCCACTCTCACCTCTAAGCCCCCCAGGCCCCGCCCTCTCCCTGACTTGGGTCCCACTCACCCTTGGGCTCGGACACAGCTCCAGCTCCAGGCTCGGCCGCACACAAGTACACAGCTCGAGGCCAGAGTCACTGGAACATGGCAAGCAGAGTAAGGCCTGGTCACCTCCTCCGAAAGCTCACTGCAGGCTGGGAGAGGGAGGCCCGAGTGACTGGTACTACCAGAGCACGGACACGGGTGATGTGGGCCGCGCATCAGTGGGGCAGGGGGAGCCATGCAGCCCCCACTCACCCAGCTCACCCCTATCCTCTCCCCACTCTAAGCTCTGAGCCCCCCAGGCCCTGTCCCCTCCCCGGCCTGGGGGGCACTCACGCCCGGGCTCCGTCAAAGCTCCAGCTCCAGGCTCGGCCGCACACATGGACACAGCCCAAGTCACTGCAACATGGCGAGCAGAGCGGGGCCTGGTCACCTCTACCTAGAGCACACGCCAGGTTGGTAGAGGGGGGCCAAGTGACTGGTACTACCTGAGCACGGACAAGGGTGATGTGGGCCGCCAATGAGTGGGGCAGGGGCTGTGCGGGTGCCTGGGGAGATGTGGCCCGATGGGGGAGCCATGACGACAACTCACTGTACAGCAACTATATATGTGATATATATGTATACAAAGCTAGGAACGCAGTTGTGTCGCGGTTGTGTTCTGCAGGACTTAGCTGCAATGAGCGCCAAAGGCGCTCATTGCAGGCCGCAATTGCAAGGGACACAGTTGCGGGGTGGAGGCCTCAGCGGGACATAGCTGGAAAGAGCTCCGAAGGCACTCATTGCAGTTGTGGAGATGAGTGCCACAGGCGCTCATTGCAAGGCCCACAGGATTTAGATGAAATGAGTGCCAAAGGCGCTCATTGCAGGGTTGGAGATGAGCGCCGCAGTCGCTCACTGCGAGGCCCGCAGGACAGCTGCAATGAGCACCGAAGGCCAGTAAGACTTGCAAAAAATTGTAGACCTCGGAAAAATTGCGGGACCTCACAAAAATTAAGAATTTAACGGTTGATCCGCGGAACTCGAAAAACAAAGAAACCCCCCCAAATATGCCTCCAATTAACTTACACACTCAAACACAGCACAGGGGGAGAGCCAGGGATCCTGCGAGGGAGGTTGCAAGTTAATTGAAGGCATATTTTGATTGAAAATTGCCTAAGCAAGAAAAAACATAACACAACAAAAACGAGCCCCAAGGACGTAAAACGAGGCCTAAGCAGTAAGACTTAATCCAAGCCAGTAACATTGAACCCAAGGCAGTAACACTTAACACAAGGCAGTAACACTAATCCCAAGGCAGTAACACTCATCGTGAGGCCCATAAACTACACGGGGGGGACAGGCTCGCAATGAGCGGGGCTTGCGATAAGCGCCGAAGGTGCTCAAACATGAGGCCTATAAAGTACACAGGGGGAGAGGCTTGCAATGAGCACCGAAGGCAGTTTAGGGAGAGACAGGAAAGAGAGAGACAGGAGAGAAAGAGACAGGAGAGAGAGAGAGATGCAGGTGAGAGAGAGCGAGATGCAGGAGAGAGAGAAAGAGACGTAAGAGCGAGAGAGAGATGCAAGAGCGAGAGAGAGACAAGGGGTGAGTTAATTAAATGTTTAACCAAATACAGCAGGCTAATGTTTAAGTTGATCATTTTTTTTTGGCCCCTGAATGATGTTATAAATATCCAAATGGCCCTTGGCAGAATAAAGGTTCCCCACCCCTGCCCTACAGTGTTTGGAGAGAAATACGAGGAAGCAAGGGAGCCAGTAATTTATTATGTATTCAGAATTTGAGCAAGGAGACATGGAAGACATAGGGATTCAAAGAACACAATAAATTTGAAGGTAGATAGATACTACCGTGACACTTTGCATAATCCTGAAGGGCCTAATTAAACCACAATCGGGTATGACCGAAAGATGGTACTGCTTGACAGGGGACATAGCCTGTCTCTGTATCAGGGAGAAGATAGGAAACATGACTTCTCATTGTCATTAGTAAATACAGTTCCAGTGGGTTCAGTGGACAAGGAGGATTATACTGCGGCAAAACTCTGTGGAACTCTGAGCTTTGATGTAAGTTACTGAGTCTCCTGGGGAAAATAAAGAATGGTGTGGTAGAATACAAGGTTGCATAAGAATAATGAGAACTTGAAGGAAACATGTGTTATGGTTCTTGTGACCAACATTAATGAGTTAACATGATCAAAAATGATTTCAGAAGTTAAAGAAAAAAATATTCTGCCTTTCTTATTCCCAACTGTATTTCAAAGCAATATATCATTTCAGTATACAGTACGTATTCCAAAATCAGCTTATTTTGTAAAATAAAGTTGTACTAATTTGAAGTAGCACCAGATGTTCTTTATTAAACAGTGCCATGTGGTAACGTTTTTAGCTTATAAAGACTACAAACTTGACACAAGATGAAGGTGTGCAGAATGGAGCCGCAGCCCATTTCAGAAGGCATGGAACACTATGTACAAAGATGCAAAGAAAATGTTCTTATCATTTCCCCTAGGGTAAATTGATTTGAAATTTACATTATAGAGCTCTAATCCCTTTAGTAACTGAAACATTGCTAACCCTAACTTTATATTGCAAGTCTGCAGAATGTTATTTTGACTTTAATAGTTAGTAATTATTTTAAAAGATTGAATGCTAAAGCACTTTATTGATGTAATGTATGTTGCCTTTAATATAAAAGAAAACAACTGCAAAAACACAAAGGAATAATTTATTCGTATTAACCCAAAGTAGAACATTTCATAGACAATGTGTCTATCACAGCAACATAGATTTTAACCATAACATAAGTTTGTTATAAGTTTGTTTACATTATATTTATTGCTCTGCATTGGGAAAGACTGACATTAAAGGCATATGAAGAATGGGACGGCAGAGGTGGAGATTGATAGATGAGGTAATTGATGCAATGAACATGAACTTGAGGGAGATCAGTGGTAGTGGCTGAGAGATGTGCCTGGCGTGCCACGGGACATATGGTTATGAAGAATCAGACATGACTGAATGACTAAATAATTACAAGATTTCTTGAAATACTCAGGAGGCTATGCAAATTCCCACCTGTCTGCTACGACAATCTAGTCTGAAATCTCAGTGGGAGAATTATGTTATCCTGAGTTAAGCATGTTAAAGCATTAGTAGCATAAATTTGCCTTCAGCAGGGTCTTATCACATCTCTGGTAGACCTACTTTGTTAGTACCTAAATATGCCTTTTTTGTTTTTGTGACAATAAACAGACAGTATTAAAGGAATACTGAGATTCATGAAATAATTAAATGTTTCTTTGTGTGAAAAAAAAATTGGATTCACCTCAATACCTTATGTTGTTTGTTCCACTTCTGATTCTATTTCTGTAAGTCTGTAAGTACCTGAAACCCTTAACATGTGGCAAGTGCCACCTTACCATTTAATTTCCTGCAGAGTATTAAAAGCCAGTTTCAAGTAATTATTCTCCTGATTTCATTTTTAATGCCATTGTCAAAAATATCAATGCATGTGGTCTTACAGTAGCGCATACAATTTTTTCTTGGTTTGAACCTCAAGCTTTTAAAACTAAATGTACAAAATGTAATTATTTTCTATGTAATTAAATTAAATTTGATTGTTTTATACTGTATATCCATTTACTTAATTTATATTCATAAACCTGTAATTTTTACACTCATAGCATTCATTGCAGAGCTTTAGCTATAATATTGTAGCACTTATAGTAGAGGAAATAACAAAGAACAGCAAATTAAAAGGTATTCACAATAATGTATTACAATTCTGAGCATATAAGCTCAGACCGGTCATAAAACATATTTTTTATTTATTTGGCATATATTTATATGGCACAAAATTAAGAATAAGAGTAACAAATAAAATCAATAATAGCAAAAACTGTCTCTGTTGTGGAGTATTTTAAATAAATTAATCACAGGGAAATATCATTATCCTGGGATAATTCCTATACACTATTTCAAAGAAAAATGAAAGTCTGCTTTACAACAGACTGTGTCTAAGCTAAACCAAGGCCATTGAGCCACAGATACACAATCAAATGCCCCTTTTGATGTAGAGGCTATTATGAATTAATATATTGTTTCATCTACTGTATATCCTCATAAATTGCTTAATAATAACACTATACCATCTTAAATATAGAATTAATTCTTCTCCGACAAAAGATTTGTTATCAAGTATAATTTCACTATTGAAGATATTTACAGTGCCTTACAAAAGTATTCACCCCCTTGACTTTTTACCTATTTTGTTACATTACAGCCTTAAGTTCAATGTTTTGTTAATCTGAATTTTATGTGATGGATCAGAATACAATAGTCTAAGTTGGTGAAGTGAAATTAGAAAAATATATACATAAAACTATTTATTTGAAATAGAAAACAGACCCGCAAAGGCTGCGGGATTAGCCTCCGTCAAGTCCGGAAATGGGTAAAATAGACCTACAGGTCGTATAGGGCTAACTTACAAGTCGTAGCATCGAAAAGCCATCCTGTACTTTTATTAAAAGTGAAAGTGATTTTTGGTTTCAGAATTAATAGCTCAACATTCCCCTACTCTCAAATGCGCAAATAAAGATATTTAACTTCATCTATCATGCAAGCCTGCACGGGTTTGAATAACGAGCTACGGGCTTGGAGGGCAATCATCCGCCAAACCCGTACGTGCTTCACTAAGAAGCTACAGCCAAGTCTCAAGCACGTAATCCTGAAATCAAACCTGAAATCAATTAACCAATAGGAAGATGACAATCAAGGGCACAAATAGTTTAAAAGGGAGTGAAATTCGTAAATCTGTGACTGTGTTGTATGCCGTGCAAGTGGACACACAGGTCTTGTCGTTGGAGGTTTTGTCAGGGAAAGACAGAGAGAGGAGGAGAGATGGAGGGAGAAGGCAGCGAAGGGCATGGAGAGCAGGCCCCCCAGCCACAGGCTGGCCAGCAAGCTGCTGCTGCTGCCAGAAAAAGTGCAGCAAATTTCACGAGCCAGAAGATTGAAACACTGGTTAGAGGAGTGCAAGCCTACACTCCATCCTAACCGGTGGGGGTGAAGTGAGGCCCAGGCAGAGGACAGATGCCTGGAAGGAGATCGCAGCTGAGGTCTCCTCGCTGGGGTATGCGAATCGTACCTGGCAGTCTGTCCAGCACCGGTTCCAAGACTGCCGCATTGACGTCAAAAAGAAGATGGCCAATGAGGCCAAAGCAGCACGTGGAACCGGTGGTGGGCCGCCAGAAACATTCACATACCCCGGTTGGGAGGCCACAGTCCGCGACATGATCCAGCCAGCGGCAGTCGTAGGCCTCCCTAGCCTGGTGGACTCGGGTCAGTCCCAAAGCCTGCAATGTGAGTACCATGTACACCTTAACACCCTCATATGTACGCACATGTACCCCACACAGATAGATAACTGACGTTGAATTGCACTGTAAGATATCTGGTTGTGACTACAGATATATGAGGCTGCAAAAATCATGTAAATCCAGTGTAAAGAAATATACTTGTCAGAATTGTTAGCAATGAAATATATGTCCAATACCTCCTCCCACAACTGATTATGATACCGTTTTGCAAATCTATTGATGTTACTGTTATGTTTGCTGTTGGTTCCCAGTGCATATAAAGCATACATGACAACTCCATTGCAATTGTTTGTTTATTGTCATGAGTTCCCCTGTCACACTCTACTCCATGTTAAACTGGCCCATCCATAGCTGTTTGGCTTAACCCTCCTACTGCTTAGAATTCATGTACATTTTGATTATAGGTATAGCGGATGTATCCTGTTTTATGTGGGCATTTCAGTATGTGCTGGAAGAGTGCCGCCGCCGACTCTAGGGATGCGACTGCGCTTGCGTCCCCATGTAGCCGTAAAAAATAGTTGGTACACCCAAAGCCCCTAACCCTCTAACCCTAACTCCATAAACCCCACTTTCTAACTTTAACCCATACCCCCTAACTGTAGCCAGAACCTGAAACCCATAACCACTTACCTGGCCTGCTGGGCTGGCGTAGCTAGAGTCGTTGGCGGTGCACTTCCAGAGATGCGCACATACAACAGGATAGGTCCGGTCTAGCTGGTACATCCCCATGAGAGTACATGTATGGATGTGCACACTGCAGCATATGCGGATACAGACTCTGATGGACTGCAAGTTTGTGTCGTGTAACAGCATAATCTGGACCATGTTACATTAACATGTTAACTCACATTGCTGAGGATTGTCACAGATTGGTCTGTCTCACACACTGGCCAACAGATTCAGATGAGCACGTGTCCTAATTAACTGCAGTTGGCACACCGCACCAGCATTACATATAGTCATATGAGCCATGGGCCCTTTCCTGTTATCTGGTAGCAGCAGTGAGCAGCCTCTACATGTCACAGCATTTTCCTGGAGATTATATAATCATGCATATTTAGTGGGTTATGGTGTTGTTAAGGTAAGGGGTTCGGATTAGTGTGAGGGCTAGTGCTTTTGGGCTTCTGTGTAAGTTGAAAATGATGTATATAACAGCGGCAGCGCCATCTATCAGCCCCTTGGTCCAACTGCTGCTGCCAGCAGTCGCTGTCACATAACAGGAAAGATCCCAGCCAGGATCCACAATACTAATGATGCAGATCAATTTTGATTAGCGTCAAACATTCACAGCCAATTACAAGTCACTCTGATCTCAGAGATATGGAAACAACAATACTCAAATCAAAATCTTGTCTCATTTCAGTACCAGCCAGGCGTCCCCTGCCTCCGCAGGTTCCTGCACCTTGTGAAGATGCAGGACCACCTGCAGCAGCCTCACCTGTAGCAGGGCCCTCGTATGAAAGTCCACCTGGGCCATTTACAAGGTCCCATCAATTGCCTCCAGCCAGGATAATGGCACCAAATGTGGGCCACCCAATGTGGTCCCATCCCAGTTGGGCCCACAGTATGGATCCACAAGCAATGGTGCCCTGGAGCATGGGCCCCCGGCAGGGCATGTGGCCCCCGCAGGACCAGCAGGTCACTCTGGCCACTCCGGCCCAACAGGCCCCGCAGGCCCAGCAGGCCCAGCCAGCCACTCTGGCCCCACAGGCCCTGCAGGCCCATCCAGCCACTCTGGCCCCACAGGCCCCGCAGGCCCAGCCAGCCACTCTGGCACCACATGCCCCGCAGGCCCATCCAGCCACTTTGGCCCCACAGGCCCCACAGGCCCCGCAGGCCCATCCAGCCACTCTGGCCCCACAGGCCCCGCAGGCCTATCCAGCCACTCTGGCCACACAGGCCCCGCAGGACCAGCAGGCCCAGCCAGCCACCATGGCCCCACAGGCCCCGCAGGCCCATCCAGCCACTCTGGCCCCACAGGCCCCACAGGCCCCGCAGGCCCATCCAGCCACTCTGGCCCCACAGGCCCCGCAGGCCCATCCAGCCACTCTGGCCCCACAGGCCCCGCAGGACCAGCAGGCCCAGCAAGCCACTCTGGCCCCACAGGCCCCGCAGGACCAGCAGGCCCAGCCAGCCACTCCGGCCCCACAGGCCCCGCAGGACCAGCAGGCCCAGCCAGCCACTCCGGCCCCACAGGCCCCGCAGGACCAGCAGGCGACTCCGGTGAGGCAGGACACACCAGTCAGCAGTGCCTCCACCCAGAGGACACAGGGTCGCTGCCAGTTAGTCCGGCGCTGTCAGCGGCCCAGTGCCAGGATTTCCTGGCTCATCTCCAGCATGAGCGTGAGCAAAATCAACAGTTCATGCTGGAGATGAGACGCCACAATGCCAGGAAGCTCAAGGAACGGAGTCGCAACAACGACCGGAACTTCGAGGAGAGGAGACGCCATAATGAACGGGTGTTTCAGGAGATGACACGGCAAAATGAACGAATGTTCCAAGAGGTGAGGCGGCATAACCTTATAATGGAGGAGTATGCCCGAAGGCCTGAAATGGCCCGAGAAGGCCAGCCCCAAGACCGGGCTACCCCTTCAACCTCACCCCCTTCAACATCACAGACCCTGTCCCCAACATCCAGGCCGGAAGAGCCTCCAACCATTTGAAGAGGTCGGGGCCAGCCTAGGGGAACATTTTCCAAAGGCCAGGAGAGCCAGGAAACACACAAGCGGAAGCGGAAATAGGTGAGAACATGTTCATGTTGCATATAGAAGCAATTGATGTCCAAGATGTATTGACGTTGAAGTGTTGCAGTCAATGCGTATATTGTTTTAATTGATGTCTTGTTCTTATCTCTTTAGGTTCCAATTTATTGATGGTCCTGATTTTCTGCCTCCCGTTTTTTTTTTTTTTTTTGTAAATAATTTTTAAGCATAAGATTAAACATTATGCTCACATTATCATTGTTTGTTTTCGTTTGTACTGTACCATGATTGGTAAACACCACATGAATGCTACACACCAACGTTATTGGATTAGTACATACATCTTCCTTCAATATACCAGCCCTGTGTTAATGTAGGGTTGGGGTAACAGCCACTAGTGCAGCTGAGGGTGGAGGTAATATTCATGAGTTTGATTACAGTAACGGTGATGCATGATATTCGTGTTTCTGACACATGGATAGATTCATTCAGGGAAAATATCAAAAGTGAGTCCACCCCTAAGTGAAATTGGCGATTATTTTGTGTGGCCACCATTATTTTCCTGCACTGACTTAACCCTCATGGGGATGGAGTTCCCCAGAGTTTCACAGGTTGCCACTGGAGTCCTCTTCCACTCCTTCATGGTGATATCATGGAGCTGGTGGATGTTAGAGACCTTGCACTCCCTGTAACGGAGTTGTAACACGCAGTCCAATATCTCTGCTGGTATAGGGTAAAATATCCAAGAAGCACTACAGTCTCACCATTCCCAACCTCCAATATTTGCCCACACTCAATTGGGAGTCAAATGAATACTGACTTTATTTTGTTGGGCAGAAATATATATATACACATCTCTTCCCACAGGCAATACACACATCCCCCATAGTTGGCCACACAATACACATAGAGGGACAACAGGTGGGTCACACCTCCCGGAGACTACCTGGCTACTTTGATACAATCAGACATTGCTTAGATCATCCTTCTTTGTTATGTCTGATAATGAAAACACTTTATACAATAGACTTCCTTATCCTATGATGAGTCTCTGTACTAGGATTATCTATTATGCCAAGGTCTGCAATAGTCTGGGCTAAGATTTTGCAGAGCAGAAACCAACATACATACAGTATAACAGTATGATCATATTTTAACCATAACCATAAAACAGGGTAAAACAGTGATGGGTTCCGTTACACTCCACACCTTCCATTTGAGGAGTACCCCACAGATGCTCAATAGGGTTTAGGTCTGGTGACCTACTTGGCCAGTTCATCAACTTTTGACCTTCAGCTTCTTTAACCAGGAAGTGGTCGGCTTGGAGGTGTGTTTGTGGTCGTTATCATGTTGGAATACTGCCCTGCGGCCCGTTCTCCTATGGGAGGGATCATGCTCTTTCTCAGTTTGACACAGTACATGTTGGCATTCATGGGTTCCCTCAAAGAACTGTAGCTCCTCAGTGCTGGCAGCATGCATGCAGGCCCAGACCAAACATATATGCATGTGTATATATGTTTTCGCTAATATGTTGTGTGGATTCCCCCTATATGCATTTACCTAATGATGTCAGATGCTGCCTCCCCTCTCTCTGCATCACTGTTTCGGTTCAAAATGATGGGTTCATCTCATATCAATGTTTTTGTGTTCGTTGTGACTTATCCATTTATCTCTGGCACTGGGGAGCTACAGTTCATTGAGGGAACCATGAATGCAAACATGTACTGTGACATACTGAAGCAGAACATGATCCCCTCCCTTGGGAGACTGGGCCGCAGGGCAACATACCATAATGACCCTAAACACACCGCCAAGACGACACTGCCTTGCTAAAGAAGGTAAAGGTGATGGACTGGCCAAGCTTGTCGACAGACCGAAACCATATTGAGCATCTGTGGGGCATCCTCAAACTGACGGTGGGGGAGTGCAAGGTCTCTAGCATCAACCAGCTCTGATGTATCATTAAGGAGTGGAAGAGGACTCCAGTGGCAACCTGGGAAGCTCGGGTGAACTCCCTGGCCATGAGGGTTAAGGCAGTTCTGGCAAATAATGGTGGCCACACATAATTGACATTTCGTGTCAATTTGGACATTTCAAATTAGGGGTGTACTCACTTTTGTTGCCAATGGTTTAGACATTAATGGCTGTGTATTGAGTTATTGATGGGTCAGCAAACTTACTTTACATTGTAGCAGAGTGTCATTTCTTCAGTGTTGTCACATGAAAAGATATACTAAAATATTAACAACAATGTGACGGGTGTACTCACTTATGTTAGATACTGTGGCCCTCATTTAATTGCAATTTGGCCAATAGAATAGGGCTCGAAATAAGCACATAACATATATTCTATGAAAAATGTTTTAGTTAGTAAACATCTATCCAAAATCAAGGTTTTCACTAACTAAAATCTTTTTGACACAATATATGTTCTGTGCTTATTTTGAGCCCCATTCAATTGGCAAAATCGCAATTGAATGAGGCCCTGTATGTTCACTATTAAGATGTGAGCCACTTACTGACACCTGTCTCATTTGTCTGTTTCTGCGTCATATAGATTGTTAATACCAACCTTCCCTCATGGTTGAAATCAGTAATGCAAACACACTGTGAGAATTCTATTGACATCCCTAACTGATGGTGCAGAGCACAGATGTGGAGTCTGAAGGTCCTTTCATTGATGTTCCGGAAATGCTATGGTATCAACATTGACGAGGCAGACACAAACAACATCTCGGACAAATCATATTTAATATTTACAGAAATTAACAAGGCAAGCTTGCCACAAAGCCACAGGTTGACTAATCAACACAGGTATGCAAAGGATCGTGGTGGAGGGGGGTAGGATACAAAATCCAAGTAACACAGGGAAATAGGGATATGAGAGCAGAATGCAGGCAGGGAAAATTACATTGATATAGATGATCAGGGGATGTACAGTGTATCAATCAACATTAGGCAATATAATAGATCTCATTATTGTTACGACATATATATAACAGTCAATAAGGAAACACCATAATAATCCAGAATAAGGTAATATACATATGGAGAGAGCAAAATGTATGCTTGTGTGTTAAACGGACACTCTGATGCCACATCAGAAGTATAAGTGCTCAATCAGTGAATGCTATGAGCCCATAACGTCAGTTCTCATGCAACAATAAGCAGCACATAGATAACCTTGGTCAAAAAGATGGTGACCTGACCAGGACCATATCAGTCAGATGTTACTTATTGCAGAGAACTCACAACAAACCAGGCAATATCAAGGATAGTTTGTTCTCTGATTGAGCATCTATACTCACTGTTGTTGAATATGCATAACTGAAGATTAACGTAACCTCCTTAACTGTTAAGTCCCAAGCCTGGATTTACTCTTTCCCATATGCACAGGGAGGGTCACATCAGCACTGAAGAAAAGATCTTGAAGGGTTGGTGCTGCAGGCTTCACAACAGTCCAAGTAGAGGAGAGGATAGAATGTCTAAACCAATAGGTACCTATGAATCGAGATAGACTATATGACACATATCGGCTATTCAGTCAAGGTCATCAGATTTCAAACTGGATCCAACAAAGCAATGAAACGGACACATGCACATACATGAGGACATTGACATGGCCACGGAATGTCAGGATGTTTATCGTCATGCCTTGTTCTGACCGGGATCTGGAATACAAACACACAAATAATATATTAGTGGAAACCTTACATATGCCATATGAGCAGCCACCAACAGATGTAGGTATGTCGGCACACATTTTAGGCATTGGGATCTCGTACAAGCTAACCATCTGTCCGATGATAATGATGGCCCAGACTAATTTGTCCTGATGTGGGAATATTAGGATTAGTCTAATTCTCATTTATTTGTATTGTGCAAACATATTCCGTAACACTGTACAGGGGAGAAGAACCAGAAAATATACAGTATGTAATATTGCCAACGCAAGAAAATGGAGGGCCCTGTTTGGAGCGTAAAGTCTGTTGATAAATGATTTGTTCCCAAAGGCCCACACAAGATTCGAAAATCACCACTTCCAAGTTAAAGGTAATGGACATGGGGAAGAGTAGATAAGGAATAGCAAGGTTAATAAGTAAGTCAGAGATACATAGGAAGGAGGTTGTGTCAAGGAGAAAGATATGAATTAGTAGGAGAGGAAAGGGATCAGATGTAAAGTGCGATGCACTATTATGTAATAAGGTATCTTCCCCCATGTGGACAGATAATGTAATCTGCAGATGGGACAGTCAGGAGACACATAGTTTAACCACAGCTTGAGTAAGATTAGCTGATGGGCGAATAAAAGGAGAGAGGGGGGCATGAGAGTTGAAATGAAAATGATGCAGACAAAAAGGGGAGAAGTAAAGAAGAGTCTGAGGAAAAGGCAGGGGATGTGAGGAAGAAGACAAGAGAAAACATAGTGGAAAGGGTTAATTGGGATAGTTAGCAGAAGACTTGTGGGACTCAATAAATTAAGGGTAAACAGGGGTGGGTGGGATGAGGAGAGAGAGAGAGAGAGAGAGAGAGAGACCAGTGCAGCCTGTAATAGAAAGGGAAGATCACAACTATCACACATTGATACATGTTCGGACATCCACATGTGGTTCTCTACCTTGGATAGATCAAGTGGAGTATTCAACGAAGAGATCTGTTCCCCCAGGACACGTCTGCATGGTCCGATAAACATTTTGGACCGCTTCAGCAATACATAGGGGATGTCTTGGGGAAAACGAAAGTTAGGCCTACATTAATGGAGTTATTAGTCATTTCCTCTCATGCATACATGCACATGTTTCCCGCAAATACTCACTTACAATGTAGACGCCATTGATGTAGCTGATGTTCTGTTGCTGGCAAGGTCGTTTCCCATGTCTGTGTGGGTAAACAATGTGTTGACACACGGCAACAGTTCTGTAATGGCAATACGATGAGATGAGTCACACAATCCATATGATATATTGCACAATGATTCCTAGTTAACACATCCTTGAGACTATTCCTGTTAACTGACTGAGAATGCTTTTACCAGCATTCGCTAACATAGAACAGGGGACATCCCCTCTTTGCATCACATGAGGTACATTTATTATGGTTTACAGTATGCTGGTATGTTCATATATCCAGATTGCTAGGAATTGCATTGACCTCCATGGGATGTGGAATAGCATGATCAGACAATGTGAACATTACTGTTCTGGGCAGATGTTTTCAAATACGATTGTGAGGCCTATATCCATTGACATTGTGGAATACATCAGACCATCCATTTAGCTTAGCTTCTTGAGGTTGGCAGATATTAGATATGGGAATGTGCACATACTTACCATTAACGGATATCAGAGCAGGCTGTATTTGATCCAGTATGAAGAATGCGTCACGAGACATATGTTACATCACAAAGCTATCCTCTACTGTGGACTGTTGGATATTCTGGAAGACAATGGGGAAGGAGAAAAGAGATGTATTAGTAACCATAAGCCATGTACATTATAGTTGGTTGTAATTAGTTTCAGACTTACATGGGAAGTACTCACGAATGACGTGGGCACGTAGTTGTGACCTCTGAACGTTATCCTCACCAGCGGGAGGTACTGGACGCTCCGCCGGTTCAAGCGGAGCATCATCAATGTTCCTCAGACAGTTTGCCTGTACTGCTATATTGTGCAGAATACAGCAGGCCATGATGATGTGACAAACCTTCCCTGGTGTATACTGTAGCGCCCCGCCAGTGGAATGTAAACATCTGAAGCGCATCTTCAAGAGTCCAAAGGTGCGCTCTATTACATTCCGGGTTCTGGCATGGGCCGCATTGTACCTCTCCTCCCCCTCTGTGCGTGGATTGTTCACAGGGGTCCACAACCACGGCAAACACCTATATCCTGAATCACCTGAAGGAAACAAAAATGGGAGATGTAGATATGAATGTGAGTTTGTGCTGCTCGGTAAAGCATCTGTAAATATACGCAATGATTAATGTGACGTTAGTTTAGGGATCTCTGGCTTGGAATATATACTCCTATGACCACGTCACATCGGGTTAGGCACAGCAACAAGCTACGATGCAATGGCTCAGTCGGCACACCTTCTTTATGGCGCACGGCAAATGAGCGCGGACAATACGGCGCTGCCAGAAGCCGGCGACAGTAGCGCACTGTTGGAAATTGTGTGCCAAAATGTGCGTCCATCAAAGAGCGCAAGTTGTAGAATCTATTGACTAATGGGCCAAAACCCTCTAACCCAAACCACTGAGACCCCATGCCTAACACTTACACTCATAATCCAAAGCCTTAGCCCAATGACCCCTAAGCCTAAAACCCCTAAGTCCACCCTTAAATCCTTATCTCAACTCCTGCGCGCAGATGTTGTGCGCGCTTATGAGGGACTCTATTGTGTCTGTTGGCGCATGCGTCGTTGCGCATTTTTCACGCATCAATGGAATAGCATTACAGTGGAACATGATGTATATTTTAGGGGATCCTTTATGGGTACTCACCCAGTAGCCACCCAGGTGGAGCTTCTCCAGACTCAAAATAAAGATGGGTGGATGACTGATGCAGGATATGGGCATCATGAGTACTTCCCAGGAAGCCTGCAACCACATTTTGTATGCGCATGTCTGCATCACAAACAGCCTGTACATTGATGGAATGATAGTGTTTGCGATTTCGGAACAGCGCTTCTTGCTCTCTAGGAGGTATCAATGCTACATGTGTACAATCTATAGCACCGAGCACATTGGGGATACCACCCATTCGAAAGAAATCTGCTTTCACCTTCAAGATCTCTTCCCCAGTGTGGGGAAAACTGATGTATCTGGCAGTTTTCGGAACGATAGCATGGAGGAATGTGCTCAGGCACCTTGAAAGGCTTGCTTGAGACATTCCTCCTACTATGCTAGCAGTGTTCTGAAAACTACCAGATGATAGGATGTGTATGGCGGCTAACATCCGTGTCATGCCTGGGATGGCTCTATTGGTCCGTGAGGAAGGCTCCATGTCCTCCCTCAGGACCGCATAGAGCTCTTCCAGGCTGGCACGGGTTAGCCTAAAACGCTCATACACTTCCACATCAGTTAACCCCTCTAATGTGACTCTCTCCCTGTACACCCTGGGTGCACGAATCCTCCTGGTAGGCTAATGGGAATGCTCACCCCCCTGTGGGTCTGGCTGTGCAGGAGCCCCCACTTCATGTGCCACACCCTCTAGGGGTCTCTCATCTGGCCCCCCCATTAGCTGATCACCCACATCAAGGTCCTCCTCCCTGTCTGCAGGTGCCCTCATATCTCCCTGTCCCTGTGCCACTGTAGCTCTCTCCCCTAACTGACCCCCCACCATGATCCTAGGCATATCCGGTGATGAGCCACTTGCCTGGCTTGGTTCCGGACCACCATGGATTGCATCAGCACGCTCACCCACATTCACTCCCAGCCGCCCCTCTCTGTCACGCCTCAGCCACTCCACAGTCGCACGCCTGACAGCCCGGTTTCCACTCTGCAACATTCGAAACAAATATCCATTCCTACGACGCTGCGCTCTCCTCACATACCTATACGCTGCACTCAGGTTGCTGCTATCCATGATGGTTCAGACTTGCTAATTCATGGATGATGATGTGGTTATATAGCTTGCGAATTACCCCAGATGTGATTTCACAAATGGAAAAGCTCACTGGTGTATCTAAGCTTCATCATGTTATGAAGTTCCCTGATTATGGATTTGTTGAGCCATTTTAATTAGTAACCCCTAATATTCTGGCCCACATTTGAATTTGGGCACATGCTCCATGATCTATGTAATGTGGCGTTGAAATATATACAATATTTGTGTTCAAAAATGTAGATGTGATAAAAGAGATGTAAATCAGATAATGTTGATATGTTTAGGGGACACATTCTAGCCTTTCTGAGTGCTAAAGGGTTAATTTGGCCGCCATATTGAGGATGTACATGACAATAAAAAGATCTCTTTTATTAACATATTTGATCATTGGGGATTGTTTTTTACAGTAATTCGAATGCCTTTTATTGCTTCCTTTACACTTTTAGGGCCCTTTCAGCCCGGTTTCATTACAATGCCGTAAGTGCATCGTGTGGACTTCAACGGATGCGACCGTAAATTAAATCTAGACAGGCGCGAATCGCGGCCTTCAGAATGTAGGAAGGCCGTGACGCACGCAAGCTGGAAGGGGGACGGACTAGCCACGCCCGGCACGAACCATCCAATAGCGAAATCACGCATCTCGCCACAGGTCGCACAGCCAATCACTTACGGGATAGACCATTTGATTGACAGTGGGAGTGAATAAATAGGAATGACACGCGCCCACGCCTCGACTGTGTTGCGATTTCTGACGAGGTAGCACGCGGTTCCAGGAGCTTGTTGGTTGAGAGTAGGTAAGTTGCCTTATTATAAAGTCGCGGTTTAAGTTCTTTTTACGGGAATCCGTTACTACATTTACGGATGCCGATGTAAAGAAGTACAATTGTGTTTTTTGCTTGTTTATAGGTGTTTGGAGGATTTTGGAGAGTTTTTGTGGTTATATCCGGCACGTAGGAGTTTAGAGGGAGGTAAGTTACATTGTACATGCTTTTCATCCTATCAAGCTGTCTTTTATTTGTATGTTTTGCCAATTTCTATATTTACTGAATACACTGGCGAGAAGTAAAATTGAGTTCTTTGCTTGCTTATAGGTGTTTGGAGGATTTGGGATCTTTGATCTGGCCCTTAGGGGTTTGGAGGGAGGTAAGTGGCATTGTACATGCTTTTCATCCTATACAGCTGTCTTTTATTTGTATGTTTTACCAATTTCTATATTTACTGAATACACTGGCGAGAAGTACAATTGTGTTTTTTTTGCTGTTGGACTATAGGTTTGGAGAGTTTTTGGTTGTGGGGAGAGGAGTTTTGTGGAGGGAGGTAAGTTATTTATATTTTTCTGTTTCGTATTATATCTGGATCTCCCTCTCTCTCTATCTCAATCTCTCTCTCTCTCTCTCTCTCTCTCTCTCTGTATATATATATATATATAGAGAGAGAGAGAGAGAGATTGATTTTGAGTTTGATTGATTTTGAGTTTGAGTTTGATTGAGTTTGATTTTGAGTTTGATTGAGTTTGATTGAGTTTGATTTTGAGTTTGAGTTTGATTGAGTTTGATTTTGAGTTTGAGTTTGAGTTTGATTGAGTTTGATTTTGAGTTTGAGTTTGAGTTTGATTGAGTTTGATTTTGAGTTTGAGTTTGACTGAGTTTGATTTTGATTTGGAGTTTGATTGAGTTTGATTTTGAGTTTGATTGAGTTTGATTTTGAGTTTGAGTTTTATTGAGTTTGATTTTGAATTTGAGTTTGATTGAGTTTGATTTTGAGTTTGATTGAGTTTGATTTTGATTTTGAGTTTGATTGAGTTTGATTTTGAGTTTGATTGAGTTTGATTTTGAGTTTGAGTTTTATTGAGTTTGATTTTGAATTTGAGTTTGATTGAGTTTGATTTTGAGTTTGATTGAGTTTGATTTTGATTTTGAGTTTGATTGAGTTTGATTTTGAGTTTGATTTTGAGTTTGATTTTGAGTTTGATTGAGTTTGATTTTGAGTTTGAGTTTGATTGAGTTTGAGTTTGATTGAGTTTGATTTTGAGTTTGAGTTTGATTGAGTTTGATTTTGAGTTTGAGTTTGATTGAGTTTAATTTTGAGTTTGATTGAGTTTGAGTTTGAGTTTGATTGAGTTTGAGTTTGAGTTTGATTGAGTTTGATTTTGAGTTTGATTGAGTTTGAGTTTGAGTTTGATTTTGAGTTTGATTGAGTTTGATTTTGATTGAGTTTGATTTTGAGTTTGATTGAGTTTGATTTTGAGTTTGATTGAGTTTGATTTTAAGTTTGAGTTTGATTGAGTTTGAATTTGATTTTGAGTTTGAGTTTGATTGAGTTTGAGTTTGAGTTTGATTGAGTTTGATTTTGATTTTGAGTTTGATTGAGTTTGATTTTGAGTTTGAGTTTGATTGAGTTTGATTTTAAGTTTGATTGAGTTTGATTTTGAGTTTGAGTTTGATTGAGTTTGATTTTGATTTTGAGTTTGATTGAGTCTGATTTTGAGTTTGTGTTTGATTGAGTTTGATTTTGAGTTTGAGTTTGATTGAGTTTGAGATTGAGTTTGAGTGAGATTTCTACACATATTTGCAATACACATAGGTGTTCCAAACTGCTTCTTCAATGGGGCTTGACAAGAACTTATTTTTAGCTTAGAACAGCAGGACCATGTAGTTCCTACTACCTCTGGTACAGAAGATGGCTTCAGGATAGGTACCAGAGTATAATGCAGATAGGATATTAGTGGCCTCAGACATAGGCCACTCCCCACACATGATAGAAGCACACAGTAAATAGCTGCATGCCTTGTATATATGCAAACTGTAACTGACCCTTCCACATTGTTTATGAAAGTATTGATCTAGCGTGTTTCATCAGCGCCTCTCAGGTCCAGAGGAGGAGGAGGAGGAGGAGGAGGGAGGAGGAGAGTGGAGAGGGTCCTCATCTCCAGTCTGAAGAGCAAGAGGCTGGCGGCAGGTCCAGGGCCCACAATTATAGCCGGGAGGAGAACAGGGTCCTCCTGGAGGCCATCCGTGCCCGCCCTGTCATCACCTCGGGGGGTAGGGAAGTCAAGGCTGGGCCCCGTGCTAATGCTTGGCAGCAGGTGGTGGATCTGGTGAACGGTGTGGCGGGCCGTGGACGGAGTCTGCGGTCCATAAAGCATCGGTTCGACGACATCAGGGCCGTGGTGAGGAAGAAGATGGTGCAGGAGGCCGAGGGGCGGAGGGTCAAGTACCTTGCCCATGAAGGTATTGCAAGGGCCATGCTTGCACCCTCCAACGCAGCTGGAGCATCAGGCCCGGTGGAGCAGCAGGACCCAGACTCCATGGCAGGTGAATATGACATACAGCAACATGCCACCACATGTGCATCACACACACTACACATGGACATGATACTGACATGTCAGCTACATGAAATAACAAGGGATAGATGGATGCATCATTAAATTCATGAAGCTGATAAATCACTGTCATTCCTGTTCACCACAACAGTAATCAAGCAATAGAGCAGGTGTGTCCAAACTCGGTCCTGGTGGGCCACACACATGGCTGGATTTGATAACCCTGCTGCGCACAGGTGAGTCAATCGCTTCTTCAGTCATCCTGATTGACTCACCTGTGCACAGAAAGGATATCTTCCAATCCAGGAAAGAGTTTGGACACCCCTGTAATAGAGAGTCCATGTATTGGTGTGCCCGTTCAGCCTATGCAGATACAGACAGCAGCCGTAATACAGATAGAGTTGTGAGCCGAGAACCATCCAGAACAGAAACCTAAGAATAGATAACAGCTAGTATAAGATAGCTATTTAGAGAATCATCCATATTCAAGGCTAGATGTCAGATAATTAGAAATGAACACATCAATGCGCTAATCAACATACTAATGACATGTACCTTTCTTCTCTATCTCTCAGCATCCAGGAGGAGCTCTGGGTCCTGTGACCAGGGAGAGGAGGCGGGGCCATCAGCCCCGTACCAGGATCTTCCAGCACAGGGGGAGGAGGAAGTAAGATCAGAGGGCTCTGGGTCAGAGGATGGGCTGGTCATTGACCTTGCGGGGTCACCTGCCACAAGCCCTGGGCCTATGCCCATCCTCGAAAGGCTTGCTCTGGGGCCCTCATCTGCCCAAGGGACAGCACCTCCTTCCCCACACAGTGTTCTGGCCTGGTCACCACCGGGCACATTCTCACCACAAGCTCCAGCTGTGGACCTCCCCGCATCACCTCACCACGCCCACCCAGCGGTGTCGTCGCCGCAGAGCCAGGATGTGCAGGTGGAGATGCTGGCCGTCCTGACGGATCCGCTGGCAAGCTCCCAGAGGATCGAGGCCAGCATTCAGGAGTCTATGGCCAGCCAGCTCCGGATGGAGGCCAGCATCTCTGCCCTCCGGTCACATATGACCCACAGCCTGGCCAGGCTGTCCAGGGAGGTGAGGAGGCACCACATGACCACCGAACACCTTCAGGTCAGGCTGCTCAGACAGGCGATGGTCCCCAGCCCAACATCAACAGGGATCTCCCAATCCCCCAGCCAAGAGCAGCCTGGCCCCTCCTCTCCTCCCATGTGTCCGCCACTGCCCAGACCACCGCTGCCTGGCACCGCCCCCCCCCCCCCCCCCACCATCACCACCAGAGGGGAGACGGAGGATGGGCACAGGTGATGTGGGTCCTGGGCCCAAGCGGAGGAGGACATAGGGCCTCATTCAATTGCAATGTGGCCGATTGCTAAGGGATCAATTTGAGCCCAGAGCATATTTTCTACAGATGTTTGTAGTTAGTGAACTTCTCTCCAAAAGTAAGGTCTTCACTAACTACAAACGTCTGTAACTAAATATATGCTCTGTGCTTATATAGAGCCCTTTTTAATTGGCCATATCGCAATTGAATGACGCCCATAGGGTCTGCAGACATGTTTTAGCCTTCTCAACAGCACTCCTCAGTGACCATCAATTGGTCACAGGTTAAACAGAACACAAAGGGCCTCATTAAAATGTGATTTGAGCAATTGAATAGGGCTCCGTATAAGCACATAGGATATTTGTTTTACAGAAGTTTTTAGTTAGTGAAGACCTGGCTTTTGCATAGAAGTTCCCTAACTAAAAACTTGCTTTCAAAAAGATGCTGTGTGCTTATATAGAGCCCTATTCAATTTGTTACATAGCAATTTAATGAGGCTGTTAATTAGTAGTGTGACCAATACATTGTCACTAAGGAGTGCTGTTGAGAAGAGATGCTGCAGGCCCTATGATGTTTTCAGGCCTTATTTGTTAGGTTTTGTCTTTTTTTTTTTTTTTTTTTTTTAGGTCCATGAAGGCATCTCCTACATCTGCAAGCATTGTGGAGGAATTATGAGGTGGAGGGTTTTCCCAGTGCCTCTCAGGTAGACATGCCTTCAATGGCAGCCCCCTTAACATGTAGCTCCCACAATCTTTCAGCTATCATATAGCCAGATATCTCCGACATGATTGTTGGTAGCTTAAATGTAGACTAATACCGTTATGGCGGTGGACTTGCAAAGTCTCACAATGGCATGTTAATGACAGCCAGCATTAATATATGCACTAGTGACGCATGTGATCCTGACCTCAATAGCAGTCTGAGAACAGATCTTTGGGTCTGATGTAAGAAACAGTGAATCTGGCTGCTGACCTTTGTGTCCTCTCCATAATAATGGCTATTTGCCCATATTTCTGATTATCCACAGACCTAGCTAATAGTAATGCTTGCAGATGGGAATCAGGTGAGTTGGTATATTGGTACAGTATTTAGAACTGTACTGTACATACATTGTGATTCTAAATTGTTTTGGATCCTCCTCCGCATTTTTTGATTTGAACACTTCTTTCAGATTTTTGTTTGGTCAACACACTGTATGTGTGAAACTGGATTGGATTACACAGTCCAAAGGTTGAATCATCTGTTTAATTGAGCAGATCTAGTTACAAGTTGTAAGTGCTATGCACATAAATGGTTTCTTCAGTTAAATGGAGAGATTTCTGGTTCCGGTTGCAGCATGTGACCCTGGTAGGTGCTATGCATCATGCTTATTCTAGACTATTAGATTGACCCCTGTAGGTTTCCCCTTTTTTCCAGCCTCTTGCTCTTCAAGGACCCGCCCACACCACACCCATGATATTAATGCAGTTTTGACCACTGCTGATTGTGGTCTGTCTATCAAATAAAGCTTTGTTATACTGTTATGTGAATGCACAATCTTGACGACTGCTGATTGTGGTCTGTCTATCAAATAAAGCTTTGTTATACTGTTATGTGAATGCACAATCTTGACCACTGCTGATTGTGGTCTGTCTATCAAATAAAGCTTTGTTATACTGTTATGTGAATGCACAATCTTGACCACTGCTGATTGTGGTCTGTCTATCAAATAAAGCTTTGTTATACTGTTATGTGAATGCACAATCTTGACCACTGCTGATTGTGGTCTGTGTAAAAAATAAAGCTTTGTTATACTGTTATGTGAATGCACAATCTTGACCACTGCTGATTGTGGTCTGTGTAAAAAATAAAGCTTTGTTAGACCTTTCTGACTGCGTCCATGTGTTATGAATATGTTTGGTTCTGTGAAATCCACATGCATTACATTAGTGTCACATTCCTATAAATGTAAACTGATGAGCCATAGTTAACATGCAATAGATCAATACATGTAAAACTGTTGAGGAGTCAGAATAGCTTTAGATATCATCTGATCCCAAATATCATATCTACTACTAATATAGGGTTAATACCCATGACAAGTCTGATTAGCGATACTGTGGAGTAGGAACATTCCCCTGAGGGCCTACAATGAATAGGACAGGTGACACTGGAGTGCTTTTCCAGTTCCTTCTCTAGTTGATTGGGATTAGTCTGACCTCTCTGATAAGACATACCCCCCCTACACTGGCCCTGTGTAGGCTAGCTCACAGCTTCATTGAAGTACACAAACTCCTTCACCCACATCAGTTAGCATATGTGTGAATACAGTTAGTTGCCAAATAATGAACATGCATTGGCTAAATATCCTTTGGTTATCATATGTTGTAATGGTCATGCACATGCCAATCTGACAAACCATGCTGCAACTTGCATAATATGATTAAAGCCACACTACCCAATTCAATATCAAGAGTAAAACATGAGTCAGGTTATATGAACCCTTTGCCACGCACATGAGCTCTATTGGGATCCCTTAAACCTCTATCTAATTGCATATACATCTCGCTCATCACATCTACATTAGAGAATACAAATAGTGGCCAAATCAGACCGCCACTTGGCATATATCAAGTACCAGGGGAATATTTCATTATATGTGGTTAAGTTCTTCAGTTGTGTCCGACTCTCCGTGACCCTATGGACTGCAGCACATTCAGCTAGGTCTCTGCCTGTGCTGTTCTCCAAAGTTTCAAGGCCAAAGAGATTGGAGTGGGTTGTCAGTTCCTCCTCTAGTGGATTGGGATTTGTCTGATCTCTCAGCTATGACCTGCCCACCTACAGTAGCTCCCAGCTTCATTCAGGTACACAAGCCCCTTCACACCACTTAGCAATGCTGAAGGGGACCAGGGGAACATGCACCACACATATCTACTCTGACCCATCAGGAAGGGCCGCAAGCTCTGGGATCGACAGCAAACTCACCGCCATCAGGCATAATCTCTGCTACGCCCATCCTGGTGGGAGCCATGTGCCAGGTGTCTAGTTATTCCCATTTGGTGAACTTCCAAACTGTTCTGCTATTTATCAATTTACATGGGTGAGGCTTGCTAAGTGGTGGTGGTGGTGAAGCAGCTTGTGTACCTGAATGAAGCTGTGAGCTACTGTAGGTGGGCAGGTCATAGCAGAGAGATCAGACAAATCCCAATCCATTAGAGGAGGAACTGACAACCCACTCCAATCTCTTTGGCCATGAAACTTTGGATAACAGCACAGGCAGAGACCTAGCTGAATGTGCTGCAGTCCATAGGGTCACGGAGAGTCGGACACAACTGAAGAACTTAACCACATATAATGAAATATTCCCCTGGTACTTAATATATGCCAAGTGGCGGTCTGATTTGGCCACTATTTGTATTCTCTAATGTAGATGTGATGAGCGAGATGTGTATTCTATCGTTGATCAACCATATAGCGTGCATCGAATGTGCGCTGTCATCTGCGTACCGACACATGCGCGCATCAACAACAGCAGGCCCGACAGGAGGCTAGCAGGTCTAATGATTAGGATTAGGCTGTGGGGTGTAAGGGTTAGGATTAGGCTGCGGCTACAAGGGTTAGAAGGGTTTATGGCATTAGGTCATATCACTTGCGCCCTTTCATCGACGCGCACTAGTCAAAAATATTAGAACTGCGCAATGATGTGGGACCGCTCATGTCAGCTACATGTTGTCAAAACACATTTGCTGTGCGCGCCAATGTTGGGGTGACATATTCTATTATAGGGCTGTTTTAGAGGCTACAATGGAACCTGTATGTGTGCTGACCAATCAATCATATGAGGAATATAAAACTAATTTGAAGTCTTGTTAATTTGGAGGCTGTAATGCTTGGGCCTCCATTTTAGGGTTACAGGCATAAACCATGCAGACTGGAAAAACCGTAACAAAACGGATACCTTTAACCTCCAAGCACGTACGGCCTTTAAAAACGAGCTGGGGGCTTGGAGGACGGCCCGCACGGGCTTGAATACAGAGCTACGGGCTTGGTCAGTGAAGTCCGTGGGACTTGTACGGATTTTGAAATCAAAGTACAATTTGGCGATGTGCAAGCTTGAGAATGTTTGGCTAGTAATCCTCATGCCCCCCCATTATGTTCCCCATCATTTACAGTGCTTTGCAGTGCTGGATTGAATATATATTGGCTATTACAATGCTTGGTTTGCGGCCCTTCATCCGTACGGGTTTGAACAAGGACCAGCCCGCGGAACTACGGGACGTAAAGTAATCCGTAAATAATATATCTGATTTGGGCTGATGTGCAAGCTTGAGAGGGTGTTGCTATTAATCCTCGTGTCCCCCATTATGATGCCTAGCATTTACGGAGCTTTACAGTGCATTCTCGATTTTATATTTGCATTTTCAGTCTTAGGACTTTGCGGCCGGAAAACAAGATTTACGGGCGCTGGGAAAAAGCTTCCGGCCGTTTGCATGATATGCGGCCGGCCGGAAGGGGATATCCTTGCGGCGCCGTATAATTGAATTGCAAGGTAAAAGTAGCTCTACACGGGGCCGTAAGACGGCCGCAAGGAGTCGCAGCTTTGTGGCCATTTTACGGCCGATAATTGAATGAGGCCCTATGTAACTATGTAACTATGTGACTTATAGTCCATGTGGGTGATCTGATATGTAATCACTCCTTGATTCCTGAGCTTGATATAACATGGAAATTAAACACATAAAAAAAAAATGAGTTGCAGATTTGCAAGCTTGAGATTGTTGTGTAATTAATTCTAATGTCTTTCATCGCTTTCCTCATATTTTCAAGTCCAGTATTGTGTTTTTTATAGTGTTACAAACAGATGTTTAACCCCTTGTGAGTTCCCTCTAGTACTTATAGAATTTTTGCTACATTTGCCATTTATGGGTTTGAAGGCAATTGCGGGCTTGTGGAATTGTTGCAATCAGATCACAATTTGCGATTTTAGCGATTGTAACATTTGCAGGCTTTACAGATCAAAGGCTTAGATGGGACAGAGTTACGATTTTGACAACCGCTGGAATTTTCAGCCTGTAGCTTGCAAATAGATTTTGGGTAGCTAGAGGAGGCCAATTGAATATAAGTAACTTTTGCTAGCTACATTACAGCCTTCGGTATTTGCAATTTTGCCAATTTAATAGGGCTCATAGTTTTTAAGTCCCTATTTTTATTTTGCTTTGGGACTAGATGGCATTGTTGGTTCTCCACTACAAACAAAACTGTAAAAAAAATAATTTTGTGTATTAATTCTGACTTATTTATGTCAACTAAATAAATTCAGATATTTACAACAAGAGGGGGAAGACTTTTATTTTTATATTTCTCTTATATGAATCCAGGATCTTTCTCCCTTTATATTACTGTCCTCCCATTACTATATTATTATTGTTATAATCAACATTTCCTATTTCAATTGAGTGATACACCAACCAGTTTTGATTCTTTTATTAAATGGCCACTTAGTTC
This sequence comes from Discoglossus pictus, assembly GCA_027410445.1. NCBI lineage: Eukaryota > Metazoa > Chordata > Amphibia > Anura > Alytidae > Discoglossus > Discoglossus pictus. The sequence goes on along the minus strand of CM050164.1, from coordinate 100,666,640 downwards.
AGCACAAATTGGAGCACACCACTGCAACAAACTCCTGAAAGCATGTTAAAATACCTTTGCTTGCATGTGTCACTGGCAAGCCTTTAGACAGACAAACAGCTACAGCTCTGTGCAGTGAGCATCAAAAAAAGAGTTAACCCCCTCACTTATCCACGTGTGCAGAGAGTGGAGTATTGAAACCACCTAAATAGGTCAGTTGAGGGTTAACTGCTATAAATCCTTGTTTTCAGCTTGCCTTCACCTTGCGGTTTGGCATCTGTTATTAATATACTCTGTAACAGAGTCAAGCAGGGAGTGCCCCTAAAGGTCGGTTTGACTGAAGATCCTGGAATATTTCTTTTAGGAAAGAAAGAGTTAACTCAGGACATTGATTGGAGGCTAATTGAAGCCCAGCTGTGGATTACGTTTAAGACAGCAGCAGAGAGATGGATGGAGTCTTCATTTAGGCTCTGGCCTAAGCAGTGTGTGGAGTCTGCTGAAGGGGGACCCGGTGGTGTGCTGCTATTAGCAGCAAAGAGCAAGCTACAGAGAGGAGCTTGCTGACTGTTCATGTTTGGATCTATAATCTGATGTGTGATTTGGATTGACAGACTGAAGTCTGCTCTAGGAAGCTGTTTGCAGTTAAAAGACTGTTTTTCTAGAGATTGCTCACAGAGAAAGCTGTTTGCAGTTAAAAGACTGTTTTTCCAGAAAGTGTGTTCACAGAGGAAGCTGTTTCCCAGGGACTGTTTGCAGAGGAAGCTGTTTTTCAGAGACTGTTCACAGAGGAAGCTGTTTTTGATAGACTGTAAGTAAAGGATTATACAGTATTTTCCTTACAAGAGTCTGTGTAAAGTAATCCCCAGGGAGAAGTTTGTTGCACAACTGAGAATGTTACAGCCCGTTGCTAAAGGCCTATTAATGTTCCCTGGAGATTGGAGCATTTTGGAGAGAAGGGTGGGCCAAGTGCTCCCCTAAACTACTTGTAAGTACTTTGCCAAGATGTGTGAGGTGAAAAGCTCCAAACAAGCTAAGCCGTGGTCGAAGCAATCTGTGTATTGCTATATACATATTTGTGACTGATGTAAGCTATTATGTGGTGTAAATTCTGGAATTGAAAAGAGAATACCTGATCTCCTTGCTGTTAATCTTTAAGGTAACAGGCTAGTCTACCACAGTATATATATATATATATATATATATATATATATATATATATATATATATAGTAACTAAATAGTATATTTGTGTTCACATTTGAATGTTTAAAACAAGTTATTACACTGCACTCCGAGATCCTTGGCAAGGACATGCAAATGTGCCCACAGAGATTTTGCTCTTGCAATCCATAACCTAATTAAACATGGCTTCCCCAAGCCAGGAATCCCACCCACGTACGGGGTTACTGCCTATCATAATTGTGGAGCCTGATCCCTAGCTTGTGTAGTGGATATTTTGAGTAGGTAGTTCACCACAACAATAATTTAATATATGGTGGGCAAAAGAGCGATAGAAGCCCTTCACTGTACAGTAGTACAGTAAATAAATAGTATATTTGTGTTCACATTTGAATGTCTAAAACAAGTTAAAAAACTTATTTCATGCCCAGAACTCCAAGAAATACATTAGTACACTGCACTCTGGGATCCTTGGCAAGGACATGTAAATGTGCCCACAAAGACTTTGTTTTTGCAATTCATAACCATATTAAACATGGCTTCCCCTAAGCATATACCGGATGGGAGCCACAAGAGACCATGAACAGATGGGGTGGGGGCTCAAGGACATTTATAATTTAAAAAAAGGAATAAAAAAAAAGTTTTGGATGGCACTGCCCCCAAAAACAGCAGTGCACCGGGTACACCAGTGGTAGATCCACCCCCGCTATGAATTACTCTTTGGCAATATAAGAATATGTTTATGTACAGAATAAAATAGTTTCCACTTTTACAATAAAAATATAGCTTTTGTTGTAGTAATAAATAATAAACATTTTAATAGCTTTTAAAATCTTATTTAAATAGCCATTCAATAAGCCTACTTCTTTATCCAATACAAGTCAGTTCCAGGAACCCTAACACAGAGCTCATGATAGGTGTATGAGGTGATTTGAACCTATTTTGACCAGACACTATTTACCAGAAGAGGATGTGGATGTGGTCCTATATATACTGAGCAAGCAATGTGATGCATGCAGAGGTGCATAGATAGTTAAAGCAGCAAGGCTTTTTATTTTTATTTGGTCATAAGTGTTCCTGGTAATATATATATATATATATATATATATATATATATATATATATATATATATATATATATATATATATATACATGTGTATGTGTTTGCTGTGTGGTGTGTATGGTGTGTGTGTGTGTGTGTGTGTAGTACTTTTTCTGGGCCTCAGGAAGGTCCCATCAATCTAGGGCCTGTAGTGACTCACAGACTGATTAGGTCATGAGGGAAACAGGAAATATGTGTGTGCTCCCGTGTGTCATAATTCCACCACCTAGTCATTGTCTAGTGCTTGGGCTCAGCTTATCCGTACTGAGTGATCCAGATGAGATCACACCAAAGTGCAAATTGTAACAGACTCTGTTGTGCCATCTTGCTGTGGCTTTTTGGTCTGCTTGCTTCACTGCTGCTACTGCTGTACTATACACAGCTGCTACTACTGTTCCTGCGTGGCAGGCATTCTGCAGCAACTACTCTGATCAAGTTCCTGCAGTGCTATATCTGCCTTCAGTTTCTAGAGCTCTATTCTATTCCCCTATATCCCCTTTAAGTTACACCGTCATTAAGTGCAAAGTGAATCACCCTGGCTATTCTATTCTCCCATTGCAGCACCATTGCGAGAGAACTTTCCCTGATAACTACAGCAAGCTAGAGACGCAAAATACGCCAAACTTTCCCATTGATTTTCCCACATCAGGAAATCTATGAGTTGCTTGAGCTCCAAAAAGCTGTTCTATTCCAAATCATTAAAATTACTTAGCGCTTGCAACTCCTAAAATTTTTGATTTTTTTCCTAGTAATAATACAAGTAATATTGAATACTCTAAAACTCATAAAAATGCCTTTGCAACTACTTTCCTCCTCCCCATTCACTGCCGAACTCACCATTGTCTGCTCAAATACTATCCACCTAACCCCATCACCCCATCTACACAACTATGGAGGTCTATAGAGATCCCCATGGCGCCTAAACTGTTGACACTGTTCAATGGGGACCCTTGTTTTACGTATAGGTTAACCGTTTCCAACGGGGGTCCTGATTGGACCCCGTGGACGTAAAATGAAACCGATGCTCAAGGGATTCATGAACCAATGATGCACCTGCTATGAGAACCTTAAAGGACCTTGGACATTCAAAGAATTAACTCCTGCTGCGGGGGTTGTATAAGTACACCTAATCAATTAATCCCATACCATGGGGTTTTATATAGACTCCCATGGTACATATATTAACTCCTACCTACCAATGGGTGTCACAGCCCAAAAACTGAGGGGTCCATGCACACCTACTTTTCCTGCTTTAGCTTACAGGGACCAGTTATAGGCTGTGACTTTGTTCTCATCTCAGCACACCAGCTTTTCAGATCCGGACATCAGTCATGGGAACGCAGAGAGATTATACCACACCAGTGTTTGGTGTATGGAGAATGAACACTTCTTTATTGTTACAGAGATATATAAAAACACAGAAAGATCTCACTCCCACCACATGCCTAACCATTCCTCTTGTGGGCAATAGCTTGTTACACAGTCACCACCTGGGAAATGTCTATCCCATGATACATCCCCCATCTCTTAGTTGCCAGATCTCAACTTACAGGGTTATAAAACTAAACTTCCTCCTTCCAGACTAAAGCCAGAGAATTTGTGCGTGGCTGCCGCTCAAAGCCATATCAATTCTTTAGAATCTTTAACCCTTTGTATATCCCAGATATGACTGAATGAACTTTATTATCTCATCATAGCCTACTATCCTACTTCTAATACAGATACATTATTTTAAAGTTAATCAATGACAGTACTATATGCACTTATTACATTCATGATATAACTACATGTATGCATTACACCAATGATATAACTGTTAAGCAAGTTGTTAGTACCTTCTAACCACACATATAATAACTGATTAACCCCAAACAGTCCAGTTGGCCCTTCCTTTCATAACAATGGGTCTATATGGTTAACCGCCATTTGCGGCAGAGGTTCTCCTTCCGTTAGTTTAGTTAATTTTCTTTTTCAGAGAGCTGGGATTTTTTATTGAGGGCCCTTTCCTTGCCCATAAGATGAGAACCGTGGGTTTCAAACAGGACTGAAGAGCACCAAGAACCTCCTCAATCAACTTGGATAGACCGCCTGATCCAGGGCAGAAGAAAGAGGACCAGGGGTCGATGATAATCACTGGATGACCATTAGGCCTATGTAAGTATTAATAATTTATTTGATTTTACAGGTTGTAATTCTTTTTTTTACCTCATTTATATACTGTATATGTTATTTTAATTGTATTTTTTGTTTTACTTGTTAGTTTTGTATTGTATTTTTTTTATAAATTGTATTTTTTTTTTCAATTTAATGTGTTTTACTATTTTTTGTATTTTATTGAATATTAGTTTATTTGGGGGGGTTAATTTTATAGTGTAGTGTTTTACTTAGGGTGTCACCCCCATGGCACTTCATGTGTTAATTAGTTACCATGGAAGTCTGCATTGTCAGTCTGCTTCCAAACCTGCCTGCCTCTTAGCTAACTGCTACAGTACTTGTTTGTGCTTCTTCTGTTTGTTCCGGCATATGGATTGTGGCCTTTTTAATTTAAAGCTATACACACCAGACAGAAAAGAGAGGGGAAGAGGGAGAGAGAGAAAGAGAGGGGAGAGAGAGAGAAGGGAGAGAGAAAATGGTACGCCACTGCCTCCTGAGAGAAGAGAGCATTACAGAGCAATATAACTGGCAAAATAATGCAATTAAGACCAAAATATTTTATATATATAGTTTATAAAGAAATATAGAAAATATAAAATTTAGATTCACTGTAAAACATTTTTCCAATGTTTAGTGGTCTTTTATGAGCCAACAGAATTTTTTTTTTTTTTTAATAAATTAGATTGTTAGCCTAACATGCAAGACCCTCATGTCTTAAAATACACTTGAAGTAATTTGCTTCACTATGTGCTCCACATTTCATTCTCTATTGCTACTACTACCAATATCTATCTAGAAGACATTTCATATGACATTCCATATCTAAATCTGCTTCATCAGGCTATGTCTAAATTCTTTGAAAGCCTCAGTTAACTCTATCAACCACAAACCTCTGTTTTATTGCCTCACACTCTAGCACTTATCTACGAAGCAGTCCCTTAACCTCATGTCTCTACAACCCCCAAGTTTCTATTAGACAATAAGCACATGCAGGACCCTCATCTCCACCTGTATCAATGTGTGTACAAATGTGCTGTCTCATGTTACACCACTTTCAACATTTATGTAAATGTTTGTATTCATATATTAAAGGACTACTATGATTAAAAGTTTCAAATATCCTTGGTTGAAGAACTATACTTCAAAATACGCAACATATATGTAGATTGTAAAAAAAAAACTAATAAATAATAGCCTCTTATTTATTACTTTTATATGCAATTATGCTTACTATGGAATAATTTCCAGTGGCATCTATGAATATCAGTGCTCTAATTAAGTCTATATAGAAGCCTATAGTAAAGAATAATTGCATGTAAAAATTGAAAAATTATATGATATCTCGGATATGCATTAGCAACCACACAGCAAAGGGAATAATTAGTGGAATCTATGATATATTCAACTCGCCAAAGTTATCAATTAAAGATAATGATATCAAAGATTGGGAGGCAGATATGGGAAAATTCTGGGAGGAGGAAAAATGTAGGGTCCCCTGGAGGAATATCTATAGAGGCTCTATAAATCATAGCTTACTGGAAACCGCAATAAAAGAATTACACCGCACCTATCTTACCCCTGAAAGAATAGCGAAATGGACGCGCTCTGTAGACCCAAATTGTTTCAGGAGTTGTAAGTCTATCGGGTCATTTATCCAAATATGGTGGGAATGAACTAGGATTAGACAGATCTGGACAGGGATTTCTCAAGTGGCTTCTGAGCTGTTCAAGGTTCCAGTACAGGAAACTATAGAAACCTGTTTGCTGGGGATACCGGTGACGTCACTCTTTCAAACACAAAATAGACTCCTTCAATTTTTAGCTTCCAAATCTCATATAGCTAAACAGTGGAAACAGACGGATCTGAAATTTCAGTCCATCATGGATAAATTGGATTATATTGCTATAAATGAACAAATTTCCCACTCTTTGGAAGATACAATGAATACATTTAATGATGTGTGTGGTTGAAATTTAGGAAACGACCAACTAGATAGATACTGGTGGGTGTTATACCCCAAGATAATGTAGAGGGGAAGGGCTACTTCAGAAAAGAGCGATAATACGGTAAAGGAGAAAGGATCGTCGGGAATGTCTAATCTTTTAAAGTAGGTAACTATGGGGACCAATTTTATTTTATAGTTATGTCTTTAAAATGTTGGCAGATGATAAAATAAAATATGAACGGAGGTGGTTCCTATTATACTCAATTAATGTATATATATTCTAGATGTTAATAAGACTTATGGTATATATTATCTGTAACTTTATGTGATTTCCATCTAATAAAAATTCAATGAATAAAAAAAAAATGAAAAATTTAAAGCATTTGGTTATTTTTTCTTTACTTTAAAAAATATATTTTTGCCCATTTTCAAGTTTTGTTAAACAGAAGACCATATAAAAAAAGACCAGAGTTGTCTTTTAATTTTAACACTACCTCTATGAATATGCCAATAAAAGGAAATAGTAATACAAGTAAATAGTGAAGGACTATGACCGTAAAAACTGAACTTCACATATGCTCCAAATAAAATATATTTTACCAGTTGCTACTTGAATATTTAGTATTCCTTTTTTGGACATGCCTTATTCAAACTACAATTGCAGCTGTAAAGAAAATGTATTCTAATTTTGTGTCTTTGGTGCATATTTGAGAGGATATATTGAAAACAGTATTTAGTGTATAGCAACATTTCACTAAGGCTGTGATGCCGCAACAGCCTCAACAAATGTATTCAAGCCCTCTGTGAAGATTGGTGAATGTAATAAGTTTTGCTATTGACCTTTTTAAATACTCTGGAGCTATTAATTAATGGGATAGCACTATATAGTATGTGTTTAAAAGTGTCCAATGCCAAAATCTCAAGATTGAAAGGAGAAGATGACCATGTAATTACTACTCATTTACTGCAATATATTGGCAGTGATTTTTTCTGTAATGCATTTTCATACTTTGTCCTGAGTTGTGGTTGAATATAAGGAATGTTTAACAAGGAGATAGCAGAACAAGCAGAGAAATATAAATGCTTTTAAACTTTTTATTTTCAACTTGAAAATGTATACTTTATTAATGCTCTGGACTGAGCATTAAATTGCCCAATTTGCTATGCTTGATTAACATAGTACGACATTTTGTAGATTAATTGGAAGCAATGTGTCTGTGGAAATATTTTCAAGGTCAGTGACATTCTCAAATGTCTTATTCAAATGACTGCTTTATTTAAACATTTGTTTCTTATTGAAAAATGTGCTTTTAAAATATACAAAGATTTGTATACATACTGTTTTTAGTAGCAGTAGCAGGGTCATGCACTAAAATAAAGCCTTTTGCATGACATGGGAACGATGGGGGTAATTCTGATGTGTTTGAGGGAATATTGCATTTCCAGTTTCGGGAATATGTTGAATTGATGCTTAAAAATTTGAATTTCCCTACCATTTTTCAGCTTGACACTTCAAATCCCTATCAAAGTCTTACCCACTTTCCCAATCCCACTTTTTCTTTATATATATATATACAGTGCTTTGCAAAAGTATTCACCACCTTTGGCATTTTTTGTGTTTTGTTGCCTCACAACCTGGAATTAACATGGATTTAAATCATTTAATTTACAGAACATGCCCACAACTTTGAAGAGTTTTTTTTTATTAGAAGAAAATGACAAAAAGGACAACAAAAAAAAAATGTGCATAACTATTCACCCCCCCTAAAGTCAATACTTTGTATACTGACCAATTTTTGAAAAACATCCCCACAGCATGAAGCTGCCACCACCATGTTTCACTGTGGGGATGGTGTTCTTTGGGTGATGTGATGTGTTGGGTTTGCGCCAGACACAGTGTTTTCTTTGATTGCAGAAAAGTTCAATTTTAGTCTCATCAGACCCGAGCACCTTCATACATACCTTTTGGGAGTCTCCCACATGCCTTTTCACAAACTCAAAATGTGCCATTTTGTTTTTTGCTGAAAGTAATGGCTTTCTTCTGGCCACTCTGCCATAAAGCCCAACTCTATGGAGTGTACGGCTTATTGTTGTCCTATGCACAGATACTCCAGTCTCTGCTGTGGAACTCTGCAGCACCTCCAGGGTTACCTTAGGTCTCTGTGCTGCCTCTGATTAATGCCCTCCTTGCCCGGCCTGTGAGTTTTGGTGGGCGGCCGTCTCTTGGCAGGTTTGCTGTTGTGCCATGTTCTTTCCATTTGGTTATGATAGATTTGATTGTGCTCCTGGGGTTCATCAAAGATTTGGATATTTTTTTATAACCTAACCCTGACTTGTACTTCTCAACAACATTGTCCCTTACTTGTTTGGAGAGTTCCTTGGTCTTCATGGCAATGTTTGGTTAGTGTCTCTTGCTTAGGTGTTGCAGCCTCTGAGGCCTTTCAAAAAAGGTGTGTATATGTAATGACAGATCATGTGACACTTAGATTGCACACAGGTGGACATCATTTCACTAATTATGTGACTTCTGAAGGTAATTCGTTGCACCAGAGCTTTTCATGGGCTTCAGAACAAAGGGAGTGAATACATACGCACATTTTCTATTTCTAAAATTAGTTTTATGTATATATTTTTCTAGTTTCACTTCACCAACTTAGACTATTGTGTTTTGATGCACCACATAAAATTCAGATTAACAAAACATTGAATTTAAGGCTGTAAGGTAACAAAATAGGTAAAAAGTCAATGGAGGGTGAATACTTTTCTAAGGCACTGTATATAAAAAAATAGAAAATGTAACTCCTCCAGAAGTAGCATCCCTATGTCTTGTTTCAGAGACCTCCTGCCTAAAGGGCTCTGGTGTGCCCCACAAACTGGCTAGTATCCCTGATGTCTAATAGACTTGGGCCCTCATTCAATTGCAGTTTGGCCTATTGAATAGGGCTCTAAATAAGCACATAACATATTTTTTTTAAAGAAGTCTTTAGTTAGTAAACATCTATCCAAAAGCAAGGTTTTCACTAACTAAAAACTTCTTTAAAAAAATATGCTAAGTGCTTATTCAGAGCCCTATTCAATTGTCCAAATCGCAATTGAATGAGGCCCTTGGACAGCAACCATTCCAGGAGCAAACAACCAAATTACAAGTAAAGGAGCTATTATATAATCAAGTCAAACTCCTGTGTCTCTTTCTGTGTCTCTTAACCAGGGGCTGTGGTATGCCCCACAAACTAGCTGATTGCCCTGTGTGTAATTGTAATATATGCCAGATACAAAGTCAGGATAAGTACCAAATGCAAAGTTCTAAAGACAATTTAAATCGCATATATCACATCCATACTGCTAAAAATAAAAATCCATTTTAGCCTATTGTCCTCAATGGGACAAACTGCCTCATTCCAGTATCCCACTATTATTGTACTAGCAATTATTCAAAGGACTAATGTCCCATTCTTAAGGCAACTATTGCTAGCTCTTATTTCAATTAGACAAGTAAGTGATGGGGGAGATTAGGTCAGAGCATTCATTTTGGGAGGACTGTTGCTTATTTGCCCCTATGCACCAGCCGCCCTTTCATATGGTTACATGGTATTTTTAATCATTTAACTTTGTACAATTCAGGAAAAAGTTTCATAGATTATGAGTCATACAAATGGCTAAAAACATAAACAGAAAACCTTACAAACAACACATTGTTAGGACTACTATTAACACCAAGGGTTATTTTTCAATGAAACAGCACCCCAGGAAACATTAGGAAGCTTCAACTTTGTCTTTCCGATATTTAAGCTTCCCTTAAGCTATCAGCGATAATCTCCAAGTTTCTTGAAATAGAGCAGATGAGACAGACTATACTCAGCTGTTAGGAGAAAAACAATGCTTGAGGCATCTGCAAAACAACAGTGCCTCAGCAAGGACAAAGACAGACAAAATGATGTATTGTGGAAATACAATTTCTAAGTTACATTATAAAAATGTGTCCCTAGAATACCTTGTGCATGTACAGAGTACACATCAGGGAAAGTATATCCCTTGAAACAGGTAATACAACTTATATCTATTGTAAATTAATTTTTGACTCCACTCACAAAATAATATTCTCAGAATCAATTTTGTCACTGGTCCCAAATGCATGGTTTTTGCACTGATTTATGAAAACAAAAATATACAAATACAACAGAGTATTACAGTCTATGCATGTGAATGAATTTGAAAACAGAAGACAGCAGATTGTTCAGTCATCAGACTAAAGGGAAAACATTGCTGCAATAGATACAGTGAGAATATCACAGATAAATTACAATAATCTATTTAAATCTATTTAGAAAGTATATTTTTTATTTTATTTATTAGATATCATATGCAGTAATTATTTACTGCAGCCTACCATTGTTTTCTTGAGCTGCTTACTTGAGTTGATTTTTCACAAGTTTTTTTTCACAAGATTTTCCATTAAACAAATGCAATGCATTGATACTTTTAAATGTGACATTTCCATTGTAACAAATGAAAGCCTCTTCTATAATTAAAGATTCCGCTCACCTCCAGAAAAGCATTTGTTCCACAGTTAATATGTAAAAAAATAATTTATTTTATTTTACTTTTTAATAAACATAGTGAACTTTATAAAAGTTACTTCTGCAAAAGAGCATATTGTAAATAATTAACTACAATGTACATTTAAAGAGGCATGTAAATTTACTTGGCGTGATAAAAATGACAAAATATAGAAGTTTATATATATATATATATATATATATATATATATATACATACTGTATATATATATATAAACACACTCAAGTCACATTATATAGTCACATTATATACATACACATAAATATACATACACACACTCAAGTCACATTATTATGTCCACCAGCTAATATCCTGAATAACAGATGTGTGCACCCAGTGGCGTAGCTAGAGCTTTTGTCGTCCGAGGCTACCACTGAGTTTGGGCGGGGTGGGGGTCGGTAAAAGTACACTCACAGACACATACACTTACACACAGAGATAGACACACACAGATACACACAGACTTACACAGACACACTCACACATACAGACTTAGACACACACAGACTTAGAAACACACACTCACACAGACAAACAGACCACACACACTCACACAGACACACACACTCATAGACTTACACACACACTCACAGACACACACTCACAGACACACCCACACTCACAGACACACAAAGACAAACAGACACACACACACACACATATATATATATATATATATATATATATATATATATATATACATATTTAATTGGGAAATATACTGCACTCTGCAATATTTTAATTCATTATATCAATATATATATATATACCAGCAGTAAACCTATAAATATATACAAAGAAATCATTGGTGGTGCTCCCCTTCCCTCTTCTGTGGATGTATAGATTTCTCCTCGCAGTCTATGTCCCTCACTGCAGTCTATGTCCCAGCTGCCGTCTGTTGCTTACTAGACACACACTTACTCACAGACACACTCACAGACACACGCACTTACACAGACATACTGGAACTGCATGCTGGAATGGAATCAGCAGCAACTGATCAGCTCTCTCGCTGCAATTGGTGCTGCCCCCAAGGAGGTTACACCTGGGCGGTCGACCCCTCGCCCTCCTCCCCCTTCCTATGCCAGTGCATCCAACAGCTGCTGAAGAGTGAGTGTTGGAATATCCATAGGGTGAATATGGCAATCAAGGTGGTCCCACAGGTGCTTGGTGTGTAGCAGTTATTTGTAATAAGAATTTCATGGTATACACTATATAGTACATATCAGGTCCACATTTATATTTGTGATATCAATGTAGCAGTATCCATTATGTGGTATTCTGTGAGGAAGATTATAACATCAGTCTTGTGCGCTATTATAGTTCTCCTTGTGTTGCTATCTCTGGACAGCTAAGACATTCAGTTGCAGCATGCATCTCCACACCAGGATACTTTACTTATATATCAGGATCAGATATTACTTGATTTTGATTGGATTATATTTATTTAGGGGTGGAGCAGTTTCTGTAAATACCCGTCATGCTGCTCTTCCCCCGCCTCTAGCTTGTTAGCTAAATATTTTAGGCACACTTTAGGAGCAAACTAACCATAATTTATCTGTAGTAAAATGTGGAAGCAGATGTATTAGAAGCCAATGCTGGAAAATGTGATAGGCAACCATAGCATTTAATATTTTAAGTGACTTTATCAATAGTTAGTGAACCCAGAATGTATCTGTCCCAGTGGCAATACTTATTTAAAACAATTTAACAACTTTGAGAATAATATCATTCTACGTTTACTATAGTATTCTGCAATTTAATACCGCTGTACATTGTTATTTATACAAATTAAAAATACTTGTATTAATGGAGAACTTTTACTGGCAGTCACTGCCGTTTGTATTTTAGAATTTACATTTTAATGACTATAATAAAGGCTATGTTTAAATGGAGATTATGTCAAAACAATTATTTAAAAGTGCTCATCAATGTATGCTGCTACAGCATTGTAGCAAGAATGGGTATTAAGCCTCTGCAGCAAAGCATCACCAGATGTGTTGTCTTTTGCTCTCTCTCTTCTCTCTCTACTTAATTATTTTAGGAATATTAAAACTATAATACTGTTACAAAATTTCTGGGATACAAAGGTAAGTAAGAAGTCAAAAAAGTAGAAAAGTATATGTACAACCTTACTCTCCTTCTTGTTAGGATTGAGTCATGCTCTGTGCATGAAACACCATGTTATTTAAAGGCATGTCTAAGTTTTACTGGATTATGAATACATCTGATAGGGCAGAATCAGTACTATATGAAAACATTTATTGCATGGAAAAATATCAAATGAACAATTTAGAAACTTACATTGAAGTTAGCAAAATATCCTCTAATTTTTGCCAGTTGAATTCTAGAGTAAACACCACCTCGAAACTCTGGCTAAATTAGTAAAATATTCATAACTCATCTCTCCCTCCCCCCAAGCACAGCATTTGTGCTGAGACCCCACCCTAGCCTGAAATTGGATCTTCAGACACATTGAACTGCACAGCTGTTTGCTGAGTAAAGAAAAGGTTAAAATCTGTACTTGCATGCTTTATTGCTATAGACAAGTACGTTTTGGTTATGCATGTATGAGCCAGACAAAGGAAAGTAGGAGATAGTTCCTGCGCAAGGAGGGAGACGTGAGATTTGGAGAAGAAAAAGGTGCATCTAAATAAAGATTGAAGGCTAGTAGAATGTAGTGGATGAGAAGTAAGTAAAAGAGGAGTAAATTAAGTGCTCAAGAATGTGATTTTGTATTGAATCAGTTTAATTTCATACATGATGGGTAAGATCAATTACTTGAGGAACGGTCAGTAAGGATGAAGTAAATTGATAGCATGGTTGAGATGAGTGTAGGTTGATGTGAAAATATGGATAGAATTCGAGTGGAATGGCGTTAAGGTTGGACTTGGAAAGCATAGGACAAGGAGTGTTATGGTGAATGTTGGTGAGGCATTTGGGAAAGGCACTTAATGTGGTGCAGAGGTCGATTCAGCTAGAGAGGTTTGATGGATGGCTAACTCAGATCATGGTGGAATGAGGAGGATGGTCATTGAAGATTAGAAAGACTGTAGGAAAGCTGAGACGGCTGAGAAGAAGAGGAAGTGGTGTGAGGTAAAGTTGAGTATGTAGACATTGGAGAAGAAAGTGTAGAATGAGATTATTACAAAGGGGTGGTAGGGCCATAGTAGAGGGAATGAAGGTTCAATGCAGTTCAATTACTAGCTATTTGAATGGGTCGGAGTAGGTCTAGTATGGAGTTATACCAGGAATGTAAGTTCTAAGAAGTGATGATAATGGAGCCTATAATTCTTATGTCTGTTGAACAGTATGTCATGTAATTTATTGTTCCATTTGGCATTTTCAAATTGGCTCCTTTGGCTTTGGAGCAGCAAGAAAATCCATAATATTTACTTGATTGGTATAATTTGTCTCGTAATCCAGCCCCTTAACTGCTACAGATGAAAGCATAGTTTACCAATGCCAGGTTGGATCTGTGAGTGAAATGCTTTGAATATGCTGGTAACGTAGGGAAAAATAGCTCCTGCAGCAATTCCATTGCTCGAATAGAATAGGACTTTAGTAAGAAGGACCCTTATCGTTTGTTTGTAACTCTCCAGCATATTCTGTAGCTCTATACATGGGTTATGATCAAGACAATAGCAGTATGAACATGTCGCAAAGGATGGAAAGCCTTGTTTTTGAGCTTAGAATCCAGTGTCCAAAGTGCCTTCCCCAAAGCCGCATGCAAGATCGAAAACTTACAAAATTATAAATAAATTAGCATACTGAACCTTTAGGTGGGTGGAAGAGGAATTGAAGACAAATTTTCACTTATGCTTCACACCTTAACTTTCAGTATAAAATCTTTAAATAATGCTATTTTATTGTATCAAAATCCCTTAAGGAAATGATTTAAAATTCTCTCTCAGCATTATTTATATCATATTTTTACATTTTTGCTTGAAACACTTTAGCGTGCGGATTGATTTGTCTTAAAAAAATTAATTAGTTAATTTAAAATAGAATGAGCTAATTCATCTTCTGAGACCAGTAATTCTCAATACATTTAAATCTCCTATTACCATTTGAAAGGATAGGAATTAGCTTGATATTTTTTTTAATAAATTGATCTGTTACTGTTATGTTTTATCAAAATAAAATATACAGTCATATTATTATGTTTCCATTCTAAAAAAAAATAGAGTAATGTTTTTCCTGGATGAAGATGTGTATTACACGTTTTATATTAGTGACATTTATAGTACAGGAGAGAGGATAAACACAGTAGTCTCCACGTCGTACAACTGAACTTTGTCTTAATTTTATGATACCTTGAGAAAACTAGGAAAATATTTCTGGCAATGATTAATATGTATTAATCAATATTTGTCTGATTTTTGTAACTTATTTAATGTTTAGTTGGCTGAAATATCTCAAAAGCCCACATTTAAATCATACGATGACCACATTGGCAAAGGAGAAGTGAGAATCAAAAAACAAGGAAGATGAAAATTCTCATGTCATTCACTATATTATTTTCTACCTGGTCTGAATTTCACATTGCCTGACACCTCATTTCATATGCATTGTAGGCATTGAGATCTTTCATATCTACTAAGCTCTGAGTTTAATTTGAGATGTGAAAGTTCCCACACAATTGCCTTACTAAGGGATTGATACATGGCTCCGTAGGAAATGTTGCACAAATAAATCACAATGTCAATTACAAATAGCTACATATACAATTAAATACTGATACCCAACTAATGCATATCTCCTTAATTCAGAGACCCAGGGGTTAACACATACCATCCTATCCTACAAATATATTTCACGCTCCTCTCAACAAAAAACATTCATTTTGTACCCCTGACTTTTAATACGATGTAATAATTCTAAAATGTATGTATAATTTGATGTGTGCAAACGGTATTGTAAACATGCCAGCCTGCAACAGTTAGCTATGTTGCAATTTTTGATGATCTTCTGTAACATTTCTGGGGTGACAATGTGGCTTGATTTTAAATGATGTATTATGAGTAGTGATGTTGCGAACATCAAATTTTCGGTTTGCGAACAGCGGACGCGAACTTCCATCAAATATTCGCGAACGAGCGAACCGGGCGAACCGCCATAGACTTTAATCGGCAGGGGAATTTCAAAACCCACAGGGACTCTTTCTGGCCACAATAGTGATGGGAAAGTTGTTTCAAGGGGACTAACACCTGGACTGTGGCATGACGGAGGGGGATCCATGGCAAAACTCCCACGGAAAATTACATAGTTGATGCAGAGTCTGGTTTTAAGCTATAAAGGGCATAAATCACCTAACATTCCTAAATTGTTTGGAATAACATGCTTTAAAACATCAGATATGATGTTGTATCGATCAGGTAGTATAAGGGTTACACCCGCTTCACAGTAACAGACCAATCTCCCCGTTTAATGCACCACAAACAACCGCAAACAGTCCCTTTGCACAACCGCAAACTCCCCATTTGCACAAGGTTGGATACCAAGCTAGCCATGTCCTGTTCCTTGTCCTCACTGATGTCACTGAAGGTCTCTTCCTCCACACAGCCACCAAGGGTCCCCGAAAGGTGACAACAAGCCCCCTGGGACGCCTGCTGTGTTTGGTCTTCTACCTCCTCAAAGCCACCTTCCTCCTCTGACTCCTCTTCTTCAGACTCCTCTCTCTGCGTTGCCTCTGTCTGCGTTATTATAAGGTGTGTACTGTTAAGTAGTACTATTCCTATTGGTTTAATCCCTGTTACGTCCACTATTAGGGGACGTGTATATGGCATTGGTTTTTGGAACAGGGAGATGGAAAAAGATGCTTGGTCGGACCTCCTACTTCAAATTTGGGGCACTGCACGTGCAATGTAATGTGCCACCAGATATGAGTGTCACTGTGCACTTGCAAAAGTTGGCAGAGTAGACGCTGTAGGCCTTACACACACGCCTGTAGGCAGGCAACTGATATTCAATCGATAACAGTCAAAAAAGTGTTGTTTTATGTCACTGTACACTATCACTGTACACTACGGTTGCACCAGATATGACGTATCACTGTGCACTGGCAAAAGTTGGCAGAGTAGATGCAATAGGCTTCACACACACGCCTGTAGGCAGGCAATTGCTATTCAATCTATTACAGTCAAAAAAGTGTTGTTTTATTTCACTGAGCACAATATAAGCTGTTAGGTTTTAGCCTGTCACACACACACGCTGGCAGGCAGTCATATGCAATTAGATTACACAGAAAAAAATTATAAAATAAAATAAATGATGTTCTAGCCCTAAAAAGGGCTTTTTGGGTTGCTGTCCTTGCAGCAGATATCAGATGAGTCCTTGAGGTCTGTAGTGGAAGCTAAATACACAGCCTGGCTATCTATTTCCCTATTAAATCTCCAGCAGCTACACTATCTGTCCTCTCACAAGGAATGCAGCTTCAGAATGATTCGAAAATGTATGCTGTCTTTCAGATGGAAGGCCCTGGAAGGGAGTGTATGCTGCTGATTGGCTGGAATGTGCCTGCTGACTGTGAGGTGCAGGGTCAAAGTTTCCTCAATGATAAAGAATATGGGGCAAACCCAACACATGAACATGCCAAAATCGCCGCGAATAGTCCGCGGGCGAACTGTCCGCGACATCTCTAATTATGAGAAATAGCATGCAAGAGCCATGTAATAACTACATAAATTCTCTGGTAAGAGTTCCCGTGATGACATGTCAGTTTTGCGGGAGTTCCTACTGGAGCCATGTAATCAAACTCTATAATCTAATGATGACAAGGTGTCAATTTCAATAATATGTTTAACCTTTTCTCATATGTTACAGTCATATGTGTCACTTATATGCATATTTAGCTTACACTGCAATTCATAACTAAATGTTTTTGTTAATATGTGATTCATTATATTGAAATGTATAAGTTTTGTGCTAACCTTACAGCAACTTGTTTCATTATATTTACTTTGTCTTTAATAGAAGAACATGCTATATTTTCACATGTGGCCAATTCCAAAATCACAGGTTGATAAAAAAGCTTATCCTAGAAAAGTGTTTAAAAAAATGTGGTCTGTTGATCCCCAGCAGTCCTCTAGGGCCATCATGATACTTGAGTTAATGTGGTTAACCTTCAATGAATTTTAGGGAGTTAAATTAGAAGAAATGTGTTTTTTTCTTTTACACATGTAATGATAAAAATGAAGTGTCTCTTGTTTTACAGTACATTTATAATCCCAGAATAAGCATCTAGTAACAACATGTATTCTAAAATGAGTGCAATTAATTAAATAGAATAGACATTTGAAGAAACAGACTGCACTGAACAGATACATTAAAAACTTCCATTATAAGATGGATATTTTCTAGAGAGTGTATCTGATAGATCATTAAAGGAAGTGGTTCCACATGATAAAGTGCAGTATTAATGCATGGGTAAAACTTCACTACAAGCTTTGCAACTGGTCCTATTAACCAATGAGGAGAAATGTGTACTTGTATAAATTGAACAACAACAGCCTATGTGAAGCTTTAACCCATTGGGCCTTCAACTTGTTGGGCTGATTGAGCTGGTTTAGCCTGTTTAATAATTTAAGTACTAAGAATAAACCAATAATAATCATTGCTGGCAATAAAGGAAGTGTATATATGAGTGATCAGAGTTTCCTAAGAGGAATGTCTTAATGTATTTGACTTTACATGATTGTTTATTCTTGTATTCTTGCTAAAAAACAATTTACAAATTTACACATTGTTACATAGTTACATAGTTACATAGTATTTAAGGCTGAAAAAAAACTTTCAGTCCATCAAGTTCAACCTTTTCCGATCTCCTCTGATCTGCAATATGCGGATTAACTATTACTTAATTAGTTGTATAAAAAAAAAATCAATTCCCTCCTGATCCCAGACACCGGCGACCAGACTTCTCCCTGGATCAATACTGCCTCTCTAATTATCCATGATATCCCTGAATTCCCTTTTTAATTAGAAATAAATCCAGTCCCCTTTTAAAGTTATCTATCGAATCCGCTGTCATCCCCTCCTCTGGTAGACAATCTCACAGATTAGCCACCCTTACTGTGAAGAACCCTTTTCTTTCTTTAAGGTGGAATCTTTTTACTTCTAACCTCAAGGGATGTCCTCTTGTCAGTTGAAAACCTCTTGGCACAAAAAGCTCCCTTGACAAATCTTTATACTGACCCTGGATGTATTTATATAAGGTAATCATATCTCCTCTTAGATGCCTTTTTTATAGAGAAAATAAGTTTAATTTGGTTAGTCTTTATTCATAACTTAGCCCCTCCATTCCCCGTATTAGTTTTGTTGCCCTCCTCTGTACCTTTTCCAGCTCTAAAATGTCCTTTTTATGAAGTGGTGCCCAAAATTGTACTCCATATTCCAAATGAGGGCGTACTAGAGATTTGTATAGTGGCAGAATTATATTTGCTTCCCTGGCTCCTATACCCTTCTTAATACATGCTAATATTTTATTTGCCTTTGCAGCTGCTGCTTGGCTTTGAGCGATGTTACCTAGGTGGTTGTCCACAAGCACTCCCAAATCCCTTTCAATATCTGATACCCATAGATTTGCTCCATTAAGATTATAAATTGCATGGCTATTTTTCCTTCCCAGAAGTGATTGCAACCAGTAGAAACAGAGTGCCTAATTATAAATGAAATATGAATTGATGAGCCAACACTAACACATTTTTATTTTTATTTCTGTAAAAATTACATTTGTTGTCACTGAACTTTCTATAATATTTTTTTTTGGTTAAAAAACAGTCATGGGCAGTTGGTGCAAAAATATAATGTTTTATTGAAAAGAAAGACTGGTCACATTGTGTCCTGAGCATGGCTGGATTACCCATTGCCAACTCGGCAGCCGACCAGGGGAGCTTCCCTGTGAGGGGTGCCACTTCTTAAAAAAATGAAATGTTGCAGTTCATAGACTGGCTACTAGGGGGTAACCACCTAGAACAAGACAGTTACAACAGGAAAGAGAACTTGCATGTACAGAAAAGGAAAAAATGGGTTTTTGCATGCCTTGCATACTCACTTGCAGGGGCTCCTCCACTTCACTGCCCAGGAGCTCCAAAAAGGTAGATACAGCCCTAGTCCTGAGCTATTGGATAGATTGACTGGATTATCTGTCTATACTCAGCTAGGGTGGGACCATTAATCTCATCCATATATACAAAAGTGATGAAGGGGAAACTGATTTCAAAGTACAAAGTGCCCTCTTTGAATACCAAGCAATGTAATTTCTCAGTAGTTGATCTGGTACTGTCTATTAAGGGATACATTGTCTTTGAATCCCTCATCATGTTTTCTTTTAACTCCAGTACTCCCAAATGAAATATGCACAGCCAAACTAAAATGCTAAATACAGTACCAAATGCCAAAGTTTCTTGGTTCAAGTGTCTAAGCTGTTCTTTGGCAGCTCCAATGCCTTGTAGCAGCAATTCCACCATGGAATCAAATGGCAGTGGTGGCTTTTGAGCTACCTCACTCTCTAGGCATGAATAACATCATTGAAGTGGAGGACAGATTTACTAAACAGCCAAATGTTGTGGCCCTAAAAAGTAATCTATTACTTCTGAGCTGGTCATTTTGTTGAGTCTTCTATCTAGTACCCTCAGACAAACTGCATAACAGAAATAACCAATAAGCCATTAGAACAGTAGTTACATTGTTTTGTCTCTCATATCTGGACAACTGAGGAGATCTATTTAAGTTGCTTGAGGGGAACTGAGACACTCCTAGTCTTGATCAATTATCCTGGGGTACCTACACTATTATACAAGGACAGTATCAGGAACACTTCAAAAACTTAACGCAGGCATTTGACCAGAAAAACAGCAAGGTGATAAACCAGGGAATGTGGCATGACTGCCTCTTTGGAATTTACATCTTCACCAGTATTTTGCCATTTTTCTCCCCATAACCTAATCCAGCAAGTCAGCCGAGTGACCTTGAAATAAGATATACAACCAATTTGGATGTACTGTATATAGCAAGGTATTGACTTTTCCTTACTATAATTTATCATATGAATACCAATAACTTCTTACAAGTGAGCAAATAATATACTTACACATTCAATACTTGCTAAAAACTGGCTAGTTGTTTGAACCACAAGGGACTTAGTATTATAAATATTTTGTTATTTTAAGAATTAATACTGCTGCTATTTCAGCTATTCCAATCTATAATAGAAATTTATATCAGGAAATATTTGACAACAGCAATTTATTTTATAATTGATTGAACATATGAATAAAACTCCTATGGACTTGAGTATGCTGCTTAAATAGCTTTTTTTAATCACAAATGATTAGTCTGTGAATGTTGATGCAGGAGTTAATGTTAAAGCTTTTTGTTCTTATATTCCATCTACTTATGTTTAAACTATTCGGTCACTATTTGCTCTAAGATATTGCACTAAGGAAAAGTCAATACTTTGCTATATACATCCAAATTGGTTGTATATCTGATCTAAATAAGCCACAAGTATATTAGCTGTACATCTGATTTAGGTGTAAAAACACAGCCATATTGCATCTTTAGTCATTTATTTATTCCTCCTCAGCCCTTAGTGTACATTTATAGGCATTGTCTTTTCTGTGTCCCAGTATCAGTGCCCATAAATTATTAGTCCATGTAGTCATTTGTTTTTAAAAGTTTTATATTGACGTTCTTTATTTTAATATACGGTTTAATAAAGATTCATATAAAGTCCTCGTCTTTGTTTTTTTACTCTTGTTTGAAAAGTTAGTGTTATGCACTGAAGTTCAGAATTTGTACACACTTAACAAATGGTATCTCCTGTATGTTATGTTATACTTCTGAATCCCTGGATTGGAAACACTTATTCTCCTCAACCTTCCCCAACTTCTCTTCTGTTTCTTAATGGGCTAGAGGCTTTTCAACTACAGATCATCCCAGTATATAGTGCACTAAAAGTGTTATGGTCTTGAGTGTATGTCGCAGATGCCCTTTGCTCAGTGCTTTTCATATTTGTCATATTGAAAACCTGGGGGTGTTGCTTAGCAATAAAGCGGGTGGGGTACTGTAAGGGATCACCATAGACCGCAGCACATGGCAGCTATAAAGTCTTTTGACAGACATTGGGCCCTATTCTGTTGCCCAAATCGTAAATTTGTACACACTTAAAATTACTCTTAAAATTGCTGCATACTCTATTAGCTACTCGAAATCCAATTAAGAGTCACGCACCCACAATCATTACTGGCCAGCCAAAGATTCAAATCCAGGCTTAGAACTCCATTGGTTTTAGCACAAGTCAAACATTATCAGTGCTAATTATTAAAGTTACAGAAAATCGATATGCTATTAGGCCTGTAGGTTTAGCTCGCAAATTAAGTCAGACCAGCAACTGAAAAAAGTATAAAGTTTTTATTAAAAATAATATGAGTACTAAATAGGACTTACAAGGGCTTTTTCAAAACTTATTAGAGCTGTAGCAGCAGTCAAACACACAATGATGTACTTTAACAGCACAGAAAGGTATCCAAACACATTAGAATTATTTTCACAACAGTCTCAAACCCAAAAATATTGATCCAGGCATTTAAGGGGTTACTACATGTCCTGAAACCCACATAGACTAGAACAGATGCTCTAATGAATTTTAAAGATTGCCAGATTGCTTGATTGCGAGCCTGATCACAAATGTTACCTATTGGCTCTCATCCATGTTTTACAGACATCATGATGATAGATTAATTTACTACTGGCTGTGTCTACGAGTGTCTAAAAGTTTGGTCATTTTCAAATATCAGTTTTACTAGTGCACACTCACATATTGCTTTAATATGCAATATTCAGATTACTCAAACTGAATTTCTGGTTTCAGGAAAATAATTTACTTGAAACATGTAATGATTGAATATGAAACTATTGTATTTAATTTCTCTATAAACCCAGCTAATGAATCACTACTTTTAATCTTGAAGCTTGTCAAAGATTTTGATAGCTTTTAATTAACCAACAAATGAGTTATTCACAATTATCTCTTCTTTGGTGACTAATAAAACTAAGTGCATAGAGGAACCTTAGCTAATGCTTTATATAATATGATGCCACCTTATGTGTCATGTTGTTTGCAGGCAATTTAGTTAAGATCTCTTTTTAAAAATGTTAATGGAGATAATCAGACATGTGCAAAGCAATATTCTGAATCTTAAATGTTAAGCCAAAACATCAGCTGTCCACTTTATTTTAATAATTGAGTGAACAAGTTTATGATGTATGGTAAAACAGCAAGCCAAACAAAGAAACATTTAATTCATGGGGACTTGTCTGTGTCCATTTATTCAAAGTTGTGCAATACTGGATACTGAAAAATATATTCACCTATTGTAAAACATATTTTAGAGCTAGTTCCACCTGAAATTAAGTTTATATAATATTAAAGGACACTCTTAGAGAAAGTTCACTATCCTTGCTTGTGGACCTGGGAAGCTGCCATTTTAAGATCAGTTTTTGTCATGGACACTGACATTTATGACCTGATTACGTCAAAAGGTTAAGCGCCAGTTCAAGAGCCAAGCAGGCTACGGCTGAGTTCTAAGCTGTGACAGCTACGTTCATCATTCATGTTCTCTGTTCTCCAACGTTTGACATCACCTATAGCGATCCTGTAGCAATAAAAGGTTGCATGCTGTCATGCAATTAGGATAAGCCAAAACATATTACAATGTATAGAATAATATATTTTCTTGCGTTCAATTATCAATTCATAGACAAGTATATGCCTCATGCAGAACAGCGGTTATTAAAACAATAGCAAAACCAAAAATAAACAGTTGGCTGTATTTAAACTTGTAAACTTTGATTTTTAAATAGATCACATTTTAAAACCAATGAGAAGTTTATCAAAATCCTTTTAAATGATTGGATAACAATCAATTTTAAAACATTCTATATTCTTTTAGATTAATATAGATATCAATAAGAAGTGTAAAAAACTAATCAAACTTGGATAATCAAATGTCTATTCCATAGAATATATTTGGTATTAATATTCAGTGATATGGCATAGGACTCTATCAAATAGCAAAATCAGGTATAAACCTACATGGCAGCCAGAATAGAAATATACAGAAGGAATATAAATCTACTTAGGTTATAATGAAGCTAAATAGAATTCTTATATAGGTATTGGATTATGACATAAATTATTTTATAGCAGAATTGATTAAATTTAATTTATCAAAGCAAAGAGTCTGTTTTTGATAGAATGGACACAAGTAGATGACAGATTGGGACTCATGTCCTAACCATGAACCCCAAAACCTTATTTCAGGTTGTACCCATCAATTGTAACAGAAAGATTGTAAAAATGTAATACTATTATAAAATATAATAATAGAAACTTGTGGCTATACTTTGCCCAATAAAAAAATATCAAGGAATCCCTTGTCTGGATAGGACTGCTCCTTAATTTGTTTAGAAGTAATCCCTCTTGGTCTTTCTTTTAGGAAGAATTTGTAGTAAAGATAGACATAGCGAAATATAACAGAGAAGAGACAAAAGGGCAGAAGTATATGCCAGAGAGTGACAGTGAGTGTGAGAGTGTGAGAGAGCTTCTCTTTGTATTATTAGACAAACTCTTTCCTTTTCACCTACTCTTTATCACAGGGGTCATTTCAACCAATTGCAATAGCCTCTCTCCATATTTGTATGTGCAAGCCAAATTATAATGTAGATGTATATGGTGGAATGGTGTTTGACGTTCTGTCCGCAAGAGAGCAGTCTCGTTCCATGTTTTTAAATGAAATAATACGCTATATTCATATGACCTTTTGTCCAGATATTTCAGCCACATATTTTGGGTTATTGAATTATCCTTTGTGTGTGTTTTCTTGCACCCATTGATAGTATGTGGTTAAAACAATGAGAAATAGAAGAAAGTAGAAACATCATACATATGTTTTATCTTTATGAGACAGTACTGTGTTCTTTCTCAAGGCCTTCTCAGCCATCTGAAATTATTTGACCTAACTCTGCAATACTTGTATGAGACCACAATTATTAACTTTTCATATAATGGTCAGATAGCATGGATATATAATGTACTTACAGTGGTAAATAGTAATCATCAGACAATTAAATAAAGTAGACAATATATACTAGCTTCTTGCCCGTCAAAAATGACGGCAAATACAATTTGAAGCCATGGCAATGCTGTTTGCCACACAATGTAAGGCTTTAGCTCCTCTGAGGACCTTCTGCGGTCATTGCGATCCTCTCCCCTCGTGTACTTCAAGTTTTCTGCTTTGCAAATATCACCTTCAGCACTCATTGTGAAGACAGATATACAAATACAATGTAAAATATAACATTTATTTAGTACAGTGAATTAATAAAGTAATATGAATTAATAAATGAATATACTTTACGTATTTACATTTAATATGCAGCAATCAGTATCCTGAAGAGCTAACAATCTCTTTGGATTTTCCTGCATATGAAAATGTACAGTTGCACTGTTGATCACCTGAGGAGAAAGTGTCAGCAATGTGCCAAGTGTGCAGTGTAAATAGGCTGCATGCGTGAGGCCAAACCGTAGTAATGTTATTCTTTGCAAGTTAGTGATGTAAAATGGAGGCTTTTTTCTATGTGTTACTTGGCTCACCAGCATTTTCCGTCCGTTGTAATGGTATATTTTGTATGTCCTACATTCCTGGCTAACTGCAGTGATTTGCGCGCCTCGTTCTCCTTCAGCCTCATTTTAATTTTTTTCGTCCCCCATTTTTTTTCTTGCTTAGCCAATTTTCGAGTGCCAAAACTCATCAATTTTGTTTTTAATTTGCATGAAACCCCACTCCCAGGCTTCCTGGCGTTTTCCTCGTGCTGTGTGCGAGTGTCTTTTTATTTTATTTAAAAATGTTTTCTTGTTTTTCATGTTTTTCGATTTTGATTCAGCGGTTCAGCTGTAAATTAGTATTTTTGCGAAGTCGTTTTTTTGGCCCCCAAGATTGCGAGGTCATTCATGGCTAACTCGTACGTGCCTGGTGGTGATTTGCGCTCCGGTCTCCTTTAGCCTCGAATTTTTTTTCTCAGTTAGCCGATATTCGAGTGCCGAAACTCAGCAAATTATGCTTAAATTTGCATGCAACCTCACTCCCAGGCACCCTGACGTTCACCTCGTGCTGTGTGTGAGTGTTTGCTCTTTTTTGTCGTGCTTTTCAGGTTTTTCGATTTCTGCGGTTCGGCCATTAAAGCCTAATTTTTGCAAGGTCGTTTTTTCCCCCCGAGATTCCGAGGTTGGAATTTCTCATTTTGCATTTTGTTTTTGTTGTTGTTTTTGAATGTACGCATTTCGGACATTAACTTCGTATTTTTGTGCAGGTCGTAATTAAAAGTCGTACATCTTTGTCAGTGTGTTCTGCGCTTCGGGGTCTTTGAGCCTCGTTTTAATTTTTTTTTTACGCCATTTTTTTTCTCACTTAGCTGAATTTCAAGTGGCGGAACTGCTTAAAATCGACTTTAATTTGCGTGCAACCTCATCCCCAGAGGTCCTGGCTGTTCCCCCGTGCTGTGTGTAATGTTTTTGTAATTTTATTTTTTTAACTTTTATTGTTTTTTGATGTACGCGTTTCAGGCGTTAAGTTCTTATTTTTGTGACCATGTATTGTTTTTTTTTTCTATGTCCCGCGGGTTATATTTTCTTTTGTGTAAGTCCGTATTTCCTCTTTACGTGTTACTGTTTTTTTTCCAAGTCCCGCAGCGTGTTTTTTTGCAAAGATGCGCTTTTCTGGGTTATTTTTATCCCGGGAAGTGAGGCGGCGTATCATGGCCATATCATGTGCAATCAATAAGATGGCTGCTGGGGTGCCCAAGGACAACTGCAATTCCATATTTGTGGTATATTCTTGAATAAGTAAACTTGGTAATTCACAAATTACGAATTTCTAGGATTCTAAAACAAACAAAAGAAGAAAAAGACATTATTTAATATATAACCTCTTATCTGCACTTCTGCTTTGTGGGGCTCTGCAAGTCGGATTATCTGCTTTGAAGTTAGGAGGGGGACCTTGGATCTGGTATTTGCTTTAGTACAAAGGGCTTTCACTCTGGAAGTTTTCATAGAAACAGTTGAAAGCTTATCACTGTCCCAGTTTCCCTGCCTACTGAAAAAATCATATAATTAGGCATTGTGATGGCTACTCTATACACAGTACAATTGCTTATAATTGTTATTAAATTAATGTTTACATATATTGTATATTTTTTAAATTCTACTATTATGAAATCCCGTAAAGTAAAAAATATAAAACAGTTGCACAACACTGCAAATCAGTTCCAGGATAAGACAAACAGTTTCACGTTCTCTTATGTGAATAATGGATCAAAGATTGTTAATCGATATCAATTTATATTTAATATATATATGAAACTAGCAATTTGCCCATCAAAAAATGACGGCAATAGAATTGTAAGTTAGGGAATGCTGATTGGCACACAAAGTAAGTGTGTTGGTTGTCAGAGCCCCTTTGGCGCTGATTGCAATATCCATGCTTATCGGCTTTTTGGCGCCCATTGCGAGGCTCTACCCTGGTGTAGTTTTGCTCCTCTGAGCACCCTTGGCGCTCCTTGTGAGGCGTGCGGTGAACGGCTTTGGCGTTTATTGCAATACTGTTGTGTGGTGTTTAGTAATTTTTTCTGTATATGTATTTTTAATTACTGAACTCATAAAGGGTTGTGTTAAAGTTCTATGTGCCTGGCAGTGTTTTTCTGGTTTAGGGGTCAAAAAGCCTAACTTTCGCTTTTTTCTGTGGCCATTTTTTCTCTTGCCTAGGGATTTTCGAGTGCCTAAACTCCTGAAATTGGACTTAAATTGAGGTGTAACCTCACTTCTAGATGTCCTGGGTGTCCCCCCTTGCTGTGTGTGATTTTTTGTTTTGTTTTTGTTTTGTATTTTGTGTGTTTTTCGTGTTTTTCGTTGTGCGCAGTTCGGCCTTTAAGTTTTGTTTTTTTTGTCGCTGTTTCCTTTTGTAAGTGTTACGGGACATTTTTTTTTTTTTATGCAAAAAAGTGCTACAGGGTCGTAGGGATGAGCGCCTATGGTGCTCATCTCCACCAGCGCAAGGAGCGCCTTTGGCGATCCTTGTCTGGCCGCAACCGCGGCCCTCTCTTTGCGAAGGTCGCAGTTGCTGCGCGAGCCTGCAGTTTCCCCGTTGCTTTACCAACAGATTTTGGCAGGCCCGCGCTGTTGACAACTATATATGTGATTTAAAAATAGTATTTGTATCTGTTACATTAGTTCTATTCTGTGAAACATGGATATTGTTAGTATATTTAATCACAGCTATGCATTATACATTTACCTATAAATCATACAACACATCATCATGAAGAAGCCTTTAATATGTTTTGGCCACAATTAAAAATAACACTGGTCAACAAAATGTTTTTTTTTTTTGCAAAAACTCTAAACAAAAATGTCTGTGTCTGGTCTTTTGAAATGTGTTTATTTACCAGTAACAAAGTAATATAGCAATTGAGGTTGAAAAGAGACATTTTGTCCATGAAGGTCCACATTTATAAATACTTGTAATTAGTACATTGTTAATTGTCACACACATTTATAGGACAATTAGGATGGTTTCAGGCATATCACATATATAGTTGTGAGCGTACGAGTTGTTGCTAACGCTGCGGGCTCGCGCAGCGAGGCCGCGGCCCTCGCAAAGCGAGGGCACTGGCCGAGGGTCTCAGTTGCTGGCATGGAGCGCCGTAGGCGCTCCATGCCAGCACCTGAGGACCTCGCAAACTTCACGTCGCAACCCAAAGAGCACGACACACACATTACGACACTCGCAAACAACATGCGACACACGTTCACACACATTACAGCCTCGCAACACTCAGATGCAACTCGCGAACATTACAAAATGTAAAACACAATACATACACACAGCACATACATAAAAACCTTACCTACACCAAGAGGCAGCACCCAGGACCTCAAAAATGCAACTTAGACCTTCATTTTACTCGAAATAAAAGAGTTTAGAGACTAAAAAAAAATCTAAGCAAGAGAAAAAATGGCCGCCGAACAAAACGAAAACGAGGCTACAGCACTCTAAACTCGCAAAACACCACAAGAAACTCGCAAAACACCACAAGAAACTCGCAAAATGCCACAAACGACCTACTGATATTCATACCACACAGTGCACACATTCAGCATGCTTACACAGCAGCTCCACACCACTAATGCTGCAGCAACATCAACACAGATTGCCAGCTCTTCATCACAATGCTTCAAAATAGGTACAGTATATTCATTTAGTAATGTATTACATATTTCATTATTATACACCAAACAGCATTAGCTACCTTACAATTTCATTGCCGTCATTTTTTGACGGGCAATTCGCTAGTTGTTATATATTTTTAATGTATGATTTTGTTAATAAATATGGTTCAGCATCACAATACAGTGAAAGAAAAAAAGACAGAAAGTGTCCTCTAAAGAAGCATATTAGCCCATCACTGTGCATTATCTTTATTTTAGGTTATTGACATTTATATAGGACATGTTAGTATGAAGAGCAAATATCTAGCAGGTTGATTTCATACTGTATACATGTTTAAAAAGGACAAGATGACCTTCATAATAATATTTTAGCACACAGCTTAGTGAGGTCAAACATCAGTTTTTTGTCCTTTACACCCACAAAGTCAGTACGGTACATTTACAGAATTACATTGTACACGTATTGAAGTCTCCCAGCTTGAATTAAATCGGAAAAGAATCATATCATGATTACAATGTTACCTAGAATGCACCAAATTTATACATTGGCACCTGCAGAGTGATTAACACATAAAGAAGGTGTAGACCTATGTGGAAAGAGCTTATTAAGGAAAAGTACTATTATTATTTTATTATTATCCTTTATTTTAAATGTGCGAACATAGGGCCCTATTCATTTGCCCAATTCGTAAATGTATACACACTTAAAATGCTCTTAATATTGCCACAGATTCCATTAGCTACTCGCAATCCGATTACGACTTATCTGCCAACAATCACTAGGGGCCAGCAGAACCCGTAATACCAGCCTTAGAAAGCCGTTGGTTTTAGCATGGGTCAAATATTACGAGCTATAAATAATTAAAGTTACACAAAATCAATATTCTTTTAGACCTGTAGCCCTAGCTCGCAAATATAGGCCTCCATTCAACTGAGCAAATGTTGGTTACTGGAGCCCGTAATGTAGTCCATAAAATAATTTGCTATTCAATTGGCACCTTTTAGATACCATTGTTTAGAGGCTGAAAATCCCTTTGGTTGTCAAAATTGTAACTCCAACCCATCTAAGCCTTTGTTATTTCGAGACGTAATTGTTACAATCGCAAATCTTTATTCAATCGCTACAATTCCTCAAGCCCACAATTGTTTTTACACCCGTAAATGGCAAATGTAAAAGAAAATCCTACGAGTACCAGCTAGGACTTGCAAGAGGGTTAAACACCTGTTTAGCACTGTAAATGCAAATAAAAAATCAATACTGCACTTATGTACAATTTTATT
The DNA here is from genome assembly GCA_027410445.1 of Discoglossus pictus. Taxonomy (NCBI): domain Eukaryota; kingdom Metazoa; phylum Chordata; class Amphibia; order Anura; family Alytidae; genus Discoglossus; species Discoglossus pictus. Next base: position 100,636,133 of record CM050164.1, on the reverse strand, counting down.
TTACATTTAATTTCCATGTTATATCAATCTCGGTAATACATATCAGGCCACCTACATGGACTAGAACAGTATCGTCATTCATTTTTATTATTTTGATACATTACCGGATTGCGAGTCCGATTGCATATTGGACTTCGAAATGCTAATTGATTGACGTTTAATCTTCATGTTTTACTGATGTCATGATGATGGTCTCATTTACTATTGGGTAATTCTAAATCTGTAGTTACGGCCTTGCTTAATTAATCATGATCACGCTCTGAAATGCTACTTTCGGTACATGGTTTACGGTTTAGGTTTAAGCCAGGTAGCTGTGGCATTGTTCAATTGAATTGCTCTGTAACTGTTGCAAATTTCAAGCCCACAGACATTGAATGGAGGCCCGTATATAACCTGTAACGGAAAAAAGTATCACGTTTCTGTCAAAAATATTACGAGTACTAAATAGGATTCGCAAGGGCTTTTTCTAAAACTTATTAGAGCTGTACCAGTAATTAAACACACTATACTGTACTTTTAAAGCATACACAACAGTCTCAAACCCCACAAATATGCAATTAAAAAAAAAAATATTTAAATGTTATTTCTGAGTAATATCGATCCCTGGACTCAAGGGGTTAATAAATATTGTGAAACCCACATGGACTAAAACAGATGATCTAATGCATTTTATAGATTGCTAGAGTGCTTGATTGGTAGCACAATCTGCAAATATTACTTGTTACTAATTAATTCTTAGCCTCTGATTGCAGATTATGTGTAACTTCCATGTTTTACTGATGTCATGATTATCTCATTTACTATTGGCTGTGTCTAAGAAGTAAATTACGGGCTTGCTTAAATAATGTCAGATCATATGATCACGCCCCTTGAAATCCAACTTAAAAAGGAGGTTTTACATGTTCAGCCTTGAGGTCGGAATTTGCAAGCTGGAGTCAATATAATACATCTAAACATTTATTTAAAAAAAACTGCAGCCAAATTTATGAGTTCAAGACATTTGCGAGCAGCTAATAGAATAGGGTACGTATTCTGTAGCGCTATTCAGGGGTTAAGTACAAGGTAAAATTATTTTAACACAATGCAAAAGAATGGAGGGCCTTGTCTCTGTAAACTTGCCAACTCAAAATTTACTTTCTCTAGGTTCCATTGTCTGACTCTCCGTGACACTATGGACCTCAGCTCGCCAGGCACATCTATTGTTATGTATCTGGCCGAGCTTATCCATAAGATTATCTTGGCAAAGATACTCGAGTGGGCTGCCAGTTCCTTCTCCAGTGGGCCGTAATTTGTCTGATTTCTCTGCTATGATCTGCCCATCTTGGGTTACCCTACATGATATAGTTTACCGCTTAATTGAAGTACACAAACCCCTGAACCACAGCAAGGTAGTGATCCAGAAGAAACATATCATTGTCGTTATGGCGAGTTTGTTGGTCATGCTATGTTAAATATTATTGGCTTGCGCATGCGCAATAGCGTGACCGGCAAACTTGCAACTCCTACAACTAGGCGATGCTTCTTGCGCATGCGCAATGCTTGGCCTGAGCTGTCCATGCGAATTACGCTTGCGGCGCGATAGAAGAGGGTGAGGGGCAAAGTAGACACAAGGGAGGGAGAGGAAGGGGAAAGAAGACACAAGGGAGGGAGAGGGTGAGGGGGAAAGAAGATGCAAGGGTGGGTTAAAGGAGACACAAGGGAGGAAGAGGAGGAAGGAAGAAGACACAAGGGAGGGAGAGGAGGGGGAAGAAGACACAAGGGAGGGAGAGGGTAAGAGGGAAAGAAGATTTAAGGGAGGGAGAGAGGGGAAAGAAGACACAAGGGATAGAGAGGGTGAGAGGGAAGAAGACACACGAGAGGAGGGGGACATGAGACACAAGGGAGGGAGAGGAGGGGGAAAGGAGGCACAAGGGAGTGAGATGAGGGAACAGGAGACACATGGGAGGGAGAGAGGGAGAAGACACAGGGGAGGGAGAGGGGGGAGAGACACAATTATGAAACTATATCATGCCTTAATTTTTGACAGGCAAGTCGCTAGTAATATATAATGATGCACTTAAAGAGACAATGGGAGGAACTGGTCTTGTGGCACAGGGGAGGGAGGGGGAGAGACACAGGGGAGGGGGAGACACATAGGAGGGTGGGGGGAAAGGAGGGGGGAAAAGGAGACACAGGGGAGGGAGAGGGGTTAAAGGAGACACAGGGGAGGGAGAGGGGGAAAGAGAAAGGGGGGAAAGGAAACACAGGAGAGGGAGAGGGGGGAGGGAGAGGGGGAAGGATGCACAGGAGAGGGAGAGGGGGAAAGGAGAAACAGGGGAAGGAGAGGCTGTGAAGAGACACAGGGGAGGGAAAAGAGACACAGGGGAAGGGAGAGGGAGGAGAGACACAGGGGAGGGAGAGGGAGGAAGACACACAAGGGGAGAGAGTGAGGAAGAGACACAGGGGAGGGAGAGGGAGGAAGACACACAAGGGGGGAGAGGAAGGAAGAGACACAGGGGAGGGAGAGGGGGAACAGCACATGGCAGGGAGAGGGGAAAAAAGATACAGGGAAGGGAGAGGGGTTAAAGGAGACACAGGGGCGGGGAGGGGGAAAGGGAGACGGGGAAAGGAGACACAGGGGAGGGAGATGTGGGTAAATAAGACACAGGGGAGGGAGAGGGGGAAAGAGAAAGGGGGAAAGGAAACACAGAAGAGGGAGAGGGGGGAGGGAGAGGGGGAAAGGATGCACAGGAGAGGGAGAGGGGGAAAGGAGAAACAAGGGAGGGAGAGGGAGGAGAGACACAGGGTAGGGAGAGGGAGGAAGACACACAAGGGGGGGAGACAGAGGAAGAGACACAGGGGAGGGAGAGGGGGAACAGCACAGGGCAGGGAGAATGGGAAAGAGATACAGGGAAGGGAGAGGGGGAAAAGAGACACATGAGAAGGAGGGGGAAAAGAAGAGGGAAAGGAGGCACAGGAGAGGAAGAGGGGGAAAGGAAACACAGGGGAGTGAGAGAAGGGAATGAGACACATGGGAGGGGGAAGAAAAACACAGGGAAGGGAGAGCAGGGACGAGACACAGGGGAGGGTTGAAGAGACACAGGGGAAGGAGAGGGGGTGAGATAAGAGGGAGGGAGAAGGGGGGAAGAGACATGGGGGAAGAGACAAGGGGAGGGAGAGGGGGAAGAGACACAGGGGAGGGAGATGGAGGAAGAGACACAATTTATCAAACTATATCATGCCATCATTTTTGACGGGCAAGTCGCTAGTAATATATAATGATGCACTAAAAAAGATAATGGGAGGAACTGGTCCTGTGGCATTTCTAGAGTGGAACTGCCCACAATCCAATTTTATTAAATTATCCTAGCACATGGTTGAGGTTGCAGATTCCTTTTCTCCCAGATGGTACTTTTTTTTCCGTTGCGCCCAACGCTCCGTGACCTTATGGACCGTAGCATGCCACTGCTCCTTTGACCTCCCTCATGCTTATGTTCTGATTGTACATACAGTATATACTACTATACTCTATAAATAAGTCTAGTAGAAAACACTAAAGTATTTTTAGAAAGTAAAATAATATAAAAAATGTTAACTCTCACAAATATTACTTCATGTTTTTTTTTTTTAAATATAATCAAACTACTCTGTATTTTTTAGCCTAATGAAAAGTATTAGCAGAAAAAGCCGATAAAACAGAAACTATTTTATAAACAATATAGATGTTTCTGATAATCTTATTTTCTCTAAGATGTAGCAATATAAAACAATCTGTCATTTTCAAATTGACAAAGTGTTCAAAATTCTGTTCAACAACATTTTACACCAATACATGCTGAGCTTTACACTGGAACATGAACCTTTAAATGACCCTTGTTGCATTTAGTCAAACTGATCTATGGTTCAATCATAACACACATAGACATTGGAGTAAAAATTGAATGGACATCTGCTGATCCTGAAAATCCATTTTTGCATTTAATAAGCCAAATAAACATTTGCAGCCTTATTAAATTGTGATTCAGCCAATTGAATAGGGCTCTATATAAGCACATAGCATATTTTTTTACAGAAGTTTTTAGTTAGTGAAGATCTTTCTTTTGGATAAAAGTTCACTAACTAAAAACTTCTGTAAAAAAAATATGCTGTGTGCTTAAATAGAATCCTTTAGAATTTGCAGAATTGCAATTTAATAAGGCTGTTGGTTTGCTTTGTCTGTCACCTGAAGGTAAGAAGATATAATATGCTAGTTGCAAATCTCAAGGCATCTCAACCCTTTCTCAAAATACAAACAGATTAATGAACTGAAAAATATATTATACAAACTGTATGATTTCAAGAAGACTATTTTAAGCTTTTATTTTTTGAACACTTAATTAATAGGGAACACAATACAAGTGTTTGTTACACCCTGCTCATTTTATAACTCAAAGTTTTCATTTAAAATGTAGGTAAAGGATTATTGATGTTCTGTATGTTTGGTATGGTCTTTTAAAGCGTTAGACTAAGCTTCTTTTTTTTAACAAAGTAAAAAAATGCAATCTCTGTTTTACTAAATATTGTGTTAATATGCTTTTTTGTTAATATGGATCACATTCTGAAGGTGCATTCCTCTTTGTAAGTACTTTCTAAAGAACAGTGCAAATCAAAGAATGGACATTTACAGTATATAAATTGCTCATACATCAGATTTATTGATTGATAGAGACCAAAATAAAAGTTTGCATAACAGAAAGAAAAAAAAACTGTGTTGGAACTTGTCTATTAGTTATGGAGTTTACCAATTTTACTATTTATTGGCCTCCATTCCTTGGCACGAATAAGAACTCTCAGAAGGCTGACTCTCAGCTGCAGAAGTTTTGAAAATAAAATTCTGTGGCTCCAGCAAAAAAGAATCCCATAAATCTTACTGACTCTCACCAAGGGGAGTTTGCCTGAGATCTCTATAGCTCTCACATGTGCTTGCAGGTTCTTGCAGACTGCTCAAAGAAGACTGAGTCAGAATGTCAGTAGTCTCCATAGCAATACTATGGAATGGTACACACTAACTTAAATATACTACACTAGACCTAACATCCTCCCTTATCCCTATATACCTATATAACCCCCTTCTCATGGCTCTAAAAAAGGTTTAAATATGTTTTTGACCCTTCCATCTATGACCTGTTACCCCCTACAAGCTGGGCATTCCCAGGGACTCCCCCTTAATATCTGTTACTCATATTTTATTAATTATTTTATTAACAATTTATTAACAATCTTAATTAAGAGATACACTAGCCACTTCCAGACGAACATCCTTATTATTTCTTAACAGCATTTTTTCCAAACCAGTCTTCACAGCTCCCTGTTACTAATGTGTGTTTCAGAGATTGGTTTTCAAGACTACACTTGCCCCTGGGTGGTCCACTCTAGCCAAGAGAGTAAAAGTTTAATAAATGTTTTATTTTCTTATCAAGCCTTAACTAACTATTCTTTAGAGACCTTTTTATAAGAATGCTAAAGTGGAGCTTTAAATATCAACACATTGATGAATTCACATACTCCACTAGATAAATGTATCAATTTCAATGCTGAATGCTAGTAGCTTATTGAGTTTAATTGAGGTCAATTAAGTACATCCACTATTTAAAATATCTAGGCCTTTGCCTAATATAGCGTAGAGGAGCATTTTCTAGCCATCACACCAATATCACTTTTTTTGCCATTCCTGTTATATTGACTAAGACAGACTTTGGCTTGACTGGAAGTTCTATTGCTACAGGGACTCATAGGAGCAGCAAATATTGAGCCTCATTCAATTGAGCAGTTTGGGAGATCCGGGCTTGGAAATGGAGCCCGTAACTTAATTTGCTATTCAATTGGCAACTTTTTGCGAGCTCCGATCGAGTTACGGGGTCAGAGCTGCAATTCATATAGATTTTTAAAATCGCAAGTTAATGCCCTTCAAGCCTTTGATCTTTCACTTTCGCAAGGATAACATTGCAAATCGCTATTCAATTGCTCAATTTCCCTAAGCTCGCAAATGTATTCACACATGTAAACGGTAAATGAAGGAGAAAATCCTAGATCCGCTAGAGAGGACCCGCAAGTGGGTTAATCACTTATTAGTAGTACTGTAAATGCTAATAACAGATCAATACTGCACAGCAAATAAAGGGGCAAGTGATGGCAGGCATTAGAATTAATTGCACAACAGGCTCAAGCTCGTAGATTGGCAGGAAACAAAGTTACATTTTTATGTTTCATTTCGGGGTTAATTCGATCTCTGGTAATACATATCAGGACACCCATATGGACTAGAACAGTATGGCATTACATTTCACAATTCTTTATTGTGAGGGTTTGCGAGTCCGATCGCATATCGGACCCCCGAACCTAACTGAAGGACATGTAACCTCCATGTTTTACTGCTGTAATTCAGACAGGCTCCTTTCCTGTTGGCTGATTCAAAATGGGAGGTTACGGGCTTGCTCATTGATCATGTTCCCGCCCTCAACAGCTCCAAAGCAGTGCATGGTTTACGGTTTTGGCTTTAGGCCCGCAAACTTGCGGCCTTGAGCAATTGAATAGCCTCACACACAGAGAAGAACGTGAGCCCGCAACTCACTCGCAGACATTCGGCTGTCTGTGATCGAGTTGCGAGGCTCAAATTGAATGGTGCCCATTGTCCTTAAAGATGTCAATGAGAAGCTTAACTCAAGTTTGACCCAACAATAGTAAAATGCTTTCCACCAAAATGTGCAGATTCTCGCATGTCCAGAGACAATAAAAATGAAAAAGATCAGCTTCAGGCATAAAACATCTGAAACCCTCATTACCAAATCATTAAACAAACATTGAAGTCCTGATAGTGAACTCTTGGAATTTTATCTTTTTAGAAGAAGTTCATCAGCAAATGCAGTAACCTTTAGCCTTAAATATCAATAAATGGTTATAATTAACTTTTTCAAACATTTTGGATGAGTGGCTAGCACAGATAGTTGTTAAAGTAATTTTGGATTTGTGCTTATTGGTCATATGAATAAAGGTGGATAACAATGTTTCTCCATAATCTGCTCCCTAAACTGCAATATAGGGGAGGTTTGCTTAGTAGCAAGACAGTCATCATATAATTTTAGATCTAAATAAACAGCTTTAGTCTCAGGGGTATTAATATTAACAAGCTTAAGTGCCTGTGTCCGAGACAGAAGTAGACAAGAAATCTCTTACCAGCAAGAGTCTAGCACAACTCCAATAATCTGAGTAATCGTGTTCCAGTTTGGGAGTTTGGATTGTAAGTGTCTGTGCCCAAGACTAAGAAATCTCTTACTGGCTAGGGGTATCAAGGGAGACTAACTTTCTCTTTTGCTATGGATGAAATGTTTGCTTATGCTGCCTCTCATAACAGCCTTGGATGTGTTGCAAAAAAGATTACAATGTTCTTCATCTACAAAATTATTCCACTGAGTAATAACAAAAGAGCCCAAATGATCTTTTGCAACACAAATGATCCGAGCTAAGCAGATAGGCAGATAAACTTATTAAAAGAGTAGGAGATCATCACCTTAAAGTGTATATCTATTCAGATAGGAGTATGATAGAAAATAAGGATATTTTCAATATGGAATTTACATATACAATAGATTAAGGTGTTTGTTGTGAGAATATAAGTAATTCTGGAAAATGAGTTGTGAGGATGGGGATAGAAAATGTAATCTCTTTCCACAGGATAATTGAAAGTGCTACAATTTCAAGTGATCTATGAGGAATTGGATAGTAGATAGTACCATAGGAATATGACAATTCTTGGGAGATCTGGATTTATCAAGTATTCTTTAAACTAAAGGAAAAATCCCTTCACAAATTAATGGGATCATACCTCCAGTCATACTAGCATTAGAGGAAACGGAGTCATAAATATTGCACAATGCAAACATTTACCTATGGCTCTTTTCTCAGGCTGTTATCTATTGCTTATCTGAGGCTAGTAGAGTAAGGCAGGTTTTTGTGAAATAACACAGCCATACTTCTCTCTTAACAATTATTATTGAAGTCAATCCCATAGCCAATGTGCCTTTAAGAAGCATATACCTTTATGTGCCCAATGAGTTCCCTAATGGTAAATAAAGTCATATAAAAAATGAAGACAGGAAATTACATTGTCTCCCAGGGCTCCACTCACAGCAAGCTAAGCCCATGGGTGGTATAATCATGGAGTATTTGGAGTGATTTGTGGTAGGCTCTGGATAACATTTGGACCATAATTTCGCTACTGGAATGGAGATTTGATCCGATCCATTGAATTGTTTAGTTTGTAAGAGATCAATATTCTTTTTAAGAATTATATATATACCAATATTATTATTATTATTACATTCTTATGGAAAGTGTCAACATATAGCGCTGTACAGGGGTTAAATACAAATAAAAAATAAATACAATATTAAACACATTTCAGATAGTAGAGGGCCCTGTCTTTGAGTTTAAAATCTTACATGCATGTTTTTTTTTCTTTTTTTCAAATCACCTTCTAAGATTGAAAACTCACAAACTTACAATCGAAAGGGATAAATAAAACAAAAGGTAAAGTAATAAATGGAAGAAACAAGAGCTTGACAAGCAATTGAAGAGAAAGTGGATGGTTTATTAATTATTCCGTTTATCAGCTGTGTAAAATACAGGTGATAGTGTTAAACCTGAAATATAAATTACACAAATCATAGGTGGGTAGTTGTGGAAAGAGTGGGGGAGGGGGAAGACACAGGAGAGGGGGTCAAGAGACATAGGAGAAGGGGAAAGGAGACACAGGGGAGGGAGATGGGGGGACGAGACACAGGGGAGGAAGATGGGGGAAGGAGACACAGGGGAGGGAGAGGGGGAAGAAGACACAGGGGTGGGAGAGGGGGGAAGGAGACACAGGGGAGGAAGAGGGGGAAATAGACAGAGGGGAGGGAGAGGGGGAGAAACACAGGGGGAAGAGACAGGAAAGGACACAGGGGAGGAAGAGGGGGGAAAGGAGACACAGGGGAGGGAGTTGGGGGAAAGGAGACACAGGGAAGGGAGAGGGGGAAGGAGACACAGGGGGGAAAGAGGCACAGGGGAGGAAGAGGGGGAAAGAGTGGGGGAAAGACGACATGGGGGAGGGAGATGGGGGTAGGAAACACAGGGGAGGGAGATGGGGGAAGGAGACACAGGGGAGGGAGAGGGGGGAAGAAGACACAGGGGTGGGAGAGGGGGGAAGGAGACACAGGGGATGGAGAGGGGGGAAATAGACACAGGGGAGGGAGAGGGGGAATGAGAAACAGGGGAGGGAGAGGGGGGAGAAACACATAGGGGAAGAGACAGAAAAGGACACAGGGGAGGGAGAGCAGGAAGGAGACACAGGGAAAGGAGATGGGGGGAAGGAGACACAGGGGAGGGAGAGGGGGAAGGACACACAGGGGGAAAGAGGCACAGGGGAGGGAGAGGGTGGACGGAGACACAGGGTGGGAGATGGCGGGGAGGAGACACAGGGGAGGGAGAGGGGGAAGAAGACACAAGGGTGGGAGATGGGGGGAAGGAGACACAGGGGAGGGATAGGGGGAAGAAGACCCAACGGTGGGAGATGGGGGAAGGAGACACAGGGGAGGAAGAGGGGGAAATAGACAGAGGGGAGGGAGAGGGGGAGAAACACAAGGGGAAGAGACAGGAAAGGACACAGGGGAGGAAGAGGGGGAAAGGAGACACAGGGGAGGGAGTTGGGGGGAAGAAGACACAGGGGAGGGAGAGGGGGAAGGAGACACATAGGGGAAAGAGGCACAGGGGAGGAAGAGGGGGAAAGAGTGGTGGAAAGGAGACATAGGGGAGAGAGATGGGGTAGGAGACACAGGGGAGGGAGATGGGGGAAGGAGACACAGGGGAGGGAGAGGGGGGAAGAAGACACAGGGGAGGGAGAGGGGGAAGGAGAGACAGGGGTTGGAGAGGGGGGAAAAAGACACAGGGGAGGGAGAGGGGGAATGAGAAACATGGAAGGGAGAGGGGGGAGAAACACGGGAGGGAGATGGGGAGGAAGGAGACACAGGAAAGGGAGGAGACAGAGGGGAGGGAGGGGGGGAAGGAGACACAGGGGGAAAGAGGCACAGGGGAGAGAGGGGGAAGGAGACACAGGGGAGTGAGATGGGGGAAGGATAAATGGGGAAGAGACACAGGGGAGGGAGAGGGCTGGAAGAGACACAGGGGTGGTAGAGGCATGGGAGCGAGGGGGGAAAGAGACACAGGTGTGGGTAGAGGCTCATTGCGAGGCCCGAGATGAGTGCAAAAGTTACGGACTTGCACATGCACACCGCACATGCCGCGGCCTGTAATGAGCATCAAAGCCGCTCATTGCGGAGCCAGCAATGAGCACCAAAGGTGATCATTGCGAGGACCGTAAAGTAGAGGAGGGGAGATGCTCGCAATGAGTGGCAGACAGCATTGCCAGGCTTTACATTTTATTGCCGTTATTTTTGACTGGCAAGTCGCTAGTGTATTATAATTGGTTTATTTAAATTACAAAGCTGCCACAGCTTTATGGCAAATAGTGACAGAAACTGAGTTTCAAATTCATTTAGAAAACCTGTTTCCATTACAGCTGACACAGTAACAACAACTTACATTGAGCTACCTTTACATTTTAGGCTCTATTCAATATTTCAGACACAAATTAATATATTTTTTAGTAAATTTGTTACAACTTGGTTAAGCCCAATGACTGTAAATAAACATTATTACAGAAACTAATGGGTATTGCCTAATATAATTTCATAGTTTACAAGAGAGAAATAATTACATTTTCTATAATGAAATTATTTAGTAAATCATTCGTTTATGAATGTTAAATAATTACTATTTGCAGTAAAAGAACATACAGTGCCTTGCAAAAGTATTCACCCCCCTTGGCATTTTTTTGTGTTTGTTGCCTCACAACCTGGAATTAACATGGATTGTTAGAAGATTTGCATCATTTAATTTAAAGAATGTGCCTACAACTTTGAAGATGTTTTTTTTTTTTGTGAAGCAAACAACAAATAAGACAAAATAACAGAAAAAGTCACTGTGCATGACTATTCTGATCCATCACATAAAATTCAGATTAACAAAACATTGAATTTAAGGCTGTAATGTAACAAAATAGGTAAAAAGTCAAGGGGGTTGAAAACTTTTGCAAGGCACTGTACATTGTATGTTTAACTCTACAAACATTTCATTTAATTACTGTAAAAAAACAGTTACATGTTGTTGTTTTTTTTTTAATTAATTAATTGCAATAATTATTGCCCCCAATCTCCTCCAACCCCAGTTTTTTGCCCCCCAGCCCCAGAGAATTGACCTACAGCCCCAAGGGAATTGCTCCGTGACCTCCCCCTGCCCCAGTGAATTGCGCCCAGCGCCAAAGAATTGCCCCATCACCTCCCCTAACCCCAGTGAATTGCCCCCAGACAGAGTGAATTGTCCCCAGCCCTAGAGAACTGCCCCATAACCTCCCCCAACCCCAGTGAATTGCCCCCAGCCCAGGAAATTGTCCCCCAGCCACAGAGAATAGCCCATGACCTCCTCTAACCCCAGATAATTGCCCCCCAGCCCCAGAGAATTTCCCCCACAGTCCCATAGAATTGCCCCATTACCTCCCCCAACCCCAGTGTTATGCCCCCCAGCCCCAGAGAATTGCCCCCAGCCCCAGAGAATAGCCCCATCACCTCCCCTATCCCCAGTGAATTGCCCCCAGGCCGAGAGAACTGCCCCATCACCAGTGAATTGCCCCCAGCCCCAGAGAATTGCCCCATCATCTCCCCCAGCCCCAGAGATTTGCCCACCAACCACAGATAATTGCCCTGTGACCACCCCCAACCCAGTGAATTGCCCCCCAGCCCCAGAGAATTGTCCCCCAGCCGCAGAGAATTGGCACCCAAGCCGCAGAGAATTTACCCATGACCTCCCCCAAGCCCAGTAAATTGCCCCCAGCCCCAGAAAATTGCCCTGTGATCTCCTCCAACCCAATTTTTTTGCCCCTCAGTCCCAGAGAATTGACCTACAGCCCCAGAGGTTTGCTCCGTGACCTCCCCCCAGCCCCAGTAAATTGCCCCAGAGAATAGCCTCATCACCTTCCCTAACCCCAGTGAATTGCCCCCCAGCCCCAGATAACTGCCCCATCACCTCCCCATAACTAGTGAATTGCCCCCCAGCCCCAGAGAATTGCCCCATTATCTCCCCCAGCCCCAGAGATTTGCCCACCAATCCCATAGAATTGCCCCATGACTTTCCCCAAGCCCAGTAAATTGCCCCCAGACCCAGAAAATTGCCGTGTGATCTCCTCCAACCCCATTTTTTTGCCCCCCAGCCCCAGAGAATTGATCTACAGCCCCAGAGGATTGCTTCGTGACCTCCCTCAGCCCCAGTGAATTGCCCCCAACCCCAGAAAATTTCCCCATCACCTCCCCTAACCCCAGTGAGTTGCCCCCAGCCCCAGTGAATTGCCGTCAGCCCCAGAGAACTGTCCCACGACCTCCCCCAACCCCAGTAAATGGGCCCCCAGCCCCAAAAAATTGCCCTGTGACCTCCCCCAACCCCAGTTTTTTGACCCCCAGACCCAGATAATTGACCTACAGCCCTAGAAAATTGCTCCATGACCTCCCCAGTGAATTGCCCCCAGCCCCAGAGAATTGCCCCATCACCTCCCCTAAACCCAGTGAATTGTTCCCCAGCCTCAGCGATTTGCCCCCAGCCCCAGACAACGGCCCATCACCTCCCCCAATCCCAGAGAATTGCCCCCCAGCCTCAGTGAATTGCTCACAGACACTCTCACTTACAGACACTCTCACACAGACACACTCACTCTGTCACACACACACTCACCCTGTCACACACTCACTCTGGGTTGATGTGTGCCGCTAGGATGGGCAGCCTGTGAGCAGATCAGCTCTCTTCTGGAGGCTTGTTCCTGCACTGATCTTATCCCGCCCCTCTAGCAGGCTGTTAAGTCCCTGCTTCCCAGTGCCTGAAAAGCCAATCAGCATGCACATGCTCTGTGTGTGAGGGTACACATGAGAGATTGGCGTACCCGTCATGGCAGCTTACAGTAGCAATTCAAGCAACTGCAGCAGCTGCTGGGGGTGTAAACATCACCCCCAGCACATTTTTTATTTTAATGCAAAAACGGTTTGCATTTTTTCATGCAAACCTTTTTGCTAGGTGGATTATGATTGCATTCTACAAAATGCATTCATAACCCACCTCACTTTAATATACCTTTAACAGAACATATGGAACTTAATTGATAACTTAAGGGCTAGTTGATGATTTGAGGTAAAATTGAAGAAAATATCATCACTTAAAAATCTTGGATCTATTAAAAATGTATTAATACAAGCATCTCTAAATAAATCTCATCAGAGCTCTATTTCGTGTTTTTGCTTCCCTATTACTATGTGATTCTTTTTAATAGAGTTTTGGTGATGAAATAATCCTTTAATTATGTAAATCAATTAACACTATGATACTGCCAGAAAGTTACTGTAATTCTAATTGTTTTACTATAGTTTCTTGAGGCTTTATTATTTAGGAATTATTGTGCCAAATTATTGTGGAAATGTCATTATTCATTACTCTATATATAGGTCTTATATTTTTCTGGTAGAAGTAATAACCACAAGAAAACTGTTGGCAGGGGATGACAATAAATGAAACTAGTAGCAAGCTCATCATTTTCAAAATATATGTTTTCAACTAAAATGTGACTTATTTTAATTAATTAATTAAATTCTAACTTATGGATATTATGGGCCTTATTCAATTGCAAGCCCGCAGATTATTTTTATACAGGCCGTAGGTCTGTGGGCTTGAAATTTGCTACAATTACAGAGCAATTCAATTGAACAATCCACAATTTAAGGGCCGAAACCGTAAACCATGCAATCGTAAGTAGCATTTTAGAGCGTGATCGTGATCAATTAAGCAAGGCCATAACTACCGATTTAGAAACAGCCAATAGTAAATGAGATCATTACGTCAGTAAAACATGGAGGTTAAATGTCAATCAATTTGCAGTTTAGAGGTCCGATTCGCAATCCGGCAATGTACAAAATACAAATGAATGGAAATACTGTTTTAATCCATGTGGGTAGCCGGATATGATTTAACTCATTGATTCCCGAGATTGATATGACACGTAAATTAAACATGAAAAACAGTAATTTTTGATTGCAGATTTGCGAGCTTGAGACTGTTTTGCAATTAATTCTAATATCTTTCATCTCTGTCTTTTAAAGTGCAGTATTGATTTTTCATTTGCATTTGCAGTGCTTCGAACAGGTGTTTAACACCCTTGCAAGTCCTATCTGGTACTCGTAGGATTTTCTTCTACATTTGCGGGTTTGAGAAATTGTAGCAATTAAATAGCGATTTGCAATTGTAACACTTAAGGTCTTGAAAGATGAAACACTTTGATGGGTTGTAAGTTACGATCTTGGCAACCACAGTGATTTACAGCCTGTAACCCGCAGATCGTTTGCAGGTGGCAGATTTTTTTACAGGCTACATTACGGCCTCCAGTAACCAACGATTGCTCAATTGAATAGGGGCCTAAGACTGGTCTACTTAGTAAAACAGTCCGCTCACCAGAATGGTCTTAGCCTAATACAATCAAGGGAAAATCCAAAGCTGCAAGGACTCTATTGGCCTATAAAGGGGGATTATCACATGGAAATCAACAAAATCTTTATTTGATAGCATCCAACTGCTTGTCTCTACTACTGGCTTTACTCATCCCTGGGAGTCTCGTATGAACATTTGACAATTGTTAGTATACTCTGTATACAATACTAAAGTTATACCGTTTAATACAGTTTTAAAGCACCCCTGATCCAAAATATCTGTTTATATCTGTTGGGAACTTAAAACATGGAAATTGTAAAAATGACTATTTTTATAAAAAGACTATTATTATTATTATTTTGTTTATTGATAATGTGCCAACATATTCTGTAGCGCTATACAGGGGTAAGTTGAAGTCAAAACAATATTAATACAATAAGAAGAATTGAGAATTGAGGGCCCTGTCTTTTAGCCTAAAATCAAATGTACATAGCTTTCACTAAAGCACATAGGAAGATTCAAAACTCACAGACTTACAATCTACATATCATAAATAAGATCTTAATTTTTTTCCTTAATTATAAAAAGTTTAAAACATATGTATATATATATATATATATATATATATATATATATATATATATAACATGATGAGGAGATAAATAGGTATGAATACTAAAACGTGTTTCGTCAATGATTCGTTGGCTTCATCAGTTGGATATCCCCAGAGAAAATACATATACACTTACAGTATATATATACACTTACAAAAACACCTCATAAAACATTCTCAAAAATTACACCATCTATACAATGATAGATGTAAAATTATATGTATACAAATGAGTACAAAACATCCATTCATATGTTCAATGGCTCCTGGTGTTAACTTCCCAAGGGGAGGGGGGGGGGTACATTACATCATACAGTACAACATTATCGCTATAGATAAAGCTTCTCTAGACAATATACAGAGTGGACTTACAATATTAATATAGGGTCAAAATATTAGTCTTAATTAGGACCACTATTTTGTCTTTTGATGTACATGTGGGGTTTGACCACTTGTCCATTTAAGGTGACACTGATAAATCCAAGGAGACTATATCCCAGCTATGGACTTTTGTGGTCCCTAGTGTCCACCTTAGAAGATTTTAACCTTTATTTATGTTTAATACATTTAAATAAAGTGCAATAAAATAATACAACAGGACTACTTCCTATAACATATATACATGGTAACCTTTACTTGTAATATCACTATTATTCCATGGTTCCTTGAAGTTTATTTATATTAATAATTTGCTATTTATCACATTATTTAATTAAAACTTTGAGAATATCACTGTGATACTAAAATATCTCTTATATAGGCACTTAAAAAAATAGCAATAGTATACTTGTATTCAGGTAGAAATGGAAGTCCTAACTTACTTTGTCTATTTCAGAGCCAAATGCTGAGTGGTAGGGGTTGAAATGCTGAGTAGTAGGGGTATAAACACATCAGTGACATCATTGTGCAATATCCTGTGTGGATGGCATCTACAGCTCTGTGAGTCTCTGTTGCCATAGAGACACCAGTAGCTTCCTAATCTCCATGGTTACAAAAAACAAAAATAAACATAAGAATAAAAATAAAAGATAAAAATAAAAGATAAAAATAAATTAAAATAAATTAAAATAAAAAATGATATATAAAAATAAAAATAAAAACAAAAAATAAAATGAACAGTCAATTCGTGAGTACACCCATTGCCTTATTTGTTAAATGTTCACAAAACCTGACATTAAGGGATCTTTTAAAGATAGAACTAAAATCAAATCTACTAAGAAACAATTCAAAATCAAGGATATTTCAAACTGCAAAACAGACCATGTAGTCTATGTCATGATCTGCACTTGTGGTCTACAATAAGAACTAAAAGATCCCTCAAGGTCAGGTTTCGTGAACATTTGACTAATACGGCAAAGGGTGTACTCACCAATGGCCTCTCAACGCATGTCACTAAAAAACATGTAAACAATACCAAAGGAATAATGATACAGGCAGTAGAACACATTAGGACGGACAAAAAAAGGGGAAACAGAATCCTACGACTATGACGTGATGTGATGAGACTAGGTGGATCCACAAATTGAGAACTCTTGAGCCAGACGGATTAAACCGGGACATAGATCTGGCAGCATTTATTGAGTCCTGAGAGATTATGATGACATTATATTTGCATGTTAAATAACATTTATTGTCGGTATTCAACTGCATATCATTTTTATATTTTGTGGACTAGAAAGTCATTTTGGATTAGTAATTCTGTACACGCTTTCTTCAAATCACATTATCTTCAACTGTTGTGAGTATAGATGTATGTATATATTAATCTTTATTTTTGCTTGTTTTTATTTTTCTAATTTTAGTTTTAATTTTAATTTTTGTTTTTATTTTTGTTTATTTTTATTTTTTATATTAATTTTAATTTTTATTTATCTTTATTTATTTTCATTTATTTTTATTTTTCTTCTTATTTTTATTTTAGTTTTTGGAACCACGGAGATTAGGAAGCTACTGGTGTCACTATGGCAACAGAGACTCATAGAGCTGTAGATAGATGCCATCCACACAGGACATCGCACAATGATGTCACTGATGTGTTTCGGCACCAAATGCTGCGTGGGAGCGGTACAAATAGACAAACAACCTTATTAAATTGAGATTCAGCAAATCTAAAGGGCTCTATATAAGCACAGACCATATTTTTTACAGAAGTTTTTAGTTAGTGAAGACCTTGCTTTTGCATAGAAGTTCACTAACTAAAAACATCTGTAAAAAACATATGCTATGTGTTTATATAGAGCCCTTTAGATTTGCAGAATTGCAATTTAATAAGGCTGAAAGTAAGTTAGGACTTCCATTTCTTCCTGAACACAAGTATATAGGGTAAGTACTTAGTGAGCTATTTTTTGAGTGCACAGATAAGGGTCCTATAGCTAGGATATAGTCTCCTGGGATTCCTCAGTGTCACCTTAAATGGACAAGTGGTCAAACCCCACATGTACATCAAAAGGCAAAATAGTGATCAAAATTAAGACTAATATTTTGACCCTATATTGATATTTTAAGTCCACTTTGTATTTTGTCTAGAGAAGATTTATCTATAGAGATAATGTTGTACTCTATGTTTTAAGGTACCCCCCCCCCCCCCCGCCCCTTGGGAAGTTAACACCAGCCATGAAATGAAGGCATTGAACATATGAATGGATGGATTGTACACATTTGTATACAAATAATTTTACATCTATCATTGTATAGATGGTGCAATTATTGAGACATTATTATGATGTGTTCTTTGTAAGTTTATACCAAGCAAGTGGATTTTCCTTTACAGGTAAAGGCTGATCAATTGCAGAGTGCACTAATTGTGCCCAGGTGAGAGGGGTGTGGCTTGACTGTTAAACTAGTATAAAAGATTTGTGAGCTGTTTTGGGGCTGTTTGCAAATGGATTTTCCTTTACAGGTAAAGGCTGATAAATTGCAGAGTGCTGTCATTGTGCCCAAGTGAGAGGGGTGTGGCTTGACTGTTAAACTAGTATAAAAGGTTTATGAGCTGTTTGTGGCTGGTTGCAAGTGGATTTTCCTTTGCAAGTAAAGGCTGATAAATTGCAGAGTGTACTAATTGTATCCAATTGAGAAGGCAGAAGTTAATATAAACGGGAGAAGGGGCGAACTTGTGAGCTTGCAAACATTTCTAGTATCAAGGGCAATTCTAGTAAAGTTTAGGAGTTTAAAAAAAAGAAGGGACTTCAAAGAAAAGGTAGGGCAGATTTATAGTGCAAAGAAGAAAAACTTTATACAAATATATTTTATATTCTTTATTTCTCCCACTGAAAATTTGTAGACAATAATAATAATTATGAGTCAGTCCAGTGGCAACCTTATTCAGTGTACATCCTGTCATGTGTATGCAATACTGGAACAGATGATCCAGGGTCCATACCTCTGTTAGAGGTGTGAGCATGTTGCCTCTCTGGAAGCTCAAATTGAAGATCTGGAGAAAAGAACTGCAGCACCTAGTGATATTGCTCCACTGGAAAGGGAGTTGGTACTCACTGAGCACAGTTTAGCTGGGCCTAGCATGAAGGGTGGAGCTGGGGCTAGTGAGGATGTCCAGTCTAGCTGGGTTACAGTTAGAAGCGGAATAAGGGGGAACAGGAGGAGACAGGCCAGTTCTGAGTTGGCAAACACCAACAGATTTACCAGATTGAGTGAAGCTGTTGGGGATGTCCATTCAGGAATGGCAATGCCAGATAGAGCTGTTCCCTCTAACAGCCAGGAGAACAGTTCTACTGGAGGAGTGGGAGGGCAGAATAGGCAAAGCAACAGACAGGTTTTGGTAGTAGGGGACTCTATTATTAGGAAGGTATAAAGTATATACAAATATTTCAAAGGGACTCTCTTCTTTTTGTTTTTGGTTATAATTAAATACATTTTGCAATAAAAAAAGTTATTGACTGACATTAACCTTAAAAGGACACAATATAGGTTTCAAATTAGAATATTGTTTAATAGTATAGGTCATGGCAAAAAAAGCTTAGAATTGAATTATAACAAAAAGAAGGAGGGGAGAGAAGGCGCACAAGCCTCTGGTGTAGATCAATAAGTTTTTCTTTAGGTTTATAAAATCACTGGATTTTGATATGACTCTCACCTGAGCAGACCACAGACAATATGAAGTATGACTATCACATGGAAATCAATTAAACCTTTTTTTTTATAATATACAACTGCTCGTCTCTTGTACTGGCTTTAATCGTCGCTGGGAGTCTCATAGGTACACTTGTCAATTGTTAGTATACTGTGTATATATTATAAAATGTATACCATTGAATACACAGTTTTCACGTACCCCTGGTCCAATATATCTATTGTGTAAGATACAGTATGGTATGGTATGATAAAATGGGAACTCAAAAGTTGTGAATTCCACTCGAGACTACATATTTCAAATAAATATAAGATCTTTAATTTATTCTGTAATTATAAAAAGTTTAAAACATATGTATATATATATATATATATATATATATATAAATCTCACATATATAATTGTGAGCATGCGAGCCATTGCTCACGCTTGCGGGCCTTGCGAGGGCCGCAGTTGCTGGCAAGGAGCGCCCACTATACTCCCCACTATACCAGCCCACCCACTCATAACTTGCATGGAGAATAAACACAGGATACAGTGTATGGATCTGCCACCATACCAACAGGCTGTGCTGGGTAGATCTCCCCCTGATCAACAAGATCTAATAACCCCTGTCAATGCACAGGATCCCTGCCCTGAGCTTTATGGCTCCAGACCAAACCTTCTCACTTCTACCATCTGTCCTGCACTCCTCTGTATCCCTCCAATGCAGGAGCACCCCAGGCTCCGCTCCTGCCCTGTCACACAGACTCTCCTATGGGCTCTTAAGGTGGATTTACACAATTACATGAATTCTCTTCCAAACAAACCTATTTCACATAGATAATGATTCAAACCTAATATCATACTACTGTATATCTTATGTGGTTTAATATTAACAATAATATATATATATATATATATATATATATATATATATATATACCCACATATTATGTGTGTGTGTGTATATATATATAAATATATATTATATATATATATATATATATTGTTATATTATTATTATACCACATATATTATTAAATATATTACATATATCATAAGATTGTTTTTATTATGTGGTTTTATACATATATATATATATATATATATATATATATATGCACATATTACATATTATCTTCTGAACAAACCTCTTTCATATAGATACTGATTCAAACCTAATATAATAATACACTATATATATCACATATATAATTGTGAGCATGCGAGCCGTTGCTCATTCTTGCGGGCTCGCACAGCGAAAGGCGCTCCTTGCCAGCAACTGCGGCCCTCGCAAAAAGGTACAAGACACGTTACAACCAATTACGACCTCTCAAAAATCGTCCGCAACCCGCGGACATGAAAAAATTAAAAACACAATAAATACACACAACACATACATAAAAAGCTTACCTACAGCAAGAGGGGGCATCCAGGACTTCAAAAAATGAAGTTACACCTTAATTTAACTCAAAATAAAAGAGTTTAGACACTAAAAAATTCTCTAAGCGAGAGAAAAAATGGCCGCCCAACAAAACGAAAACGAGGCTACAGGACTCTAAACACGCAAAACACCACCAGAAACACGCAAAACACCACAAAACAGCTATAACTTATACAATGCGGAAGTACACAGCTACGCTAACGGATTTGCCTCGCGCACGCACACTATTACACTGCACACATTCATCACGCTTACACAGCAGCTCCACAGCACTAATGCTGCAGCAACATCAAAACAGATGGCCAGCTCTTCAACACAATGCTTCCTGCATATATTACTTCAAAATAGGTAAAGTATATTACTTTATTAATCTATTAGTTATTTTATTATTATACACCAAATAGCATTAGCTCACTTACAATTTCATTGCCGTCATTTTTTGACGATCAATTCGCTAGTATATATATAATGATGAGGAGAAAATAGGTATGAATACTAAAACGTGTTTCGTCAATGATTCTTCGGCCTAATCTGTTTAATATCCCTAAAGAAAATACATATACATATAGTTACATAGTTACATAGTTACATAGTAATTAAGGTTGAAAAAAGACTTTCAATCCATCTAGTTCAACCTTTTAAAATCTCCTCTGATCTGCAATAAGTGGATTAAATATTAATTAATTAGTTGTTAATTAATTATTAATCAATTATTTAATTATCTATTTTTTATTTTAGTCAGATGACTTCCTTTTTCAATACTCATTTTCTTTCTAGTGTTTAATGGTAATGTTGATAAAGTCCACTTGATGTAAATAGTAAGAAAAAAGAGGACTCATAAGAAACACACAATATGAAAGCAGGAAATATCTTACTGGATAAGTCCAGAGCTGGCTGGTGTCAGGACTTTGAGTCTCAGTCAACTCTTCCTTAGATGACTTACTCACTTCAAAACTATCAAACTATAACCATCAACATTTGTTTTGGCTCATATCAAACCTTTGCTCAAAGCTAAATTAAGATTAAAATAAGAGCTTGAACACACTTTAAACATATTAATACATGTGATCTCACATAAACTGTGCTTGTGTCACTGTAATGTTCACAGAACGTTGTTTTGGAATGAAAAGGATATATATTTTATCATCATGTTATACTTCATACAGAATTCAGGTGTTGTGTGCACTTATATGAGAATTGATGTTAAAATGTATGACATCAATATCAGATTTAACATAGAAAGTGGAAACACTGCCATAACGATATTAATAATCAACATAGGTTTATTGACATGTAAACTTATGTTTACAGTCAGTAAATGCATGAAGGGTTGGGTATACAGGATGATGATCAATACTAAACTACTAGTGTTAACTAATTGTTATGTATGCTGATGTCACAAATCAGTAACCATTAGGAACACACAGCAGCATTGATAATGGTATAACAATATCATTGAATCACATATTATACTTGTCAAACTGCGAGTCGCGAAGCGAGGGAGGTGGAGGCTCCAACGCCGGCTGCAATGAGCCAAAGGCTCATTGCAGGCAGCAAATGCGGACCATTGCAAAGCGAGGGGCTGCATTTGCAGAGGGGTACATAAACTGCAATGAGCCAAAGGCTCATTGCAGGCCACAAATGCAGACCTCACGAAGCGACTGTCCGCATTTGCGAAGGTGGAGGCTCTACAGCGCCTTACTTGTGGTTAAAAACAACCCAGAAAAGCGGGAATTTGAAAAAAAACAAAAACCTCCGCGGGACTTAGAAAAAAACAAAACACGCAATGAGGAAATACGGACTTAGACAAAAAAAATTACGAAGTTAACGGCGAAACACGTACATCAAAAAACAGCAAAAGCACTTAAAAATACAAACAAAACCTAACAGACCAGGGCATCTGGGGGTGAGGTTGCACACAAATTAAAGTCGAATTTAAGGAATTTCACCACTTGAAAATTGTCTAAGCAAGAAGAAAAATGGCGGATAAAATAATTGAAAACGAGGCTAAAGGACGCAGAGCCGCAAAAATCACCGCCAGGCACGTACGAGTTATACCGTTACAACAGACGGAAAAAGCTCATGAGCCAAGTAACACATAGAAAAAAGATGCCATTTTATAACACTTACTTACAACTCATAACATTAGGATTCTAAAATGCCGATTTACCCGCCTAAACGAATGGTTTGGCCTATTTACACTGCACACTTGCCACATTGCTGACACTTTCTCCTCGCATGATCAACACTCCAACTGTACATTTTCCCATGCAGGAAAATCCAAATAGATTGTTAGCTCTTCAAGATATTGATTGCTGCATATCAAATATAAATAGGTAAAATATATACATTTATTAATTCACTGTACTCAAATTTTTTTCACATTTTACACATGACGCCGGTCATGTGACACGCCGGGAATGTCCAACAGCATTTAAAAATTGAGACATTGCTGTTCCCAGTATTCCCCCTGGAGAATACGCTTCATCCCATGCAGGGAAACGAATGTTGGGGTCTCCACAGACTGCAGTAGGAGGTCTGCTCCCCCAGTTACAGTGGCATATCAAAAGTCTACACACCCCTGTTAAAATGTCAGGTTTCTGTGCTGTAAAAAAAGGAGACAAAGATAAATAATTTCAGAACTTTTTCCACTTTTAATGTGACCTATAAACTGTACAACTCAATTGAAAAAAACAAACTGAAATCTTTTAGGTAGAGCTAAGAAAAAATATAAAAATAAAATAATATGGTTGCATAAGTATGCACACCCTTAAACTAATACATTGTTGAAGCACCTTTTGATTTTATTACAGCACTCACTCTTTTTGGGTATGAGTCTATCAGCATGGCACATTTTGACTTGGCAAGATTTGCCCACTCTTCTTTGCAAAAACACTCCAAATCTGTCAGATTGCGAGGGCATCTCCTGTGCACAGCCCTCTTCAGATCACCCCACAGATTTTCAATCGGATTCAGGTATGGGCTCTGGCTGGGCCATTACAAAACTTTAATCTTCTTCTAGTGTAGCCATTCCTTTGTTGATTTGGATGTATGCTTTGTGTCGTTGTCATGCTGAAAGATGAAGTTCCTCTTCATGTTCAGCTTTCTAGCAGAAGCCTGAAGGTTTTGTGCCAATAGATACTGGTAGTTGGAACTGTTCATAATTCCCTCTATCTTAACTAAGGCCTCAGTTCCAGCTGAAGAAAAACAGCCCCAAAGCATGATGCTGCCACCACCATGCTTCACTGTGGGTATGGTGTTCTTTTGGTGATGTGCAGTGTTGTTTTTGTGCAAAACATATCTTTTGGAATTATGGCCAAAAAGTTCAACCTTGGTTTCATCAGAACATGCTTTTGGGAGACTTCAGATGTGTTTTTGCAAAATGTAGCCTGGCTTGGATGATTTTCTTTGTAAGAAAAGGCTTTCATCTTGCCACTCTACCCCAAAGCCCAAACATATGAAGAATACGGGAGATTGTTTTCACATGTACAACACAGCTGGTACTTGCCGGATATTCCTGCAGCTCCTTTAATGTTGCTGTAGGCCTCTTGGTAGCCTCCCAGACCACTTTTCTTCTCGTCTATTTATCAATTTTGGAGGGAGCTCCAGTTCTTGGTAATGTCACTGTTGTGCCATATTTTCTCCACTTGATGATGACTGTCTTCACTGTGTTCCATGGTATATCTAATGCCTTGGAAATTCTTGTGTACCGTTCTCTTGACTGATACCTTTTAACAATAAGATCCCTCTGATGCTTTTGACCATGGCTTTTGCTGTGGGATAGAATGAAGAAAATGTCAGGAAAGACCAACTAGAGCAGCTGAACTTTATTTGGGGTTCATCAGACGCACTTTAAATGATGGCAGGTGTATGCTGACTCCGATTTAACATGATTTGAAATGTGATTGCTTAATTCTGAACACAGCTACATCCCCAGTTATAAGAGGGTGTGCAGACTTATGTAACCACATTATTTTTATTTTTTATTTTTCTTCCCTCCACCTAAAAGATTTCAGTTTGTTTTTCAATTGAGTTGTACAGTTTATAGGTCACATTAAAGGTGGAAAAAGTTCTGAAATTATTTATCTTTGTCTCTTTTTATTACAGCACAGAAACCTGACATTTTAACAGGGGTGTGTAGACTTTTTATATCCACTGTATATACTTATTGTAAGGTTAGTAAAACTATCTAAGGAAATTCCAATGTGTTTTATTTTTTGCAAATTCACACATATTGGAGCTGGATGTGAGTGAATATCCACCAGCGATACTTAGTGCTTGTCTTTAGTCAGCTATGCGGTGGGCTTACACAAGTTTTTAGCCCCTGGCTGTCAAACAGCACTGAATTAGTGTAGTGCAACATTCTGGAATACCTGCTTTTTCAACTGAGCAGTTGTCACCCAGCAGTTATATATTTACTAACTGTTAGGTGGTCTGCTTAATACTACAGTACCTGCTGGGGTTAATAAGAGCAGTCCACATACATAAAACTGCAGCCTTACCATTTGTCTATATCGTATATAATCATTATTATACATTTTTCTTATGTACCAATTTTGAGTCACCTTTTCACTTTTATTTTAGAATTAATAAAGTTAGTTTTGTATATACATATTTTTGTTGCCATGTTTTGTCATTATTATTATTATTATTATCAAATAGAGTACTTTAGGCCATTTTTCAGATCTTTACTCCTTGATCTTAAGGGAGGTCTGAGCTGGCTTTAATAAATGAATTACTATACTCTATTTATTTAGAGAACCAATTATTATTATTAACTAGCGACTTGCCCGTCAAAAATGACGGCAATACAATTGTAATGCTGGCAAAGCTGTTTGCCACCTAATGTGAGCAACTTCGGTGCTCACCGCGAGCCCCTCCCCGGTCTACTTACTCCCTTGTGTTTCTTTTCTACCCTCCTCTCCCTCCCTTGTGTCTCTTTTCTCCCCCCCTCCCTCCCCTGTGTCTGATCCCCCCGTCTCCCTCCCCTGTGTCTGTTCCCCCCTGTCTCCCTCCCCTGTGTCTGCCCCCTCTCCCTCCCCTGTGTCTGTTCCCCCCTCTACTCCCTCTGTGTCTGTTTGCCCTGCTCCCCCTCTCTCCCACCCTTCCCTGTGTCTCTTCCCTCCTCTTCCCTGTGTTTCTTGCTCCTTCTTCCCTGTGGCTCTTTCCCCCATTCCCATGTGTTTCTTTCCCCCTTCCCTGTGTCTGTTCCCCCCCCCCGTGTCTCCCCCCCACCCTGTCTCTCTTTCGCCCCTCCCCTCTGTCTCTTTACCCCCTCCCCTGTATCTCTTTACCCCCTCCCTCGTGTCTCTTTCACCCCATCTCCTGTGTCTCTTCCCCCCATATCCTGTGTCTCTTCCCCCCTCCCCTGTATCTCTTTCCCCACCCCTCCCCCGTGTCTCTTTCCCTACCCTCCCCTGTGTCTTTTCCCCCTGCCCTGTGTCTCTTTCTCCCCCTCCCCTGTGTCTCTTTCTCCCCTCCCCTGTGTCTGTTCCCCCTTCCCCTGTGTCTCTTCTCCCCCTTCCCTGTGTCTCTTCTCCCCCTTCCCTGTGTGTCTTTCTCCCCTCCCCTGTGTCTCTTCCTCCCCTCCCCTGTGTATTTCCCTCCCTCCCCTGTGTCTCTCTCAATTCCCCTCCCCTGTGTCTTTTTCCCCTATGTGTCTCTTTCCCCCCTCCCCTGTGTCTCTTTACCCTCTCCCCTGTGTCTCTTCCCCCTCTCCCCTGTGTCTCTTCCCCCTCTCCCCTGAGTCTCTCCCCCCCTCCCCTGTGTTTCTTCCCCCCTCCCCTGTATCTCCCCCCTGCCCTGTGTCTCTTTCCTCACCCTTCCTGCTGTCTCTTCCCCCTCCCCTGTGTCTCTTCCCCCCTCCCTTGTTTCTGTTCCCCCCCTCCCCTGTGTCTACCCCACTACCCAGTGTCTCTTTGCCCCTCCCCTGTTTCTCTTTCCCCCATCTCCTGTGTCTCTTCCCCCCATCTCCTGTGTCTCTTCCCCCCTTCCCTGTGTCTCTTTCCCCACCCCTCCACTGTGTTTCTTCCCCCCTTCACTGTGTCTGTTCCCCCCTCCCATGTGTCTCCCCCCTACCCTGTGTCTCTTTCCCCCATCCCCTGTGTCTCTTTCCCCCTCCCTTGTGTCTCTTTCCCCCCATCTTTTGTGTCTCTTCCCCTCATCCCCTTTGTCTCTTCCCCCTCCCCTGTGTCTCTTTCCCTTCCTTCTGTCTCTTCCATCCCCTCCCCTGTGTCTGTCCTCCCCCTCCCCTGTGTCTATTCCCCCCCTCCCATGTGTCTCTTCTCCCCCTTCCCTGTGTGTCTTTTTGCCCTCCCTTGTGTCTCTTCTTCCCCTCCCCTGTGTCTTTCCCTCCCCTCCCCTGTGTCTCTCTTTCCTCCCCTGTGTCTCTTTTTCCTCCCCTGTGTCTCTCCCCCTCCCCTGTGTCTCTTTCCCCCTCCCCTGTGCCTCTTTCCCTCCCCTCCCCTGTGTCTCTTTCCCCCTTCCACTGTGTCTCTCCCCCCTTCCCCTGTGTCTCTTCTCCCCTCCCCTTTGTCTCTTTATCCCCCTTCCCTGTGTCTCTTCCCCCCTCCCCTGTGTCTCTTCCCCCTCCCCTCTGTCTCTTTTCCCCCTCCCCTGTGTCTCTTCCCCCCTCCCATGTGTCTCTTCCCCCCCTCCTGTGTGTCTCTTCCCCCCTACCCTGTGTCTCTTTCCCCCCTCCCCTGTGTCTCTCCCCCTCCTCTGTGTCTCCCCCTCCCTGCTGTCTCTTTCCTCTCCCTCCCTGCTGTCTCTTCCCCCCTCCCCTGTGTTTCTCCCCCCGTGTCTCTTTCCCACACCTCCCCTGTGTCTGTTCCGCCCCTGTGTCTCTTCTCCCCCTCCCCTGTGTGTCTTTCCCCCCTTCCCCTGTGTCTATTCCTCCCCTCCCCTATGTCTTTTCCTCCCCTCCCCTGTATCTCTTTTCATCCTCCTCCCTCTCATCCTCCTCCTCCCTTCCCTCATCCTCTCCCTCTCCTCATCCTCTCCCTCCTCCTCTCTCATCCTCCTCTTCCCTCCCTCCCCTCATCCTCCTCCTCCTCTCATCCTGCCTTTCCCCCTCTCTAATTACCACCCCCCTCCACCCCTCACTCACCTGTATTGCGCTGCTCCTGCTGCTGTCCAGCGCATCTTCTGTGTCAGGACCCGGTATATGCTACTGCAGGAGCAGTGCAATACAGGTAGAGGGGGTAATTGGAGAGGGGGAAAGGGAGGAGGGGGGAAGGGAGGAAGTGGATGAGGGGAGAGGGAGAGGAGAGGGAGAGGATGAGGGGAGGGAGAGGGAGATGATGAGGGGAGGGAGAGATAGAGGATGAGGGGAGGGAGGAAGGAGGATGAGGTGAGGGAGAGGGGAGGGAGAGGATGAGGGGAGGGAGAGGATGAGGGGAGAGAAGAGGATAGGGAGAGGAGAGGATTAGGGGAGGGAGAGGTGAGGGAGAGGATGAGGGGAGGGGGGAGAGGATGGAGAGGGGAGGGAGAGGGTGAGTGGAGGGGGAGGATGAGGGGAGGGAGAGAGAGGATGAGTGGAGAGGGAGGATGAGGATGAGAGGAGGGAGGAGGGGTTGATGGGAGTCATGAGACTCCTGCTACTGTCCATCGGGTCTTTGGGACCCGGCACATGGTAATGACGTTACGCGCATGTGACGTCCGTCATTAGCATATACCGGGTCCCGATACAGAAGACGCGCTGACCTGCAGCAGGAGCAGCGCAATACAGGTAAGTGAGGGGAGAGGGGGTTAATTGGAGAGCGGGAGAGGGGGAAAGGGAGGATGAGGGGAGGGAGGGAGGAGGAGGGGAGGGAGAGGAGAGGGAGAGG
Source organism: Discoglossus pictus (assembly GCA_027410445.1). Classification (NCBI taxonomy): domain Eukaryota; kingdom Metazoa; phylum Chordata; class Amphibia; order Anura; family Alytidae; genus Discoglossus; species Discoglossus pictus. The sequence continues at coordinate 100,607,610 of CM050164.1, read as the reverse complement.
ATGAGGGGAGGGAGAGGGGAGGGACAGGGAGGAGAGGAGAGGGAGAGGATGAGGAGAGGGGGAGGAGAGGGAGAGGATGAGGGGAGGGAGAGGGGAGTGAGAGGATGTGGGGAGGGGGAGGAGACGGAGAGTATGCAGGGAGGGGGGAGGATGAGAGGAGGGAGGAGGGGGTGATGGGAGTCATGGGACTCCCGGTGCTGTCTATCTGGTCTTTGGGACCCGGCATATGGTAATGATGTGACGCGCATGTGACGTCATTAGCATATACCAGGTCCCGACACAGAAGACGCGCAGGCCTGCAGCAGGGGCAGCGCAATACAGGTAATTGGAGAGGGGGAAAGGGAGGATGAGGGTGGTAGGGATGAGTGCTCATCAGCAGCGCAAGGAGTGCCGGCGCTTCTTGCCAGCAATTGCGGCCCTCGCTTAGCATTAGCAGCAGCTTTTGGCAAGCCGCACTGCTGACAACTATATAGTCCACAGAGGAGCAAAAGCATTACATTGTGTGGCAAATAGCATTGCCATGGCTTAAAATGTTATTGCCCCATCATTTTTGATGGGCAAGTTGCTAATATTATATAAACAGAGCACCGTCATAAACTTATCTGACCGTGCATTAATATCACGGGTGTGGTATGAGCAGATCCGAGATGACAAGAGGCTGTTTGGGAAAATGTTAAAAACTTAAAAAGGTACAAGTAATAATGTATAATTATTAGGGTGCATAGCATCTACTATAATCATGTGTGATCATTAGCCCATAGTAACCATAATCCGATTAATAAAAATCTCATCAGTCAACACTCTCTCTCTCTCTCTCTCTATATATATATATATATATATATATATATATATATATATATGTGTGTGTCTGTGTATATATATGTATGTGTGTCTGTGTGTGTATATATAGGTTTCATGAATATGTTTGTCCAATAAAAAAGGTATCACTATATACTGCAATACTCTGATTATTCATCTGGATTACTGGACATTAACGGCTACCTCACTCTTCATATATATATATGTACATATATATATATATATATATATATATATATATATACACACACAGACATATATAAACAATAAATAATGAGGGGAAGCAAATATATAGAAACATATCTTTTTATTTATGTTTTATTTATGTTCAAATACTTTGTTATAGTGTTTTTATGATTGCTCCTTACTAGTTTGTCCCTTTAGTAAGAGAGAGGAAAATGGCTGCCAAGCAAGGCAGATCAGCCTCTATACATGATGTCACTATAGTGCTGAGCACACACCCCTGTCAATCAATTTAATTCTCATAGGGCCTCATTCAATTGCGATTTGGCCAATTGAATAAGGCTCTAAATAAGCACATAGCATATTTTTTTTAAAGAAGTTTTTAGTTAGTGAAAACCTTGCTTTTGGATAGATGCATACTAACTAAAAACTTCTTTAAAAAAATATGTTGTTCTTATTTAGAGCCTTTTTCAGTTGGCCAAATCGCAATTGAATGAGGCCCATAGAGTTTAATGTAGACACACCCCAGCAACCTGGTTGATTGGAGTAGTTTAGGAGGAGAAACAGAACACTGAGCTGTGAAACGAGGGGGGACTGTCTCCAAATTGTAAACAACCTGAAAATCATACATTTCTTTAAAACTGATTCCTCAATGAAAAATGGACATATTTAAAATAGTTAAAAAAGTATTTCAACATGCCTTTTGGAGATCTATAATATGGTGTGGTCCAATATGTGCTAAATTTACTATCCTTTTAAGAAGGGAGCAAGAGCAAATCCTGTGAATTATAGACCTGTAAGCCTCACATATGTAGTTGGGAAGCATTTAGAAGGGTTAATAAGGGATAGTATACAAGAATATATATGTTTAAATATTATTATTATTATTATTATTATTATTATTATTATTATTATAGTTAATTTATATTGTGCTGACATATTCCATTGCGCTGTACATAAATTAAGTTCAGACAAAGATAAATACAAATTAACAAATAGTAAAGCAAGGAAGGCCCTGTCTTTGAGCTAGGAATCCAATGTCCATGGTGAATTCCCAAAGTACTTAGGATGGAAACTTGCAGACTTACAATCTAAGGAATAAATAGGATTACAAGTAGGAGTCAACACGGATTTATGAAGGATAGGTCATGTCAAACAAATTTAAATTGTTTCTATGAGGAGGTTAGTAGAAACTTGGATCAGGGCAACTCAGTGGATGTAGTGTTTTTGGATTTTGCTAAGGCTTTTGATACAGTGAAACACGAAAGACTATTGTGTGAACTAAGGGGTACAGGAATTGCAGAAAATATCTGCTCATGAAATGAGAGCTGGCTAAAAGACAGGAAGCAAATGATTGTTGTAAACGGAACACACTCAGATAAGACTAATGTGGTATGTGGGGTTCCTCAGGGTTCAGTATTCGGTCCTCTCCTTTTTTAACATATTTATTAATTACTTAGAAGTAGGACTGGAAAGTATTGTCTCAATTTTTGCTGTAGACACTAAGTTGTGCAAGACAATTAAATCAGAAAAGGATGTACTTTGCCTCCAAAGGGATTTGCATAAATTAGAGGAATGGGCAACTAAATGGCAGATGAGATTTAATACAAATAAATGTAAAGTTATGCATTTGGGAAGTAAAAAAGCCATGCAATTTATAATCTTAATGGAGCAATTGTAAGGATATCAGATATAGAAAGGGATCTAGGAGTACTTGTGGACAACCACCTAGGTAACATTGCTCAATGCCAAGCAGCATCTGCAAAGGCAAATGAAATATTAGCATGTATTAAGAAGGTTATAGAAGCAAAGGAAGCAGATATAATTCTGCCACTATACAAACCCCTAGTATGCCTTAATTTAGAATATGAAGTACGATTTTGGGCACCATTTTAGGGGAATGGAGGGACAAAGCTATGAAGAAAGACTTACCAAATTTAACTTATATTTTCTAGAAAGAAAGGCGCCTAAGAGGGTATATGATTACTTTATTTAAATATATCTAGGGTCAATATAGGGATTTGCCAAGTGTACTTTTTGTGCCAAGAGGTTTTCAACTGACAAGAGGACATCCCTTGAGGATAGAAGAAAAAAGATTTCAACTTAAAGAAAAAAAAGGGTTAAATTGTGGAATTCTCTATCAAAGGAGGTGGTGACAGCAGATTCGATAGATAACTTTAAAAAGGGGTTGAAGATATTTTTGAAAAAAAGGGCATTCAGGGTTTTCCGGGATAATTAGAGAGGAAGTATTGATACACATTGAATACATGTTTAACATTAGGAAAAATAGCTCCCGCAGCCAAATTTACTTAACAATTTAATTCACGTTGCTCGAATAGAATAGGGCATGCACAGTATTATACTCAATCAAGAGAAATCCTGTCCATGGTGCTGAATTGTCCACATGCATATTGAGTACAAGTAATCCTGTTCAGTCGCATTAAGATATATTTACTATAATTGGATCTAGGTCCCTGATTGGTAATATTTTAGACGACTGCAAAATTAGAAGAATATTTTATCTATGCAGCTAATGTTACATGTAACATTAAATTAATAATTATAAATTATTTAATGTAAACATTAAAATTATTTTAAGTTATCTTCGGAGTCTGTATAAATTAATCATCAGTATGGAAGTAAGCATCTTGTTAAAATAACCTAGTTAGGCCAATTGTCAATGAATGACAATAATGAGTTTACTGGAATACCCCCAAATAATACATAAAAAGTAGCTAGACTGGTGCGTGCAGCTTAGAGAGAATCCCACTAGATAGTTAAAAATATGTCTTTGTGAATTGAGAGAGACTCTCATCTTCATAGCTTAACAAGACATGTAGTTTGTCAAAGCCTTGTTAGTCCATTGATTCAAATGCAAAAAACAGTATTGCAGTATAAAATAATATATTTTATTGGACTAAGAATTCATATTAAGAGACAAGCTTTCCAAAAAAGGGATCTTTTGTCCCCAGGTATTGCTCCATAACTGAAGAAGAAGAAAAGGTCCCTCTCTTTAAAAGCGTGTCTCTTATTATGGATTATGCTTGAAATTGAAAATTCCTAAAGTAAGGTTTTGCATTCTGGAATATCGTGTATCTTGTATGTGTGAGTGTGCCTGGATCTAAGTGGAAAAAATGAATTGCATTTTCACAGATGTTTGATGCAGCAAAGGATTTATGAAACACGATGAAGCAGCAAAACCACTTACCTGGCAAATCCAAGTAGATATTAGTTGCTGGCAATGTATTAAATTGTTTCTTCAGGTTTAATTTATATATGTAAATAAATTAATATATTAACATTTTGAAGAATTTTTTAAAAAGGAAAATGGACTTAGAAGACATTAATGTCCTAACTGAAATTCTATTTATTATGTCACATTTTTATTTTTTTAATTATTCTATATTGAGATATTTAAAACTATACAATTATAAAAGGAAGTGGTACAATCATATTTTTCAGGATACATAAATTGCAGTCATAATATTTACTTATTCTTTACTGTCTCATTTTGAAAAATTATCATTTATGTTTCAGGACAGGTTTCATTGTTCTTTGTATTAAATCAGATGTATGGCTGAACATAAAGAAGAGCCCACTGCTATAGTTCAATATTTTTCCTTTAACTTTGATGGTTTGGAATTAGCCACCATGTGACTGCAGTAAAAGAAAATCTGTGAATGGATTTTTTTTCAGGTGTCAGAAGCAAGAAAAAAATAGCATGCCTTAGCTGAATACTGTCAATATTCTTTGAACTAGGTTAATGTTAAAAGCATGTCTTATATGAATAATAGCTATTAGTGTTAGTTCTTCCTTTTAGCTATTGTTCAATGAAAGAGATGCATCTGTACTACACTGAGAAATCAATAATATTGGGTTAAACAATTGCACATCTAGTTGAGATTACCTATAACTGAAATATAACCTTCAGAATTTGACTTAATCATGACCTTTACATGTTTATTTTAAGAGCGTGTATGACAAGCATCATGTCCTTCTTAAAAGAGCAAAAACAACATATTACATTATAAACTGTGAATGCAAATATGTTTTATTTAAAGAAAATGACTTTGTACATGTCACAAGATGAACATCCCCAAGATGTTACTTACAAACCAAGATATTGATGTTATGACACTGTTTATGTTAAGGACCTGCTGTTCTTTTTACTAGAATGTAGAAATTAGAATGAACAATTGCTGCTGACAAAATATGTAGTTATAAGGGAAAATAGCAACAACCCACAACCAGATGGCACTATTTCTTTCTTCTACTTAAAGTAGGGTTTACTGTATGTTTTCTGTTTTCAGATGTATGTGTTTCAAGAAGAAAATAGTCCTGAGAGATAAATCTAACAAACTGTTAAAAATACAATATATAACTGTCATGTGGATAGATGAATAGACAGATAGATAGACAGACAGACAGATTGATAGATTGATAGATAATAGAGAGATAGTTAGATAGATAGATAGATAGATAGATAGATAGATAGATAGACAGAGAGATAAATAGATAGACAGACAGATAGACAGAGAGATAGATAGATAGATAGATGATAGATAGATAGATAGATAGATAGATAGATAGATAGACAATTCTCTCTCTTTCTTTCATCTATCTATCTATCTATCTATCTAACACATACTGAATTGACTAACCCAAAAAGAGCGTAAGTATTGTAACTTGCTTTACATACAGAAATAGAACGAGGGGGCACTTAGGTTTTATGATGTTGTAGACCTGTTGATATGTGTCTGTCCTCCCAATGACCAGTTCTTACTCCTCTTTTCCTCTTGCTATATCCCAATCAAAGGTTTAAAACATACCTATACAGCAAATCATAAGTGGATATGTGTGTATGTGAGTATATAGTAAGTCGGAAAGTGCCAGGTATGCTTACAGACAGAATATTATCTGTATATAGACATTTCTGTGCATATTTCATAGCACTGCATTGGCAACTTCATTCAGCCTGCTGCCTTCTGAAAATGTTCTATCCAAGACCGAACCACGCAGGCCTAGGCTGAAAAACACCCATGTATAGAACTAAAATAGTGTCATTATATGTCATAGCTGTCTCATACATTGTTCAATCAAGGCTTGCAAGATGTGTGGCACAACCTAAGGAATTGCTCATTTGCCATTTTTGGTTCTTGTCTCCATTAAAGCAGCAATTGGTGCAATGAAAGCTTGAGACCTTTCTCCCTGTGAGGCAGATAGTGGGGAAAAATAAGTGTTGCCTCAGAAGTGCATGTTAGAAATGTAGAGATAAGGAGGTATGAAAAAATTCTCAACACTAATAATACTGAAAAATAAAACAGGAACACACAATGGTCAAAGACATGTTCCTCAAGAGAGATAAAATGTGAGAAAAAAATGTGTACGGCTGTGAGTTTCAATCATAAACAACATTATTTTACTGACCATTTCTGTGCTGAGGAAATGTGTCTACATGCACAGTAATGTTGTGATACAAGAGAAGCCCTGTCCCTGGTGCTGAATTGTTCACATGCTAAGGGGGAGAACAAGTAACCCTGTCCAGACTCACTTACCATTCCTATGCACAGGACCTTTAAATGACCATTACACCCTATATTTAAGATGATATTTTGAAGAACTACACTTGACAATACCCATTTAAAATGTAAAACAAATACAGCCCCTAATGCTTTAAATTTTATATGAAAAAATGTTACGGTGAAATGCAATGTTTTTTCTCTTATCAACTTCCTCAGGTGGCAGTAGACCATCAGCCCTATTAAATTAACAGCCGGTAGCGGCAATGTGAGACCAGCAATGGCGGCGAGCTTGAAATTTGTCCTAGTTACAGTGCTATTAAATTAGAACATGCCGCAAGACGCAAGCCCGTAAACCATTTGGCAAACTTTGGATGTGAGGTCGTGAACATGATCAATGAGTCAAACCCATATTTACGGGTTTAGACAGAGCCAATGGCAACAGAGATCGTCATCATTACGCCACTGAAAAATGGAGGTTGGATTTCAAAATCTTACGGGCTTCAATTACGAGTTACGATCGGACCCACATTTCAGAAATGATTCAATATTGATAAAGACGTAACTATGATATTCTATCACATGCGAGTTCCATTATATGTATTAACACATCGATTGTCGGGATCAATATAACACAATATAACACGTTGGCTTCTTGGCTCCCTTTTTGTGTTACGGGCTTGAACGCAAGTGCATTTGTTGCAATTTAATAGTATGATTGGAAACGTACCAGTTCCGTGCTTGACAGATCAAAGGATTTGCAGGCGTGCCACTCAAATTTCCCTGTGCCATAGCCTTTTCTTACCCTTACCCCGCAAGTTGCTGGCAAAGTGCTTTACAGGGCCAATTTAATAGCCGTCAATCTTGAGAGCTACATTACGGGGCTACGGTTTTACACGTTGAGCTAATTTAATAGGGCTGCATGAACGTAGAGGAAGCTACACAATGTGAATGTGACAGGTTTCAGCAGGACTTATGAAAACCTCATTAGTTTACATAGACACACACTCCTGAGAAAGTAGCAGTTAGAAAAGTAAAAAATGCTTGGTTTGTATTTGATTTTTGCTTTCTACATTTTTTTTGTCCATTAGAATGTTTAACTATTTAAAACAACACAAATAAGGTATTTGACCACAAAGGGCAGGTAAAGTACATCACATATATAGTTGTGAGCATGCGAGTTGTTGCCAGCAACTGCGACCCTCGCAAAATTTACGTTGTTACGCAAAGAAAATACGAGACACGTTACCACCCATTACGATCTCACAAAAATCGTCCGCAACACGCGCACATGAAAACATGAAAAACACAACAAATATATAAAAAGCTTACTTACAGGAAGAGTGAGCATCCAGGACCTCGAAAACTAACGTTACACCTCAATTTAAGTCAAATTAAAAGAGTTTAGACACTGAAAAATTCTCTAAGCGAGAGAAAAAATGGCTGCCGGAAAAAACTAAAACGAGGCTACAGCAGTCTAAAGACGCAAAACACCACCAAACACCTATGTATTTGCCGAAAAACACCTACGAGATTAAAAAACAAGGATGCAACCCACGCAACCACAAAAAAACATTACAAACACAATAAATACAAACAACAAACACATAAAAAGGTTACTCACAGCAAGGGGGGGGGGGCACCCAGGACCTCTGCAAGTGAAGTTACACCTCCATTTAAGCAAAATTTCAGAGATTAGAGACCCGAAAATCACCTAAGCGAGAGAAAAAATGGCCGCAGAACAAAACGAAAACGAGGCTAAAGTCCCTAAACACGCAAAACACTACCATAAACACGCAAAACACCACCAAACATTTACGGATATTCCGAGAAAGACCACCAAACAGCTACGAATATTCCGAAAAAGTTGCACGACATAGAAAACGAACAACGCTACATCAGCCACATTATATACACCAAACACCATTAGCTCACTTACAATTTCATTGCCGTCATTTTTTGATGGGCAATTCGCTAGTAGGATATAATAACAATATATTTACAGTATATTTTCTCTCAGAAGCGACTCAAAGCACCCAGGAGATGAAAAAAAGAGAGAGTGTTATAATTTATTGGAAGGCTTGGGCGCATGGAGCATGGTCTTCTGTCTCTTTCTGAAAATGTCCATATTAGGGGACATTCAGATTGAGAATGGTAGTTTGTTCCAGAATATAGGTGCTGCATACTTAAAAGCTCGGGAACTTGAGAGATGTGAGTAATGTTTGCTATATTCAAAAAATAAAACATATTATCTAACTTTGACTACACTTTTTTGTGACTCTTTGAAGTAATGTGCATTAATATTAAACCAAAAGATGACACTCCATAAGCAATGATGTCTATTTACCTATATAGTTACATAAGGCTTTATCATTGCCACCATTGACTATGTTCCTCATTCCTCATACTGGCATTATGATTCTGCTGTAGTCAGTCTGTTGATGGTTCGATGTTACACAGGGTACTCTTGTCAATAAGAAATATGCCTAGTACATTTCTACGACGTAGAGAGAAAACATGCATAAAATTCACATTAATTACAGCCAATCTACAGAAGCCAATTACCAAAATAAATATTGTTGAAAGAAATTGAAGATTTTAAATGAAGATTTGCTCAGGGTGAGTTCAGGGTACTTCTCGTCTTAGCAGGCCATATAGTGTGTTACGGACTGATAAAGCAGCTGCTATGTAATCACTTGATGAAGATGCTGCTTACATGAAGTACAGTATATGCAGACTACGCTCTTTCAGTTTCAGCATTCAGCCTGTTGCTAATCTCACAGCCTCACAGCAGGTGGAGGACAAAGAAGGAGCGAGCTATACACTCTGCTAGCTTTTTCTTGAGATAAAATGATGCAGTAGATAAAAAAAAAAACAGATAAATACAGAATTGAGGTTATTGCAGCTGGTAATGGGTTGAGCAAATCCAGACATGCAATAAGGTCAACATTTAAAGAAGCTTATGCATAGCGAAATTCTAACAGTGCTCTGCTACTGGCGTTGCCATAGACCCTGAGAGTGTTCAGAATACCATAGCACTATACAGTTCTTGTTTTTTTACCATAGATACAAGGCTGGATTTTCTATATCCATATTTGAAATGAGGATCACGATTGCTGCAGGATTATCATACAACAGCTATCAAAAGAAATCTAATGAAGCATTTCCACTAAACAACACTAGCATGATTTTAACCACTCAGCGCACGTCCGTTTGCGTTACTTTGTTATTTTTGTATATTAGAGACTGTAAAATAGAATTAACACTGGCATATTGAGTGCAAACATTGTGAATCAGCAACAGCTTAGAGATACAGGTTAAAGACAAAGGAATGAGTGCCAGGTCTCAAAGTATTTCATGATGATTTATTCCTCTCTCGTTGTATTTATTTTTCTCTGGAAGGAGGGACAGCCCCTGTGGCAGTTGATTCAGGGAGGAGCGGCTGGGGAGGGAGAGGGATGTAGTAACAAATTCTGTATCCCCAACAATTTCTGTATCCCTTTCTCATGCACCAGCATTCAGCTCCAATCCCTGCTTCTACCATTCTCACAGTCTGGCTTCTCTTTTGTCTACTTAAGGTGGATTAACCCAGTTGTTGTTCAGCAGTTAAAGGACCACTATAGCCCTATATCTGAACTTTAATAATTAGAAGAACTTCACTTAAAGCGTAATTTACCTCATTGTAAGTGCTTTTCATTTCTGAAAGAACATTGTATGTTAAAATGAGCTATTTTTTAATTATACTAATAACAGCTAAAAATCTAAAGTTTTAAGTCGGTTTACATGCTAAGTCTATCCTGCCAACTGCCTGTTGCATAAGTAAAAACAGATAGCAGAGCCACTTGATGAAGTCAGTGATTTATAGCAGTTGTTTCCCTTCACTCTGGACTGAACCGACTTGTTTAGGTGATTCCAGCATTCCATGCTTTGAACATATTGATTCCTTAAAGGGATATGTAAGTGAGCTGGATTATGAATGTATCTGACACAAGAGAATTAGTAGTGTATGAAAACATGTGTTATATAGAAAGGTTTTGTTTACTTAAAATGTTATTTGCACAAAAGTCAAATCCAGCTGTTCCCACCCACAGGATGCTTACATAAGCCGGGTACACACAGGAAATACAGCAGGGTACATATTTTGACCTTTCTAGTACAGAGCACATTAGTAACTATTGCAGTTCTTGTACTGAGCACATGCCACAAGCCACTGAGGTGAACAATAATACAATGTATTAGCCGGATTCTGCATTTGAATGTTATGCTAATTTAGGTGGGGTTTTCAAGGGGTGTACACGATCAAATGCAAATGCCAAAAAACATAGGAAATGTTGCTAACTTCAAGGTAAGCTAATTAATGTTTATTTTGGGATATTTTATGCAAACAATGTTTTCATACACTACTGATTCTCCTCTATCAGATGCATTCATAATTTAGCTCACTTACATATCCCTTTAAGGTGTAACCTTTTGTTTTGTTTTGCTCACTACACAGAGCTGTAGCTGTGGGTCTAGATGGGGGCAGTCAGTGACTCATGTAAACACAGATTTAATGTATTTAATATCTCAGTGAACAATGCACATATTTAAAAAATGTTAAAAGTATTTCAGTGTGCTTTTAGGAGATCTTTACTGTGATGTAAAAATAGGCTAAATGTTTTTAGAATTAAAAGAAAAAAATAATACAGCCACTATTATTTTTCAATATGCAATTATGCTACTAAAGCATTAATATTTTGGTGCATATTGATCAATTTCCTGAGGTGGAAGGACACTATGAACGTACAAGAAGTTTCTGACTTCACAATGGGAATGTGGTATCTACATTGTTTTGCAAAAGTATTAACCCCCTTGACTTTTTACCTATTTTGTTACATTACGGCCTTAAGTTCAATGTTTTGTTCATCTGAATTGTATGCAATGGATCAGAACACAATAGTCTAAGTTGGGGAAGTGAAATGAGAAAAATATATACATAAAACTATTTTTTAGAAATATAAAACAGAAAAATGGCATTTGCGTATGTATTCACCCCCTTTGTTATGAAGCCCATAAAAAGCTCTGGTGCAACCAATTACCTTCAGAAGTCACATAATAAGTTAAATGATGTCCACCTGTGTGCAATCTAAGTGTCACATGATCTGTCATTACATATACATACCTTTTTTGAAAGGCCCCAGAGGCTGCAACACCTAAGCAAGAGGCACCACTAACCAAACACTGCCATGAAGACCAGGGAACTCTCCAAACAAGTAAGGTACAATGTTGTTGAGAAGTACAAATCAGGTTTAGGTTATAAAAAAGATATCCAAATCTTTGATGATTCCCAGGAGCACCATCAAATCTATCATAACCAAACAGAAAGAACATGGCACGACAGAAAACCTGCCAAGAGACGCCCACCAAAACTCACGGACCAGGCAAGATGGCGTGAATACTTTTGCAAGGCACTGGAAAAATGAGAGTGCTATCAATAGGAGTAATGGGAATGTCATTTATTTACAAGACATATACTCCTGAGAATGAAACAGACAGAATCTGTAGAGAAAAGAAAATGAATACCTGCAGTAAAAAAACTAAAACATTTTTGCACATAAAACTGGAAAAGTTTTGCATTTGATCAAAGTTTTTATTTTTAAATGTCATGTAGAAAAACTAATCAATTGAAATCAGATAGCTGTTTGTACCTATTCCTGTTATGGAATAAGTATAAACAGATATAAACTGATCATTTCTGATCATTGTTCATCAAAAGTTACTGTCAAGATAATGAATAAACACAGCTAAATATTACTGATTTATAATATATTGTATATTGATTAGATTACTTGTTAAAGTTTAGTGCTTGTATACATTTTCTCAGCAAATGGTAGAGATAAAATATTCTTAAACAATGTCTGTATTTCCAACATGCTTTTAGGAGATATTTACTGTGATGCAGTCCAAAATGTGTTGAATTAGGTGGTCCTTTAATGTATGATGACATGCCCTCTTGAGACAACAGAAGAAAGAAGGGCTTATTAAATTGCATGTGCAATGCAGGATATATGAAATTCTGTACATATACAGCCTTATTAAATTGCAATTCGGCAAATTCTAAAGGGATCTATATAAGCACAGAGCATTTTTTTATCTTCACTAACTAAAAACTTCTGTAAAAAAAATGCTCTGTGCTTATATAGAGCCCTTTAGAATTTGCTGAATTGCAATTTAATAAGGCTGTATATGTACAGAATTCCATATATCCTGCATTGCGCATGCGTAGCGTTAGTAGAGGAAAGGGACAGAGAGGAGGAAGGGGGGGAAAGTGACAGAGGGGAAAAGGGGGAAAGAGACAGAGGGGGAAAGGGGGAAAGAGACAAAGGGGGAAAGGGACACAGGGGAGGGAGGAAGAGACACCAGGGAAAGGGGGAAAGAGACAGAGGAGAAAAGGGGGAAAGAGACACAGGGGAGGGAGGAAGGGAGAAAGAGACACCGGGGAAAGGGGGAAAGAGACAGAAGGGAAAGGGGGAAAGAGACACAGGGGGAGGAGGAGGGGGAAGAAGTAAAGAGACAGAGGGGGTAAGGGACAAAGTGGAGGGAGGAGGGGGGAAAGAGACAGAGAGGAAAAGAGTAAAGAGACAGAGGGAGAAAGGGACACAGGAGAGGGAGGAAGGGAGAAAGAGACATGGGGAAAGGGGGAAAGAGACAGAAGGGAAAGGGGGAAAGAGACACAGGGGGAGGAGGGGGGGAAGAAGTAAAGTAAAGTAAAGAGACAGAGGGGGTAAGGGACAAAGTGGAGGGAGGAGGGGGGAAAGAAACAGAGAGGAAAGGAGCAAAGAGACAGAGGGAGAAAGGGACACAGGGGAGGGAGGAAGGGAGAAGAGACACAGAGGAAAGGGGGAAAGAGACAGAAGGGGAGGGAGGAGGGGGAGAGACAGGGGATTGAGAGGGGGAAGAGACCCAGGGGAGGGAGAGGGGGAAAGAGATACAGGGAAGGGAGAGGGGGAAGAGACACAGGAGAGAAATATGGGGTGAAGAGACACAGGAGAGGGAGATTGGGGAGGAGACAAAGAGTAGGGAGATGGGATGAGAGGGGGAAGAGACACAGGGGAGGGAGAGGTAAAGAGACACAGGAGAGCGAGAGGGGGAGAAAAGAGACAGAGGGGGAAAGGGATAGGAAAAATACAGGGGGAGGGGGCTGGGGGGGGATATTATCACGTCATGACGGGCAAACGACTAGTTGCATATAAAAAGTGAAATATTTAAAGCCAGTGTTTTTATTGCTATTTCAAAACATGTTGCACAACACGGAGTTTAGTTATTAAAATAGCATACAGAAAACTGACGGTGTTTGTCTTTTGCTGCTGAGCATCAACTGAGCTAATCCACCTTAAGTGGGCATCAGGGCAGACATTCTATGAGAGAGACCTGGGCGTGTTTGATGCTGGATGCTGGTGCATGAGAGAGAGGGATACAGGATCTGCTGGGGATACAGAATCTGTTACTACCAGGGATGTGCAGTATAGATCATGCTGCAATAGAAGACATCTTCGTGATGAATGGAGGGGGTATACATTTATTTTTTTTGGTTTAGTGTTTCTTCTCTGAGTAAGCAGCGCATTTATGGAGCAGACTTGCAGTCATCACTTTTAAAGTGTAAGTTTCAAGTTCATTTAGAGTATGCATTACATTTTAGGTGGTTGGGTAAAGGCATGTTTTTGGGGGGTGTGTTACATAGCTCAGTATCATATATTAATAAGTATTAATGCTGTATTTTTTTTTTCTTATTTCAGATCTATACATATGGTTGTTCCATTAAAATGTATGAAGACCCCAGCTCTCATTGTGTAATGTAACTGGTAATTGCAGAGTGAAATAGACAGAGGGTGAATAGCCTAGACGTTTCTGGCTCCTGTGATTCTTGCAGTCTTCTCCAATGATGTCTTGACAGGCTAAACAATTGCTTGAGACCAATGAAATACACAAAACTGTATCTATGCGATGATAACCACAACTCAACAATGGGACTTGTCTTTACACGTTTGTGGCTAAGACCCCATCAGCCAGTGATGGCAATTTAGGACAGGTTTAGGGAGAGATTATTATTTTGTAACTTTTAGTCATATTTAGTCAACAGATTAAAGCACCTCAGCATTATATACCCCTGAGCCCCCCTACAGTTAAATAGGAAGTCTACCTCTTGCAATGGGTCTCACCTAAAGTAGATGTCTCCTTCTCTTCATGGTTATCTCTCTTTCTGATTATTGTATCATTACCACAGCAACATGGTTAAATAAATTGCCTATTTCCAGTTCTGGACCATGGCTTATAACAAGGCAATAAGGGCTGGATTCCTTTATCGCCCTGGGAACTCTATACCACTCATTTCCCAGAGCAATTAAAAGTCAATTCATTTGTGGAGGTGATTGTGCAAACACAACTTCCAAGATTGTTTTGGATTATCTGACTGCTGTAAGTGAAGGAGGAAACCAAGTGGGAGCCATCATCTGTAAGACTCTGTGGATCTCTAAGAGATACAGAGAGCTCTTTTGTACACAAGGAGCCTTGAGCATGTTTGTGCTGTCAAAGAAGAAAGTGAGAAATATACAACTCATATGATTTCTCAGTCACTGTTTGCTCATTAACTATGCTGGATGGTTGAAGAGTGAGTTTTCATATTTTCTGCTCAATTACTTCCACATAATCTAAGTCATCTGATAGAAAAGAAGCACTTATTGTTCCTATTGAGTCCTGGGAGTCTTATCTGTATCCCCTGAAGATCCAGTGTTCTGGTTTGGTGTGTATCTTTTGGTATGGCATGTTTCTGATCCCTGATGGTTTTGGCCAGGCTCTGGGAGACCTTGAGATCTCAGCCTGTGACTCTCCCCTTCCTAAACTCCTTCTACATTAGGATGTTGCGGAAGGTCCTGCACAGGGGGCTCAGGACGTGCTTTTCAAGACTTGGCTTTTTTATTGCCAGCCATCCAGTATTTTTTGCATCAGCCCCAGTGCTGATTTCTGTTTTGCTGGGGGCCAGTTTTAGCAGGTATAAGGTTGAAGAGAACATTGAATATTTGCTGGCCCCAAAACACAGTCTGGCTAAGATAGAAAGAAATCTTGTAGATAGTCTCTTCCCAGTGAACAGATCCAAGCACCGGTTATACTCAGATCTCCAAACCCCTGGGAGATACGGCAGGGTTATCATCACCTCTTCCAGGAGGGCAAACATGCTGGACCAACACCATACAGATCTTATTCTAAAGGTAACTCCATCCCATACACTCTCAATCCACCTGTTACCAGTATATCATTTAACATTATTGTAATATAACTCTATGATCTGATATAACTTGCATTGGGGTTTTCCTTTATAATTACTTTGATATAAATCTATATTTTTATTGAGTAAACACTAAACAAAATCATTAAATCATATTCTGCAGCTATTGATGATTGACAGGTTCTGCATTCTCAAACATGACTATGTAATTAAGTCATTGCTTTAATACCTATTTAAAAGTGTTGCAATAATAATTACACAATAGCACAATTCCTCACTATGACAAATCTATAGCAATATGGTATCCTATATGTTTTGGTATTTTGAGGGGTGTTTATATGGCTGTATTGTTGCTGTACAAAATACCTGCATTTAAATATTATATAGAAACTGTGCAAACAGAACAGAATATTGATGCTGAAGACTCTGGGATCATTTTCATTTAAGAAATGCAGTTCTTCATCCACATTAATATATATAACTTTTGACATTCTTTTAATCATGTCTGTCTTTGCATTATTTAAAAGTAAATCAGTGGCATTTTATCTGGCAAAGCAACCAGTGTCCCTGTGTTATTTTGCTGGTTGCAATATAAATAGTGGGAGGGGTATGATATACTGCATATATTGGAAAACAGGTACCTGGGGTGAGATTTTATGCATCATGTTTACTCCTTCTTTACATCATATTATTATACTTCTTTAAGAAGTTGTACAATGCTCTCAAAACTATTTTGTAAATTGCAAACATGAAGTATTTTACTTTTAGCACATCACAGAGTGTATTTTGCATAGAGGCAGCTTGTTTATGCATCAGTTACATTATTCAAATATTTTGGTTGAAAACATCCCAGTAACATTGAAAAAAAAAGGGAGAATATTTATCAGTTTTTTTAAGTTTCCTAATAAATGTCTGTTTTGAATAGAAACAGAGCCAGATTCATTGCTCAGAATGGGGTCTTCATCAGTGACCAGATAATGGTGCAGTGCACCAAACCAAACTTTTTTTGTGCAATGTGTGTAGATCAGCATGAGTTAGAGATATTCCTGAATTAAACAACATGCATGTGTGAATTAATGAGATAGGATATGCAAAGTGTTTGAGCTTATCTTAATAGTCCAAAATAATAGTTGGCACAAAAACTAAGAGTTTTGTACTTTTTACTTTTTTTATGTTAAAATGTTATTGTAAGCTTCTTACATCATATATGAACTGTAACTTTAATGACATTTTATACATATTTAGGGCCTCATTCAATTGCGATTCGGCCAATTGAATAGGGCTTTATATAAGTACACAGCAGATTTTTTTTACAGATGTTTTTAGTTAGTGAAGACCTTGCTTTTTGATAAAAGTTCACTAACATAAAACTGTAAAAAAAATATATGCTTATGTAAAGCCCTATTCAATTGGGTGAATAGCATTTGAATGAGGCCCTAAGTGTTTCATATTGTTTCTAAATTATACTTCAAACCTTAAAAATTACAGTGGCTATGTTTTGAAATATTTTATGTAAAATAGTAAATTTGCATTCATAACTTCTCATACTATATGTTAAGGGTTACAACCAGAAACTAAGTTTAAGAATAATAGATACAAGTAACAACCTACTATATTCGCAGTGTTAGCTAGCATTCAGGTTTGCTGTAACCTATTGGTCCCACCACCAATTTACTCCTTATAAAATGCTTTGCTGGGAGCAACTTGTTTGATGAGAGAAAAAAAAAAACATGTGCACAGAGTTCTTTTTATTTGGCCTAATCAATAATGTTATTCTCACACCCACATTCTCCTTACTGCCAGCAAAGGCTTTTATAAAAGCAAAAGGAGGATGGGCCTGCCCTTTATTCTCTACTGAAACCAGATTTGGTCTATGAGCTGCAGATATTTGAACATATGTAATATTTGCACCTTTCTGCGTAATATTTGAATTTGGGGAACTTGCTGGTGATTGTTTTTCTACAAGCTTGACTTTCCCTCATCACCTTTGCAGCTTATATGCCACCTTATTAAATTGTGATTCTGCCAATTGAATAGGGCTCTATATAAGCACAGAGCATATTTTTTTCCAGAATTTTTTAGTTAGTGAAGACCTTGCTTTTGGATTTTGCACTAACTAAAAACATCTGTAAAAAAAATATGCTCTGTCCTTATATAGAGCCCTATTCAATTGGCTGAATCACAATTTAATAAGGCTAATGATTTTTAAAACATTTCTGACAACATATTTGTATTTATTATGGAAAATCATGAAAGAAATACTCATAGCGTAAATATACTTTTTCGTTGAAACTGAACAAATATAAAACGTACACAATATTTCTGCACTTGCAGATTATTTTTCCATTTGGCAAGGTTCAAAACTCAGAAAAATGTTGCGTTTAAGACTGCAGGGCTCTGATAGAGTACAACAATGACATAAGTAAATAATGTACTTGTATGGATTTTAAATCATTAGCTACCTATACTGCAGAGGTAAGCAAACTCAGATGTTCCACTCAATCAACCCCACCCCCTACACACTCCTAAAAAATGATGATGTGACTAGGCAAGGATAGAAAATATAGGGACAGTAAGGGCATAGTAGAAGAAACAGAATCATAAACATATTTGGTGAAAGGGACTGCAGTAGCCAAAGTGGTTCGAAATTATTTTGTGGTTGAAAAATTGGCAAACATGTATCCACAACTGTATAAGAGTCCATATTTTCTGTATAGTTATTTTTGTTAAAATTAAAGTTAGAGCTTTAATAAATTGATAGGCATATTGGCAACAAAAATAGATTTGGGAAAAATTATATGTATCTTAGATTTACAGTATAGCAAAGACATGAGTGATTAATGGTATATATCAGTGTTTTAATCATCACAGCTGCCTATTATGCCACTGCATTAAATGAATCAGCATTATGTTTGGTTTTTGCTTTGCATTAAGTGTCACTTGTGTCAGTAAGCAATGTAACTTGTCTTAACATATTTTTTATATTTTGCTAATATAGTTTATCCTTTTAATCGGATATATGGGTTAGTTAGGGGTTGTGCAAAAGCTCTTATGGTTCTGTGCTCAATAGTAGCTCATGGAGACAATGACCATGAATCACTGGCAAGTCTATTCACTTTTTAGTCTGGGACCTTTCATCTAGTGCTGTCATGGCTATATTTACTAAGATGTTATCACTTAAGTAAAGAGGACCATATCCAGTATACCAGTATACATCAATCAGTACCATATCATTACAGTATACATTCTGCATAATAATGTTGCCAGAAGAAGCCAAAAAGGTAGTTTGGAAGGCTTGTTGTCAACTACTAGGTTACTGAATCGGACATAGAGGTTGATGAGATCTGTTTAACATACAATCATGTCTTATATTTCCAGTGCATTCAAAAGTAAATTAAAAGCAATATGATGATATAATGCTATAAAACTTATTAAGGAAATACCTTAGTAAATATAGTTTGGCTGCCCTAGGTCACACTATGCCATGGAAATCCACCCTAGTCCCTATGTATGTAGTGAGTGTAGGATTCATTGTTTGTCTATGAATACCACTGTTCTCTATGCAGTCCATGACAGAAAGGCCAACAATATTCTATGAAGGTTTAACCCAATATAAGTCATAGAAAGAGCCTCTAAACCTTTGATTGTGCAATACACATGAGAGAAGATGTAAGGCTATATGAATCATACTTGAACCAGTGGTATATATCTGCCTATGCCATGAAGGGGGAAACTGCCACCTCAGTTTGCTGGTGCAGTACCACAAAACAGTCTGTGCATAAGCAGAGAAATATCTGTATGGATTGACATTTCTATCTCTTAGTGTACCTGGCATTTTTGACATACTGTATATAAATATAAACACGTTCTGTTATATATTTATAAAAAAATTATGATATTATTAGGATGGAAAATTAGCACAGAGAAAAAAGTAATCATTTAAACAATGGATTCACTAGTTATTCTCTGATTAAGCCTAGCATAAACTATACATTTGCACTGAGCTTTACTTTCAAAAATATAAAAAAAAAATATTTATCAAATGTACATCATTTTGGTGAGAGATCTTTCATTGTGGACAGTACAATTCAACAGCTTTTACTGGAGCAATATCAGAGTAAGGATATTAAAACATACACAAATAATGAATAAACTTTTTCTCACTCTTCAAATGAAATCTAAGAATTATGGAAGGGGAAATTTTTGATTTTATGCATGCTTTTATTTTACATTTCTATGAATAAAATGTGGATATCTCTTAATAAAAATTAACAGTAATATTATTTTCATGTGACACAGACTTTTTTAGTCGCATGACATAAAATTCTAAAGTAATCTTATGAGACGGATAGAGTAAATTAAAATTAAAATGCTATAGGAAGTTTAATATTAAAAAATATAGTAAAACTTCTTAACAATAAAAAAAAAAAAGGTTAGAACGTCTTACCTTATTTAGGTCCAGTGTAAGGAGTCGTTATAGTTTTCTATAAGCAGTGATGTTTTTATCAAAATTAATATGAAAACACAAACGTTCTAAAACTTTGATTAGATTCTTTAGACATCTACTAAAAAAGATCTCAACAATTTAAGACAGTGTCCTTGTGCTAAACCTAAAGTGACTTTTTTAAATATTGTGGACAAATCTTTTGTACAAATGACTATTTACGTCCAAATACAGTGTGTGGGGGGGGGGGGGGAGTATTTGATCCCCTGTTGATTTTGAACATTCGTCCACTGACAAAGAAATGATCAAACTATATTTTAATGGTAGGTGTATTTTAACAGTGAGAGACAGAATAACAAAAAAAAAAAAAAAGAAAAACGCATGTCAAAAAAGTTATAAATTGATTTGCAGGTCAGTGAGGGAAATAAGTATTTGACCCCCTGTCAATCAGCAAGATTTCTGGCTTCCGGGGGTCTTTTATACAGGTAAGAAGCTGAGATTAGGAGCACTTAATGCTCCTAATCTCAGCTTTTTACCTGTATAAAAGACACCTGTCCAGAGAAGCAATCAATCAGAAACTCTCCACCATGGCCAAGACCAAAGAGCTGTCCAAGTATGTCAGGGACAAGATTGTAGATCTACACAAGGCTGGAATGGGCTACAAGACCATCGCCAAGCAGCTTGGTGAGAAGGTGACAACAGTTGGTGTGATTATTCGCAAATGGCAAAAACACAAAATAACTGCCAGTCTCCCTCGGTCTGATGCTCCATGCAAGATCTCACCTCGTGGAGTTTCAATGATCATGAGAATGGTGAGGAATCAGCCCAGAACTACAAGGAAGGATCTTGTTAATGACCTCAAGGCAGCTGGGACCATAGTCACCAAGAAAACAATTGGTAAAACACTACGCAGTGAAGGACTGAAATCCCGCAGTGCCCGCAAGGTCTCCCTGCGCAAGAAAGCACATGTAAAGGCCCGTCTGAAGTTTGCCAGTGGACATCTGAATGATTCAGAGGAGAACTGGGTGAAAGTGTTGTGGTCAGATGAGACCAAAATCGAGCTCTTTGGCATCAACTCAACTTGCCATGTATAGGGGAGGAGGAGGTATGATGCCTATGACCCCAAGAACACCATCCCCATCTTCAAACATAGAGGTGGAAACATTATGCTTTGGGGGTGTTTTCCTGCTAAGGGGACAGGACAACTGCACCGCATCAAAGGGACGATGGACGGGGCCATGTACCATTAAATCTTGGGTGAGAACTTCCTCCCCTCAGCCAGGGCATTGGAAATGGACCTTGGATGGGTATTCCAGCATGACAATGACCCAAAACACACAGCCAAGGCAACAAAGGAGTTGCTCAAAAGGAGAACATTAAGGTCCTGGAATGGCCTAGCCAGTCTCCAGACCTTAATCACATAGAAAATCTGTGGAGGGAGCTGAAGGTTCAAGTTGCCAAACATCAGCCTTGAAAACTTAATGACTTAATGACTCACACTGTTAAAATACACTTACCATTAAAATTATAGACTGATCATTTCTTCGTCAGTGGACAAACGTTCAAAATCAGCAGGGGATCATATACTTTTTCCCCCCACTGTATGTTATCAGTGAATCAATCAAAGTTTCTCACATAAATCCTGTCCCCAAATAATACACATATACATTGGTTAATCCGATCACAGAAAGACTAATAAATACTTATTCACAAGTAGATTATAGAAATTTCACAGTGGAGCATTTTTTGCATGTGATGCTTGGTGTTCTTTACTTAATTGGGGGTTTTGGTGTGAAAAAATTTAATTTATTTTATATTTACCAACTGTGTGACTTGACAAACTTTGGATTCATATTACATTGCATATGCTGTTATTTACTGACTTAGGGATTTGTGTGAGGATGTAAAGAGCATTTGTACCAAAATATGTTTACAGTAATTTAATTTGCCACTTTGGCTCTAGGATTCCTTTTATCAGTTGGAGTGTATTTATAAATATGCAAATCTGTCAAGAAGGAGGTTATTGTGGTCTCATGGGGTTGGATCCCTTGCCCAGTTGATTTTGACTGATTGTTGACCTGGAGCCGCAACTTCAAAGTCGCAGAAGGTGTTCCCCATTCCCACATCAATTTACCTTGTTGCCACATCACAGCCTACATTGCTGTAGTGGAAATTGGGTCTGAACATCTATCACATGAGAAATACTAGGTGGAAGATGGTGTGGAAGACAGAAAAATACCAACTTCTTCAAGATGGAACTGCACCATGCCTAGGGTAAATCCCATAGACTGTAGGTTTTTGAAGATTAGCTATCTTCCCAGAATTGTATCAATTAGTGCTTGGAGTATAGTCTGAATGGCGTTGGCGGATCTTCAATTGATCAATCATTTTACTTAATGCAAATTAAGTTTCCCTAAGTACACAAAAAATAGCAATGTTTTGAATGCATGTAGTCTCGTGTCAATTCAGTAATGATTGGTTTAATATGATATAATTTGTGGATGGTTACTTTAGATTGAATTTCCTCAAGCAAATGCATAACAGAAATATGGACTAAAGGATACACAAGAACATATCTATATAATACATACACCTACTCATTGTATAAATCTAAAAAAAAAATATAGGTCTTAAATTCTACTAATAATAGTGTTCTGCATCTCCAGTGCATATTTAATTTCCTTTACTGTATTTTACCTACAACGTCTTCTTGAAGGCTTTTCCACTTATTTACCACTCTGTCTGCAAACCAGCGGTTTTGCACATTTACCCAGAATCTATAAATTGCATATTAACTTTCTCTAAACTTTATTAAAACTGTAAATATATTTATGCTTAACTGTGGAGAGATGTGAAAAATCTTTAATTTGAAAAAGAGGCAGATAGAATAACATTAGTACTAGGATAGATAGTAGTGATAATTCTCTCACCCTAGTGAATATGGCTTTCCTTGGCACTTAGTTGCAATTACTATTTTATTGTTGATTTCTTAAAACAATATCTGGTTCTTAGTCACCTTCTTCTTTTATATTTTTGTTTTTGGCTAAATGTTATTATTAGTTTATTATATAATAACAAATTAAGATATTTTAGTACTATATGTGTAATTATGTAAAGACAGGCAATGGGGTTCGGAAAGATAGTCAATGGTTATAGAAAAAGTGTGCTTTGGTGGAGGATGGTGAGGAACTCTAGCTACTAAGTATGTACTGGGCTTAGCCCCTCATCGGAAAAAAAATGGTTATCTATTTATACTGGAGGGCCACCCAGTCCCACCTGAGATCAATAAAGCTGATATAGTACATTTTTCAAAAGAGGGAAAGAATGTCCTTGAGATAAAAAATGTTTGGCCTTCTTCTTTATAGCGAAATTAATGGCTCTGAGTTTGTCTCTGAACCTGCAGTCAAAACTGAAAAATTAGATTAAATTAAATTTAACTATTTAACTATTCCCAACAAAATGCTTAAACTTATAAAACTGAACTTCTTTATTTTGTGCCTCTCCTCAGTCAGATATCTGGCAGTCAAAGTGCTGGCTCGGTGGTCTCAATTTTAAGAGATGAAATTCCTCCACTTTATCTTGCACTAGTACCATCTCAGAATGAAATAACAATATGATTAATTAACATATAAAACATACCGTGTATGACACTATGCTGTGATTTTACAAAAAGGGATCCCTGACTGAGCTCTAATTATTGCTTACAAATATCTGCCTAACATTTTACAGCTATTATATATATATATATATATATATATATATATATATATATATATATATATATATACAATATAATATAATATAGCGGAACAGAGATGAGTATAGCCCCTCGCATGAAATTGTATAGGCCTACCATACTGACTTCTGAGACTCTCCTGGGAGGGATGGATTACTCTTTTCTGTTCTGTTTTCTGGTATTTTATTTTATATTCTTTTCTTCTTCCTGTTTATTTCATTTACTTTCAACTCTCGTGATGTTCCAAGAGTTTAGTGGTCAAGGTACCCATACAAGGATGGTTTATTCATGATATGTACATATAACATTCCTTATACGACATATAATAAAAACATATATATTTTTGCTTCTAAGATTTGCTGTGACTGCCAATTTTCTTTCTTTATCTGTTTTGTAATTGTTCTCATGTTTTTCGGAACATAAAAAAGCTTAGTAAAGAATATTGTGAAAAGATATGTACTGGTCCCCAAGATTTCTGGGCATGTTAAGCATAGCTTACAAAACACTGAAAAGGCTGCAAAAGCAACTGCACTACTGTCCATCATTACCCCATAGATGCTTATTGAATTTAATCTTGGGTTTATGTTTGGGAATAATGAAAAGTTAAAAGGGGGATTCCTGTATAAATAATAATAGTTGTTTCTCTAGCTGATTACAGTCCAACTACAAGGTTTTTAGTAAGCTAATACATGGTTTACATATTTATACATTCTGTCATTATGTACTTTCATTGTTCATTGGACAATTGAGTAACACTGGTGAAATATGTAACGTGATGCTATATCAATTTACTTTATTGATCTCCGTATTTATATAGAATTGATTTGACCTGTATATCGTTTATCCCATTTCTGAGTGTTGTTTTTCATTGTCCAATGCAAGGCAGAAATACATATGTAACAAGGTGACCTCAGTCTAGAAGAATGATATTACCAAAACAAATATAGGCCAAGGCAAAAACTGCCATTTATTTGAATATTAATGTGCATCAATGTTGTTACACATGAGCCTTCTAAGACAAAGGTAAAATATGCCAGATAGAGTTTTTACACTAGATAATAGTATCAAAAATATATGAATGAAATATATTTGTATCTTGCTCTAGTAGTAAACGACCTTCGTCCTGAATCATATACTTCATTAAAACAATAGCAATGTTTGATTACCCTGAAGCTGCTATTCACTACACATTATTACTGGCACCGCCTTGATATAAGTGATGCACTTCTGCTACAGCTTAGAAAAAATATATTTGTATTGAAATCTGTATTATTTATATGGCCCTTTAATAATGGACGGTGCTACAAAATTAAAGACATACTGTAAATCCAACAACAGTTGATTCCATTTTAAAGAGCATTGAAAACTACCTCTACATCGTATTAGTCCATTTCGCTCCAATAAATAATTTCACAGATTTTCAGGATTGTTTGTTTGGCTCCTGAATAATAATGGCAGCTCAATATTCTGCTTGATAAAGGGTTGTAAGGGGATCTAATTGTGTGATAACATTGGGGACATTGTGTTTGACACCACAAAGACAGACAAGCAGACTGTGATACTAATTAGCACATCACGGCAGCTAATTGGTATTCAGGAGTCACTAATTTGCATAATTATACAGTACAGGTAATTCTGAATATCTAAGGAAATATTTACTTTAGGGGAAAAGAAACTACTGATATGTATAGCCATTTTTTCATTCAATAATTCTACTGATCTGCTTGATGTCAGACATTCACTGATATCACTGGTGAAATAACAAGCCATTAGTATAAAATGTCATTAATAATTTGCATATATGGTGGTACTGATTATACTATTGATTACATCATCAGTGACACGCAAGGTTAAAACAAGTTGAGATTGCACATAACCTAAGCATAACATTTCCTAACCTGATTTGCCTTTTGAATGAGTCCATTAACGTGTTTTCCTATGGATCTCTATGTTTTTTTAAATAAATTTAGAAGTGATTTTTAAAGATGACACAACAGGTTTATTTACAACAGAAAAATAGGGGAGGGAAAGAGAAGCGCACCTCTTCCTAGTGCAGATAAACCAATAATATCATAAACGTATATGAAGTAACAATAATCAGAGCACTCACATTTTAGGACCCCATACGTGCTGACATCATCTGCGTGACCCCTCCTCTGTTTTGTTGCTAGACAATGGGTAGGAGGCTTCTCAAACAGAGAACTATTTGCCTGGCCACAAGAATCAGTACGGATATATATAGAGACATACTCGATTAAAATAGCCACATCAAAAATGTCCAGATTAAGAAATAACAAGTTAAGATGAGACCAAAAATTATAGACCAATTTCCTTGCTTAATATTGACATCAAGATTTATACTAAAATTTTGTCCATTGATGCAGAGAAAGCATTTGACAGGATCAACTGGGATTGTCTGGATATCATTTTGAAAAAAAATGGTTTGGGTAAATTGGGCTCACAAGCCGTAAAAGCATTCTACACTAATGTTAAAGCATCAGTATCTGGAATAGGTTTTGATTCCTGAGTGTTCCCAATTAGTAATGGGATTAGACAAGGTTGCCCGTTATCACCTTTACTATTTATTTTGTATATTGAATCGCTAACTGAATTGATTAGAACTGATAGTCGTATATCTGGTATAAGAACAGGACAGCTGGAGAACAAAATTATTCCCTTCACAGATGACATCATGTTTACAGTGACAAATCCAGATATGTCTATAAAATATCTGCTGTCTAACATAGAATGCTACAGTAACATTTCTTGCTACACATTCAATTCCAATAAAACAAATATATTACATTTAAATTGGGATTTGGTAACTAAAACTAAATTAAAAGAAATGTATAAGTTAGATTGGAACTCCAATGGATTTACCCATTTGGCAGTAGATTTTTTTTCAAAATCTGAAAGAACTACCTTTATGTAATTTTGAAAAACTATTCTCTCAGATAACCTGTACTTTAGTAAATTGGAGGAAGCTGAATCTCTCCTGTATGGTATGGATTGCTGCTGTAAAGATGGTAATCTTACCAAAAATCACATACCAAGTTAGATGTATCATGCTATATATACCGAAATTTATTTTGAAAAAAATTCAAAGGGCAGTGGACCTCTATATATTAAAAAGGAAAAATTATCGTATCAATAAAACAATCTTAGAGAGGAAATTTTCCAGGAGCGGCTTAGCATCCCTCAATTTAACTAAGACAAAGGTTTAATAGATAGAATCCAGCACTTGATTGCCTGCTCTATATTTCAATTAATATTTGTTTTTTATTGTCTTTCTTTACACTCTTTGGAGTTAACCCTCTACATGTGATATCCCTTTCTAGGGAATTAATCCCACTTGTACAGTGGGCTTTGTTTTTATACTGGTGCCTAGGAACCCCTTTTCGTATCACACACTATGTCACCAACTGTATCTGCTTAGGGGGGATTTACTACTATATTATTTTATTCCAGTCCCCAACCTATGTGTTTCCTTTTCTTTGTGATCTCCTTGTTGCTGTCTGTGATCTATTTGTTTGCCTTTGTGAAGTTCTCCATTTTGTTTTGGTCCTCTGTTAGAATGGGCCTTCCCTGTGGGGTTGGTTTTGTTTTCGTTTTCGTTGTGCAAGGTTGAAAACGAAACCGCTGTTTAGTGAGCATCGTTTTACAGCTTAGAAGTCACGTACGCAACGTCATCACGCTGCACGACCCCACGCTATGGATCTGGCATTACATGTAAGATTGGGGGTCATTAGCCTGCATTGTTATTTTTTTTAATCTGCACATTTTTGATGGGGCTATTTGAATTGAGTATGTCTCTCTAGATGTATATCCTTACTGTTTCTTGTAGCCAGGCAAATAGTTTATTTGAGAAGCCTCCTACCTGTTGCCTAGCTAAAACAGAGAGGAGGAGGGGTGACGGTGATGACATCAGCACGTCATGTGACCTCACCCAAGAAGCTTTGGCGACTATCTCAGCCTTTTAAAAGGGATTTTTTTACACTTGTTTCATACATGCCTGTTTTCTTTTTTCTTTTGTTTTTTATATTGTATATTTTATATGCTACTAGCTACTTGCCCGTCAAAACTGACGGGATTAAAATTGTAAGGCTGGCAATGCTGTTTGCCACACAATGTGAGGCTTTTGTTCCTCTGAGCACCTTCGGCGCTCAACGCGAGGCCCACGATGAGCGCCCTTTGGCCCCTCCTCTGTGTACTTCAACTTTTGTGCTTGGCACTGATCACCTTCATCGCTCATTGTGAGCCCCACGCTGAGCGACCTTTGGCACTCATTGCTGTGCTCGCAATGAGCACCTTCGCCGCTCATTGCAACCCTTTCCTCTCACCTACTGTTCGGGCCGCTCATTGCACGGTGTGCTTGGGATTGCCATGTGTTTCTTTCCTGTCCCTTTCCTGTGTCTTTCGCCTCTGTGTGTGTGCTGAATGTTTGCGCGGCCCGCAGTGACTGCCGTTGTTTTTATTTTCAAAGTCTTGCGTGCCTAGCGTTGTTTGTGTAAGTATTAATGTGTTCGGCGTGGTGTATTTTCTAAGTCCCGCATGCTTGGCATTGTTCGAGTAAATGTTACTGTCTTCAGCTTCGTGTATTTCGTACGTTTTGCGAGACTGGCGTTGCCGATCCTCGTCTTCTTCCTGTTTCTGAAATTATGCGTTTTTCGTCCGCCATTTTTTTCTTCGCTTAGACGATTTTGGAGTGACGAAAACGTCAAATATGGGTGAAATTCGCTTGCAACCTCACTCAAAGGCTTCCTGTGTCTCTCTCTTTGCTGGCCTTCGACGCTCATTGCAGCCTAAGTACTGCGTTGATGCTTTGCCTCACTTTGCGAGGCTTGCATGTGTGACGGCGCCGCCGGCTGCAATGAGTGCCTTCTGCGCACATTGCAGCCTAAGTACTGCGCCGCTGCTTCTCTTTGCTTCACGAGGCGCGCATGTGTGATGGCGCCGCTGGCTGCAATGAGAGCCATTGGAGCTCATTGCAGCCTAAGTACTGCACCACTGCTTCGCCTCGCATCTAAGTGCTTTGCGGCTGCTTTCCCTTGCTTTGCGAGGCTTGCATCTGTGACGGTGCCGCTGGCTCGCCTCGCTTCAAACCAGCAGCGCTGATAACTATATATAATACACAATTACGCGAACTTAAGGTGTGGTAAAATATTTTTTTTTCTCAGGTTTATTTACAAGAAGCACATACTAAATATTTGCTATCCCCTTTATTTGATGCGAATTATTGCCTTCATACAATATTGGAGGACTTGTTTGTTTTGATTTAGCAAAGAACAACTTCACTCCATCTTATGCCTCTTCCCCTCTTCCATACAATTTTTCAGTCAAAAGGCTTAAAGTGTCCGTTGCTTTAACTGCAACTGGGAGGGTAAAATTCAGAGTCTACAGCAGGGTAGAGGTCCTTTGATACTGGCAGCGGTTTGGAGTAAAGGGGACTCTTAATGTATTAGGTAATGAGAGGGAATTAACATAGGAACTTGCTCTGATCATCTTTGGGGTGATTTGTCCATCAATATATTTTGTTTATTCATTAACTCCTTTATAGAGAAGATGCAAGTGGGTCACCAATTTTTTTGCATCTGGGTCCTCCATTCACTAACTCTGTGACTAGTAAACATATTCTATATTCATATTGCTTCAGAAAAATAGAAAATTGCAAAAAAAAAGATGAACAACGTTTTATTAATATTAAGGGATGTTAGGAAATCCATTTAAAATATGCACCAGTTTACCAAATGTGGCAGCGAGTTATATCACTCAGCTGTTTGTTATGGTGCTGGCCATTCCTAAGATGTTGACTGTGCTTTCTTAAATATAGTTATGCATGTGTAGCTTTTGTGAATTAGTCTTAGCATAAGAGAATTGCTATCTAAAGTCAAAGCTACATAAGCAGTTTCACTTTGCCAAGACGTTATTCAGTGCTTTTATGGAAATTAGTCAGCCATGTTACATATGCTTTCAGTTTCTGCAGAGCTATCATTGGGCCCCATTCAATTTCAAGCCCGTAATTTCCGGTAACCCAAAATTTGGGCTGCAGGTAAAAAAAATTCTAAACATTTAAACGCATGCAATTGTCTCTAACTCGCAACTTCCCTCTCACAGCCTCCACCGTAAGTAGGATTCCAGGGGGCATGATCACATGATCTGTCAATATTTAAGCAACCCCATTACTTAAACACTTTCAATACTTTTTAGACATAGCCAATAGTAAATGAGATCAGTAAACATGGAGTTTATACTTAAACTTCACTTAGAGACTACAAATTAATTAATGTCCAGAAGTAAATTTAGCGATTGGACTCGCAATCCAGCAATGTAGAAGACATTGAAAATCATTAAAGCAACTATTCTAGTACATGCAGGTTCCATGATATGTATTAACCCCTTAAGTCCCAAAATTCATTTCACACAACAACAAAAAACATAAAGCAAAAATATATTTTAATTGCATATTTGTGGCTTTGAGACTGTTGTGCAATTAATTCTAGTGTGTTTATATGCCTTCCCATTCTTGTAAAGTACATTAGTGTGCTGTAAATAGCTGCTGCAGCTGTGATAAGTGGTTGAAAAAGCCATTGCGAGTCCTTTTTAGAACTCATAACATTTGTGACAGAAACTTGATACATTTTATGAGACTTCATTTGTGAGCTAGGGCTACGGGTCTAATCGAATATTGATTTTGTTAAACTTTAAAAATGTAGCAATCATAAATCTTGAGCTGTGCTAAAACCAATGGAGTTCTAAGGCTGGTTTTGCTGCTTTGGCTGGCCCATAGTGATTGTGGGTGGGTAACTCACAATTTGAATGTTAGTAGCTAAATGTAGCCAATTGAATATCTGAAACTTTTACGAGCTGCTTTACGAGTTCAAGTAATTGTGATTTTGCCAACTGAAAGGGGACCTTGGTCTAGTGATATTACTGACTTCATTAATTTTCAGCAATTTAGCCTTTTTCCCAAGTAAATTATTGGGTGAATGCATGCTCTTTTAAAGGACATAATTTCCATGTTAACATTTAGATTAGCATACCTTTTTGAATTCAACAAATGGACATATTTACAACTTTCTTGTGATCTCTGCAGTATGATTTTCTCATTTTTTTCTAACCATGTTATATGGTCCAGATTTGCTAATTATGGTTTTTTTTTACTCCAGTGTGGCAATTTGGATCATATTACAAAGTTTTATATTAAATGCTTTATTCCTTATTTTTCCTGTAATTGTAATGAAATGCACTTCACAGTAGTGATGTCCCGAACAGTTCGCCGGAGAACTATACGCGGCGATTTTCGCATGTTCGCGTCCGCCGCGAACGGCGAACACATGCGCTTTTCGGTTCGGTTTACCTGGTGGTGTAACATACATTGAAAACAACCATTTTT
The DNA here is from genome assembly GCA_027410445.1 of Discoglossus pictus. Classification (NCBI taxonomy): domain Eukaryota; kingdom Metazoa; phylum Chordata; class Amphibia; order Anura; family Alytidae; genus Discoglossus; species Discoglossus pictus. The sequence goes on along the minus strand of CM050164.1, from coordinate 100,576,254 downwards.
TTCCTGTAATCTAATTTCAGTTGTCTGCCTGTGTCAGGCTCACAGCTTATATTGTGCTCAGTGACATAAAACAACACTTTTTTTACTGTAATAGATTGAATAGCAATTGCCTGCCTACAGGCGTGTGTGTGAAGCCTATTGCATCTACACTGCCAACTTTTGCCAGTTCACAGTGACACTCATATCTGGTGGCACCTTAGATTGCATGCGCAGTGCCCCAAATTTGAAGTGGGAGGACCGACCAAGCATCTTTTTCCATCTCCCGCTTCCAAAAATCCATGCCATATACACGTCCCCTGATAGTGGACGTAACAGGGATTAAACCGATAGGAATAGTACTACTTAACAGTACACACCTTATAATAACGCAGACAGAGACAACGCGTATAATCTTCCATGCTGTGCAGTGGAAGCCCCCAGACTCTGACCTGTGTATAATATTCCATACTGTGCACTGGAAGCCCCCAGACTCTGACATGTGTATAATCTTCCATGCTGGGCAGTGGAAGCCCCCTTGACTCTGGGAGTCTGAAGAAGAGGAGTCAGAGTAGGAAGGTGGCTTTGAGGAGGTGGAAGACCAAACACAGCAGGCGTCCCAGGGGGCTTGTTGTCACCTTTCGGGGACCCTTGACTGCTGGTTGAAGGAAGAGACCTTCAATGACATCAGTGAGGACAAGGAACGGGACATGGCTAGCTTGGTATCCAACCTTGTGTAAATGGGGAGTTTGCGGTTGTGCAAAGGGACTTTTTGCGGTTGTTTGCGGTGCATTAAACGGGGAGATTGGTCTGTTACTGTGAAGCAGGTGTAACCCTTACACTAACTGATTGATTCAACATCATACCTGATGTTTTAAAGCATGTTATTCCAAACAATTTAGGAATGTTAGGTGATTTATGCCCTTTATGGCTTAAAACCAGGCTCTGCATCAACTATGTAATTTTCCGTGGGAGTTTTGCCATGGATCCCCCTCCGGCATGCCACAGTCCAGGTGTTAGTCCCCTTGAAACAACTTTCCCATCACTTTTGTGGCTAGAAAGAGTCCCTGTGGGTTTTGAAATTCGCCTGCCCATTGAAGTCTATGGCGGTTCGCCGGGTTCGCCCGTTCGCAAACATTTGATGGAAGTTCGGGTCCGCTGTTCGCGAACCGAAAATTTGATGTTCGCGACATCACTACTTCACAGTCAGCCCTATTAAATTTGAAGTCTGTAGCGGCATCGGCACCACCGCAAAGGCTGAGGGCTTGAAATTCGGCTCCGTTACAGAACTATTCAATTGAACCAGGCCGGAGACTCAAACCCGTAAACCATTCTGCGCACATTGGATGTGCGGCCGTGAACATGATCAATCAGTCAAACCCATAGTTACGGGTTTAGACAGAGCCAATGGCAAATTAGATAGTCATCATTATGTCACTGAAAAATGGAGGTTAGATTTCAAAGCCTTACGGGTCTCAATAGCGTGTTTCGATCGGACCCGCATTCCAGAAATAATGCAATATTAATAAATCAGTAAATATGTTATTCAAGTCCATGCGAGTTCCATTATATGTATTAACACATTGATTGCCAGGATCGATATAACATGGAAATTAAACAGAAAATAATATATTTTATATTGCACACTAGCAACTTGCCCATCAAAAATGACGGCAATAACATTTTAAACCAGGCAATGTTGTTTGCCACACAATGCGAGGCTATGGCCCCTCTGAGCGCCTTTGGCAATCATTGCGAGCGTATAGTGTACTTTGCTTTGACGCTCATTGCCGTTTTTGGCAAGCCGTAACTTTCCTGCTTTGCAATGAGCACCTTCGGCGCTCATGGCAAGCCTTTTCCACGTGTAGTTTAGGGGCCTTGCGATGAGTGTTAATGACTTGGGTTAAGTGTTACTGCCTTGGGTTAAGTGTTACTGGCTTGGGTTAAGTGTTACTGGCTTGGGTTAAATGTTACTGGCTTTGGTTAAGTGTTACTTGCTTAGGGCTCTTTTATACTGCCTTCAGCCTCGTTTTCATTTGGTTACGTTTTTTCGGCCACCATTTTTTTTTTTTCGCTTCAGTGTTTTTCAGTCATGAAAAAACACCAAATATGCCTCAAAATGAACTTGCAACCTCACTCAAAGGCTCCCTGGCTCTCCCCCTGTGCTGTATGTGAGCGTGTAAGTAATTTTGAGGCATATTTGGGCCTTTTTGCGTTTTTTTGCAGTTCCGTGGTTCGGCCGTTAAATTCGTAATTTAGTGCAGCCCCTCAACTGCGGGCCTCGGCTTGCGAGGGCCACAGTTGCATTTACGGACTTAGAATTAATTTTCATGATTTACAAAATATATTACACAAGAAATACTCAACGGCTGTGAACTACGGATCTGCTTCTTACCCTATGCAAAGTTTGGTAAAATAGGGGGTGAATCCATGGTGTAAAACCGTGATGCACAGAAGACTTACAGTTGTGGCATACGAAACAACACACTTTGATCCAATTTGGCTTTTTTTTATTTTTTCACCAAAAATGTTGAAGCCACTTCCCAATGGTGAAGAAAAGGACAGGTTAATACAAATGTGACTAAAATCTTCTCCAGCATGGGAAAGCAATTTCACAGCTCATCGAGCAGAGCCCCATGTCATCAGCTGTAGTTCCTTTCACATGTTGAAAGGTGTTGCACCAGGGATGTTAACACGCTGTACAGTGTTGAAAACACCAATTTACACATGATTATATTTGGATATTGTAATATGCAAGATGTGTTTCATGGTTAAAGTACATCAAACCAACAACTTTTAATGTAGTTTGATCCCAGTCACACAGTTTTTCGTGCTACGCATTTTCAATCTGCCGAAGCAGATGTAACTCTACATCTACCTCCTAGAAACCTCTCCTTTGTCTATATTTAGAGGACATAAATGAAGACTATCTAAAATGTTATAGCTATTTCACAATATACATGTTTTCACTTACATTTTTCCACCATATTTTTTTATGTTATATTTTCATTCATTTTCATTCACTATGTCCCTAAAATATTGTATTACACTATTTTAACAGCTGCTAGTGCTAAAATGTAGAGCATTATAACCGATATGTGGTTAAGAGATGTAAGAACTCATATTAATGTAAATTATATATTGGCCACTTTCCAGCAATAGTTATTAAATTAATTGCTTTGCTTGGGCTCCATTATGTTTCGGGATTATAGTCACATGAGCTCTAATGTCTTTGTTTTGAAAAGCTGATTCTGAAATGGTGCCTCAGGTACCATTAATACTGCAGTGTAATATGTTATCTTTGCTGCAATAACAAACTCTGCTCCTAAATCACAGTTAAGTAAAAGGAGGATCAAATGAACCAGGAAAAATACAAATGAAAATGTCCAGTTGTTTACAGTAATCAGTGTGAGTATAATGACTAAGAATTCTGTATCTAAAATGTGCAATTTACATTTTACCTACAATTTGGCATAAATGCATTCTGTATTAGGATACATGTCATGTAAAATTGATTTTGCATTCAGCTTCAGAACTGTTACAATTACTTCAGTTTGCTTATTCCGTATCCCAATTTGTATAAAAAGAGCTATTAAAAAAACTATTGTTCACACCACTATTGTTTACTTTGCAGATCTCTCACAGCAGTTAACTGTACAAAGTGAAACTTCAATGTAAAATTAAATATGTTATCTATAGTGAGAAATAAGTGGACCTTCTGGTTGCGTGACAGTCTAAGTGAGGCATGCATTTATTCCTAGTTAAGAAGTCAAACTACATCAAGTGACAGAGCAGGACACCAATGCAGAGTTGGGATATGTATGTAAGACCATTTGAATAACTGAAAATAATATATACAGCATTAAATTTTTCTAATTTATATAATATTTAATAATAGCTGCACTTACACTTTGCAGTCTCAGATGTAGAGCAAGCATTTTTTGAAGTGGCACTAATGTCTAAACATCAATGTCATGCCCAGAAGAGCCCAACACTGAACGCTTGGGACTATGGACTATTGTGGGTCCGTGTGATTGCTAAATATTTTGATGGACATGGAACTTGCTAAGAAATGGGACAAGTTGTTTGTATTGGTAATGTTTAATTAAAGTATGTGTGTTCAGAATGTACTCTGTGCTAGTGACTTTTTTTACATTACTGGTTGAAGGGATGTATTTTATACATAATCTAGCCGCATTTATAAGTAGGGCAACATATTTCAACAGTATCTTAAGAATTAACTGACAGTGGCCTACTAATTGGACCCCATCTCAGGCAGATGTTTAAGTGGACAGGGGGGACAGCAGGACCTAGAGATGATGGGGAAGGATAGCTTTAGTCATCAACCCTGTGTTGAATACTGGGATATGTGGCCTCTTTGATGTGTATACCACAGTCATTTACATATTTACATATAGTCTCATCAGTCACCTTGTGGAATAGTTCAGTCTCATCAAGGGGTTTAGGATCAAATAAGCTATTGCTAATTGGCTAAGAGGCTGCTGGCCTAAGGGGTGGGGTGGCATGTGGGTGTTATTGTTTGGTTTTAAAAGATGTGTCTGGGAAAAATAAAGAGTCTGTCTGCACTAAGGAAAGGTGCATGTACCTTGTATTCTAACTAAAGGGATCTGATTTTGCATGCCTCTCCATGAATGATGTCCTGTTTTGAATTGAATTCCTGGGCACTGAGAGATATACACAAAAGTCAAAACCTAGAGGAAGAGTCTTGAGGTGAATGTGGCCCCTTGTCTCTGGGTTTTGACAATCAATTTATGAAAGAGATAACTCAGAGAACTTCTGCTCTAAGAAGAATATATTTTATTTATTTTACAGCAGACAGGACACAAAAGTCAAGTAGGACACTTTTGTTAACTCACAAGACTTATATGCAACTGTTAGTATCTCAAAGGTCATGTACACTTGCTACTAATGATTGTCCAGCTGGGGCAACAACAATCTTCATTCAGGTTCCATGTTTCTTGCTCCATGCTCCATTACTGAGTGTCACAATACAGGGTTCAACTCTCCACCCATGCACAATATTCCTTTCTACACCTCACCAGCTGGAGCAGACAGCAGACTTTCAGTAGCCTTTCACCAGATCAGACAGTCACACACACAGCATGGAAATCCCAGTATCCAGGAAAAGAACATATTTCTATCACCTTAACCATAGGCCACCTTTCCGTCTGCTTTTGTGGAGTGTTAGCATTTGCCACGCCACCTTCCTTTTGTTTTTCGGGAGTGCCGATATCCTCCATGCTGCTCCCCATGAAATCCTGCTGCTGTTGATGAGTGCCAGACTTACCTAGGTCACCTGCCTCTTATCTCAGGAGAGAGCTAGTATCCTCCATGCCACCTCCCACCTGCCGCTGGGGAGCTCTTGTATTTTCCATGCATCCTCCATGCTGTTAAACTTTCATAAATACAATACAACAGACATAAACTAATTGACCACATCAATTAAAATATTTTAATATAAAAATTATTTATACAAAAGATATATAAATATACTTACTGTATATAGTAGATTTCCAACTTTTACTTTTTGACCAAACGTGATGGGATACATAAGCATTCTTTACTGAATGGGATTTGAGCTTTTTGGTCTCAAAGGTGTTAATGGATAGTTCTCTAAAGTGAGGTATTATACCTGAGTCACTGGAGCAAGAGAGGAATAACAACATTACTATGTGGGGGACATGACAGGCAGTGGTGATAAAAATGACAATGATTCACTCTCTAGGAGTTCTGTTGTGAAGAATGATACAGATGATAAAAGTGTTCATCCTGTATTGGTTGATTAATGCGGGTCGTGTGCTAGGGTGCCTCGAAGGGCTGGAATGGATGAAGAATACTTTGATCTTTCAAAAACATTCAACAGGTTGTAAAGGGATATATATAATAGGGTTAGCAATATATTTTACATTACATTTTGAAAGCTTATGATGTATGTGTAAAGTTTATGAGCTTAATGTACCCAACATTTAATCAAGTAGTTATTTTTTTAGTATTGATGCAACAAACATACAATATTATCTCAAGTTTTAAATAATTACTATGGTTTTCTACATAACCTTTTGAATAACAAAACTTGGTAATGATGAGCAAATTGTTAAAAAAAAATAAACACAATATTAAAATGTTTTACTTTTCTATGCAATTGTTCTTAACTGCCGTCCATTTTCCTTGCTGAGTCTGCTTCTTGAATCTCCTGTCACAACTAGGTGGGGGGTATTTACTAATAGGATGCACCGTTAATATCCTACATTAGAGACACCCCACACATAGTTGGAATGAAAAATATTGTTGGATCTTACCTGATATATCAGTCTTATAAACCTCAACTCCACAAGACCTAGGAATTGAGCCTGTAAAACACTTTCTTGAATCATATGAGAACAGAGGATCCCAAAAAGAAAACACTTTAAGACTTATTTTAAGTTTTAAAAAATGTATGTTCACAGATACATTTTATTTGCAGAAAACAGGAACAGCAATGGGCACTAAATTCGCCCTCAGCTTTGTAAACCTATATATGGGTCTGTGGGAAAATCTTTATGTATGACAATCCGTTAGCCAAAAACATTATATCATGGTTCCATTTCATCAATTATATTATTACGAGTTTAACATCTCGCCTCACTACATGAGGCTTGCCGGCGATGAGCGCCTGCGGCGCTCATCGCTAAGTCGTACGCACCACGCAAACAGCGTGACGACGTCTCGTAGTTGGACAATTATAATATGTGATGATCTGGGAGAGAATGGAACCACTGACAAGAATGATTTTCTGAAATATGTCAATCCAAACCGCATGGATTTGGAATTTATCATGAATACGGATTAGAAAGCAATTCCATTCCTATATGTAGTCCTTATAGGAAATAATAGCAATATTTCTTCCAGATTGTATACAAAGACAACAGATACCAATGGATATTTACATGCTAGAAGTGGCCCCAACCCGAAATGAATTCTGAAACATCCCATTTGGGCAGTTTCAAAGAGTAAGAATGGACTGTATTAATTTAAAGCATCACAAAGAAGAAAGTAAGATTCTGATCAAGAAGTTTAAGACAAAGGAATAAGATAGTACTGGGAGCATACTACAGAACTAAGAGCATCAATAGAACAGAACTGCTGAAAGGAAATAGAGATAGAAAGGCTTTATGTGAGACTCGGAAAACATGCGTCCTTACTAACTGCTTCTCGGCACATGTAGTGAAGAGACACAATAAAGACCCCACAGGAATAGTTATACATTTCATTTACTATGTGAGACCTAATAAGCAAAGGGAAAATTGCCTTCTAAGACTAAGATGGCTCTAAACTAAATGGGTCCATACATTAGGCACCCACAGCGATTTAATAGAGACACAGACCTTGGGGCCTTTATAGAGATATAATCAGGATCCCAAATTTGCAGTCATATCCCCACATTATTCCACTTAGATATTTATTTATATTGCATCCAACTGTACTAGCTCATTGGACTATCTTTTTATATATTTATATTGCTTTATCCATTTATGTTTGAAGACTATGGTCTTTATTCAACTGAGCAATTGTTGGTTACTGGAGCCCATAATGTAGTCTGTAAACTAATTTGCTATTCAATCTTTTAGCTACACGCAAACGATCTGTGAGTTACAGGCTGAAAATACCGGCTGTTGTCAAAATCGTAACTCCAACCCATCTAAGCTTTTGATCTTTCAAGCTTAATTACTCAAGCTCAGTTACAATCACAAATCCCTATTCAATCGCTACAATTCCTTAAGCTTCCAATGGTTTTCGCACCCCTAAAGTTAACCCTCTCCAATTCCTATACTACTCTATATTCTTGCATTATTCTATGGCTCACTCGGATAATATGGCAATTGAAAGATCTACCTTGCTAGTAACAACATCTTTACCTTACTAAAATCAAATTACCTTTAGGGTTTAGTCCCCCTAAGGGTAATAGGGGACACCAGACGTGGACCCCTTCCTCACTGTGCCTTAGGGAATTCAGCTGCACCTCACTGACGAGGCCCATAAAGGCCGAAACGCGTCTGGGATTTGCTGTTTCTCCTGTTCAGGGTAGAATTGCCTGGTATTTCGGGGCTGGGTCACTCTTTTGAGTGGGACCAGACTGATATACTACAGGATATTTTTCCCTGTGAAGGGCACAAGTGAGCTAAAAGAGGTTGCTCTCAGAGTGGCTTATCATGGCCATAGAACTAACCTATTAAGGTTGGTTCGTTCTCTGATGAGCCCTCTGACTTAGTTGTTTTGTATATGCAAATTACCTTTAGGGTTTAGTCCACCTAAGGGTAATAGGGGACTCCAGACGTGGACCCCTTGCTCACTGTGCCTTAGGGAATTCAGCTGCACCTCACTGACGAGGCCCATAAAGGCCGAAACACGTCTGGGGGTTGCTGTTTCTCCTGTTCAGGGTAGAATTGCCAGGTATTTCGGGGCTGGGTCACTCTTTTGAGTGGGACCAGACTGATATACTACAGGATATTTTTCCCTGTGAAGGGCACAAGTGAGCTAAAAGAGGTTGCTCTCAGAGTGGCTTATCATGGCCATAGAACTAACCTATTAAGGTTGGTTCGTTCTCTGATGAGCACCTCTGACTTAGTTGTTTTGTACCTTACTAAAAGCTGCCAATGTTTACGTCTTCTTGGCATTTATTTTCATTGTTAGTGATTTTTTATTTAGTGGTATAAGCTTGAATACACATATGTGTTTCCTTACAAGCATTTGCTAATCTATATTAATCACATATAATAGTTGTGGTAAGTTACGAATGTTGGTCACATAAAAAAAAGGACATTACCGCATCAAATTAATTAAATTATAATGCCATCTTAGCAATTAATAATATTATTAAATACTTATCAGATTATTATAACTGCATCTTTATCACTATATAGAAAAGTTCACTGTATTTAACAAATACAGGGATTTATGAATGGGAATAGAATATTCTTCACATATCTTTCTGGAAAAAGATTACATAACAATTGTTAACTTCTTCCTACAATCTGCACAGAAAATATGTGTTAAAGAGATAACATTTCTAGATGTGTTGTGATATATATTTTTCTTGCCTTACAAATAACAGAAATGTCTATTATATTCTCTCGGACCACAGGCTCAGGATACCATTTGAAGCCTAAAGTAAAATTGCATCAGTAACATTGTTATCTCTGGCATAACTTCCCCAATAAGTACACAGTTATCAGACCGGTCTTTGGGACAGGCAACAACATTCTTAAAATCTCCCACTCATGCACTATGTAATATATTTAAAGGTAGTGTATTTAAAAGTAAAGTTCATAGGTCTGTTTGTTGGAAAAAGATTATTAAAACAATATGCATGTTAAAATAAATAAAAATAATACTTCTATTTACTTTTTAACTTATCTGTTTTCTCATCAAGCAGAGCTGCTTATCTCCTCCAAACTGTTCTTTGTCAGGTGGAAGGGGCGCCTCTGCATGAGGGCTTCATCATCATGGAGTTTGGAAGGCGGTGGGCTATGATGTCACTGTCCCTACCCTGTGACATCATTAGCTCTGCAAACACTGTGCCTATGCAGAGGTAACAGCTTTATTTTAAACGGCTTGCAGGTGCCTCATAGGCCTTTCTCAGTAACATTGCATGGGTCATTATAGCATGCTCAGTCTTAACCATAATCTGACTTTTCAGACTTTTTTTTTAGTACAGTTTCCAGGAAGAGCTGGGAGGGGGAGATAAGCAGCTCTGCTTAAGGAAAAATTAAAAACATATGAACTTTTATTTATTTTAAACAGCATTGTTTAATAGTCTATGCAAAGTAAACATATGATTTTTACTTGTAAATGCACTACAGTGTTCCTTTAACTACATGTATACTGCAGTATATGGTAAGTATGCAAGTCGTTGTTGACAAGTGTAGTGGATCACCCCTTTTACAGGGTAGAAAGAAAAATTGCTGTTCTTATTATCAATAATTTTTGTGCAAAAAATATGTTTTTGAATCTTATGGGACCAGCTGACACAAAAGTAGGTACAGGAGGAGTTTGATCTTTTTAATATTAAAATATTAGGGCATAACACAATTAAACTTTGTTAGGATATTTTTTTTTTTTATGTAAGAACTAAGATACAAAATAAATACAGATGGGAGAAAATTATATAAAAATGTAGTGGTGTCAGTGCTAATATAACACAGTAAGATGTATCAATAATCTGTGAACAACGAGGGTACCTCCTATCTGAAAGTTTAGTAAATCTGTTTAGTAAATCTGACCCAAAAGGTTTACTGATATGCGTCAGATAAGGATACATAATAGCACAATGGCAGATAAAATGAGCCTTAAACTTAAAAAAGTAAAAAAAAGCCCTGAAATGAGCTACAAATTGCCACAAATTAGCAATGTATAAAAAAGGCTCTAAATAAACCACAATGTGAAAGTAACGTTATATCCACAAAATATCAGAGGTAGCCTAAATATAAACAGACTCCTCTAACAGCCTCATTAAATTCAGGCTACGTGTTAAAACGTAGCCCATAAGGTTGAAAGTAGGACTTACTGTTATTAAATTAGCACAGTCAACGATGACTTGCGGGGTAAGCTGCCGGACAGACGAAAAATACCTATGGGATGTGAACGTGAAACTTCGCAGCCCGCAAATCTTTTGATCTGTCAAGCCCATAACCGCTACAATTCCAATCATGCTATTAAATTGTAATGAAGTCACCCGCGAGCTAGCCCGTAACACGCAAATGGAGCCAAAGCCCAACCAGTGCTGGAGGGTAAAGACCAATATGTAGCCCTGTAAATGCAAATAAAAACACACTACTGTACTTTTATTAAAAGGGAAAGTGATGTTAGGTCTTAAAATTAATAGCACAACATTCTCAAGCTTGCAAATCTGCAATATAAAATACTTTATTTCATGTTTATATTTCATGTTATATCATGTGTTACGACATATACTGTAACTTGCATGTAATAGAACATCATATTTACGGCTTTATTAATATTGCATTATTGTGGAATGTGGATCCGATCGCAACTTGTAATTGTAGCCCGTAGGACTTTGAAATCGAACCACCCCTTTTTCAGTGACGTAACGCTAACAATCTCTTTTTCCATTGGCTCCATCTAAACCCGTAACTACGGTCTACACTAATTGATCTGCCCCAAGGCCGCAAATCCAACGTTTTAGGAACGAGCTACGATTTGCGTCTCAAGCCCATAGCTCGCAGCCAATTCTAATTTAATAGCAATATAAATAAGCCTAATTTCAAGCCCGCAGCTTCACATTGGACTTGCGGTCCTCGAATTTAATAGGGCTGCAAGTACCATTGATCTGTGTTATATTAGCACTGGCACCACTACATTGTATGTATATTTTTCCTACCTGTATTTTTTTTATCTTTGTTACTAGATTTTTGTTTTTAAATATCCTAATAAAGTTTAATAGCTATTTTCTTTGGTGTTACTTATTATATAGTTTTAGGCACTTGGGGAAATCATTCCGCTATTAATCCTTCTAATATTAAAATATGCTACCTTAAGTTTTATTTGCATATTTAAACATATTTATTTTAGCAAATGATTAAAAACTCTGGTTTTACTCGATGAAACCTGCAAAGGTCTGCCTAGTGTAGCTGATGCATACAGTGTTTCTATAGTGCTAGATGTAATTTCCAAGGAAAGACTGTGTCTCAGCAGCATTTAAGCAGCATGCTGCTGAGACACAGTATGTTATTGGCTAGTACATCTAGTACTATAGAAATATTGTTTGCATGAGCTACAGAGGTCAGAACTTTACAGGTACTTTTTGGAAGTTTCAGTGAGTAAAGACAGAGCTTTTAAGCAAATAAAATTATGTTTAAATATGCAAAAAAACATTTACAGCCATATTAAATTGTGTTCGGCCAATTGTATAAGGCTCTATATAAGCACAGAGCATACTTTTTTACAGAAGTTTTTAGTTAGTGAACTTCTATCCAAAAGCAAGATCTTTACTAACTAAACACTTCTGCAAAAAAGTATGCTATGTGCTTATAGAGAGCCCTATTCAGTTGGCCAAATCACAATTTAATAAGGCTGTTATGTAGGAGATTTTAATATTAAAACATCAATATCAGTCCTCACTTCTGCTTCTATTTTGCCTAAAAAACATAATATGATAACATCAGTGAGCATCAGTAATCTTTTTGATTTATATTTTTTATACTTTGTATTCTACGACCCAGATTTCAGGGGCTCAGTACACCCCTAATTCTCCCACTATAGCTTACATGAGCAATCTGCAGGTTGTGACTTTTATATTCTTCTCGGCACCCAGCATTTTAGATCAAAACATTAATCATGGAGAAACAGGACAAATCCGACCAGCAACACCATTAGTTTAGTGTAGAGCCACTGAGTATTTATTTTGGCAACAATTCAACATATTTAAATCATATAGTAACCAATCACATAGGATTAATTCATTTTCCCATAGCTTCAAATTACCTTCAGGTCAAGGTTTTTAGTCTACCCCCCACTGAGCTTAGGAGCCTGGACATCTAAGATTTCACAATGTACTCTCTTTCCTGCTTCCTACTCTCTCTAGGGGGTAATTAAAGAGCCATTGTCTTCCTGTTTAGCACCTTACTTCTTCTAATCTACACATTCAGGGACTGACCCATGTAGTAGGATAAGCAAATTGCTTGTGGCACCACACCATCTGAGGTGCCACAAAGTTAGATACATATATGTCAGGAACATGGCAATATGGAGGCCTTTTTCCATACTGTACTGGATTCTCTTATGTCCAAGCACCTCATAACGGATGAACCTTCTGCCCAGGGACCCTGGCAATACACCTCACTAAACTCTCTGATGAAAATGCAGCATGTGGACACCAAACATGTCTGTTTACCCCCTTTGCATCCATAAGGCCACACAAACACACTGTCCTGTATAATACACATCACTAATTGAGGCCTAACATACATTACACATCATGTTATATTTCTTAGCAAGTCCATAGACTGGGATTACGAATAACCATGATTCAGAAACAAGGTTTCCCCAAAGGGCCAACACATTCCATAGCCGCCAAAAGATCTGTGGTGGGGGGCCTCTGGGGCATGACAGCTAGGTCATAGCAGAAAGGCCAGACAAATTGAGGTCCACTGGAGAAGGAAATGGCAATCAACTCCAATATCTTTGCCACAAAAACATTATGGATAAGCACAACCAAACAAAACAACCTTGTGCTTAAGTATCACATTTTAATCAACATGTCATTACTTTGTGCCATGTGTTTAAATTGCAAATCTTGACTTTCACCTACAAAGTTCTCAACAATACCACACTCTCCTATATATCAATATAATTTCCAAATACTCCTGTAACATTTCCTATAATTTTAGCTATGACTTGCTCCTCTCGTTATCCATTCAAACCTCCTTCCATATTCTTCGCATTTTCGCCCATGTTTACTGGGCTCAATGAAATTCTGTTTCTTGTGTCGGTCATCATTACCCACACTGTTTGTTTTTTTACAGCTCTCTGAAAACACTTTGAAAATGAATCTGTTCAGAGAAGTCTATAAGTGTGCATCCTAAAGTCAATGGGGTACAGCAATACACCATTTAATGATGTAGATAGGTTCCAGGCAATAGGGGTGTTAAGCTCTAAATGGGGTAATTTTAACATAGGGTAGATAGGAATAACGGAACTCATGGAAACAAAATACACAACATCAATTGAAATTTCAAATTTTTTGTCTTTATATAAACTTTTAAAAAACAGCAAACATAACAACAACAGAAACTGAACCTTTTTTAAAAATAATATTTGAAAAAAACAGCAAACATTAACTAAACAGTTTACCTTAAATGGCATTTTTTGTGAAGCAAACAACAAATAGGACAAAATAACATAAAAACTCAATGTGCATAACTATTCACCCCCCTAAAGTCAATACTTTGTAGAGCCACCTTTTGCAGGAATCATAGCTCCAAGTCGCTTTGGATAAGTCTCTATGATTCTGCCACATCCTACCACTGGGATTTTTGCCCATTCCTCCTTGCAAAACTGCTCCACCTCCTTCAAGTTGGATGGTTTGCGCTTGTAAGCAGCAATCTTTAAGTCTGACTACAGATTTTCTATTGGTTTGAGTTCTGGGCTTTGTCTAGGCCATTCCAACACATTTACATGATTTCCCGTAAACCACTCAAGTGTTGCTTTAGCAGTGTGTTTGGGGTAATTGTCCTGCTGGAAGGTGAACCTCTGTCCTAGCCTCAAATCACACACAGAGTGGTACAGGTTTTGCTCAAGAATATCCCTGTATTCAGCACCATCCATCTTTCCCTCAACTCTGACCAGTTTCCCAGTCCCGGCTGCTGAAAAACATCCCCACAACATGATGCTGCCACCATCATGTTTCACTTTCTCCTTGCAAAACTGCTCCACCTCCTTCAAGTTGGATGGTTTGCGCTTGTAAGCAGCAATCTTTAAGTCTGACTACAGATTTTTTATTGGTTTGAGGTCTGGGCTTTGTCTAGGCCATTCCAACACATTTACATGATTTCCCGTAAACCACTCAAGTGTTGCTTTAGCAGTGTGTTTGGGGTAATTGTCCTGCTGGAAGGTGAACCTCTGTCCTAGCCTCAAATCACACACAGAGTGGTACAGGTTTTGCTCAAGAATATCCCTGTATTCAGCACCATCCATCTTTCCCTCAACTCTGACCAGTTTCCCAGTCCCGGCTGCTGAAAAACATCCCCACAACATGATGCTGCCACCATCATGTTTCACTATGGGAGCCTCCCACATGACTTTTCGGAAACTCGAAATGTGCTATTTTGTTTTTTTGCTGAAAGTAATGGCTTTCTTCTGGCCACTCTGCTATGTACAGATACTCCAGTCTTTGCTGTGGAACTCTGCAGCTCCTCCAGGGTTACCTTAGGTCTCTGTGCTTCCTCTGATTAATGCCCTCCTTGCTCGGCCCGTGAGTTTTGGTGGGCGGTCGTCTTTTGGCAGGTTTGCTGTTGTGCCATGTTCTTTCCATTTGCTTATGATAGATTTGATGGTGCTCCTGGGGATCATCAAAGATTTGGATATTTTTTATAACCTAACCCTGACTTGTACTTCTCAACAACATTGTCCCTTACTTGTTTGGAGAGTTCCTTGGTCTTCATGGCAGTGTTTGGTTAGTGGTGCCTCTTGCTTAGGTGTTGCCACTGGGGTCTTTCAAAAAGGTGTGTATATGTAATGACAGATCATGTGACACTTAGATTGCACACAGGTGGACATAATTTCACTAATTTTGTGATTTCTGAAGGTAATTGATTGCACCAGAGTTTTTTTTTGGCTTCATAACAAAGGGGGTGAATACATACGCACGTGCCAATTTTCTGTTTTCTATTTCTAAAAAATAGTTTTATGTATATATTTTTCTAATTTTACTTTCCCAACTTAGACTATTGTTTCTGATCCATCACATAAAATTCAGATTAACCAAACATTAAACTTAAGGCTTTAATGTAACAAAATAGGTAAAAAGTCAAGGGGGTGTATACTTTTGCAAGGCACTGTATGTATAGATTTGTTATGTTTGTCTTATGTACTAATTATAACCTCTTTTTCATAATATTATTGGATATGGTGTTTAAATTATGTATATATGCACATTTTATATGGAACATCCTTAATACGTATATAATTCAAATCAGTAATGAAAGATCATGGAAGGTTTACAATAGCAAGTGAAAAGATTAAAAATCCACTAATTTAATTTCTTTTTATCTACTGTAAGTTTTTAATTGTTGATAATAACTTGCGCATTAAATTGTGAAGGATAGTCTTGCACATCTCTTCCTTACTCACTGAAACTGTCATAAGGAGCTCAATTATTAATTAACATTGCATTTGTCAAGTCCTGCTGCCTATGATAAACCACTCAACCTTATCTCTTGTGGCTTACTGCAGAATCCCTTATAAATAGAAAAAATATCTATATGATGGTCTTTCCATAGCAACAGTGAGATACAACTAGTGACCATCACAGAATGCAATTATTTTTTATAGTCTAGAATTCAGCATTAGCAATAGTTGTAGAAAATAAAATTGCAGAAGCATATTAACGTAAATATGGCATTTGGTGCAACTGCAAATTAAGATTTTTAGAATGTAATTTGATCACAATTTAAAGGAATGAGTCATAATATATGCTTTAAACTGATAAAATATATTTTTATACATATATATCAATGCAGTGATAGGCTTATTTTAATAACAACATCAGCAATAATAATATTACTGCTGCTAATATGAATAACTAATATTAGTGGTAGAAGAAATAAGAATATGTGTTTATACTTAAGTCTTGATACAAAAGCTAAATAAAATGAATTTATGACACACAAGAGTACAGATTCAAAGATTACCGTATTTATCGGCGTATAACACGCACTTTTTCTCCCTGAAAATAGGGGGCAAATGATAGGTGCGTGTTATACGCCGATATTCCCTCCCCCCTCCTCATCCTCAACCTCCCTCCTCACTCTAAACCCCCTCCGCATTCTCACCCCCCCTCCTCAACCTAAACCCCCCTGCTCCTCAAACTTAACCCCCCTTAATACCTCCCCCTCACTTACCTGCTTCAGCTCCGGCCTCCGCTCTGCTCCTTGACCCGGTGACGTCACATGCGCGCCAGCGCGCCACGTCATTAGCATATACCGGGTGCCGAGGAGGAGGGGAGTTTAGGTTGAGGAGGAGGGGGGTTTAGGTTGAGGAGGAGGGGGGTTTAGGTTGAGGAAGGGGGGATAGAATGAGGATGGGGGTTGAGTATAGGGGGGTTGAGGTTGAGGAGGGGGGTTGAGGAGGGGGTTGAGGATAGGGGGGTTGAGGAGGGAGGATGAGGATTGGGGCTTGAGGAGGGGGGTTGAGGGGTTTTGAGGATGGGGGGTTGAGGAGGGGGTTTGAGGAGGGAGGTTGAGGAGGGGGTTGAGGATAGAGGGGTTGAGGAGGGGGTTGAGGATGGGGGGGTTGAGGAAGGAGGATGAGGATTGGGGGGTTAAGGAGGGGGGTTGAGGGGATTTGAGGATGGGGGGTTGAGGAGGGGGTTTGAGGAGGGAGGTTGAGGAGGGAGGTTGAGGAGGGGGTTGAGGATGGGGGGGTTGAGGATGAGGGGTTTGAGAAGGGGGTTGAGGAGGGAGGATGAGGAGGGAGGTTGAGGAGGGGGTTGAGGATGAGGAGGGAGGTTGAGGTTGAGGATTTTGCTTCAAAAGTTATTTATTTGAAATTTTATTTTTCCTGAAATTCCCTTCTTAAAATGAGGTGCGTGTTATACGCCGGTGCGTGTTATATGCAGATAAATATGGTAATTATATAACAGGAATTGATGTACCCACTGATAAAAGTTTATATTTTAAAGGAAATGATTGGACATTCAGACAAAATGAGTAGTGGAGATGCATAATCAATATTAGTAAGTCAAGTAGACTGGAAGAGTAGACTAGAGGTGGATCAGACTGGATGCAAAGTATGTACCAATATCATAGTTGATCTTTGTAAGTAGTTTATGTTGTTGACTTAAAGGTATATATAAGTTTCCCTATTTTTACCGTTATCTAATCTAATACATGCTTCTTATATGAGAAATACACATTACATGGAGACATTCTATACTGATACAGATTTATTTTATTTAAAAATGAGCTTGTTTCCCACACCCCAGAGCTGCTTACATAGGCACTGTGCACCTCCCAATAGAAACACTGCATATGGGTATATATTTTAACCCTTTACTAACCTTCAAGCCAGCAGCAGCTCAATGCAGAAATCTACAGATCAGTGTCTGACTCCTCCTACTTCCTTCTACAGGGAGGCTACATATCCCATGATTCATTCCTGCACAAAATGACATAATTGATTGTTACATTGTATTAAAATGTATAGCTGCCTGTGATTGACCAACACACATTTTGAATTTTATGCTAATCTTAGCAGGGGTATCAACTATATTATGCAAAAAAGTCTTCATGCACTACTGATTCTCCTCTATCAGATGCATTCATAATCCAGGAAATTTCAATATGCCTTTAAGGTGTAAATGATTGTATTCTTCAAATTATGGGTTTGTAGGGAGAGTTTGTACAGGGGGATGAACTAAAATAATGCTGTGGGAATAATGCTCATTGTATACACAGACCATAAAACAGCTTCTATACATAGACTCAACTCCCAGTTCTTAGACCCATTTGTTTGTTGCTCTGAAAACAAAGGAGAGTCAGTGTTTGCAAGCTGTAGAAGTAGCGCAATAAATGTCCTGGAGGTGAGAGTGCTTTTTATTTCACAATCTCATTCTTTTAAAAAATAAACCAATGGCAAAGCCTTCAAGATCACATAAAGTTATTTTTATGAAGAAGAAAGCTAAACCTAAAAAAACTTTCATTTCAATCCTGACCTATTCGCCAACAAAGGTTTGATATTTACTAAATGTATTTCCTGTTGTCTACAACTAACACTGCATCATTTTTTACCAATTTCTTCTATGTTATCATTAGTCTAATTTAAATATATTTTTTCTTGAAGCCTCTATTCCGTGTTTTTTCCCCTTTTTAATCTACATTTTATGCTTTTAAGTTATTGAAAGAACCCAAATGTAGTAACGGACAATATGCAAAAACACGACAATTCCTTTTGGGATGGAATGTTGAAGACATTAGTAACAAAGGAAATGGAGTGTAGTATATAACACTGGTAAACTATTGGTAATTATAAGTTCATATATATATAAAAGCAATAAATTTTTGGTATATTTTATAGTACTAGTAATAATTATAACATAATAGTTTAAATGCAAATACAAATATGAATGTAATATGATAAAATAAAGGATTAGACTATCTGAGATAGATACATGGTATGTGCTCCGCAAGCCTACTCCAATCTTTTATCATATTACTATTTTACTATTAATAATACTATTTTATATATTGAGGTCCTAATTGCATTTAAAGTAGGTGACCTTTTCTGAAACAATCAAAATAATGTCTGTAATGTGTGATGCAATGTCTACATCTATTTTACACTTTAGAGTAATGTAAGTAATGGGCCTGCTTTTGTCAAGTATTCCATTGCCTTTAATATTCAAAGCTTGTAATGGGTGTAATGTACCATTTTCTGTGCCAGGTCAAACTTGTGAGCTGATTAATGAGGTTGATTCTAACCATGCTATGCACATTAACTCTGGTAACTTTAAGGCCAGGAAAATTGCATGGAACTTAATCCCAGTGGAATACTAATATTTCATTTCTATCATAAGACAGGAGGGTCTCACTTTCGCAGATATAGAGGTAATTTTGTAGTAAAACAAATCATATACAGGTAGGAAGCATAGTGAATGTCCAGTAATAAAGTCTACAGAGATTAATATATGCAATATTTCTTCCAGTGCTTGTGTGTAACAGCATATAATAGCAGTAATAAAATGAGTGTGAAGCACCAAAGAAGATGACACATTTATTGTTAATAATATAATATATTATTTATTATTATGATTATCACCTTTATTTATAAAGGGCCAACATTTTACATATTGCTCTACACAAAGAATAAAACTATGTGACACATGCCACTAAAGTACAAATGGTGACACAAAAACAGTGTATCTGTATTATTATCCTTAATTATTTAATTATTATGGGACCCCTTTAGTAATAGGTTATATGTAGGTACCATTTGGATCTATAGAGACCACCATGGTTATACTTTAGATTGCCATGGTATTGTGTTATATTTAGGTGCCGTGGGAGTCCATATGGACCTCCATGGTTATACTTTAGATCATGATGCGGGTCATTAGGAACCCCCATGGTAACAGGTTAATATTTTGTGTCATTGGGGTCCATAAGGATCCCTGTGGTTATATTTTAGTAGGGGAAGACCCAGGGAACACATGGGCTCATAGGGGGTAGTGGGTATTAAGGAGGAATATCGGGAGATAGCCAGTTCATAGGGTGTAGTGGGTCATAGGTGGAGCAGTCATAAACCCTATGCATGGTCCCAACCATGGGAAGGGGTTTATATCCATACATAGGGATAAGGGACAATTTTTGTGCTAGGGTAGTAAGTGCTTGTTAGTGGGTACTATTCCATAGCGATGCTATGGAGACTACTGAGATTCAGACTCTGAGTCTCCTGTAAGCAGGCTGCCAGCACATGTTAGAGTTAGAGAACTACAGGCAAACCCTATGGGTACAAGTCAGTGAATTTTGCAAAAATCTTTTTTTGCGAGACCCATAGAACAGCTTCACAAATTTAGTTCAGGAGTTCTTATGGAAGACATGGAATGGAAGTATTATTTGATAAAGTAGTCTATGCTTACTCTATCACAGGCAAAGGAGCATAGTTGAATGATATTTTTAAATGAACATTTAAATAACTTAAATTAAGAATATATTAGAAATCATAACCACTACTTACTAATTACTAATTACTTAACCAACAAAATATAATTAACCCCCATATATATATATATATATATATATATATATATATATATATATACATTTATATACATATATATATATATATACAGTATATCACAAAAGTGAGTACACCCCTCACATTTTTGTAAATATTTTATTTTATCTTTCATGTGACAACACTGAAGAAAAGACACTCTGCTACAATAGTAATAGTAGTAAGTGTACAGCCTGTATAACAGTGTAAATTTGCTGTCCCCACAAAATAACTTGACAAACAGCCATTAATGTCTAAACCGTTGGCAACAAAAGTGAGTACCCCCCTAAGTGGAAATGTCCAAATTGGGCCCAAAGTGTCAATATTTTGTGTGGCCACCATTATTTTCCAGCACTGTCTTAACCCTTATGGGCATGGAGTTCACCAGAGCTTCACTGGTTGCCACTGGAGTTCTCTTCCACTCCTCGGTGATGACATCACGGAGCTGGTGGATGTTAGAGACCTTGCACTCCAGCACTTTCCGTTTGAGGATGCCCCACAGATGCTAAATAGGGTTTAGGTCTGGTGACATGCTTGGCCAGCCCATCACCTCTACTTCAGCTTCTTTAGCACGGCAGTGGTCGCTTGGAGGTGTATTTAGGGTTGTTATCATGTTGGAATACTGTCCTACAGCCCAGTTTCCGAAGGGAGGGGCTCATGCTCTGCTTCAGTATGTCACAGTACATGTTGGTATTCATGGTTCCCTCAATGAACTGTAGCTCCCCAGTGCCGGAAGCACTCATGCAGGCCCAGACCAAACATATATACACATATGTCTAAATGTGTATATATGTTCTCTATAATATGTTGTGTTGATTCCCCCTATATGCATTTACCTGCTGATGTCAGATGCTGCCTCCACTCTCTCAGCATTGCTGTTAACGTTCAAACTGATGGTTTCATCTCATATCAGTGTTTTTGGGCTCTTTGTGCCTTATCCATTCATCTGTCCTTTATGGATTATTTCAACTACCTTTCCTCAGTATAGATGTATACTTTAGGTGGTGGGAGTGTCATGGTCTGGGCCTGCATGAATGCTGCCGGCCATTGGGAGCTACAGTTCATTGAGGGAACCATGAATGCCAACATGTCCTGTGACATACTGAAGCAGAGCATGACGCCTCGCTTTGGAAAATGGGCCGCAGGGCAGTATTCCAACATAATAACGATAACGACCCCAAACACACCTCCAAGACTACCACTGCCTGGCTAAAGAAGCTGAAGGTAAAGGTGATGGACTGGCCAAGCATGTTTATTTTTAATCAATGGCATACTATATAGACTTGCCATTCTGCCTATTTGACTATATTATAAAGGGATGAAGAGTCTCTTTAAAGATCATAATTAGAGTATAAGATAAGAGCCAATTTGGATGTTTGCAAATTTGTTGTACTACAGCAGACAGCTGAAGTGTCTACTTTTATGGATCTCTGATGAATCTGCTACAGTATTTCATTTTACGAAAAATTTGCAAGCAGGCTCTATGATTACAGTGGCTCATCTTGTTCATTCTTGAAAACATAAAATTGTTTTAACTGAAGAAAGTCAAGATATGGAACATCAAATAGTTTAACAAGAAATAAAAACATACGTTTGCAACTTTTCGTAAATCACTTACTCAAGCAAGATTAAAACTCAGAAATGCTTACTGTATTTTTGTTGACTCTCAAATAAAATGAGAAACTTTAAACTACCTATTTGTGCACAGCATATGGTGCAGGGTGTTCAATCAGATCAGAGATAATTTATATTTGTTTTATTTTGCTGGATATTTATAGTTAATTTATGAATTTGTATAGATTCATTTTAAATAATTCACTTTTGAAACAGGACAACTTGCAGCTGCAGCATGTACATCTCCCACCTATTACTCCTCTCCTGTCATTGAGTTCTGTTCTGCTTTCTGGTAACTCCATCAGTCTGTATAACAGAACCTTGTGGTAATATGATACACTGCTGAGCAATCAAACAACAGTGAAAAGTATTATTATGATGTACTTTACCCATACCTAATATATTTAGCCAAAATCACTAATCTCAAGAATATTAATAACAGTTTTTTTATTAATTTTACCCATTTTGCCATAGAAAATTGCCTCAGAGGACCTGGGTGAATTAGTCAAGTCATAAGCTATTTCCTTCATATGTTCTTAGCACATACTAGCATTGTGTTTGTCATGTATTTTAAATGACTCAGATTATTTAAAAAGGAAATGTTTATTCATCTAAACTGTCAAAGTATTGTTTTATGTTGATTCTTGGCAATCTGAAAACCCAAAGAACTTACAGCCTTATTAAATTGCAATTCAGCAAATTTAAAAGGGCTCTATTTAAGCACAGAGCATATTTTTTTACAGAAATTTTTAGTTAGTGAACTTCTATCCAAAAGCAAGGTCTCCACTAACTAAAAACTTCTGTAAAAAAATATGCTCTGCGCTTAAATAGAGCCTTTTTAAACTTGCCAAATTGCAATTTAATAAGGCTGATAGGTTTATTTTAATGTAAGTTCATTTTGAAATGTTACCGTAACTGTGATTTGTATTTTAGGTAGATATATGTGATGGGAGCTGACAGTTTATAGCACTTTTCTAAATGTATTGGTCAGAATTTTATGCAACAGTTTTCTTTTTATCGTAGCATGTTTTCAGAAATTTTTTTTTCTATTTATAACACAGAAAAAGTTTGTACTACTGGTATATTTCATAATGCAATAATAGGTATATTATTATTTAGAATTTGTATATTTGCATATCTACAATAAATATAAGGATACAGCGTTTCTTGCAATTAATTATTATACAATTAACATAACAAAAAGATGTAAAAGCAATTCAGTCAACTAAACATACAAATATTAAATAGAGGCAGTGCTCCCATTCACACTTAAAAGGAGGTTAATATTCAAAAACTACTTGGGATTTGGCCCTGCATGGCTTTGGAATTAATACTACATATTTCCACTGTAAACTGATATAACATTTCATCAATAAAACTTAGTTCAGATTAAGATGGGGCTTCTTTAAAGTGGTGAGATATGGCAGAGATGCAAATCATTTTGTCTCCAAAGCATAGTTCCTCTTAAGTCTCAGTAGTCCATTACAGGCTCCTAATAGACTGTGCCAACATTTACTACATGTGATTAAAATTAAACTGTCTAAGTGATTACCAGACAATTTTAACACATGATTTTATTTTTATTATATTTTACTTTAATGAAATAGATGGTGTCATACCCAGGGGCCACTGGTGGTCTCTTGGGATTGATGCAATCAACCAGTACCCCGAGAGGACATGTGGTCCACAAGGAGTCCCTTTCAGTACAAACATTGCATCACCAAGGTATATCTGGATTGTACAAATGGATACATGGACTGTATCTGGACTGCTATTTCCCTGTGAACAGGGTGGTCATAATTGTTGGTATCCCCTGGATGTGTGGGTTAGGGTTGCCCTGTTGGCATATGTGGGTTCATAATAATTGTGGCATTAAGGGAATGTAGTTATAACTGTGTGATATGGCTGTTGCCATGTTTAGGATTTATGATATCCAGGGGCCTATGGACTTGTGGGGACTGAGCAAACTAATATATGTACTGTTAAGTGTGAAAATCCCCATTTTATGTTTGGCATCAAAATGACCGAATTTCCCTGAGGAATATATTAAAGCATCTCGCCTGAATCCTCTGGGAATAGGGTCCGAATTATGGTGCAACAGGCTCAAGGGGTTTGGGAAGACTTAAGAAGTCAGACATGGAGGAGATAGGAAATTTCATTCAGGGAAGGGGGAGTAAGATCTAATTAGCCATTATGGTCCCATGAACAGCTAGCTTCCTGACAGGGAAAGCTTAAAGTGTGAATCCCCCTACCCAGGACAAAAGGTCCCATTAAGTTATTCAGCTGTTAGGCTCCAGCGCCACAGGGGGCAGATAGAAAGGCTAACATCATTGATTGACAGGAAGGTCTCATTGTTAGAAGGAGAAGGGTTTAAGATTGGTTAAGAGGACTGTTGCTAGGGGTTTAACTTGGTGATAACAGGTGACTTAACTTAAATAAATTAAATGTTGAATTGATGACTAATTAAGGTGCTCAGGTGGTCATACATAATTAAAGTGTGTGCTCATTATTGAGGCAAGGATTAACTCTGATCATAGGAATTAATAATTCGACATCTGCTTGAAAGAATAGCTACAACTCGGCTGCTCTGCCTGATAATTCCTGTGTTCCTATGATTGCCCTGAGGGTCCAATAATGGTCTGGTTCTATCTCTACTAGCAGGGATAATAACAAGAACCATCACGTATCGCTGGGTGGGTCAGAATTTGGTTCTGGGCGAGCCCAATTGAATAAGTCGTGAGAGTAAGAAATGTTGGTACATTCTAAGATTGTAATAGCTTTATTTTTATGCTAATAAAAATGTATAAGAGCTTTAATTCAGCAAGTACCATAAAACATAAAAATAGAAGCTAATTGTTGCACAAAAAATATGTAGAACCTGTTTTGTACTTATGTGAACATAAAGTCTTAATAAATTTAAATAATTATTTTTGAATAAGTACAAACCATTTTTAATATACACATTTATAATTTTACTTTTAATAATTTTCCATGAACTACTGAACTCTGGATTTTTTTTAATGAATCTCTTCTACAATTTTTATGAATATTTTAGTGAAATATTTTGGGCTTACTTTATTTATTTTGCCACTCGTATTGCTCAGTATAAGAACTGATATTTGCCTCTCACATTCTCCCTCATTGACATCCTCTCCCTTGTTTAGCTGAAGAGATAATGTCACTGTTGGAGGAGGAGCCATCCACATAGCTGGGCAGGTTCCACTTACAAAATGACACAGGGAGTTTTCAGTTAACTAATTAGTGTTATTCATCCTCTAGCTCAGGGTTCATCAACCTTTTAATACCTACCACCTTCCTCACCGCCCCCTGGTGCCGCAGTAACTCAATTTACCCTCTCTCATTTCTGGTTAGATAAATCATATGACCCTAGTTTTGTATCGCCCTGTACTTACTGGGTAGTGGCCTGGTCCTGACTGCTGGCCCTAGGCTCTCTCACCAGTTCTCCAACCAGCCAAGCGTGGTGCTGCGGGTCTCTGGCGTGTGACATCACTTGTCAGCAACACCTAGTGATTGCCCACCATGAAAGTTTGAATCGCCCAATAGTGGGCAGTAGGGACCAGGTTGACTACCACTGCTCTAGCTGTAGAGCAGAGCTTTATTAAACATGTGTAGTGTAATACAGGGCTTGTGTACCTCATTGAAGCTGTGAGCTATACCATGTAAGGTCACCCAAGATAGGCAGGTCATAGCAGAGAGGTCAGATAAATCACAGTCCACTGGAGAAGGAACTGACAACCCACCCTTGAAAACCTTATGGATGAGCACAACCAGACACAAGATATGCCTGGCGTGATGCTGTCCATAGGGTCACAGAAAGTCAGACACGATAATACATAATATTGCACAGCACACAAAGCTCTTCTATTAATACAAGGTATATTTACTTACACAGTTCAAATAGGTATAGATAGTTGTGTTCAAAACTCTGCAGATAAACAGTCTGAGTCTTTACAGCAAATAGTGATAGGTAATACAATCACCAGGATAAGCTCTTCAGATGTACAGGGTTTCACAGTAAGCAGAAGCAGCCTATTATGTTAATTAGTCCCTCTTCTATGTACCTAATGATGAGGCTTACTGTGATTGGTTAGCCTGTGTGCCAGAACATTGTATAAAATGTGACAATTAATAAAGGTATGACGGTTGTTTCTGGACTTACATAAAACAAGGTATAAGTATCATTCTGTGCATTAATCCTAATTCTAAGGGATTATTTGGTGTTCCTTATATCCTGGTTAGATGAAGCAAGCTCCTGGGCATAGTACCTGTGTTTGGTCCATCTTCGGCTATCAGAGGTGTAAAAGGACTGCACGATTCTGATGGATAGGTTTGAACTAGGTTCTTACCAAGTCCAATTGAAATAGCAGATTGTAACATACAGTATACATATGTTATTTTTAGGTATAGGTACACATAATGTAAGTATTATTAGTTTTTGTGAGTGGAAGAGTTTAAATGCTGTACCTTAATATTTATTACACTTTATATGTTGAAGTAGAACTCCAGTCCTGTTAGGGGGATGAAAAAATTAACAACTAACGCTAGAGAGTCTCCCCCTTTCATTTTCTAAGTAGAGTCTGCCCAGCTATGTGGATGACTCCCCCACCAACATTGGCATCATCCATGCATATTATTTTACAATCTTGTGCTAAAAAGATAAAGGATGATACCAGTCAGGTACAATGCGTTGGTGTCACGATCTGCTTCTTCAAGGGGTCTTGATATAAACCTAGTTCAAACCTACCCAGCAGAATCATGTAGTTCCTGTTCTCTGTGGCACAAAAGATAACTTCTGAAGAGGGAAAGGTACTGGCAGAGAATAATGCATACAGGTTATTTAGTGGTCCATGGCAAGACCACTCCCCAAGTAAGGATACAACACACAGAAATAGTCTCACACCTTGTTTATGTGAAAACTATCTCTCAACCTTTATTGAATGATCAAAACAACAAATTTATACTCTCCAATACCACACCCTTGTGTACATTTGTGTATGTGGGTATGTCAGACCATCTGGCTTGCAACCTTGGGCTATCAAAGCTCTTGAGATCAAATTCATTAGATATCTAGTGAACAAACCTTTATGTTAAACTCAAGTGTTTGCCCATTACCACTTGAAGCACATGCATCTGTCTTGACCCAAGGTCTGCATGTGTGAGTGTGCAATGATCTGCAGCTAACTTCTATGCAGAGCATTTCTACCAATTCCACATATGTTCTATATAACACTTTCCCTCTTACAATATAGTATAACTAGGATACATAATAACCATGTACAGGCAACATATAACCACACAATAACACATAATCACAATGCAACAATGTCATGCTCCCTTGGCCATATTCATAATCACTGGCAATGAGTCCTTAAACAATTAAATCATGACAGTTGGGAAAAATAGCAGCCCCTATACTGTGCAAAACGAGTGGCAAAATAAAGCAAGTTCAGTCCAAATATTTCATATATTTCACTAAAATGTTTATAAAAAGTATATAAGAGATCAATTTTGCATCAATGTAAAAAAAAAAATCTCAGAGTTCTGTGGTCTTTTAAAAGCATGTTGCTGATAAATTTTCAAACATGCAAAACTTGAAGTACTATCTATAGTACTAATTATGCATTGTAATAATCTATCAGTGATAAATAAACTTACACATTCTTTAAAATCAGTTACTGGTAATGCTTGAAGAACTCTTGGAAATGTCACATTATAGTAATTCACATCTATAAAATAACATGGAATTCCAAAAGTACATATAGTTCATCCATTTTAAGCTAAATATATATTCTAATTTACTTGCATTTTTGTAATGCTATATAGATAATTTTCATTGGATCTGTTTATCAATCCAGTCAGTACCACTTCCTTACACTTATCATTTTTGAATCAATGCAGCCTCTCCGATCTTTTTATCAATTCCTTACATGTTAATGTGTTAATGATGTGCATATATATTTACCGCTATCATCATTCAGCATCATTATATATTGTAAAACGACAGACTCAGATACATTGACCATGCAGATCGAAGAAACATCATCATTAACAAGAATTTAATTTGAGTTTGCACAATTATCTAGGGATTATAGCCATTTTGGCATAAAGCAACTACCAACACATTGGCATGAAAATATATATGTGAATTGTGCCAGTTAAATAGCAATAATATACAAATTGAGAACTGCAACTGAATAAGAACATTTACAAAAAAAAAACTATTGAAGAAAAAATTATCAAAAGTAAAGTTATCTTACTATGTGAAGAGAAAATATAGGTGAAATGGCTTTTAGCTGATACTTACACAGCTTGCAGGAGTTGGTAGGAGAGTAACAGCCTTATTAAATTGCGATTAGGGAAATCTAAAGGGCTCTGTATAAGCACTGAGCATACTTTTTTTTACAGAAGTTTTTTTTTTTTTTATAGAAGTCAGTGAACTTCTTTCCAAAAGCAAGGTATTCACTAACTAAAAACTTCTGTAAAAAAAATGCTCTGTGCTTATACAGAGCCCTTTAGATTTGATGAATTGCAATTTAATAAGGCTGCAAGTCAACAAGGAAAGGGAGTTGCTCATTTGATCTTGATGGTGTAGCTGCTAGATTACTATATATTTTCAGATAGTGTCTAAGAACCTATTGACCCCATATTACCGTTACAAAATACTTATTTGGTTTAAATGACCACTGTATGATAAAAAAATATGTTAAAGGAATAAATCTGTGCATGAGTGAGAGCATAATTATGCAGCAAAAATTTCATTAAAATAAAAATAATAATAAAATATGAATTTTAAGGCCTCTGCTAGGCTGATAGAGGCATCAATTTTAATTTGATTAGGGGAACTTACATTTCTGGAGGAAAGGCTGGCACTTAGTGATGCAAACTGCTTGCTGTAGAGAATGACAAATGGAAAGGGCAGGGTGTGAAATTCTGAAAACTACATTGACTCCATCCATCCCTCTCTTTACTGTTCACTAAATTAGTAGATGCCATCAGCTGCAAACTTTCAGGAAGTGCTCAAGACAGACAAGAAGGATACTTGCATTATATAAAATTATTTAAAAAAAAATAGCTACTAATGTTCGTTGTGAACTAAACAGCAAACTAACATGATGCTTTTCCTTTAAATTATAAAATTGCACTGCAGTTCAAGAAAAAATAAACTTTTGTCAAATATGTACCAAACTGACAATATTAGCAGCTGTGTAAGCAATGGATATACCACATTTTGGGGGGAATTTTTAGAAAATTCTATTTATGAGTACAGGGATCCATTTTGTGTTTGTTACATCAAATCCTGAGAGTTGGATTATGGGTGTGTGTTTCAGTTATCAGTGGAGGGAAGAGTGCGAAAGGAGGGAACAGATAGAAGTCAAGAGCTTTTGTTTGCTAACTGAATACGATTGAAATTGACACCACACCCCTTTCTCATTCACTGGCCTAGAAGGAGATGCCTTGCATCATTCAATGTAAACTCTCTCACACCTACAGGTTCCACCAATGTATAATGGATCCCTCCAGGGTCCCGCAGAGGCAGCAAAATGTTATTTTCTAATTAAAAATGTGGTTCATTACTTTTTTCTTTTTTAATTATGCTATTAATAAGAATTACAATTGTCAAACATATGTTTTGTTTTTCATTGTTCAGTAGTCCTTTAAGCATCTATACATTTACCAAACATAAAATATGTAGTAATATTCAGGCTGAAAATTATCAAAGAAAAGCTGTCCTGTGTGTGGTATAAAGTTTTGACTTATACTCACTACACTACAAAGAAAAATACAAATAAAAGTATGATTATATACAATAAAATAAAACAATGTGGCATCAATTTGATACAGGAAATTGTAGCTTTGTCAATTGATGATTTGATGAATAAAAAACTAGAAATGTTATACAAAGTGAAAATACGCATCCCCTGGACATGAACAATGACAATATTGTAGAGAGTTCAACACGACAGGAAAAACATCTATAATTAGTGTTTAATGGACCACATGAAGATTAATGGCTACTAGTCGAAAGGCAACATTTACTAATAGCCATAGGACAGAAGGGTTGAAATGTGTTCAGATCATGGTGTGCCACTGGTGAATTATCAACCACAGACAGGAGTAATCAGACGTACCAAGTGCCTGAGATTGTAAAAAGCATTTGGGAAGTATATGCATTTATTACAGAATTTGAGATATGGGTAAACATTTGAAAAATGACAGTTGACTGAGGGAGAATGCACTAAAACTGTACATCCACTGACCCAGAGAGTATGAAAAGAGATTATATGTTGCTGGAGACTGAGCATAAAAAGAGGTAGTAAGAAACATTCTTCCTAAAGGAAGGTTTGTATTGAACAGTTCTCATCCATTAGAGCTTGAAGATCAACATGAAATGCAAGAAGAGGCAGGCAATGGATCTTCTTACACAAAAAATATAACATGATTAAAACAAAAAAAAACTAATTGAGGAAAAAGAGTAAGACGGTTCAAGTTGTGTCATTGATGGACACACATGAGATAAAATTGTATGCCCAGAATCAGCTATTAATATAAATAAAAGCCATTTTGTTAGCATGTGTAAAAAATAGCATGGATTAGGGAAAAGTTGCCCATACTGGCAGACAATTTGCATTCTTCTACAATGACCCTAAGCACAATTCCAAGTTGACCCTCCAGTGGTTACAGCAGAAAAAGGTGAAGGTTCTGGAGTGGCCATCACAGTCTCCTGACCTTAATATCATTGCGCCACTCTGGGGGAGATCCCAAACGTGCGGTTCATGTAAGGCGACCAAAGACTTTGAATGACCTGGAGACATTTTGCCAGTATGAATGAGCAGCTATACCACGTGCAAGAATTAGGGGCCTCATAGGCAACTATTGCAAAAGACTGCATTCTGTCATTGATGCTAAAGGGGGAAATACACAGGGTATGTAAACTTTTGATCAGGGCCATTTGGGTGATTTATGTTATCATTATGATTTTAAAAAGAGCCAAACAACTATATGACAATAAATGGCTTCATATTACATAGTTACATAGTAATTAAGGTTGAAAAAATAATTTTAGTCCATCAAGTTTAACCTTTTAAGATCTCCTCTGATCTGCAATATGGGGATTAGTTATTAATTATTAGTTGTTAATTAATTGTTAATTAATTATTAATCAACAATTATTTTATTAATTAATAATGAATTGATCCAGAGGAAGGCAAACAGAAAAAAAACCAAGTATAATTCTATTATAATAAATAATAATTCCTTCCTGATACTGGGGATCGGATTTCTTCCTTGATCAATACGCTCTCTCTAATTATCCAGAAGAACCCTGAATTCCCTTTTAAATTTGAAATAAATCCAGACCCCTTTTAAAGTTATCTATTGAATCCACTGTCACTACCTCCCTTGGTAGAGAATTCCACAGATTAACCGCCCTTACTGCGAAGAACCCTTTTCTTTCTTTAATGGTGGAATCTTTTTCCTTCTAACCTCAAGGGATGTCCTCTTGTCAGTTGAAAACCTCATGGCACAAAAAACTTCCTTGACAAATCTTTATACTGACCCTGGATGTATTTATATTGGGTAATCATATCTCCTCTTAGGCGCCTTTTTTATAGAGAAAATATGCTTAATTTTGTTAGGCTTTCTTCATAACTTAGCCCCTCCATTCCCCTTATTAGTTTTGTTGCCCTCCTCTGTACCTTTTCCAGCTCTTAAATGTCTTTTTTATGAAGTGGTGCCCAAAATTGTACTCCATATTCCAAATTAGGGTGTACTAGATATTTGTATAGTGGCAGAATTATATTTGCTTCCCTTGCTTCTATACCCTTCTTAATACATGCTAATATTTTATTTGCCTTTGCAGCTGCTGCTTGGCTTTGAACACTGTTACCTAGGAGGTTGTCCACAAGCACTCCCAAATCCCTTTCAATATCTGATACCCCTATATTTGCTCTATTAAGATTATAAATTGCATAGCTATTTTTCCTTCCCAGATGCATAACTTTACATTTATTCATATTAAATCTCATCTGCCATTTAGATGCTCATTCCTCAATTATATGTAAATCCCTTTGGAGGGAAAGCACATCATTATCTGATTTAATTACCTTGCACAGCTTTGAGCCATCAGCAAAAATGGAGACACTGCTTTCCAGTCCCACCTCTAAGTTATTAATAAATATGTTAAAAAGGAGATAACCTAATACTGAACCCTGATGAACCCCACTTACCACATTAGTTCAATCTGAGTGTGTTCTATTTACAACAACCCTTTGCTTCCTGTCTTTAAGCCTGCTCTCAACCCATGAGCAAATATTTACTGCAATTCCTGTATCCCTTAGTTTGCACAATAGTCTCCCATATAGCACTGTATCAAAATCCTTTGCAAAATCTAAAAAGACGACATCCACTGAGTTCCCTTGATCCAGGTTCCTACTAACCTCCTTATAGAAACTAATTTGATTTGTTTGACATGACCTATCCCTCATAAATCCATGTTGACTCCTACTTATAATCCTGTTCAAATAGACATATTCTTGTATATTATCCCTTATTAACACTTCTAAAAGCTTCCCCACTACAGAAGTGAGGCTCACTGGTCTATAATTACCCGGATTTGCACTTGCTCCCTTTTTAAATATAGGTATCACATCTGCTTTTCTCCAGTCATCTAGTAGAGACTCTGTGTTAAGTGAATCTTGAAAAATTAAATATAATGGTTTGGCTATTACAGAAACCAGTTCCCTCAGTACCCTTGGATGTATTCCATCAGGACCCGGGGCTTTAATTAAAAATTTTCAACCTATTTTGGATTACTTCCTGCGTTAACCAATAATTTGGCAAAGGTAGTGTAGCCCCATTATGTTGCAGTGTCCAAATAACTGGTACCTCCCTTGTGTATACCGAAGAAAATAACCTATTTAGCTATGTTCTTATAGCTTCCTTCCTCGCCTTCTTCCCATTAATATACTTAAAAAATATTTTAAAGTTAGTCTTACTCTCTTTTGCAATTAATTTTTCATTTTCTATTTTAGCCAGTCTAGGCCCTTTTGCAAGCCTTGATGATTGTCCCCTCTTGTCTGTATAATTTAAATGTCTGTTTTTTACTCCGTATCTTGATCTTTAAATCATTTTTAAGCCACATAGGATGTGATTTACTCCTTTTATTTTTATTCCCACTTGGTATATGGTGATAAGTATGTATATTTAGTAAGGATTCAAATGTTGTCCATGTTGTCCAAATCCAGACCCCTTTTAAAGTTATCTATTGGATCCGCTGTCACCACCTCCCTTGGGGCCTCATTCTATTAGCGGCCGTAAATCGGCCGTAAGGCTGCGATTCCTTGCGGGGGTTCAGTTAACTCGCGATTCTATTATACGGCCCCGCAAGGATCTCCTTTTACGGCCGGCCGCATATCTTGGAACCGGCCGTAAGCTGTGAAAAATAAAAACTCAAAAATAAATTCAAGCCTGCACTGTACAGCTCTGTAAATGCTAGGGATCATATTGGGGGACATGAGGATTAAAAGGAACCCACTCTCAAGCTTGCACATCAGCCCAAACCCAAGTTCAAATTAACTGTTTATTTTCCGGCTGCAGCGTGGGCGGGTCTGAGGTGCTCCAAGCACTCTGGACTTTTTACATGGATATTTTACGGATATTAAAAATAAAATATTTTACGGATTTGAGTATAGGATAATTATGTGCTATTTTTTCTAACACCTAAAATCCCTTTATAGTCTTCTCAAAGTGCAGGATGGCTTTATTTTAACTATTTTATGTGCTTAATTGGTGCGAGCGGGACCTCTTTCCTGCAAGTAAGCAGCGGCTCGTTTTTAGCCTTGCAGAGAGGTTTCCCGGAGCAATTGAATTGCAAATAGGAATTTCTTACGGCCGAAACTCTTGCGGCCGTTTTAGATCAAAGGCTTTCCTCTGGCGCGAGCGGCCGCAAGAGATAGCAAGGCACCGGCCGCAAGCCTGCCGGAGCCCCCGGCCGTAAGGGAATAGAATAGCAGAATAGCTTGCGGCCGGTCCTTGCGGCCCCGCAACGGCTGCGGCCGCTAATAGAATGAGGCCCTATGTATTTAGTAAGGATTTAAATGTTGTCCATTTATCTTCAGTGTTTTTACTTATCAGTTCTCTGTCCCAGTCTATACTTTGTATTGCTGCCCTTAGACCGTTAAAATCTGCCCTTTTAAAATTAAGAGTTTTTGTTAAAATTTTGTTTTTTTAATTCAATCTCAAATGAGACTGTGTTGTGATCACTGTTTCCCAACATTTGATACTATAGCAATATTATTTGTGATGACTAAATCCAAGATAGCCCCATTTCTAGTAGGCTCTAGTATAACCTGGGCCAGATAATGATCCCTGAGTGTACTCAGGAACCTGCCTCCCTTCGCTAAACTGCTGGTCTCATTTATCCAGTTTATTTCAGGGTAATTAAAATCTCCCATTATTAGAACTTGCCCATGATTAGCTGCACTTCCAATCTGTAACATTAATTGTATTTCCTCACTATCCATCAAGAAAATACATCTTCTTTGCATTATCAGTCATGTTTTCAAAATAAATGCCAAAATCTCACAATTTCTGTCAGGGTATGCAAACTTTTGAGCACAACTGTACATCATATAACTTTTGAAGGCAGTCCATACATAGATAAGTACAATGAACCTGAAAATGTATTAGGACATATGAATAGTATTCTCCAGTATTTATTATGTCTCAGTCCAAAATCTGTATTCAAGGGTTTAATCATCCCTAGTTTTCACATAATTGAACGGTGACTGGGCATTGAAGAAAACCTAAATACATAGTTACATTCAGTAATATGAAAATTGCAGCAACAGCATTTTTCT
Source organism: Discoglossus pictus (assembly GCA_027410445.1). Lineage (NCBI taxonomy): Eukaryota > Metazoa > Chordata > Amphibia > Anura > Alytidae > Discoglossus > Discoglossus pictus. The sequence goes on along the minus strand of CM050164.1, from coordinate 100,541,278 downwards.
TTCTTTCTTACTTTCTTTTTTTTTTTAATAGCACAGTAATTCGATTTGACAAATAAATAAATATGTAACAATTGCCATTGCATCAATTGTCCCTATGTCTTATAAACCTTTTACATACCAATGTTTTTACATACCACAATTGCTGTTGTCATGTCCACCCCCAAAGTATCTAGGTCTTAGTTTAGATTGAATCTCCTCTCAGCATCTCAGTAATGTACCATGATGTGTGCGAAAATGTAGCTTTGAGTTGCAGTTGAGTTGTTTGTGTTAGTGTTTTTATGTACAAGTTGAAATGATTGAAAAATAAGTCTGCATATGTGCAGGGGAAGTACTATCAAGTCACTTTGAGAGAATTATCCTTTTGGAGATATTTAAATATTTACTTATGGCTTTCTTATCGTGATCCACAAGGACATCAAACATTGTCATGTAGACGTTAATATAAATAACAATTTGAGACTCTGACTGCAGAATCGGCTGCTAATTTGTGCGCATAGCAATTAGCAGTGGTTTAGCTATACAGTAGTTTCTCAACATGCAAACATATTATTCACTCACTAACTGTATTTTGGTAGCTGTGTTGCTGCGGTGTCTGTTTTAACCATGCATATACATATTTTTTTTAATTCAGTCTATATTACTTACAACTTTTACTTAATATAACTTTATTGTCATAAATCATGAGTAAATTCTGGATCCACTATAATAATTATTAATCTGTGTGTAACGCTTGCGCTGTGCTCACCATGCAGCTGTCACACGTTGCTGTTAAAGATTTGCAACTGAGCATGCATGATTACGAAGAAGGTATGCATGCGTGGTTGCGTCATAGTTGCGCGTGTCTGAATATGTAGAAAGGAGTAAAGTTAAAGACTTCATTATAGAATTCTTTACCATCAAACCAGATTTGTCCTTGTCACAAGGAGGGTCCAAATGGTCCGGCCAATGCATGGATCCTACCAATTAGGTTCTCTCCTCTGCAAGTTTCTGCTATGGATTCCCCTGGAAGGAGGTTTGCTTCAGGAGCTCTGGAGAGCAGAATTCCCTGTTAGTTGGGCTGCAGAGAATGACTTTCCTGAGCCAGCACAAGTTGTGTATGACAACACTGGTAGGTTGTTTCCAGCCCAGGACTTACCCTATGATAACCATGGTTTCCCCTATTTGGACTGTTTAAGGTCTGTAGATCCTCATCCCCACTGAATACCTTTTGTATCAGTGTGTTTTGGGGCATTGCATGCCTTTACTCTTGCCCAAGTCAATATGGACATGGGCCAAGTGGATGTATAGCTGCTGGCCCGCAACTAGCATTGTTACAGGACAGTGGAGGGGCTCACGATTGAGTGTCCCTAAAGCCCTGCCATCTACCGTATTAGGTGGGTATTGGCATCTCCAATAATCCCCTGCGGGCATCTAGATAGGGGCTACAAAATACTGCTACTCAGGCCAGACTCTGGCCTTGGATCGAACGAAGAACTGTGTTTCCCGTTCTGCAGGGTCAGCCATCTACTCACCCCCACACAGCAAAGGGTGAGAGGAACCCCCAGGATTTCCTAAGTGGACATGGGGACAGTCCCATTTCAGGTGCCCCTGTGTTGGCAAAACAGTGTACTTCATTCCTAGGGACTGAGGGGCAGTGTTGAAGGCTAAGAGGACTGTAGTCTGAGCTGTGGTCCCAGCTGAGCTATGAGACTTCAGAGCACTGGTCTTGGTAGTCCAGCAAGGGAAGACAGCTGGGCGGGGAGGCAACCTCACTTCTCCCTTTGCTGTATTGGGCCTATTCTGCAGTGATGGGTCATTGGTCTTGGACCCAGGCTTTCATGACTGGATGACAAAGCTGAAAAACTAGCTCAATCACAACAACCTGGTCTGCCTTCTCAACAATCTGCATGTGGTGCCCCTTTCACCACCCATTACAAGAGTGACAGAGCTGTCATATGAGTCCTGGGCACCTCTGGCCACATCCCGGAATTACTTCCTGTAATGTGCAGGAATCACCTGGTCTCGGTCCAGTAGAATCCACTTGACTTGGTTATAGTCCTCGGAGATGGCAGAGAATGACCCGGTAAGCTGTACTGGCTCACTCACTAACTAAGCTTACCAGAAGTCAGACCCAGTCTATGGGTTTGATCCATTGGATCTGGCACTGCAGCTCAAAGCCCTGCAGAAATCTGTTGATGCACTCCCTCATCAGATCACTGAAAAGCTCTATAGTGGCTCTTCCTGGTTGGCGGGTCAGAACCAGTGAAGCTCTACATGTGGTGTTGTGACTGACTGGATTCCAGCTTATTAGCTTGCTCCCTGGCTGCCCTACACTTTGTGATTCGGGGACAGTCTTGCTCCCAGGTGCCAATCTGGTGGCACTACCTCCTCTCCACCTTGAGGTCCGCAGCATGGAACTGGGCAGTCAAGTCTCGTAACTGGGGTCTACCCTGTACTTATCCACAGAGAACTCAGGGAACCCCTGTTCCTCATCCAGGTGGTGCAGTTCCCACAATGGCATTTCGGATCTGGTGGACTAGCACTGACATTCCCCTGCTGCAGTTCATTGTTCAGTCACGATGTTCTCTTCATATAGGCTTTTCCCTTTGCAGGCATTGATCCCATCACTGCCACCAGTTTATCATGAGAAGTGACTAGCTGGACTGGCTAATGAATGGATCCCATCCTTAGGTCCTCTCCTCTGTGGATTTCTGTTTATTGGTGCTTGGGATTCCATTGAAAGGAGGCTTGCCTCAGAATCTGTAGAGAGCAGAATACCCTGGTAGCTGCAGTGGAACAAGTGATTAAAAATAACTTTTTCCTCCCCCTCAGAAATACAGCCGATATGCTTGTACTGTATACTTTCAAAAAAGGCTATGTCCTTTACTGAAACACACAATGACCTATATATATGGTAGGAAAAAAAAGGTTCCAGTAATTCAGTGAGCCTGAGTGCATTAATTAATTAATATAGGAACCTAATCACTTAGTTGGATGCTCCAGTGTGTTAGTTTTACAATGGATATCTTAGAACTGTTCTTGAATCTCATTATCTGACAAAAATAAATATAAACAAATAACAAACAGTTAGCCATGCAATGCCAAAACACACAGATAAGGGTATCCAGATCCTAAACAGGGGAAACCATGATTATCACAGGGATTGCCTTGGGATGGAAACAACAAAGTGCAGGAGTGTCATGGCCATCTTGTGCTGGCCCAGGAAAAAAAAAAACATAAGGCCTCCTCTGTTTTCAGGCTTATAAGGATAGGAGTTGAGATTTGAGATACATGGCTTTATAATACAGCATTACAGATGTCTTGTGTCAGTTTTGTGATTACCTGGAGATTTAGTATTTTATAATATTTTGCTCCAAGGTACGCTGGCCCTAGATTTGTGCCCAGTGTAAAGTTTCTGATTGTTCCAGCTACTTTGTTTTCTTATGTTGGGGCATTTAATAAGTCTTGATCATTGGACAATAGTCTTGGCAATTTAACTCCAGAGAAAGGTGAGGCCCATATCACCTTTACAGTTTGCTTTGCATTATACTTTTTGAAAATATGAGTGGTATTTGTGAGCTATGTCATGTGGGTTGGAGATCAAATTGCCCTTTATAAGTATAGAAACACAGTAACATAGTAATTGAGGTTAAAAAGGTAATTTTAGTCCATCAAGTTCAACCATTTTAGATCTCCAATGATCCTTGGAGTATGTGCATTAATTGTTCATTTATCCAGTGGAAGGCAAAGAAACAAACAAAAAAAACATTGAAACAGTGTCCATTGTTTCTTAATGGAAAAAAGTCCTTCATGCCTGCAAATACTGGCAATCTGATTAATCTAATTTTCAAGTCCCTTTCTGATATTTTAGTTAAGTGTACCACCCCTGGTAAAATAAAAAATATTTTTCTTTATGTTTAATTTCCGTGTGAAATTGATTTTGGCCATCAATGTGTTAATACATATAATCGACCTTGCATGGACTAGAATATTATATTTATAGATTTTTTTCATATTGCATTATTTCTGGAATGCGGGTCTGATCGGAACTCGAGCTTTAAAATCGAAAGTGATTGAAATTTAACCTCCATGTTTTAGTGACGTAATGATGACGGTATCTTTTACTATTGGCTCCGTCTAAATCCGTCTAAACCCATAACTACTGGTTTGAATAATTCATCATGTTCACGCCTGGAAACGCTACATGCCGAAGCACGGTTTACGGATTTGGATTCTGGCCATGTCCTTGCAGGCTTTTCTAATTTAATCAATGTGTAACTCCTGCAATTTTCAAGCACACAGACTTACAGGCTGTACAACGGCCACTGCAGGCTTGGAATTTAATAGGGCCCATGGTCATTCAGAAGTCAAAACCCAATTAACTAATTTAGTTTTTGAACTGAAAATCCATACTTTTACTCATCACTAGCTTCTTCTTATTTTCATTCTCTCTTGCCTTGAAACTCTGAGTCTACATATCTTTGCTGCAGCACCATTTTGATACCATGAATGTGTTTATTTTTCTCCTAATTTCACCCCAATCTGCTCAACACACATAAGTACTCACTTAAAAAGGACATTATCACCATCACAACCTACAGTGAAGTAGGGTACTTCATAAGCCCCTGTAAAGCTTAGTGAATTTTATGGGGTGTCTTTAGTTGGAGTACTGACCTTTGACTTTTAGCCTCATGGACGTGGCTTGATCTTTTTCTTTTTTCCACTGCTGACCCATAAAGATGTATTTTATCTTAATTGTGTCACCTTCTTCTATCATTTTATCAAGTTGCACTTTTCCTTGTCTTTCTTTCTCTATGAGCAGCTCTTGTACTTCACCAATGTCAACCATTTCCAGTTGAGAACCAGCAATCTAAAGAATAGGAATAAATCATGCACTTGCTTAGAAAGGGTGCTTTATTGCATAACTGTTAAAGGGACACTTTCAACCCAACATGAAGTTGGTTTAATTTTAAAGAGAATGTAAAACTGTCTACATTGTACTAGCCTCTTTCTCTATTGTAATTCAATTCTTGAAAATTGTTTTGAAGCTACTGTGCAACTCCATTTGCTAATTTGCAGTCCAGAGTACTTAATAAGGATATGTACACAGCACATTCACAATTTACTTTTATATATACAATGCAGGATAAGCTTATGCACACTGCAAACATATGATGTGTTTATAAATGGAATAAAGGATGCATACGTGCACCCAGCATACTCACACATGATTTTTATATATAGAAATGCAGGATAAGCATGTGCACTTGGCTTTTATATAGAGAGTAGAATGCACAGCACACTCACATTTGTTTTTTTATATATAGAACGCAGGATAAGAACGTGCACTCACACTTGACTTTTATATATACAGTAGGATACAGGATAAGCATTGACAAGCAGCACACTTACCCTTGGCTTTTATATATAGAATGTAGACACTGACACACACACATGCACTGACACACATAGAGACACGCACACACTGACACATACACTGACACATACACTGACACATGCACTGACACACATGCACTGACACACATAGAGACACACACATACACTGACACATACACTGACACACATAGAGAAACAAACACATACACTGACACACACACACACATACTGACACACACACACTGACAAACACAGAGACACACACTGACACACACATATACCAACACACATAAAGACATACACACATTCACTGACACACAGAAACACACAATGACACACACAGACACACACATACTGACACACACACACTGACAAACACAGAGACACACACTGACACACACATATACCAACACACATAAAGACATACACACATTCACTGACACACAGAAACACACAATGACACACACAGAGACACACATACTGACACACACATACTTACACACACACTGACACACACACACACACTGACACACATAGAGACATACACACACACATACTGACACACACACACTGACACACACACTGACACACTGGCACACATAGTTACACACGTACACTGACACACACACTGACACACATAGAGACACACATACACTGAAACACATAGAGACACACATACACTGACACACACACTGACACATACACTGGCACACATAGAGACACACACACTGGGGGCTTTTTGCTTACAATTTAAAAAAAAAATCGCCAAGAAAGTGCTGTTAATATTTTTTATTTAGTACATACTTGACAAACAAGTATCTTTGTTCTTGAACTGCAGTGTCCATTTAAAGAACAATAATCGTGTGTTCTTTTTTGGTAAATCTAACATGTCTTTTTACTTGTTATGTCCCAGTTTCACAGCCATTAGACTTAGGGCAAACAAGCTGAACAGATCCTGTCAAAAGAGTATGTTCAGTATGGCTTTTTAGCCAAAGGGATTGGGATGTCTAAATGCATCTTGTACTCTTTGATCCCTATAGTCAAATATTTTAGCATAATTAATGACTGATGTTATGAACTTTATATCTTTACAGATCCATTTAAAAAAAATCATCTAAGTGGGGATATAATCATTTTACTAACATTGTAGAATACATTAATTGATCATTAGTTGAGTTGATGATGTACAGGAGAAGCATGATAACATGATGAAGAACCTCTCAGGCTTCAACAGGAGCTGCCTATTAAATTAAAATTATGTGATCACTGCTATTAATGGGTGAGCCCTTTTTCAAAGAGCCTTTGAAGCATTTAACTGTTGCTATTGTTTTCTAAATATGTAACAAGAAGAGAATCACATATCCTCTAGGAACGGGTTTCTTTGAAATAAAAGCACATAACTACTACCATTAATTGGTATGTGCAATTACTACTCCAAAGGTCTGAGATGGAGATACAGTAATTAATCAGAAGGAGTTTTTGCAGCATGCAATTATTAGTAGAATAAGTACTGCTAAGGGAGGGTTAATTGGCACTTGTGATATATAAGCTATATATAATGTCACAGTGTTGTAGTCATTTATAAAGCTCCAGGCACAATTTTTCTTTAAATATGATTGTGGAAGAACTATTATTGTGTATGAGGAGGTTTTAAAGTAACGTTCTGACATCTTAAATGTTATAATATATCTCTCATTATAACAGGAATATTACAAAGGCTTCTGAGAATAACATATGTACTGTTTTTTTTTACTTTTCCCGGCAGCTAAAAATGTTGCAGTGGTAATTATTGAGTGTAGGTATGTTATCATCAAGTTTATAAGGATATACCTTCCTGGGAAAAGAAGAATAAATGAAATCCCACATGAAAGCATAATTGCATATAACAGTTCAGAATGTAAAGGCTGTATTTATTTATGTATATGTTTATGTTCTTTACAAATCACACCCAGGGCCATAAATACAATTCTAATACCATTGCAAAACTATTAGAATACATCCTGACCCACAACTACTTCACCTTCAACGGACAGATTTACCTACAGATCATGGGGACTGCAATGGGTACCAACATGGGTAGGGCATGGAGGGCCAAATCGAAAAAAATAATTTGAACACCCGCCACCTAGGAAGGGGCCACTCCACTTGCTAGCTCCGCCACTGTCTTTATTTAATGTATCTTTCCAATAAATGGATGTTGTAATGTGTGGAACAGACACTTCTACATAAAGTGATTGTAGGTACATCAACCAATGGTGAATGAGATGATGATATAGTCATATCAAGGCACTAGTAACCCTGGCTACATATGTAGTGTATTTCTTCCAGTTGCAATATAATATGTGCACTGTGTGATATCTATGTATAAAAGTAAATAAATAATCAGCTGGTCAGTTGATATCTGTAATTTGTAAGGATTTTAGGTATAAGTGTTATAAGAGATGACCTTTTTTGTAATTACTGCTTAAAGGTCTGAAGGTAGGGGAGAAGCTGACAATGTAATGTAGGGAGTTCCAATGGGCAGTAGCAGCACAGGATAAGACGTTGAGATGGGAATGTGTTGTTGTTTTTAGAGAGGATTAAAAAAGTAGATATTTGTGATCTAGCACAAACCTTTCACAAGGAATGTAACTTAATCAGGTTTGGAGACTTCTTGTGGAAAGGTATGTTGCTTGCTTGAGGGTGAGGTTTCCCATGGCTGCAGACTCGTTGTATCCACCTATGCATGAAAATTATGCAGATTAGTGATTTCTAGGAGATATTAGCTTGATCTGAAACTCAAAGTACACAATGCTTTCTAAGATTAAGGTCCCCATTCAGTTGACGTTTCGGGTGATCCAGTAGCCCGTAAGTGAGGTCGCAAGTTAATTTGCTATTCAATTGGTGTCTTTTTGCGGACTCCAAACGGCTTACATGTTATGGCCTTAAAAAATGGAGATAGTTAAACTTGTAACTTACAGCCTCCCAAAGCCTTTGATCTTTCAAGGCCACAAGACTTCCGATCGTTAAAATCGCTATTCAATTGGCAAAATCGCTCAACACCGCAGCCACAATCAGGCCCGCAAACGACAAATGGCGGCCCAAAGCTTACGGATTCCAAATAGGACCCGCAAAGGGTTTACAGACTAGTTTGTAACAATGCAAATGACATTATAAAGACACCAATGCACTTTAAAACATGGAGAAAGCAATGGAAGGAATTACAACTACATGCACAACAAGTCCCACATATGAAATATTGCACACAATTTTTTTTATTTTCCTCATAGGTTGTAATGGTCATGCATATACCAATATGAAAATGCATGCTACAACAGGCTGAAAGCTATTAAAGACACACTCTCTGATTAAATTGCAACACAAATACATGAAAATGGCTGACATATTAACCCTTTCACACTCACAGAGGCTCTAATTTGGACCCTAAAAATACAAAGATCATCTTATATACATTTCACTCATCACATCTACATTGGGACAACAAATAGTAGACAAATTAAACCGCCACATGGCATATATCAAGTCCCTCAGTTGTGCCCAACTCTCTGTGACCCTGTGGACTGCAGCAAAGTCCAAAAGTCTAATATACAGATCCAGGGTTTTACACCTAACCAGCTAGTCCACAAACACCTTTACAATCCCCTTAACAATAATCCTTTCTAAACATGCAATGTTTGCCCCTGCCATAAATTATCATGTGATATACTTTAAAATTGTTCTAATGTGATGTGTCAAAAAGAGCAATGTTCATTTAAGAAACATCATTAACGTGTTATAAATTATTATGTGATTCTAAACAACTTTACATATCACTTAATGGTTAGCACAGTGGTGGTGAAGTCAGTCTTGTGAGTGACCCCAACAGTCTAGTATTGCAGTATTGGTCTGCTTATGTGTTCAGATTTACACAGGTGGATGATTAGAGCCCTGGTTGAACACTAGAATGATTTTAATTGAATTAGATATCTGGGCTCGGTGAAAGAGAACTTGAATACACAAGCAGACATATGCTGTAATCCTGGACTGTTGGGACTGACTTCTCTACCACTTGCCAGTGTATGTGCACATAACATGTATCCATTTGAAATATAGAGACATGTTTTGATGAAAAATTAGCAATATACATAAAGCGCAAATCAGACCACACATAAATATATTCAGTGTGGTCCATAATGAATCCGGGGGGAAGGGGGGGTTGTGGCATAAAATAACTTAGCTAACCCCTAACAATGTGAAAAAATGCATAACACTTACACTTGTTTCATATCTGGTCAGAATGGCTTAATAAATATAAATAGAAAGTAAGAGAATGTATTCTCAAACAGTGGAATTCCTAAAATTGAACTAAATTCAAATAGTGTATAGTACTTAATATTTTGCTCAACTTGTCAGTACACCAGCATGTCTATCACATGGGATAATGGAATCCCATTCACCTACACACAGCAAGTTTCATTGACATTTCAACATTTAGTATCATACAGCTTATAAACTCTGTGTTAAAAACAATTGTAAAACATTGGAGTAAGAAAAAAATAAGTCTTCAGATACTATAGGATGTATAGTTTACTAGCAATCATGTTTTTTTTTTATGTTTGGCATTATTACCTGTTGTTGATCTCCAAACAAAAACTGTATTAACTTTCAAAACAATGTAATTTATTAGGTTGCATGCTGTTTATTACTTATTTGTGATCACCCAATGATGCACTTAAGAAGAGCACTTGCATTAAACAATTACCATTAATGCAGTTATTAGCATTTGATGTCAGCCACTATTCCAATGGTCACTGTAAATTAGATTGTATGTTCTGTAAATAGTCATGGATATCAGAGAATCTCAAAGTTTAACATTTAAAATATTGGGTCAATTTGGAATACCCATTAGGCTCTGTTACACAGTGAATGCCCATATGTAAGATATGTGTAGTCTTGCTGTGTATATAGTGTTCATTGTTATCCTCTATTTGTTCATCAAGTTCCCTTTATTCTCACTGATATGGGGTAGACTGGCTGTGGTGGAATATGCACATGTGATTTAAGTGCTGCAGGTGGTGATGGTTGTGCTGCTGTAGGCGATGGGCCTGCTGCTTCAGGTGGCGCGTTCATACTGGTGAAGGTGGGGGTGGAGGAGCAGTGGCCCGAGGCCCCTGGTCCAGGACCAAATAGACAATGGGAGTTGAAGTTTGTGGGAGAGGGAGGGCAAATTGCTAGAACTCCACATGGGTTTTCTAATGGTCTCTTCAACTCCTTCAGCCTGGCAGTGTCCTCTTCCCCATTCTCTTGCTGGACATCCTGGCCAATGTCCTGCATTAGCTGCTGAGTTTGATGAAAAATAAAATATATTTGGTTTCTACTACTCATATTAATAACATTCAGTGAATGTATGTTATGTTTGCAATTGGTATTACATATGCAATAATTAGGAGACATCTTGATAATATTTAAAATAGTTATTTACGATATCATGAATCTGGGAAATGACATAATCATTGTTGTATTCTTTTTATGTACCCATGGTTTGTAATGTAGCTCATATCAGTGAGTAGGGGTGTATGTGTTGTAAATATGAAGGATTGCATTGTATGAGTTGTGTTGCATGCTCTTCTGGAAGGTCATGTTCACCTTGTAGGGTATCAGGTCATTCCATGTTTAACAGTACAGGAATGCCCATTATTCTGGTCATGGACAACCTGCTTCTCAAGAGGGGTTTCCACTTGTATTCCATGACCTTGGCAGGGACCACCACTAGTAACTCGCAGCTTCCAGAGCCATCTTCTTTATACCGGTGCCTCACACTCTTTATATCCCTGACAAATGCTTTCACTGAGCTGATCTCCTGAGTAATCTTTCTCCACATCTTTGCTCTCTAGCCAGCGTTTACCTGTCATGGATGGTACTGAGCAGTCCATCCTCCTCCATCAGCTTCTTCTCCCCCAACTGTGCCTGTAAATTGCCAATTCTTTCCTCCTCTTGCCCTGATAATTTGGGGACCATCCCGTTCTCCCACCAATGATCCTAGCAGGCTTCCCCTCTTGCCCTGCAGCTTATGTGTATGTTCTAGCCTAGGCACCTGCTCTCCTCCTATTTTCCTCTCCCTCTCTCCACTGCTCTCTCTATTCTTCCACTCCCTTGGCCACCCTCTGTCTCCATCTCTCCTGTGTTCCTTAACACACCAGTGCTTTCCTCCTCTTCCCTTGTGTTGGATGCAAGAGGAATGAGGATGGTGTATGCAGCAGGAGCTATGTGTTAGGTGGTATGTGCCTGGGAGGTGGGTAGGTGCTGATTCTCTGTGCTTTTGCAGTTTATTACTGGGTTAAGTAGATGGGATATAAACCCTATGATATGTGAGCATATAATTAATATGGGGATATGTAGCTATGTGTTTTTAACATGGAGAATAACATGTACAATATCAAATAATCTGCATCTAGAAGCTCTTAGAAACAATCCTCCCCCTGGGTTCTATGTGTTCGCTTGTTCCACATGGCACAGTCAACATCTGAGCAGAAAACACTTGCCTATTCATACTCAATGATGCAATTTTTACTGACATTCCTTAACTTCAGTGGTCTTGCTATGGGAGACTACTGTGTTTATGGACTCTGACTCACTTGTAGGAACTTATATGTACACTTAAGACATGTTCAGAGAGCACTTTAGATCAAACCCATACAACTGCTGGTTACATGAATGCATTTTTACATGGATTTTCATTGTTAAAGCCATGGAACCAATAGATACACTAACATGAAGTAAAAATGTTTTCTGTACTATAGTAGTCTAGCGGGGGGGTTTTATGGGAGTCATGTACAGTGCCTTGCAAAAGTATTCACCCCCCTAGGCATGTTTCGTGTTGTGTTGCCTCACAACCTGGAATTAACATGGATTATTTGAGGATTTGAATAATTTAATTTACAGAACATGCCCACAACTTTGAAGATGTTTTGTTTTTTATTATTGTGAAGACAACAAATAGGACAAAATAACAGAAAAAGTAAATGTGCATAACTATTCACCCCCCTAAAGTCAATACTTTATGGAGCCACCTTTTGTGGCAATCATAGCTCCAAGTCACTTTGGATAAGTCTCTATGAGCTTGCCACATCTTACCACTGGCATTTTTGCCCATTCCTCCTGGCAAAACTGCTCCAGCTCCTTCAAGTTGGATGGTTTGCGCTTGTGAATAGCAATCTTTAAGTCTGACAACACATTTTATATTGGATTGAGGTATGGGCTTTGACTAGGCCATTCCAACAAATTTACATGTTTCCCCTTAAACCACTCAAGTGTTGCTTTAGCAGTGTGTTTGGGGTCATTGTCCTGCTGGAAGGTGAACCTCCGTCCTAGCCTCAAATCACACACAGAGTGGTACAGGTTTTGCTCAAGAATATCCCTGTATTTGGCACCATCCATCTTTCCCTCAACTCTGACCAGTTTCCAAGTTTCGGCTTCTGAAAAACATCCCCACATGCTCTCCTATATTTCTCTCATTTCACTTCACCAACTTAGACTATTGTGTTCTGATACATCACATAAAATTCAGATTAAGGCTGTATTGTAACAAAATAGGTAAAAAGTCAAGGGGGTGAATACTTTTGCAAGGCACTGTATTTTAGTCATTTTTTGCACAATGTAAAGCAGATAACAGCATCATCACAAAGTTTCCTCCACCCAACATAAAAGTGCAGGACTTAAATTTTTACGTTTTTAGTTTATTAATATGAATGAGCAAGTCATTGTCCTGGTGAATTTATAAAGAGTAACCTAGTTAAGGGACAGAGTCATGACTTACTGAAGGACTAAAATAATGAATAATTCTAAATTAAAGGCTTGTTGATAGATAGGTTTACCATTAAAATGAGAGTGGTGTTAAAATAGTTTGCTAATCTTTATTATACACATTAATATATGTTACTAGCGACTTGCCTGTCAAAAAATGACGGCAATAAGATAGTAAGGCAGGTAATGTTGTTTGCACGCAAAATTTATTTTGTTGGTGTTTTAAGATCCTTCGGCGCTCATTGCGAGGCTCTTGGTTGTTTGTGTGCTATGAGCAGCGTTGGTGTTTTTTTTTGGTATGGCAATGAATAATAAATAAAATTAGAAATTAATATACTTTACCTATTGTGAAGTAATATATGCAGGAAGCATTGTGTTGAAGAGCTGGCAATCTGTTTTCATGTTGCTGCAGCATCAGTGCTGTGGAGCTGCTGTGTAAGCGTCATGAATGTGCGCAGTGTGCGTGCGCGAGGCAAATCCGTTAGGGTAGCTGTGTACTTCCGGATTGTATAAGTTAGTGTTCTAAAATGGCACCTAATGTGTGGTATGCGGCTGTGGCTGATTTAGCGTCCTTGTTTTCGGATGTCGTCCGACTTTTTCTGAAAATCCGTAGGTGTTTGGTGGTGTTTTACATGTTTAGGGTCCTTTAGACTCGTTTTCGTTTTGTTCGGCAGCCATTTTTTCTCTAGCTTAGGGGATTTTCGGGAGTCTAAACTCCGAAATTTGGACTTAAATCGAGGTGTAACTTCACTTGCAGAGGTCCTGGGTGCCCCCCCACCTTGCTGTGGGTAAGCTTTTTATGTGTTTGTTGTGTGTATTTATTGTGTTTCTAATGTTTTTGGGGTCGTGCGGATTGCCTTCTTGTTTTCGGATCTCGTATGTCTTTTTCAGAAAATCCGTAGGTGTTTGGTGGTGTTTTACGTGTTTAGGGTCCTTTAGCCTCGTCTTCGGTTTTTTTCGGCGGCCATTTTTTCTCTTGGTTAGGGGATTTTCGGGTGTCTAAACTCTTTTATTTGTAGTTAAAGTGAGGTGTAACTTCAGTTTTCGAGGTCCTGGGTGCCCCCCCCCCCCCCCCTTGCTGTAGGTAAGCTTTTTATGTATTTGTTTTGTGTATTTATTATGTTTTTCATGTTTTCATGTGCGTGGGTTTCGGGCGTTTTTTGCAAAGTCGTAATGGGTTGTAACGCGTCTCGTATTTTTGTTTCGTAACTCCGTAAATCTTGCGAGGTCCGCAGTTGCTAGCAAGGATCGCCTTCGGCGCTCCATGCCAGAAACTGCGGCCCTTGCTTTGCGAGGGCCGCAGACTCGCTGTGCGAGCCCGCAGCGTTAGCAACAGTCCGCATGTTTACAACTATATATGTGATATTTAATATTATATATTTTAGTGTGAATGTTTAATTAAAAAATGGTATTACACCCACCTTTGTGTGTTTTTTGTTTAGTGTTTTTTTTAAATTAAATTAAATGAGAGGATAATCGCTTTGCAGGGAAATAATACAAAAAACATAAAAGTCTGATTGTTAAGAAAGATTACATCCAATGTGAATCTTATATTAAATCCCCTATATGAATTCCTTAAATATGAACTGTTGCATTTGTGTGGATATCATTTTTATGAATACTAAAACAGTTGTTAATCTGTCTATAGAATTTTAAACCATGCCTAACAGGACCTACTGCTCAGTACACCACAGAGGAAATGCACCAGTTAAATATAGCATCCTCCCTTCTCTGGTTACCTGGGCTTGAGTTAAATTCCCTATTGCTCTGTATATTTGGAGCCTCATTCAATTGCAAGCCCGCATCTTGCGGTCTGCAAGCCGTATGTCTGCGGGATGGAGATTTGCTATAGTTACAGAGCGATTCAAATCAACAAGGCCGCAACTTACGGGCCGAAAGCCGAAACCGTAAACCATGCAGTCATATGTAGCATTTCAGAGTGTGATCCAGATCAATTAAGCAAGGCCGTAACTCCCGATTTCGAAATAGCCAATAGAAAATGAGACGTCATCATTACGTCAGTAAAACATTGAGGTTAAAAGTCAATCAATTAGCATTTAGGGGTCCAATATGCAATCAGAATCGCAAACCTGCAATGTACAAAATAATACGAATGAATAAAGTAAATGTTCTAGTCCATGTGGGTGGCCTGATATGTATTAACTTATTGATTCCTGAGATTAATATAACACCGAAATGACAGCTTTATGAGCATGAGGCTGCTGTGCAATTAATCCCAATGTCTACCATCGCTTTCCCTATCTTTAAAAGTGCAGTATTGATTTTTTATCTACGAACAGGGGTTAAACCCCATTGTGAGTCCTATCTGGTATCCGTAGGATTTTCTTCTACATTTGACATTTAAGGGTGAGAAAACATTTGCGGGCTTGGGGAATTGTAGCAATTGAATAGTGATTTGCGATTGTAACTCT
Organism: Discoglossus pictus; assembly: GCA_027410445.1. Classification (NCBI taxonomy): domain Eukaryota; kingdom Metazoa; phylum Chordata; class Amphibia; order Anura; family Alytidae; genus Discoglossus; species Discoglossus pictus. Next base: position 100,525,688 of record CM050164.1, on the reverse strand, counting down.
TGTGGGATTGAAAGATCAAAAGCTTAGATGGCAGAGATTTTCAGCCCGTAGATCGTTTGCGGCTTGCAAAAAGATGCCAATTGAATAGCAAACTAGTTTACGGGCTCTATGCCTTAGTCTGGTGTATTTGCTAATCAACTAATCATACAAACATGTGTTGGATAAGTATTGATTATTCACAGCAGTGCAGCAAAACAAAACTGTCATTGTTTAAATAAAGATAATAGCTTAAATTCGGCAACATGTAGGTCTTCTCTTTTAAATGTAATGCAGCATCTAAACATTAGAAAATACATACCGTATATATATATATATATATATATATATATATATATATATATATATATATTTATATACCTTTTCTTTTGCCATCTGTCCTTTAAGTATTACTTTTAGGTTTATATCCCATTAGTGATTTAACCTTATTTTATGGCACATAAATCCTGCAGTAAATAGGTATTGTGAAAATAAGTTGGTGTGGAACTAAGATGAAAAACATTTTTCAAAACATTAAATTAAATGTCATCTACTTTTAACATTGTATTGATATATGACTATCCTTACTGCTGACACTTGAATTTCTTTACTAATTAACTGCATGCAGTGTAGTATTTTATTGGCTAGGACCAGTTATGTCCAGTCTAATGCCTATGGGGCCACATTATGGCCGTCCAATGCTTTTTACGGTCAGCCCTAGATCCTGTTTGGTTTTCAGCAAGCAAAAACAAGATCAAGTATCTCACTAAATGTCCAAATTATCTTCTCGTTTGGATCTTGTCTATGTTCAATATATATTGTATCATTTAATACTATTTCTCAAATGTGCCAGTCACTCTTTTGTATGGGAAAAATATTTAATGGGGTACTTCATATGAATATTTTGGAAACTCCTTGCTTATACTGACCTGATTTGAAAAAAGTACCCTTATGAATCTATTTTTCTATATAAGAAATCTCTTTTTTCAGTTAGCTTTATTAATTGCACTTACATACAAACCACACTAAAAATATTGACCTAAATTTTAAAGTTTCAAGTGGGTTGGGGCTGATTCTCTCTCCTTCTGCAGTTTATTACTAGGTTAAGTAAACAACTTCTTATCTCCTTTCAAGTCAGTGTAGCTATGTATCACTCTGCGATATCACAATGCAGAAATCTGCACAGTGCATGAAAAGTAAACTTTAGTCCATATGCAGAGCTACCAGTAGTGCAGGTGGTACAATGCATCAAGGCCCTCCTGTGAGTGGGCCCAGCTATGGAAAGGGGTCTTGGGGTGCTGAAACTATGAAAAAAGGTCTTAGGGAGTGGTGCTGATATAGGAATGGGTATAGGGGAGGGGAACTAGGGAAAGGGGTCTTAGGGAGGGGCACTGAGTGAGTAGGTACAAATGTGGGGGACCCAGCTCAAAAAATTGACAGCGTCTTTTGGGGGTGGGCCCCAATTTTGGTTTTGCACCAGAGCCCTCCATTCTAAAGCTCAACCAATGTCCATATGTATCAACCATTGCAAAAGAAAACTTGAGTGGCTTTAGTTTAAATATGTATGAAAAAAATTCTAACCCATTACATATTATTTTATACAATTATTTATTGCTCTATTAATATTGTTCCACATTATTATTCACTGCAACATTGTAGACAGTATTGTCATGGCTGTAGCATGCCAAGGCACCAGCTGTGCAATACCTTACTGACTGATGCCCTCAGCCTTATAAGATAGGCTTATTGTGCCAGGAGAAAGGGCCCCACTGAGATGGGTTAACATTGAGGACATTGTGATTTGTGTGGTATTCCTTGTTACGCCTGTTAGAAGCATGGGATAGTGGAAATTGCCTAGGTACCACTTGGTCCATACTATGGCACCCATGTTTATAGTTGGGGTGTGCATAAGAACATGATAGGAGTAATGGGATGTATGTCTATAATGTGCCGGGGGTGGGGTAGCACTTACCAGGGAAATATTGTATATGCCCAATATTTCCTAGTACTGGACAAGTCCTTATTAACCATATTAGGGAAATAACTGACCCCAGGAGCCACATGACAAGTATCTCTCTCCATTATCACAAACCCTTAGCCTGGTGTCTATATGCCTATTGTGTGCAATTACCCCCTACCAAAAATACAGCGGTGGAAAGGGAAAAAAATGGGTGATTCTATTGGACTTTAAGGCATAGGTGATAATGTGAGCTAGAAGGTGATTGGTGTAACCATGGATGCACATTTGAATTGATTGGTCTTTTGTTGCTATGAGTGCGGTATAAATATGTCTGATGGTTTCAGTAATAAAGATGCTTTAACTGGTCCACATAATTAATGTGGGGATTTCGTTATTGTTGCTGGAGTCCTGGTTGCTGGAGTAAGTTATTTTTAGACCTTAGAAAGACCTTTACGCTATACAAGACCACAGACATCTCTCAGTCTAACCTAAGGGCTGAAAGTTCTTCCTGCTGTACAGAGGTAAAACAAACCGGTCACACCTGTGGGGAGAGGTTTGGGAAATAGGCTCTTTTCATACCCCATTCAGCATACAGGTTGTGACAAGTATCAAAAATGTGATCATGAAAATAATGGTCCAATTTTTGCAAGATATTACCAGTTGTATTAATCTATGTATAAAACCAAAGTATTCACATTAATCTTGTATCACTTTATGTACGAAGCCAAAGTGTGCACGTTAATCCTATTCAGTTTTCTCTTTTATGTGTTAATGAACTTGATTTGATGAAGTAGCAGTAGCACTGATACTTGTGTTTTTTTTTCAAGTATCTTTTTGGCCATTTTTTTTATTGTAATCTAGTGCAGGTTTCTTTTTCTTTTGACATCCCATTAAAAAGTATTTCAGTTCTGTTTTCAGTAACATCTAGCTTCTGTCATGATTTAAGTATAATGCTATAAAATACATTCACATATAGAAATATGAATATCAGCACAATTTCAAATCAAATATACGGTTGTAAAATTTCAACCTCCAGGGATTTGAAACTCTTTAACATCTTGAGTCATATGATGCTTTTGTAGGAGATGTCAAGAAAATGTTTTGCATAATAAGTTTTCCTGAGGGATTAGATTCTTTACTCTAGGAATTTAATTAGATGTTTTCTGGTGTTAAAGAGCCATTGTAAGAGCTTTTCATGTTAACCCTATAACAATTGCATGTACAAAGTTATAGAAAATATAATTTAAAAGCAAAGTTCACCTCATTAATAGCCTGTTCCTGTACCTTCTCCAACACTCTCATTGTCCTTAGCACTACTGAAAGAAAACTAAATATTTCAGCTGAGAATATTATTCAAGCCTTACCAAGAGAGTCTAATCAATTGTATCATGTGGTGGGGTACAGCAGTGAACATTAAAGATATGCCTTGCTGCTGTTTGCACATCTATTTTTAATGTTAAATGGTAAACTAAAAAGTAGGTTTAACATGGAAAGTGCATACATTGACCCTTTAAATTAGTATGCTAGACAGAGTACAGAGTTTAGGTTCCTAAATATGCACATGACCATGAAAAATGTGGTAAAGTATAATGGGCTCCTATAATCTACATATATAATCAAGTATAACTCTCTCCTCTTTGCCTTAGGGACAGAATTTCAAGGTAGACAAAGAGCAGATATAGGTAGGTTATCAGTCATATTTTCCCCCTGTAATAAGGCAACCACTAGTGATGTCGTGAACATAACATTTTCGATTTGCGAACCACGACCGCGAATTGACGCAAATGTCCCGAAACGGCGAACCCGGCGATCCGCCATAGACTTCAATGGGCAGGCGGATTTTAAAACCCACAGGGACACTTTCTGGCCACAATAGTGATGGAAAAGTTGTTTTAAGCGGACTAACACCTCGACTGTGGCATGCCGGAGGGGGATCCATGGCAAAACTCCCATGGAAAATTACATAGTTGATGCAGAGTCTGGTTTTATTCCATAAGGGAAATAAATAACCTAACATCCCCCTCCATCATCATCCTCCCCTGTATCTCTTTACCCCCTCCCTCATCATCCTCCCCTGTGTCTCTTCCCCCCTCCATCATCATCCTCCCGTGTCTCTTTCCCCCTCCCTCATCATCCTCCCCCCTCCCTCATCATCCTCCCCTGTGTCTGTTTTCCCCCTCCCTCATCATCCTCCCCTGTGTCTCATTCTACCCTTCCTCATCACCCTCCCCTGTGTATCTTCCCCCCTCCCTCATCATCCTCCCCCTCCCTCATCATCCTCCCCTGTATCTCTTTACCCCCTCCCTCATCACCCCCCCTGTGTCTCTTCCCCCCTCCACCATCATCCTCCCGTGTCTCTTCCCCCCCTTATCATCATCCTCCCCCCTCAATCATCATCCTACCGTATCTCTTTCCCCCTCCCTCATCATTCTCCCCCCCTCATCATCCTCCCGTGTCTCTTTCCCCGTCCCTCATCATCCTGCCCCCTCCCTTATCATCCTCCCCTGTGTCTCTTAACCCCCTTATCATCATCCTCCCCTCTCCCTCATCATCCTCCCGGGACTCTTTCCCCCTCCCTCATCATCCTCCCCCCTCCCTCATCATCCTCCACTGTGTCTCTTTCCCTCCTCCCTCATCATCCTCCCCTGTGTCTCTTTCCCCCTCCCTCATCATCCTCCCCTGTGTCTCTTCCCCCCCATCATTATCCTTCCGTGTCTCTTTCCCCCTCCCTCATCATCCTCCCCCCTCCCTCATCATCCTCCCGTGTGTCTGTTTCCCCCCTCCCTCATCATCCTCCCCTGTGTCTCTTTTCCCCCTCCCTCATCATCCTCCCCTGTGTCTCTTTCCCCCCTTCCTCATCACCCTCCACTGTATCTCTTTACCCCCTCCCTCATCATACTCCCCTGTGTCTGTTTCCCCCCTCCCTCATCATCCTCCCCTGTGTCTCTTCCCCCCTCCCTCCCTCATCATCCTCCCCACTCCCTTAATGATAAGGGGGGGGAAGAGACACAGGGATAAGTGTGAGGGGTGTTAGGGTAAGGGGTGTTAGGGATAAGGGTGAGGGGGTTAGGTGTTAGGGTGAGGGGTGTTAGGGCTAAGTGTGAGGGGTGTTAGGGTGAGGGGTGTTAGGGATAAGTGTAAGGGGTGTTAGAGTGAGGCATGTTAGGAATAAGTGTGAGGGGTGTTAGGTCTTAGGGATAAGTGTGAGAATGTTAGGGTTAGGTGTTAGGTTGATGGGTGTTATGGATAAGTGTGAGGGGTGTTATGGTTAGGGTAATGGGTGTTAGGGATAAGTGTGATGGGTGTTAGGGTAAGGGATGTTAGGGTTAGGTGTTAGGGTAAGGGCTGTTAGGGATACGTGTGAATGTGTATTAGGGTTAGGTGTTAGGGTGAGGGGTGTTAGGGATAAGTGTGATGGGTGTTAGGGTAAGGGATGTTAGGTTTAGGTGTTAGGGTAAGGGCTGTTAGGGATAAGTGTAAGGGGGTATTAGGGTTAGGTGTTAGGGTGAGGGGTGTTAGGGATAAGTGTGGGGGTGTTAGGGTGAGGGATGTTAGGATTAGGTGTTAGGGATAAGTGTGAGGGGTGTTAGGGTTGAGTGCTAAGGTGAGGGGAGGATGATGAGGGAGTGGGAAAGAGACACAGGGGAGGATGATGAGGGAGGAGGGCAAGAGACACAGGGCAGGATGATAAGGGAGGAGGGAAAGAGACACAGGGGAGGATGATGAGGGAGGGGGAGGATGATGAGGGAGGGGGAAAGAGACACGGGAGGATGATTAGGGAGGGGGGAGGATGATGATAAGGGGGAAGAGACACAGGGATAAGTGTGAGGGGGGTTAGGGTTAGGTGTTAGGGTGAGGGGTGTTAGGGATAAGTGTGAGGGGTGTTAGGATGAGGGGTGTTAGGGATAAGTGTAAGGGGTGTTAGGGTGAGGCACGTTAGGAATAAGTGTGAGGGGTGTTAGGTCTTAGGGATAAGTGTGAGGGGTGTTAGGGTTAGGTGTTAGGTTGATGGGTGTTATGGATAAGTGTGAGGTGTGTTAGGGTTCGGTTAAGGGTTGTTAGGGATAAGTGTGAGGGGTGTTAGGGTTAGGTGTTAGGGTGAGGGGTGTTAGGGATAAGTGTGATGGGTGTTAGGGTAAGGGATGTTAGGGTTAGGTGTTAGGGTAAGGGCTCTTAGTGATAAGTGTGAGGTGGTATTAGGGTTAGGTGTTAGGGTGAGGGGTGTTAGGGATAAGTGTAAGGGGTATTAGGGTGAGGCATGTTAGGAATAAGTGTGAGCGGTGTTAGGTCTTAGGGATAAGTGTGAGGGGTTTTAGGGTTAGGTGTTAGGTTGATGGGTTTTATGGATAAGTGTGAGGGGTGTTAGGGTTAGGGTAAGGGGTGTTAGGGATAATCGTGAGGGGTGTTAGGGTTAGGTGTTAGGATGAGGGGTGTTAGGGATAAGTGTGATGGGTGTTAGGGTAAGTGATGTTAGGGTTAGGTGTTAGGGTAAGGGCTGTTAGGGATAAGTGTGAGGGGGTATTAGGGTTAGGTGTTAGGGTGAGGGGTGTTAGGGATAAGTGTGAGGGGTGTTAGGGTTAGGTGTTAGGATGAGGGGTGTTAGGGATAAGTGTGATGGGTGTTAGGGTAAGTGATGTTAGGGTTAGGGTAAGGGCTGTTAGGGATAAGTGTGAGGGGGTATTTGGGTTAGGTGTTAGGGTGAGGGGTGTTAGGGATAAGTGTAAGGGGTGTTAGGGTGAGGCATGTTAGGAATAAGTGTGAGGGGTGTTAGGTCTTAGGGATAAGTCTGAGAATGTTAGGGTTAGGTGTTAGGCTGATGAGTGTTATGGATAAGTGTGAGGGGTGTTAGAGTTAGGGCAAGGAGTGTTAGGGATAAGTGTGAGGGGTGTTAGGGTTAGGTGTTAGGATGAGGGGTGTTAGGGATAAGTGTGATGGGTGTTAGGGTAAGTGATGTTAGGGTTAGGTGTTAGGGTAAGGGCTGTTAGGGATAAGTGTGAGGGGGTATTAGGGTTAGGTGTTAGGGTGAGGGGTGTTAGGGATAAGTGTAAGGGGTGTTAGGGTGAGGCATGTTAGGAATAAGTGTGAGGGGTGTTAGGTCTTAGGGATAAGTGTGAGAATGTTAGGGTTAGGTGTTAGGTTGATGAGTGTTATGGATAAGTGTGTGGGGTGTTAGGGTTAGGGCAAGGGGTGTTAGGGATAAGTGTGAGGGGTGTTAGGGTTATGTGTTAGGGTGAGGGGTGTTAGGATAAGTGTGATGGGTGTTAGGGTAAGGGATGTTAGGGTTAGGTGTTAGGGTAAGGGCTGTTAGTGATAAGTGTGAGGTGGTATTAGGGTTAGGTGTTAGGGTGAGGGGTGTTAGGGATAAGTGTGGGAGGTGTTAGGGTGAGGGATGTTAGGTGTTAGGGATAAGTGTGGGGGGTGTTAGGGTTGGGTGCTAAGGTGAGGGGAGGATGATGATAAGGGGGGGAAGAGACACATGGGTGTCCTTGCAGCAGAGATCAAAAGAGTCCTTCAGGACTGTATTGCACACTGTGTACAGTAGCCTAGCTATGGTTTTCCCTATTGAGTCAGTATCACCTACACTCAACCTCCTCTCTGTAAGACTGCAAGTCAGTTATGATTCCAAAATGGCTGCTGTCCATGAGGTTAAAGGGTCTGGAAGGCAGGGTATGATGCTGATTGGCTGGAATGTGTCTGCTGACTGTGAGGTGCAGGGTCAAAGTTTGCTCAATGATAAAGATTAGGGTGCGGATCGAACATCGCATATGTTCGCCGTTCGCCGCAAACGCGAACATGCTATGTTCGCCGGGAACAGTTCGCGGGCGAACTGTTCACGACATCTCTAGCAACCACATGTCCTTGTTTTTAGGAGACAGTCCGGTTATTGAGACATTCGTCCCCTGCCCCTGGAAGTTCTCATCAGATGTCAGGACAGACAGACAGAAGTGACATGAGATAAAAGATGATTTATCCTCAATGTATACCTGGTTTTAATTATAATCCGACATCACTAATAATTGGATGCTGCACCTCTTCTCTATTATTATTAGGCCCTACATGTATCCATTGTATCTGCTCAGTCCAGTCCCTGTGTGTTATCAGTCTCTGCTCAGTCCAGTCTACAGTATGCATGCTCAGCGTATGTGCTCAGTCAATCTACAATATGTGTGTCTAGTGTGTGTCCTCAGTATGCGTGTTTAGTGTGTCCTCTCAATCTAGTCTAAAGTATGTGTCTATAGTGTGTGCAGTATGTGTGTATAATGTGTGTGCTCAGTCCACGCTACAGTATGTGTGTATAATGTGTTCGCTCAGCCCAGTCTACAGTGCCACAGTATGAGTGTTTAGTATCTACAGTGACTTGCAAAAGTATTCACTCCCCTTGGCATTTTTCGTGTTTTGTTGACAGCTATTTAGAAATAGAAAACAGAAAATTGGCATGTGCCTATGTATTATCCCCATAAAAAGCTCTGGTGTAACCAATTCCCTTCAGAATCATGATGTCCACCTGTGTGCGATCTAAGTGTCACATGATCTGTCATTACACATATACAGCTTATTTGAAAGGCCTCAGAGGCTGCAAGATCTAAGCAAGAGACACCACTAACCAAACACTGCCATGAAGACCAAGGAACTCTCCAAACAAGTAAGGGACAATGTTGTTGAGAAGTACAAGTCAGTGTTAGGTTATAAAAAAATATCCAAATCTTTGATGATCCCCAGGAGCACCATCAAATCTATCATAACCAAATGGAAAGAACATGGCACAACAGCAAACCTGCTAAGAAACGTCCGCCCACCAAAACTCCCGGACCAGGCAAGGAGGGTATTTATCAGAGAGGCAGCACAGAGACCTAAGGTAACCCTGGAGGAGCTGCAGAGTTCCACAGCAGAGACTGGAATATCTGTACATAGGATGACAATAAGCCGTATGCTCCATAGAGTTGGGCTTTATGGCAGAGTGGCCAGAAGAAAACCATTACTTTCAGCAAAAAACAAAATGGCACATTTTGAGTTTGCGAAAAGGCATATGGGAGACTCCCAAAATGTATGGAGGATGGTACTCTGGTCTGATAAGACTAAAATTGAACTTTTCAGCCATCAAAGAAAACGCTATGTCTGGCGCAAACCCAACACATCACATCACCCAAAGAACACCATCCCCACAGTGAAACATGGTGGTGGCAGCATCATGCCGTGGGGATGTTTTTAAGCAGCCAGGACTGGGAAACTGGTCAGAGTTGAGGGAAAGATGGATGATGCAGGGATATTCTTGAGCAAAACCAGTACCACACTGTGCGTGATTTGAGGCTAGGACGGAGGTTCACCTTCCAGCAGGACAATGACCCCAAACACACTGCTAATGCAACACTTGAGTGGTTTAAGGGGAAACATGTAAATGTGTTGGAATGGTCTAGTCAAAGCCCAGACGTCAATCCCATAGAAAATTTGTGGTCAGACTTAAAGATTGCTATTCACAAGCGCAAACCATCCAACTTGAAGGAGCTGGAGCAGTTTTGCAAGGAGGAATGGGCAAAAATCCCAGTGGTAAGATATGGCAAGCTCATAGAGACATATCCAAAGCGACCTGGAGCTGTGATTCCCGCAAAAGGTGGCTCTACAAAGTATTGACTTTAGGGGGGTGAATAGTTATGCACATTGAGTTTTTCTGTTATTTTGTCCTATTTGATGTTTGCTTCACAATAAATAAAAAAAACATCTTCAAAGTTGTGGGCATGTTCTGTAAATTAAATTATGCAAATCCTGAAACAATACCAGGTTGTGAGGCAATAAAACACGAAAAATTCCAAGGGGGTGATTACTTTTGCAAGGCACTGTATACTAGAAAATTGCCCGTCAAAAATGACGGGAATAAAATGGTAAGGCTAGTAATGCTGGTTGCCACACAATGCGAGGCTATGGGCCCTCTGAGCACCTTCGGTGATCATTGCATAGCACGCAAGCCTCTCCCCCTGTGTAGTTTATAGGCCTTGCGCTTGAGTGTTACTGTGTTGGGTTGTGTTACTGCCTTGTGTTAAATGTTGGTGGCTTGGATTAAGTGTTATTGGCTTTCGTTAAGTGTTACTTCTTTGGGTTATTTTTTACGTCCTTCGGGGTAGTTTTACGTCCTTGGCCCTTGTTTTCATTGTTTTGCGTTTTTTCGGCAGCCATTTTTTTTCTCACTTAGGCAATTTTCCATTGTGAAAAAACGCCAAATATGCATCAAATTAACTTGCAACCTCCCTCACAGGCTTCCTGGCTTTCCCACTGTGCTGTGTGTGAGTGTGTAAGTTAACCTGAGGCATATTTGTTGTTTTCTTCATGTATTTTCAGTTCCCGTGGTTCTACCATTAAAGTCGTAATTTTGCGAGGCGCACAGTGCATATACGGGTTTTGGTCCTAAGTCGTAAGGGTCGTAAGCCCTGCGTGCCTCAACTGCTCGCTTCACATTTGCAGCTAAGTCCCATGGGCCTCGCGAGGAGAGCCTGCGGCGCTCATTGCAGGTTGAGTCCCACTTGCCTCAACTGCTCGCCTAACTAAGCGAGGCTCACAGTGCAATGAGAGCCTTCGGTGTTCATTGCAGCGTAAGTCTCGCATTCCTCAAATGCTTGCCTCTCTTCACTGGACTCGCAGTGCAATGAGCACCTTCTGCGTTCATTGCAGCCTAATTCCCACGTGGTTAATGGCTTGCCTCACTTTGCGACGCTCGCAAAGTGTGACCAACATCGTAAGCGTTCCAGACACTGACAACTATATATGTGATGTATATATAAATAAAGTACAGAGAAGGACAATAAAACTAATAAGGGTAATGGAGGGGCTAAGTTATGAAGAAAGACTAACCAAATTAAGCTTATTTACTCTAGAAAAAAGGCGTCTAAGAGGGGATATGATTTCCTAATATAAATATTTCCAGGGTCAATACAAGACTTTGTCAAGGGAACTTTTTGTGGCAAGAGGTTTTCAACTGACAAGAAGGAATCCTTTGAGATTAGAAGTAAAAAGATTTCACCTCAAAGAAAGAAAATGGTTCTTCAAAGTAAGGGTGGTTAATCTGTGGAATTCTCTACCAAAGGAGGTGGTGACAGCGTATTCGATAGATAACTTTAAAAAGGGATTGGATATATTTTTAAATAAAAAGGGCATTAAGGGCTATCCCGGATAAATAGAGAGGGAGTATTGATCCAGGGATGAATCCGATCACCAGTATCTTGGGTCAGGAAAGAATTTTATATTTTTTCCCTGTTGAGACAATTGGCAAAGTTTCACTGTTTTTTTTTTTCTTTTTCTGTTTGCCTTCCTCTGGTTCAATTAACAACAAATCCGAGTATTGCAGATCAGAGGAGATATAAAAAGGTTGAACTTGATGGACTAAAGTCTTTTTTCAACCTAAATTACTTTGGCCCTCATTCAATTGCGATTTGGCCAATTGAATAGGGCTCTAAATAAGCACATAACATATTTTTTTTAAATATGTTTTTAGTTAGTGAAAACCTTGCTTTTGGATAGATGTTTACTAAGTAAAAACTTCTTTAAAAAAACATGTTATGTGCTTATTTAGACCCCTATTCAATTGGCCAAATTGCAATTGAATGAGGGCCTATGTAACTATGCAAATATGTAAAATAATGTCCTGCTGTTTGTCCATTACAAAATGGAGACAGAGGGGCTCATTCAATTGTACTTTGGCCAATTGAATAGGCCTCTAAATAAGCACATAACATATATTTTTTAAAGAAGTTTTTAGTTAGTAAGCATCTATCCAAAAGCAAGGTTTTCACGAACTAAAAACTTCTTTAAAAAAAATATGCTATGTGCTTATTTAGACCCCTATTCAATTGGCCAAATCGCAATTGAATGAGGCCCAGAGACATTATATTCTCAACCTATACTTCAGATTCTGTGATTTTATGCAATTATGAAAGAAACCATTCAACAAGGAAAATTAATCTGCTGTAAGCTTCACGTTCACACATTCTCTATAGATCAGTTGTGAGTTTTTACCTGTATTTTATTGAAGAATAAAAAACTTGCCTGAGTACCATCTTTAAATCAATAAATTAACACAATAATACAATAATTCTGATCACTTCTATATTGGGGCCCTCTCCATGAACAACATGGCTCCCACAGCCCACAGGACACACAATAGCAATGCAGTTGTCACAGTTCAAGTATTCAGTCTGGGAGCAGAGAATCAGGGGAGAGAAGGAAGAAATAATATCAATAATCCATGTTACTCCAGGGCCTCTAATAGTCCAACAGTTCCTCAGCATCTTGCCCCCCCCCCCCCCTACCCCCCATCCCCCCGGATAAGTATATAATTGTGACATTTTGCTTAATGTTTATCAACATATAAGTTATTTAAATAATCTGAATATTGTAAAAACAATAATGGTGGTTGGGAAGCTATGGTTGAACACTAGTAGGCCTTTTTATATAACAATTTAACTTGACTAGATATATGTGTGAAATACATTTATCCTGTAATAGTATTCTGCACCTGATACCCAAGTATGACAGTAAATATTCTATTTTATTTAGTCTATCTATTCTCCTGATACCCCCCCCCCCACACACACACACACACATACATACAATACCTTGTATATCATGAGGCAGTTGGAGTCACACTTCCATTGACAAGTAACCTGGACCCATTTCAAGATCCACATAAATCCACAACAAAAATGCATTTTATGCACATACATTTACATAAATAGACAAAGATGTCTCACTCTGGCACAATCTTAACACATCATCCTTATGCACATGTCCTCTTGTGGCTGTCCATTCTATCTTCCTTTCATCTTCACAGATATAGTAGGTTCTTTCACTTCCTTTATGTGTGCAGTATACTGAGACTTAAATATGAGAAAGCAACCATATGAAAGATAATTTACATGGGGAGCTGAATTGTAGTCAGGCATCTTTACACTAGAATTGTTTTATTGAGCTGCTTTATACATTACATTCCATGCTACCCCTCGAGAGCAATGTGGCTTTATTATTATTATTTTTTGCACTTTTCTCAATAATAGACATTTCAATTAAACAAAAGTTAAGATTTATCTAGAACTGAGTGTAGTTTAATTAGCAATGCATGCCTACTGTGAACTATAGTTACTATAGTTCTTTGTTACATTAGATATTCATTTCAGTTACTCAATTTAAGAGCAACATTGCCAGGCTTCTTTAGCATTTACATCACGCAACCTGCAATCTTATATGTTTAATTACATTAATAAAATATCCTGGCATTATTAAGCATTTTTAGTGCTTTTCCCTGAACAGCAAAAACACTCCTGACACCTCTCTGATTAGGCAGTAACAGCATGTGCGTCTTCTAATAAGAACCTACAGAATTCTGCACTAAAACAACAACATCATGGGTTGTACTTGCCCACTAGTCAGAACTGAGGTTTCACTTTCATCAATGCAATATCACTGGGCCTCATTCAAATGTGATTTGTCCAATTGAATAGGGCTCTATATAAGCACTGGACATATTTTGTTACAGAAGTTTTTAGTTAGTGAAGACCTTGCTTTTGGATAGAAGTTCACAAACTAAAAAACTTCTGTAAAAAAATAAATATGCGCTGTGCGTATATAGAGCCCTATTCAACTGGCCAAATCGCAATTGAATGAGGCCCACTGTCTCTTAAGAAATCAAGAGATTCACTACTTGATAAATACTGTTTTGCATGTAGGACGGCATACTGGGTACTGCGTAATGTAATGGATGGCATATTCCTATATTCCAATGTATAACAAATATTTTTTTCTATGTGTACCTTTTATTGGCCATCTCTTCAAGAGTGTGTTTTCAATAACTTACTAGAATTAGATGTTTTGAATTAGTAAGGTGTGACAACTACATTTTGTTATTCTATGGTGCCTTTTTATCAGGTTGAATCTCTCCACAGTTTATTGAATAAGCTGCACAGAATAGCACAAATTAGCGGTATTGATACACTACTGAGAAAAATCGCATTTTAGTCAATGTAGTTATATGTACTAAACTCTGTGAGAGTTTCATTGATGCACTGTAAATATGATTCTAGATTATTTGCAATAGTGAATGTTAGTTTATTTACCTTCTTTGGATTTACAAGGAAACATAGGGCTTCATTTAATTGCAATTTGGCCAATTGGAATAGGGCTCTATATAAGCACAGAGCATATTTTTTTACAGAAGATTTTAGTTAATGAAGAACTTGCTTTTGGATAAAAAAACTTCTGTAAAAATATGCTCTGTGCTTATATAGAGCCCTATTCAATTGACCAAATCGCATTTGAATGAGGCCCATAGAACATATGAAGCAATAATCACCAACATGTGAAGCTTGGAAATAGTTGGATATGTCATAGTTTAGTAAATCCACTTGAGGATAGAATTGTAGAGGTTCTCCAAGAGTTCTTCAAGCTTCATATTAGTACACATGACCACAAATATTGTACATGTATTTTTTCTAATAAGCTAAAAGAGTCATTAGAGCCATTTTTATTCAAGGTTTTATTTCATAATTTTAATTAAAAAACTTTTTAAACTTTATATGATATTAACAGTAAGCAAATTACAACATGCTGGTTATGATGTGACAGAATACTGGTTAGCATCTACACATCAGTCTAAAACAAAAATACATCAGGGAAAATAATATATATTTTATCTGGGATTTTATTTTTGCTTATTTTTCTTTCTCTCTTGTAGTTGCATTCCGCAGTGAAAAGGATTCAAGTACACAGACCGGGTTTTAATTATACATTTGCCCACATATGCATGCTGAGCAATGAGAAGACCTGCATAGTGGATGACATAGTACATATTTTGGAGGAACTGAAGGCTGCTCGCTCACTAAACAGAACAAACTTTATCATAACCTATCCCATCACCATGTTAAAGGATGGCAGGGAAGTATACAATGGGCATCAGTTGGGTGGTGTCACCATTCACAGCAAAGATCGAGTTAAGTCAGCTGAAGCCATTCAGCTCACATATTACCTTCAAGCAATCAGTTCTCTAAATGAAATAGTAGCAGAAAAGTGGGAGTCAATTTTCTGTGAGACTGTGGAAAGCTTCCAGAGATTAAATAAAGAGGTCAAAATGTACCCTTTTACATCATCCTCTCTAGGACAGGATTTTCAGAAGACCAGCAGGGTTTCAGAGCGGTACCTAATAACAAGCCTTATCTTAGTTGGTTCTCTGGCCATCCTCTGTTGCTCAATGCAGGATTGTGTCCGCAGCAAACCTTGGCTTGGTCTCCTTGGATTAGTAACTATCAGTCTTTCTACACTAACTGCTGCTGGGATCATCAATCTGACTGGTGGAAAATACAACTCGACTTTCCTGGGGATTCCATTTATCATGCTAGGTAATTAAACTCTTTGCTGTTTTTTTTCCCCCTTGTTTGTGTTTAGTGTATGTTTATTTAAAATTCTGAATGACTTGAATTTCCATGCTCAGAGAGTTCCTGATATGCAGCCAGTAACAGTTTGGCACTCTGTTATTATCTATGTTGCACATCCTGATTTGGAAGTGAAACACAGCACTTGAAAATCCTATTGTAATTTACTATTATTTACACAATAAACAGCTGCACAGCTGCTAATCTTACAAATTACAATTTATGCAAGGCAGAATTCATTTCTATTTAGGTAAATGGAATATTTGAACAGAAAATTGCTAAAATTTATAATTATATTGTCAGCAGAAACCGTATGCAAAACAGATGGATTATCGTAATTACCAAATACGACCTCTGAAATCCAGCAATCTCAAGAAACAGAAAACACAATACGAGTTTGCTGCCAAGTTTGAATAATGCACTGCTAGTAAATACGCTCTAACAGCATCTTTCATTGGACTACATATATTTAACTTATTTATTTCCAATAAAATGTATTATAGTTCTGAGAGTTATTCTAGTAATTTAAGATTGAAATTCAACATAAATTGTATTCTGTAAATTATTTGTTTTCATGATCACCTATTTTATAGTCATGTGATGCTTTTTTAGTAAGCAAAACAATACATTTGTGTTTCTAAAACATTTCAGAAACCCTTTTTATAGCTGAAAATCTTAATAATTATAATATTTCCATTGCATCTGAGCATTGCGTTTCTTGAGATCTCCAGCTGGAAATATTTTTTCTGACCTGTTTTAGACATGCATGCAAGAATATCTTTATGGACACTGTGGCCCTCAATCAATTGCGATTTGACCAATTGAATAGGGCTCTAAATAAGCACATAACATATTTTTTTAAAGAAGTTTTTAGTTAGTAAACATCTATCCAAAAGCAAGGTTTTCACTAACTAAAAACTTATTTAAAAAAAATATGTTATGTGCTTATTTAGAGCCCTATTCAATTGGCCAAATCGCAATTGAATGAGGCCCTGTGGAAGTGGAGGGCTTCTGTTGTTCTCTGGTCTGCCATAAATTTAATGAATCTGTTGTTAGTATCCCTACTACAAAATTCACAGGATGAGTCAGCAACAAGTAACCACACTGAAGAGATCCAAAAGATGGAAATAGTGTTGTCTGTTGGGAGGTTATCTAATACATGCAACCTGGATTATGCTTGAAAACTGTGTTATTACAGCAGGCATATGTTATAAGGGTGACATTGTGCATTAAGGAGTGAAAGATTGTGAGTTATTTGCATTGCCTCTGCCAACATTGAAATGGAAACATATTTCTTGTTTTTTTGTTAACTGTAAACAGATTTTCTGACTTGATTTAGACTAACCAATGTGTGCACAATTGTACTGTTTTGTTTGCTGCTCTTTGCATGGTGGAGGGCTTCTATCATTGTTTTGGTAACCATAAGCTAAATGGGGCTTTTCCTCAAATATGTGGTAATAGTAGATGAGTAAAACATAGAAATAGGTCAGGTTCAGTAAAGAGAACACCATTTCATTCAGTTTAATCACTAACATTGCACAATAAATACCTTTGTAATTGGGTGTACAACAAGATTTTTATCAAACAGTTAGAATGTCTTTTCATATTCAGTGTGAAAAAAATGTTGGTTATTTTTTCTCTCATAATCACTTTTAGTAAAATTATAGCCATGATATAAAGAAAAATATTACAGAAACTATTTTAAACAGATTTATCCAAAGGTTATTTCCTTAGTTATAAGGTAATGATACATTCTGAATTTACACTGTTGTATTGTACAAAAAAGGATTTTGGCATCTGTAGTTCATATCAGAGATTATAAAAATATCCACTCGTGGCACATAAAAAAAGGGCAAAAAGAAGAATGATTGTGTCTGTAGTGACAGGAGAAAGAGAGGTATATTTCATGTATTATTCTAACATATAAATCAATACGGGTTGGGGAACCTGTATTATTGGGCATGATGTAATCCTTAGCATACATTTCTACCTATGCACATTCATTTCTTTCTCTTCTAATTCAAGAAGCTAAATACCATCAGCCTTATTAAATTGTGATTCAGTAAATTTAAAAGGGCTTTATTTAAGCACACAGCATATTTTATTTACAGAAGTATTTCGTTAGTGAAGGCCTTGCTTTTGGATAGAAGTTCACTAATGAAAAACTTCTGTAAAAAAAATATGCTGTGTGCGTAATTAGAGCACTTTTAAATTTACCGAATCACAATTTAATAAGGCTGCATGTGTGCACTGACTCAAAATTATCAGCCTTATTAAATTGCGATTCGGCCAGTTGAATAGGGCTCTATATAAGCACATGATCGTACATTTTTTTTAACGTTTTTAGTTAGTGAAGACATTGGTTTTGGATAGAAGTTGACTAACTAAAAACTTGTGTAAAAAAATATGCTATGTTCTTATTTAAAGCCCTATTCAATTGGCCAAATCGCAATTTAATAAGGCAGTATATGTTCAAAAATGTTAGCATAGTCTCAGTTCTAAAGCTCACTGTGCATAGTGGTGAAAGGAAGATTTAATGGGGTCAAGAGTGCCAACAGACTCAACAACTAAAACATCACATTACATTGAACAGTTTTATTTTTTTATAAAATAAATATTTAATAGAATTTTATTTTTTTGTATGGCCCCTGATGATTTTTTTGTTTGTTTTACTGTAAGTTAATACCCCTTGATGGACAAAAAGTTTGGCAATGAAAGTAGAGGGAAGAGAAAGCAGGCTAGATAGAGGTAAAGCAGCAGAAAGAGGTAGTCATGCATTTTTTATATCACTAGTAAAACCTTGCATGGAATATTGTGCATAATACTGGAGACAACTGGGCTGTGATATGATGTGAAGGCCTGTCACTTTCCCCATAGGAAATTGAATACAGACATGCACATAGCAGATCCCTGAGATGATTATTAACCTCCCTCCATAATTCCAGTGGAATTCAAGAGACAAACCAATGATAGGAAAGTAAAATTGTATAGGAGATGTTTCCATTCATTTTTCCAAAACCTAAAAAAGGTGCAAACGTATTTGTAAAAGCTAAGTCGGTGTCCGTAATCCATATTTTCATGAATACAAATCCACATTTTCATGAATACAAATACCTTAATAAAATGGCATGCATCATTATGGGGTTTTTATCAACTGAATGAGTATAAAGGATGTGGAGAATGTAGACGCATTACATAGTATATGTATTGTATGCATTACAGGTAAAGAAAATAGCTGCTAAATGCCTTAATCAGTCCAGGTTCATTTTTGCACTACCCTCTGGTCTATAGAATAAAAATATATAAAGGGATTCAACAAAGCAGACTAGCACATTTATTCAAAATAAATTATATATTATCTGAAAATAGAAGCCAAAATAAACCAAATTGTATTGTGACAAAGTAGTATGAAACTGAAAGGATGGTAAATGGATGGAATAACGTCAACATAGAAGCAGAGTTGCATATGGTAATTCTGAATTGTAGACACAGGAAATAACTGAATAAGGTTTTAAAATTTAAAAAAATAAGCAGACTTAACGCACCAAACAGTACCTTATGTCCATTTTATGTTGCTGTGTTTTTCTTATCTATTAAGGTATATACTGCATGCATCGGTGATGGCATTTTTGTAACATTAATCTTTGCTTAGTATTTTCTTATTGAAGCATAAATTGTATTTGATGCTATAAGATCTCATGAAAAAGCAATTGCTAATAGCAGAGATTATGTGAAAACCCTGCCACTTCAGTGGCTCCCAGGGGTAAAGTGTTTAAATGGAAAATGTATTGTTCTCCAGAGGGAGAGGTATTAAGAGGACAATAGCGAACTAATAATAGCCACCCATGATTTATAGTGTTAACAATTTAAACGAGAGTCTTTAAAATCCCTGCTGCTAAAGCTGATGTTTATACCTGCAACAGCCAAATGTTTTCCAGTTTTGCAAGAATAAGCTGCAGTTTTATTTTGTGACATTATTCATCTGTGAAGAATGATATGAGCTACCTAAGATTCGTAATTCAAAATCAATATACACAGTAGGATGCCCTTTTCAGTCTACATCGCAGCGGCTGGCATTATTTATCCATTTCAAACAGGAGGTTGGGTCTACAGTTTAGTAGATGAAACCAATACATTTCCATGTTAAATATTCTGGACAGTGAACGTAAACTGAATATTAATGTATTCATTAATCAAAATAAGTTAATGTGGTCGTTATGTAAGAATATGTAGAAAAGTCATGACTTATCTGGTACCAGTGCTAGAATATTCTAAATGTGTACAATTATGCTAAAATTAACATAATAACCATTTCAAATGTAAAAAAAAAATGTATACCTGAAACTACAAAATTTTCCACCATACATTTAAGTAAAATAGGTTTAAAGGGACCCCAAAATCCAGTCGTTTTAAAGTTCTTCTGAAAAAGCATGAAAAACTGACTATTCATTGTTTTAAATTGTTATTTGAATATACACCATTATCTGTGCAGCTTTATTATGCAAATATGCAGCACCTAAATACTAATGCCCTGCTTTGCTGTACTAATTTGTGGTACAGTATGTTTATTATTTATGTATTTGCAGTTAGATCCCCTCGCACACGCTTATCAAGCCACCGGTTAGCATAATAGAGCCATATGCGCAAATCTCAATAATTCAGGAATGATTTACTGTAGAGACAAACATATCATTTGTGATGCTCTTTAAGAAGAAACAAACTGGTTGAACTTTACAAATGTTTTCCGTGAAAATGGATTGTTCTTAAGTTTTGTATTGCTATTACTTTAATTAATAATTACTAGGACAGATCGATAAACTGCTAAGGCAGGATTAACAGATCCTAGTGATGTCTTAGACAGGGCCCTCCTTGCTTTGGTATCTGTTAATTTGTATTTATCTTTGTCTGGTACTTAACTTATGTACATCGATACGGAATATCAGCCTTATTAAATTGCGATTTAACCAATTGTAAAGGGCTCTATAAAAAAAATATGCTATGTGCTTATATAGAGCCCTATTCAATTCGCCGAATCGCAATTTAATAAGGCTGTATGTCGGCACTTTATAAATTAACGATAATAATAATAATAATGTTGCCAGCAAACTAAATGTTGTCTTCATTTGTTATCTTTTTAAAAAAAATGCACAATATTTCAAATTGTTTATTCTTGTAGTGTTTATTATTTCACTTCAAAGTATACAGTAATTAAGGGAATCCCGAGGTGTTAATGGTGAGATAACATATCTCAAGTTTCCTTTATATTCCTGCCATTCTAGTGAATATCTCCTATCCACGTTGTGATCTTTATGTTACCACATGCATCAGTGTTGATAACTTTTCATTGTGAACTGGTGATTGACTAGCAACTCTGGGTCTGAATTATAAAAGTCTACAAAGCACAACACACTATGTACAGACTTATTGACAAGGCTGTACTGGAACAGTAGCTGCAGGAATTTATGGAACCCCAGCTGAACTATTCAAAATCCTACAAGTTGATGATGTGAAAGTGTTGCTTTCATCATACCAACAAATTTAGAAAACTCAACAGTGGCCAAAGACTAGAAAAGGCCAGTCTAAATCCCAATACCACAAAAGGAATTGCCAAAGATTGCTCCAATTATTAAACAATTGCACTCATTTCACACGCAAGCAAGGTTATATGCTTAAGATCCTACAAGCTCAGCTCCAACAATATATGCACCAGATGTGCAAGCCGGGTTCTGCAAAGGAAGAAGCACAAGAGATTGTCAATGTCTGCTGGATAACAGAGAAAGCATTTACTTCTGCTTCATTGACTATTCTAAAGCCTTTGACTGTGTGGATCCCAACAAAATGTGGCATGTCATAAAGAGCTGGGAGTACCAGATCATCTCATCCTCCTCCTAAAGAATATGTATGTCAACCAAGAAGCCACGGTCAGAACCGAACATGGGACAACAGAATGGTTCAAGATCGGAAAAGGAGAGCGACAAGGTTGTATATTGTCACCTTATTTATTAAACTTATACGCAGAATACATCATGCGTAACCCAGCACTGGATGAAACCAAAGCCAGAATTAATATTGCTGGAAGAAATATAAACAACCTCAGATACGCAAATAATACTACTCTGATGGCTGAAAGTGCTGAAGAACTAAAGGACCTATTGATGAGGGTGAAAGAAGAGAGTGCAAAAGCTTGCAAATGGCCTGCTGCTCAATGTTAAAGTAAACTAAGATCATGGCAAATAGATGGAGAAGAAGTGGAGGCAGTAACAGATTTTATTTTCCTGGGATCCAAGATGTCTTTAGATGGTGACTGTAGCCATGAAATGAGGAGAAAAACTATGGCAAGCTTGAACAAGCTAGTAAAAAGTAAAGATATTATGTTATCAACAAAGGTCTGCATAGTAAAAAGTATTATGTTCCTAGTAGTAATGTGAGAGCTAGACCACAAAGAAGGCTGAGCCCCGTAGAATTGATGCCTTTGTTTTGTGTTGCTTAGAGTCTCTTGGACTGCAAGAAGATCCAATAAATCAGCACTACAGGAAATCATGACAAACTTTCCACTGGAAGGTTTGATCATGAGGCTGAAGCTCAAATATTGTGGCCATATTGTGAGAATATGTGATTCTCAGAGAAGACTCTAAAGTTGGGAAAGATTGAAGACACTCGAAGGGGGAGACAGATATGGATAGATGAGATCATTGAAACAATGAACATGAGCTTGATGGCGCTCATCGGAGCAATGTCTGACATATGTGTCTGGCATGCTGCAGCACATAAGGTCATGGAGAATCGGATATGACTGAACAACTATACAACAACAAGATGTGTTTGCTAAACTTTTTCAATATCACATTGTTTGCATTGATCTCTTAACTTAAGGCACCCCATTACCCCAACTAATTGGTTTCTCTTCAAATGCATTAAATACTGGCTCTATATTGTATTAGCCATTTTCACTACAATAAATGTGCTTCTCTACTTGCTAGCTCAGAGTGCTAATAATGTGTGGAGGCGACCTGACAGCAGGGTAACACTGGGGTTGATTGTTTTTGTCCCCAAAGAAACAAATAAGCACACTAATTAGCAGATCAAACCAGCATATTAGTATTTGGGAGCTACACACTAGTATAATAATACTGAACAACAATGGTGAACATTTCAAGAATCATTTAATTGGAAGAAAATGGCTAGTACAATCTATAGCTAGTTTGTACGGCTCATTAAGAATAACTTTAAAAATAGCTTTATTTTTTGTTCACTGAGCACCTTTAATATTGTGAACAATAACTTGTGGTTCACTTTTTAAAATTTGATCCATACCCTGTAAAACTTTAATAAAGGCTATGACTGTAGAGACATACCTTGATGTACCAACATTTTCTTCTTACAGCAATTTAATCCTAATACATTAATTGAAAAAAACATCTGTTGGATGCACTGGGCACACAACCATATTGCCGGGTGATACAAGAGAACAGGTAACGGCAGGATTTCCTTTCCAATTTACTTGGTAATTTCTTAAATTTGACAGAAAAATAGGAGAAAAAAAAATGAAGTAGGAGAACAGTGTAGGTTTTCTGTGAATAATCAGCTCGTTTTAATCATAATAAACTGTAACAATTTACAAAAGTCATGGAAACTTGACAATTAAAATGGCATTGTAATGGTTAGAGTTTTCTTTACTGCAGATTGTTATCCACATAGTCATAATACAAGACTAAGGAAATCCTAATTTTCACCAAAGTCAAACATCAATGAACAGATGCACATCTGAGAATAAGCAATGCGTAATAACTTGCTCTATGGCTTGGTACCCATTATAAATGAGTTTTAGCTCTCTTACGCCAATGCAGAGCAGCATTATCCTATAACATATCAGTCTTACTCTACACAGGCATAAAAATGCCAAAACAGCAGACATAAAATGGCTTTGGACCTCAACAGCTTTTTTTCAGAGTGTGCAAGTGGTCAATATCTGCACTACCTTATAAGCCTTAGAGAGGCTACAAAGGTTGTTTAAAAAGTCCAGACATATTGGACTAGAATAGAATAGAGACATGTCCATTCATTTTTAAAAAATGAAATGTTTTTTTTGGGGCTTTCAGTGTTTTGTAGGATCATGTAGAGCAGTGCCGTTATATCTAAAACACAATGCATATAGATCAACCTTAGATGCCAATATAGTGCTTCCTGCTATAGACACTGCTAAGTTTTTTTATCCTTTATTTGTAACGCACAAAATTATTCTGCAGCACCATACATGGATTAAGTTCAAGTTAAGACAGGTTTAACACACATATGAAGGGCCTTGTTATTGAGCTTAAAGTCAGACGTACACAGTGCTTTCCCTAAAGCACCTTACAATGTTGAAAACTCGCAAACTTGCAGTCTAAATGGTTTGGGTGTGATACAGGAGGGTGAAATATGCGTTGTACAAGGCTGAAAGTGATAGGCTTCTTTAAGCAGATGAGTTTTAAGTGAGGTTAGAAGGTTTTGAGACAGGAAGTTCCAAAGAATAGGGGCAGCACAAGAAAAGTTCTGGAGGCAGAATGAGAGGAGGTGATAAGAGAGGTGGATAGAAGAAGGTCAGAGAGGAGAGGGCAGTTGGGAGAGTATTTGGGGACAATAACAGAGATACAAGAGGGTGCCTCATTGTTGAGGACTTTATACGTTAGGGTCATGATTTTAGATTTTTATCTGGAGGCTATGGGAAGCCAGTGGAGTGACTGACAGAGAGGTGCCACAGACATGGAGCATTGAGTGTTGTAGATGAGTCTAACAGATGCATTCAATTAATAAAATAACAACAGTTGTGAAGGCAACTCTTTAAACTTTTTTTTTTTACTAACATGTTTCTGCATACACAATTTAGGCAATTGTTTCTTATACAATTGTTACAATCTCTTTTAATGTCATCACACAGCAAAAACTCAGAACCATTGCCATATCCATTCCTTCATTAAAGCACTTTACATTACAGTCTGTTGAATCATTTACTCAGATAATCTTCAACTGAAAATGTGTCCCTCATTCTTGAACCTTTTTCTATATATCCAATCAAATCTTATATCAACAGAAAAATGTGTCATTCTTTTTTAAGGCTTCTGTCTGAAATCTCAGATTATGTTGATTACCGTATATACTCAAGTGAAAGCAGAGTTTTTCAGCCCTTTTTTTAAGGCAAAAAAGGGCCCCTTCGGCTTATACTCGAGTCACTCTCCCCCCCTTGTCTCTCTAACCCCCCTGTGTGTCTCTAACCCCCCGTGTGTCTCTAACCCCCCGTGTGTCTCTCAACCCCTGCCGTGTTTCTTTCCCTCCCCCCTCCTCAACCTAAACCCCCCTCCCCAGTGTGAACCCCCCTCAACCCCCATCCTCCCCCTTAACCACCCTAAATACCTCCCCCCTCTCCCCTCACTTACCTGCTTGTGCGCCGGCCTCCGCTCCTTGACCCGGCACCGGCGCGCATGTGACATCACATGCGCACCGCGTCATTAGCATATACCGGGTGCCGGCACCCGGTATATGCTAATGACGTGGCGCGCATGTGATGTCACATGCGCGCCGGGTCAAGGCGCGGAGGCCGGAGCACAAGCAGGTAAGTGAGGGGAGAGGGGGGAGGTATTTAGGGGGGTTTAGGTGGAGGAGAGGGGTTGAGGGGGGTTTAGGTTGAGGAGGTGGGTTGTGGTTGAGGGGGGTTGAGGTTGAGGAGGGGAGTTGAGGGGGTTTGAGGTTGAGGATGGGGGGTTGAGGATGAGGATGGGGGGGTTGAGAAGGGGGTTGAGGACGGGGGGTTGAGGAGGAAGGTTGAGGAGGGGGTTGAGGATGGAGGGATTGAGGAGGAGGTTGAGGACGGAGGTTGAGGAGGAGGGGTTGAGGAGGGGGGTTGAGGATACTATAATAGTTGTCAAACTACGAAACATCGTCACACTTCGCGAGCTCGCAAGTTCGCGGGGGACCACATTTGAGGAAGGTGAAGGCTCCAACGTTGGCTGCAATGAGCCAAAGGTTTATTGCAGGCTGCAAATGCGGACCCTTGCAAATGCAGACCCTCTACGCCGCCTCACAAGCGGTTACAAACACCCACAGAAGACACCCACAAAAACATCTAACACGCAATGACTAAATACGGACTTATACAAAAAAATACGAGCCGCGGGACTTAGAACGAAAAAACTATGGACTTACACTAAAAAAATACGAGCCGCGGGTCTTAGAAAAAAAACATTACTAACTCGCAAAAATACGACCTTAACGCCCGAACCTGAAAACATTAAAAAAACAATAAATACACACAAAAATTACATAAAAAGCTTACCCACATCAAACTACCAAGTTTAGACACACGAGAGAATAAATAGCCCCCGAAAAAAACAAAAACGAGGCTACAGGACCCTATAGCCGCAAAACACCACCAAGCACATACGGCTTTTCTAAAAAGCTGTACAAGGTACAAGATACACTTTAAGCAAGGACGCTAAATCATCCACACCCGCATACCACATACACATTCACCGCCATTTTACAACACTAACTTACACAATGCGAAAAATACGAAGCTACACTAACGGCTTCCCCTCGCGCACGCAGCCTATTTACACTACACACTGCACACATTGCTGACACTTACACCTCAACTCCACAACAGTGCAAACCTACATTGTATGCTGCAGGAACATTAAAAAAGATTGTCAGCTCTTCAGCACAATGCTTCCTGCATATATTACTTACAAATAGGTAAAGTATATTCATTTATTAATTTATTAATTATTTCATTACCATACAAAAGTACATATACACAAAAAAAATTAAAACTATCGCAATAAACACAAAAGCCATTCACTGCGCGCCTCACAACGAGCGGCAACGCTGCTCATAGCACACAAACTACACCAGGGGACAGCCTTGCAATAAGCGCAAAAAGGAGATCAGTGCCAACCTTACAATGACAGCAAAAGCACCTCTCATAAAAAAAAGGACAACAACCAAGAGCCTCACAATGAGCACCGAAGGCGCTCATTGCGAGCCACGGTCAGCGCGAGGCTCGCATAGAGCGCCGAAGGATCTCAGACCACCAAAAAAATGAATGTCTGTGCCAAACAGCATTACCTGCCTTACAATTTTATTGCCCCGTCATTTTTGACGGGTAAGTCGCTAGTTGTAATATATTAGCTTAGCTTAGAAACCTGATAATAGTTTGTTTTTTTGAAGCAGTAGACAACATTTTTTAGAAAGTTAAAAATAATACAGCCTTTAATTTATTAACCATTACATGCAATTATTAAATGACTGTTTTATTGGTAACCTGACTTGGGCATGTTGAGAATTTTTTTACTAAGGCTCCCATTACAACTCCCACAAGGCTGACTCACAACTGCACTAGTTTTTAGAATCAAATTTGCAAAGCCATCACAAGGCTTCCACAAAAAAGAATAGCCCAAAACTTACTGACTTGTACCAGGAAGTTTTACCCATAGATCTCTAACTTTAACTTATGCTTGCAGCTTGTCTAAAGTACACCTGTAGGAGACTTAGAGGATACCATTCCATAGCATTGCTATGGAGACTGCTGATATTCAGACTCAAACTAAAGTGAACATAATTTACTAGCCCGAAGGTCCTCCCATATCCTTATATTTATCTGTCTAGCTACATAAACCTTTCCCATAAAAAGGGGAAATAATAAAAAAAGAAATACAGGGGGTTTATGACACCTGGGTGGTGATCAGCCCCATGCTCTACCCCTTCGTCTTTGTGGTGGGGAGTCCATTAACCTCCAAGGGGATCTCAATGGAAATTCATGGTACTAAAAATTAACTTGTTACCCTGGGGGTCATTATGGCCTAAAATTAGCCCCTTACCATGGGGGTCCCTAAATAAAAACCATGCAATTCTTATGGAGCCCAGTGGTACCTAAGCCTAACCCCCTACCTATGATACCTTCACTACGACCATAGGGGTTCTTATGGACCCCGACTTATAGACCCTTTTCTGTAAAAGAATTACTGGGGAAAAAAATGAAGAAAATTAAAATAAAAAAGACCTACAAAACCATCTAACCTTGTTAGGGGGAAATACTACTGACGACCCTCCAGCGATGATCCCCGACCCTCTGGTCCCCATTCTTCAGCCATGGAGATGCGGGCACATCTATGTTGCTGGTGGAATCGATTCTCTTCCTTCTTGATTGAACACCCTCAGCTCCTCATCTTCCAGTTAATCTTCAGCGAACTTGGATATCATTCCAGAGGGCATGTGGTAGCAATTTTGAAAACAGTTGTGGGACAGTCACTCAAGACTTAAGATATTAAGGACATTTTAAGTACTTGGATTGCATCTCCTGGGGATTCAATGTATGTGTGTGATGTGTAGTTTGCACATGTGAGTCTTGCATGTGATCTTCACGTGTTTTCTCCTTATGGGACCTATATGGCGTTTATTTTTCATTAAATCGACAAATAAATGAAACTGGAAACTTACCTACATACAAGGACCTTTTGCAAGGTGGCAAACCAGGCCACCACACGAAAAATACCAGCACTATTAAAATTATAATTGCATATAAATAATTATTAATGAGTTAATAACTTTTACATTATAAAAGTATTACGAGAGTGTTTAATATATTTTTAAAACAATAAAATGAGGAGTAACTTCAAAGCACACTGAAGAAACAAATGTGCACATTGAAATTTTTTTTTTACATTAAACATTACATTATTTTGTTTGCATGAAAAAAGAGTACTGCAAGGGCTATAAATCTTCCTTTAATATACGTACAAATTACAAATTAATTTTGGAACAAAAAACAGGATAACCTTTTGGAAAACTGTAATTAGTGTGTCATGGTACTTCACCAGTCTAGATATGGAACTCTATGGAAAAATCAGTTAGTCAATATGGTGAAGGGAAATTTAGAACATGTTCTAAATTGTAACCCAAATGCAGTTTGTACAGGAATTAAAAGGACATGCTTTAACCCATACAGGACTCTTTTTCATGCAAAAAATAATCATTGTAATAGTTAATACCTGCTCTTTTAAATTAATGATTGCAAGGTTGTGACTTCAGCATCCCTTAAATAATCATTTTAAACTTTAAACAGGTTAACATGATCAGGAAGAAACTTTAGTGACAAACAGCAGTGACCTGAAATATATACGAGCACAGGAAGGCATTAAAAATAGAAACCATCACTCTGAACTGTGGCATATTTCACAAGAATGTGTAAATTTATACACAAGAATCTGCTTGCCAAACCTCTGCAACATACTGATGAGCAGCTAAGCTGTGAAGTGTTTTTTTTAATGTTCAGTTGTTGGGTATAAATAAAATACTAAAGATTTTTAGACCCTGCAGATTTTGTCCCCACAGAATGTTTGAAGAAAAAACATACATCTGGTATAAAACATATTGCTTTCTTAAGAGCAAAGACAGCAGTTTGCATTTGGATCTGAAAGCTTTATTTTTTTAGCATCCACAGATGGCTAAAGTCTTGTGATCTTTGTAGGATTTCTAGAATACACATATGACCCACATTCATATATTTCTGAGTGCCAGAATCCCCACAGACCATTTACACTTTTGTTAAAAGAAGGCTAACACTATAAAAGCTGCTTGACTTTCATTGAAAGCTATTAAAAAGCACAGAGAAAAGACAAACATTCATGAAATTACAATATATAAGTATAAGAACGATGAAACTTAACGTTTCCTATTATCGTTGGTACATAAAGAGTAAATACTAGATAATGGATTACTCCAGTATCTGCACATAAAAATGATACATGTGCTGATATAGGACAACTTAAGATTGGTACAGATGTATCAATTATAGTCCATACAATTATAAACTAGTTATGTGTGCAGCATTATTTGATCGTAAAGATTCAGTTTTACAATGTGTATCCAGTTAGTATCTGAAAACCAGCTTAAAAAAGGGAGTTCTATATTATTGATCAAAGGACCTTCTATTTTAGAAACCATTCAAAATAATAAGAAAGGTAGTGACCTATAGCTAAGTTTCCATTCAGCGGGTTTCCCCAGCATTTAGCACAGCTGGGCTCTCTCACATATTAATAATAATAATAATAATAATAATAATAATAATACAAGTTAGGTTTTATTATTCACTAGCGACTTGCCTGTCAAACATGACGGCAATACAATTTGAAGCCTGGCAATGGTGTTTGCCAGACATTGTGAGCCCCCCCCCCCCCCCCCCCCCCGTAACCTACCTGCCTCTATACTGGCCTTGGGATGAATGCCTTTGGAGCTCATCATGGGCCTCGCAATGAGTGACCTTCAGCACTCATTGCGAGCCTCTCCCCCCTTATTCTTTACTGGCCTCGCGATGAGCACCTTCAGCACTCATCACAGGCTTTGCTACCTCTCCCACCATCTACTTGATGGGAGGCGCTCATTATCTACTTCCTCTCTCTCCCCTGTGTCTTGCCCCCCTCTCCCTCCCCTGTGTCTCTTCCCCCCTCTCCCTCCCCTGTGTCTCTTTCCCCCTCCCTCCCCTGTGTCTCTTTCCCCCTCTCTCTCCCATTTCTCAATCCTCCCTCTCCCTCCCTTGTGTCGCTCCCCCTCTCCCTCCCGTGTCTCCTTCCCTCCATCTTTCTCCCCTGTGTCTCTTCCACTCCTTTCCTTCTCCTGTCACTTCATCCCTCCTCTCTCCCCTGAGTCTCTTACCTCCTCCTCCCTACCCTGTGTCTCTTTCCCCCCTCTCCCTCCCTTGTGTCTCCTTGCCCAGTCTCCCTCCCCTGTGTTCCTTCCCCAATCCCATCCCTCCCCTGTGTCTCTCTCCTCTACTCTCCCTCCCCTGTGTTCCTTCCCCAATCCCATCCCTCCCCTGTGTCTCTCTCCTCTACTCTCCCACCCCTGTGTCTCCCACCTCTGTGTCTCCCCCCCTCTCTCTCCCCTGTGTCTCTCAGCCCTCCTCTTCCTCCCTTGTGTCTCCCCCCTCTCTCTCCCCAATCTCCCCCCTCCTCTCCCGTATGTCTCCCCTCTCCTCCTCTCACTTTGTTTGCATGCGCAGCCATCTGCACGTGTGCATACCCTGTGTGTCTCTACCCCCTCCTCTCTCTTGTTTCTCCGCTGGTGAGCGTCCACCTGCACGTGCCCGGCCGCTTGCTCGTCTATGGCCGCGATTTGCGCATGCGCGGATGGACAAATTTTAGGCATATTTAACCACTGTTTCTTGCTCTACTGGATTTGTCTTTAACTCCATTTGGCGATTTCATGCAATTGAGAAATACTTTCATGTAAATTTTAAAAATATATTTGTTTTTTGATGTTTTTTTATTTTTATTTTACAACCCTAGACAAAGTTGCTACTCTCTCAAGAAAAAAAGAAAAATGCTTCAAGTATGGAAAATGCCTATGCAAAATATATTTTCTGTTTTATCAAATGTAGAATACACTGATTTACTATATGTATTGTTCTATGAAGAATAACTGTGTTGATTAAAAAAATCAGAGCCACTAGCCTAACCTAATGAAAACTTAAAAGAAAAGAGAAATTCCCCAAAACAGCAATGGTATCAATCATTAATAACATTCAGATTCAATCATTTCAAGCAATGTTTAGTACTAAATTTACTTAAAAAAACATCAGCTTCTCAGTCTCCAGTCAGCCCAATTGCTCTGACCAGATCTGAATGGAAGACAGTGTTAAATGGAAAGAACTGCTTTTTCAAATCAAATTAATGATCAGTGACTAATTAGGCAGTGCTAAATGGAAAGTACATTTAATATTGATTTGTAATCACTGAATAATGGGGTTCTTTAATTTACATTCACAAAACTATAAGAGGTTAATATTTTTGAGTGCGATTGGTTCTAGGTGAGTGATAAATGTTGCATTAAGAGGAAATTGTCATTACTTTTCATTTTTGCAATCTCCTCTTCAGACAGAAATCACATTGCAAAGCACTGACAGATAACTTTTCTTAGAGAAATATCATGAATCCCTGTCAGGCACAGATACGGTGCAGAGCTAAACTGCATCCCGAGAGAGCAACCTGCTGACTCCCATCATCTCTTCAACCCTTAATCTGAAGAATCCTATGTGTCAGTCACCATCAAAGTCAGTCACTTATTACACTCAGATAGAGAGTTGTTGATTTAGGTCTGGCTGTAAATGCAACATGACAGTAGTCTAAAATATGCTGTTGCTGATGTTTGGTTTATAGGGACTAATAAAGAGCTTTAAAT
Organism: Discoglossus pictus; assembly: GCA_027410445.1. Taxonomy (NCBI): domain Eukaryota; kingdom Metazoa; phylum Chordata; class Amphibia; order Anura; family Alytidae; genus Discoglossus; species Discoglossus pictus. The sequence continues at coordinate 100,494,137 of CM050164.1, read as the reverse complement.
TTCAATTTTGAAAAAACATGTAAGTTTGATTTCTCAAAGTGCATCTGTCCCTTGTTCTGTTTTGTTTTATACAATACTAGAGAATTGCCCGTCAAAAAATGCTCATTGGTCGTCTAAGCACCCCCGGCGCTCATTGCAAGCCCTGTGCTGAGCGCCTTTGGCGCTCATTGCGAGCCTCTCCCCTTGTGTACTTTTGCTCCTCTGAGTACCCTCTGCACTCATTGTGAGCCCCGTGCTGAGCGCCTTCAACGCTCATCACGTCTCTCGCAATGAGCGCATTCGGCGCTCATTGCGAGCCTCTCCCCTGCTCTTTTTTTTATATAAATATATTTTTTATTATAATTAATGTATTAACTAATACATTAATATACTTTACCTATTTGTAATTAATATATCCAGCAATCAATATCCTGAAGAGCGAACAATATGTTTTGATTTTCCTGCAGCTTACAATTTAGATTTGGACTGTTGCTGCCCTGGTGAGAAAGTGTCAGCAATGTGGCAAATATGCTGTATAAATAGGCTGCGTGCGCAAGGGTAAATCGTTTAGTTGTGTAAAGCGCCATTTTAGAATGGTAATGTTATTAGTTGCAAGTTAGTGTTGTTGAAAAATGGCTGCAATTGTGTATGTGTGTGTATGTTTCCTAATAGTGTATTTCGTACATCGTACGTTCCTGGGAAAAAGTCTTATGTACCTGGCAGTGTTTTTTGCGTGATTAGGGGTCGTGTAGCCTCATTTTTGTTTTTTTTGTTGCTTAGGCGATTTTTGAGTGCCGAAACTTGGCAAATTGTGTTTAAATTCTCGTGTAACCTCACACCCAGAAGTCCTGTCTGTCCCCCCGTGGTGTGTGTGATTTTTTTTGTGTTTGTATGTGCGCTGTTCGGCCGATAACTTCATAATTTTTGGGCCTTGTATCTGCCGCATGTCGTATTTTTTTTTCTTCTAAGTTCCGCTTTTCTTTTTGCAAAGTGTTGCGGGCCATAATTTTTCCACTGGAGTTTTTCAAAGTGCTACGGGTCTCACATTGCAAATTGTCTAATTGATATTTCTGTTGATCTGTAGTCCCGTGGGTCGTAGGGATGAGCGCCTACGGCACTCATCTCCACCAGCACAAGGAGCGCCTTTGGCGCTCCTTGCCAGCAACTGTGGCCCTCGCGTTAGCAATAACCCCTAATACTCACAACTATATATGTGATAACTGGATGTTTTCCTTTTACACCTTTATTTCTCTGTAGAATGCCATGCTAATTATTAGAGCTAGTGCTGAACAATAGCCATCACTGATATACTCCTGTGTTATCATTCAGATCTGTAGCTACATCCCAAAATTCAAACACACATACACCTTACAATAGTACTGCTTTAAATTAAGAGCATTACCTCATATTTTCTGACATCTCTTCCTATGATACAGAGAGATATATTTCCGGAAGTTGATACCAAAACATTGTTTGAAAGACACTGTACTGAGTGCCAATAGTAAATTGCAATGTTTAGAAAGATTTTTTTAGATATAGCTAACCTATTGTTACATGTAAAGAAAGTCATATTTTTTAAATACTTAAAAAACTACTGAATTGTAATTACATGTAAAGTTCATAAGTTTGTTTCTTGGGCATAGACTATTAATAACAGCATGCAATTTAAAATAAATAAAAGCTAACAAGTTTTCTTACTTTTGAAAGTGTCAGTTTTCACCTCAATAAGATCCACTTTTCTCTACCGAAAAGTTAATCTTCACATTAAACAAATCTGCTTTTCCCCACCCACCTGTGTATAGGGGACGTGGCCAGCTCCTTGCCTCCCACCTGGACCAAAAACATTCTGACCAATCTATGTTCTGGATCAAACTGAGCATGCTTAGTAAGTGGGCTGGCACTAGAAAATGGTGTTACTGATCAAAGCCAATGGGGCACATGCAAGGTTTTGCCTTCAGTGCCTCTGTGTGGACAACAGGGGCAGAGCTAATGACATCACAATGTGGAGATAATGACATCATAGCCCGTTCTGCTTTCATGCTCCTTGATGGTCCAGCATGCAGAGAGTGCTGGCAAAGCACCCTGATAAAGAACAGGTAGGTGGAGAAAATCAAATGTGCTTAAAGTGAAAACAGACAATTTAATAGGGTAAGAAAAATGAATGCATCTGTTTAAAAAAAGCTTATCACCTTCAGCCTTAATATGCATTGCATACCCTATAGCATTACATCACTCACACCCACAATCTACAGTGCAACACCCAACCACCTCCAGCTGCTTGTGCCTATTGCCTTCACAATGCCATATTGCACGTTTTCAATCTTGTAAGTTGATTTGGAAACAAGCACTATGTTTGTTTGTTTTATAGCTCAAGACACAGCCCTCCATTATTTTGCAATGTGTTCATTTTGTTTTTAATTTGTACTTAACCCCTGTATAGCATCACGTAATATGTTGGCACGTTACAAATGAAAGATTATAATGTCCAATGAGCTATGGCAGATTGTAGCTCCTCACGTCTCCTGTTGGTAACCTCCCTCCACCACCCATTTTTTATACCCATCCAATCTATTCACTCATTTTACATCCTATATTCATACTTCACCAAGATCTCTCACTCATATTTGATCCCATGTCCATATTGCACCCACATCTCATAAAATGAATCTTATTTCAAAATCCATCTCTTTATTATCATAAAATAATTGTGGTGACTTGATGTAAGGGAGGGTATCAGTTGGAAACTTATCTCCCCTCAACCCTATTTCAAGAAAAGCTAAATTATATGCATGTTTATTAATTATCACTTTATATTGGCTCCACACCTAAGCACTCCTTACAATGTTTGTGTGGTATTAACCTAGGTTACACTACACCAATATAAAATTGTCTTTTGATAGATTAGTCATTTAATGTAGTACAATATTATGACATCCCTCTCTCTTTCTAAGTTCTGCGCTGTGCTATCATTACTTATTGTTTTACTAATTGCATCTACTATATAAATAACATCCTTAACATACATCAAGGAAAACATACAGAGTGCTAGGGATCCTATCTAATCACAAGTATAGGTAAAAAGGAAAGACAACTATGATGTTGGAATTACTTATAATTATAATAAGCTACTAGCGACTTGCCTGTCAAAAAATGACGACAATAAAATTGTAAGGCAGGCAATGCTGTTTGGTCGAGACATTAATTTTATTGGTGGTTCGAGATCCTTCAGCTTTCATTGTGAGCCTCATGCTGAGTGCCTTTGGCGCTCATCGCGTGGCTCGCAATGAGCCCCTTTGGCGCTCATTGCGAGGCTGTTGGTTGTAGTATTTTTTTTTCTGATAGGCGATTTTAGTGTTATTTTTTGGTCGGCGGTGATCTGTTTTTTGCGCTTATTGCAAGGCTTTGTGTGCTATGAGCAGCGTTGGCGCTGGTTGCGAGTCGTGCACTAATTGGCTTTTGTGTTTATTGTGAGAGTGTTTTTTTTTGTGTATATGTTTTTTTGTATGCTAATTAAATAATTAATAAATTAATAAATGAATATACTTTACTTATTTTGAAGTAATTTATGCAGGAAGCATTGTGTTGAAGAGCTGACAATCTGTTTTGATGTTCCTGCAGCATACAATGTCGGTTTGCACTGTTGTGGAGTTGATGTGTAAGTGTCAGCAATGTAAGCAGGGTGTAGTGTAAATAGGCTGCGTGCGAGCCATTAGGGTAGCTGTGTACTTCCGCATTGTGTAAGTTAGTGTTGTAAAATGGCCGGGAATGTGTGTGGTACGCGGCTGTGGATGATGTAGCGTCCTTGGTAAGAGTGTATCTTGTAGCTCGTACGGGTTATTTGAAAAGCCGTATGTGCTTGCGTCTTTAGGGTCCTGTAGCCTCGTTTTTATTTTTTTCGGCTGTAATTTTTTCTCTCGCTTAGGGGATTTCCGTGTGTCTAAACTCAGGAATTTTGAGTTAAATTGAGGTTCAACTTCAGTTGCAGAGGTCCTGGGTGCCCCACCTTCCTGGAGGTAATCTTTTTATGTATTTTTTGTGTGTATTTATTGTGTTTTTAATGTTTTTAGGTGCGTGCGGTTCAGGCGTTAAGGTGGTATTGCTGCGAGGTCGCAATGTTTTGTTACGTCTCGTATTTTTTTATGCTAAGGCCGTAAATTTTCCATTCTAAGTCCTGCGGTTCATATGTTGTCTGTAAGTCTGTATATCGTGATTGCGTGTTAGATGTATTTTCGTAAAGTGCCGCTTGTGTGGGTGTTTGTAACCGCGTGTGAGGCGCCGTAGAGCCTCCACCTCCGCAAATGCGGCCCCTCGCTTTGCGAGGGTCCGCATTTGCGGTCCAAAAGTTGTATGGATTCGTAGGGATGAGCGCTCATCTCCACCAGCGCAAGGAGCGCCTTCGGTGCTCCTTGCCAGCAACTGCAGCCCTCACTTCGCAAGGGCCGCAGTTGCGGCGGGCTCGCCACGCACGGCCGCAGTTGCGGCGGGCTCGCCACGCAATTTGACAATACAACTGTGTCACTTGTCATGCATATGTAAAATATTGTAGATGAAACTTACTCACACCCTCCCTTGATTTACTATGCACTATTTTCTATGGGGGGAAACAGCCCGTTTCTCCTCATCTCTTAAATATGTTTTTTTGCATATCTAACAAACAAAACTCAGCTTACAACTAACATTTAATTTCCACTTTCTCCATATTATATTTAAAGATAACTGATCTACACACACACCTAAAGTGAAAGGCATTCACTTAAACATTGCAAATTACAGATAGAATTTGGGGAACTACTTACAGAGTTGCTTATTAAATAAGATATATGTGAAGATATAATTTTTTTGATGATTACCTGCAGAAGAATGCTTATGAGAGCTCGTAAAACTTGGTGCAACTACACCATTAAACTTTATTAATATGATTTAAACTATATGAGTCTGGGGGCTGAAAACAGACATAGCATGAAATATAGTTATAGTCGATAGAAATACAGTTTTTACCTTTTTTAAAACATAGTCCCGCAAAGTGAACTATTTCACTCCATGCTGGTTTCTAACATATTTAATTTTGAGTTTTACTACATGAAGAGATAATCGAAAAGTGTTGAGTCACACGTTTTTGCTCACTTGTTCCATTGCAGGGGAGAAATTTTATTTTAACATATCAGACAATCCAGTCCCTTAGGGCTGTCCAGAATCAAAATGGCAAGAAAAACTTCTCTGCATTGTAGAACCAGAAAATCCCCAGATTTACCTTTCAGCCTTGCCGTGCTAAACACAGGCAAAGTAATCAAGGGACCCACAACCATAAGGAATTTGCATAAACAAAACTAAGAGAGTGTGATGGACATCTGAGGACAGACTAAAATAAGACAATGGTAAATTTTTACAAAGTGGGATTGAGTGGGGTTAAAAAGGGATTTTAATCCTGTACATCCTATATTTACTATAGGGGCTGTTTAAGAAAAAGAGTTAAAGTGTATCCCTGTTTGATAGATATGCTCAATATACTTGCTTACTCCAACTTTTAATTCTATTCAATAAATATACCTTAATATGCTTTATGGCATTGTTGTCCAGTGTACAGTCAATATAAGACTTGGAACTGAAGCTAATGTTGCCCTACAGTGACTCACAGCCAATTGCTATCTTTCACGTCTACCCTTCATTCTTCAGCCATTCCATATTCTGTTTAGTTCATATGATGCAGGAGATGACTCATTGCAGTGAAGGAGCACAGCCTGCTGGAAGCTGCCGAAGAATTGGTTCATAGCCAGAAATTGCTATTTTGTTTTCTTATTTAAAAAAGAACATAATCTTTGGAACAGATGTGGCTCTTTATTTTCCTCTTTCTCTCCATTCTATTTTCCCTGTATCTATCTATCTTTCCCTTTCTCTTTCTCCTAAGCTATTATGCCTCCCACTTCCCCCTCCTTATTTCCCTCCACTCAAGTTCTCTGTCTTTCTTCTTCATCTTGCTTCTTTTTTCTTCTTCATTCTATATATATATTTATCCATGAACATTATATGAGTAACATGCATATTCATTTGTATATAGACATTATCTTATTGCTAATGTAAGTGATTCTGCCTTAATATATGCCAGTATGATGCAGAGGTTTACATAGATGGTGAATTCAGAGTAAGTTGGGGTTAAAGATTCATACATTTTGTTAGATTTATTTAATGATGTATTGTGCTTATGAGTGAGTTAAATATTGAGTTCTATAGACACATACATTACATGTTCAGATAATGACTATTAATAAAACATTACACAACTCATAATATTCAGGCTTGGACCAGCAACACACACATCCAGGAGAAATCGGGTTTGGACATAAATTCACCACAAGCTCCATTACATTGGTAAGGGGATAATGTTAGTCCCAAAGTGAAAGTAGTGTTGAGGTTTCATATTCTCTTTAAGGTTATGTGCCAAAGTAGTATGTTCATGGTGACGTTCAAAGAAATATTAGTCAAGATCAATATTGATATTATCATATTCCTCTGGCCCCATGGACAACCAGACTGTAATGGACACTACCCAAACCAAGGGCAATTCTAATGGCTATGCCACTTGTAGATTTATCTTGATTTATGTTGTTTTGCTCAAAGGCCTGATTGTATGTCCTGGGCCTCTGAGATCCCTTTCCACCAGGTCATTTGAGCACAGAGAGCACTGGGGCAATTTTCCATTTTTGGAATAATTATTTCATGTTCGTGATTTTTTTTGGAGGGTATAACCATGACATTGGGCTAATAAAAATATGTAATAAGATTAGTACCACTTTAAGGGTAACCAGTAGGCACTTTGAGTAGCCAACCGTAATACCGGATTCGCTGCCTCATGGCCAGGCTATGGTCCCGCACAGGTATGATTAAGTTATCAAGTATGCTTAACAAGGCTATGAAAACAGCAGTTGATACACTTTGTTTCAATAGAGCAGGGTCAAGTGGTGTCAAGTGTTTTGCTAGTAATACCCCTTTCATCCTTTATCTTCTGGTTAACCGCAGATTAGAAAGTACTTGACCTTAGTCATTGTTCGTGACCCCCACCAGAGGGAGCCCAAATTAGTAGAATTATTAGAAAAGCCAAAGTCAGCCCCTAAAGTGAATACACCCGGAGCTACTCCAATCCCCTTCACTGACACCCCTCCTACTCAATAAAGGTTTCGCTATCCATGGTGTGGTTGGTTATGATGCAGATAGACTCAGCAGCCAAGTTACTCTGAACTCATTGCGCTGTACCATTACGCTGTCCCAGATCAGGAGGTATCCCAAGCATGATTACTTGCTCCATTACCCTCCCCTGGATTCTCCCCAATTTCAGAGACCTGGCCCACGTGGGATAGTTCAAAGACGGCAAAAGGTGTCAAATGTTTGTCCTGGTTACTGGAGAATTGGCAACTCCAGCTAACCTATCCTGTGTTTTGAGATAAGGAACCTATACAACCTGCGGGTAGGATTGGTCTTGGTCTTTCAAGATGTGAACATTATTATTAATAATAATTGTATTGGTTTAATCAGAGGAAATAACATGTGTTAAGAGAGAAATGTAGATGTCAGAGTTTATCTCATTTTGATAAATAGGCTCAGTAGAAAACATATGAATTAGTGCCACTTTCCTCCTCCTAACTTAGTTTATCCCCACTCATCTCAACTTATCACCACATTATCCACATTTTTTAACTATATCTATAAGGTATATTATGATACTGGGGTATAATTATCAAATTGTATTAAAAGTTAACATAATGGGGAATAAGTTATACTAAGGGGGGTTATCAGAGTCAATGTAGTTTATCCAAGAAATATCCTAATTTCTTGTGTTTTCTTTGAGGCCTACTTATTAAGAGAGGATAAAAAAAAACAAAAACAAAAAACACAGTGCTGAAAAATATACACCTATCAGCATTCAAGTAATTACATGAATAATATTAACAACTATAATTAAAACATAAATAACTCTGATAAATTGCCCCTATAGAAAACATAGGAGGTGAAGATATTTATTTTATCCCCACTTATGCTCACTTTGTCCTATATTTATCATAGTGGCAAATAGTCAAATATCCTCCCTACTTCCTATGTTTTCTGTGAAGCCTATTCAAAACTCAATAAATATGTTTCATAAAAACAAAAGAAAGTAGGAGTATTTTATTTTATAACTCTACTTATCCCTGCTTAATTTCATTTATGATCTTAATCCCACTTTTAAACTCATTTAAATATTATGATTGAAATGCATGGGCATGTTATCAGTTTGCCAGTTTAATTGTTTTTATACGTTATCAGTGATGTAATGCCAACTGTTGTATCTTTGCCAATCTCTACGGCACCTTTGATTGGTGCTTGCCCAGAATCTAAACACATGTGCAGGTAGCATTTTATTTTTTACATACAATTATCAATGTGCAGATGGAAACAGCTGTTAAACTTGACATGCATGTACTACTCGGTTTGTTATGTAAAAAAAGGGTTAATATACGGGCTTTGGATAATACTGCAACACATGTTACCGCACACAACTGCACAGTACCAAAGACTAAATTATAATACATGAGATATTGACGTGAGTTGCGTCAATGTGCAACGTGCTGTGGTACACTGCAAATTAATGCTTGTTCTCTTAGTAAACTCCCCCCACTAACTCATATTTAAGTCCAGTGTGATAAACTGTTCATTTATATATCATGTATTTGTATATTTTTAAGATATGCCAAATAAGACATTGGTAAACTCAGCTACAATATAGCTATTGGTTCTTTTTTGATTCTCTGCAGTTGGCCATATAAAATGCAGACAATTACCTTGTTATCTTCTAATGTCATATGATGAATCTAAAAGCAGGTTTATATTATTGTTGTGTAAGTATAATCTATTGAAAAATTGAATGTATCATTTAGTGTGGCATGTATTTCACTATATATATACTAACACAGTGTAATACATACTGTACATGTACATGAATATAATACATTTATATGAATATGATTTACTAAAAAGTATCCTTAATACTAATAAGTGCAGTATTTAATTTTTAAATATCACCAGCATTTTATATTCATCATTGCTCAGTTCTTATAAAACATTGACATGTTATGCCTAAGAATCGTTAAATATTTAAGAAATGTTACATTAAAGTGCACTAAAATTCTATAAATTATACTAGCCTATAACTCGTATTAGAACTGAACTCATTCTTTTTTTATATTTTAAAATATCTACAGTTGTCAGTTACCAATTAAACTGTATCTTCAATTGCATCATTTTTCTTCTAAAAATATATATGATTAATTTAATTTCTTTATATATTTAGATACAAAAAATAGGGGAATGGGTGGCTCTAGGTATATTAAGACTCTGGGTAGAAAAAAGGGGTGCTACTAGAGGATATAAATACATGCATGACAAAAGAGAAAGAGAAAGAACAAGTATCCTTTTAAGTTAAAGTGCACACTTTAACTTAAAAGGATACTTGTTCTTTCTCTTTTTGTCATTCTTTATATATTTATCTTAAAGAATCAGTCACCCCATAGGAAGATTAGGAAGATTAGGAAGATTAGTTAGATCTTGAAGAGCATTAAAACCTATTACTTTGTACTAGACCCTTTGTTCTTGAGACACACAACATGTTGTGTGGCTAATGTGCATCTCACTATGTTAATTTGTGGCTTAGAGAATTTGATAAGGGTGGGAGAGGGGGTTTAAGTGAATGACAACATTGGGGGGAATTGTTTTGCCCACCACTGAGACAGTGATTCTAATTAGCTCATCAAAACAGATAGTTAGTAATTAACCACTCATTTACTGCACAAACAACACTAACTTTCTCTGAATTGCTCACTTGGCTAATACAATGTATAGACAATTTTTCACACACTTTAAGAATCAGTTCCAAAGATAAAAATAGTTTTTGAGTCACACATTGCCTATTATTTAAAGGATTACCGTAATGCATTTCCAAGCTACGCTCATATGTTTCTTTGTTGGTCACAGAGTATTTAAAACCAGTATGCATTTTAAAATAACTAAAACGTAATATTTTTTCCTTACTTTTGAAATTGTTATTTTCCCCATCAAACAGAGCAGCTTCTCTCCACCCACTCGTATTCCTCAGGAGGGGTCGTTCCTATGTTTTCTATAGGAGCTATCAATCTGAATTTCTTTTCACAGTATACAGCTGTTTTCAAAATATGTTAGAATTGGGTATTTTTTGTAAAATGTGTAATATATCCTATTACATGCTAGATTGAAAATAAGGTAAACATTGATGGCATTATGATGATCTAATAAAATATTGTCAAAGACAGGCTCAAAACAATTAGATGATTGAAGGTGTGATCAATGGACTGGTTACAGTTTGACACACGTATATTCAAAAGCCTTTCTGTGAGAAACATAACTTTTTCAAAGCAGTAGATAAAGGCATCCAAGTTCTAGAAGAAAGGTCAGCGGTCTTCTACAGAACCTTTTAAATATATTTTTTGGACTTTCAAAAGTGAAAAAATTATAATTTCCAAGATTAATCATATGGTACATGCAACTAATTTCACCAAGCAATACTAGACAGCTAAAAAAGGCCCCTAATAAATTAAAAGACCGCAGTGGCCGCCCCAAAGTCGCAATCCCTGCGGGCTCGAAATCTCACGCAGTTACATAGCTATTAAATTAGAAAGGCCTGCAATCTACGTGGCCGAAGTACAAATTCTTAAACAATGCTGCGGCGCGTAGATTTTTTCTGGCTCAAACGCGATCATTTATTCCGTTCCGCCTCATACAGAGCCAATAGGAAAAATGTCCATCATTGTGACATCACTACGGGGAAGGAAATCGGATGTCAGTCAAATGCGTCAGTGATGTTCAAGTTGCAGTCAGCCTTGCATTTAAAAAAAAATGAAATATAAAATAATCAGTAAATATAATATTCTAGCCTATGTGAGTTATATGATATGTATTAATACATTGAATGCCAGTATCAATATAACACAATAAATACACATGAAAATATTATTTTTATTGCCTATTCGAGGACTTTAGAATATTCTGCTATTAATATTTATACCTTCTATCACTTTCTTTTTCATTTCAAATACAGTATTGTGTATATATTTGCATTTACAGTGCTAAGAACAAGTAAGTAGACCCTTTACGAGTCTGATTGAGTCCTCGCAATATTTTTTGATACATTTGAGGTTTACGTGATTGTCAGCAGGTGCAGCTTGGTGAAATTGTTACAATTTAATAGCGATTTGCAATTTAACGTTTACTGCCTCAAAAGATAAAAGGCTTAGCTGGGATGTAGCTCGTAGTTTAAAGGCCTGTAGGAAATTTTAGCCTGTAGCCCTCAAATGTTTTTATGGCCCGCAAAAGAGGCCGTAACCTTTGCGGGCTGCTTTGTGCATCCGATACGTCCAATTTAAATTGTTCACCCCCTTCTGTTGTTGATATGGTGCTCTCTAGGGTATTTTTTAAAATAATTTCTATTCAGATTCTCACTTTTATTGCAAGTCATGCTATAAAGAAACTGATTGCCTCCAAAAAATATAAACAAGTCCACTACTTATATAGAAGCGTTCTGATAACTGAATTGGCTTACTTGAACTGGCAGGACAATAGTAATGAACAAAACACTTATTTAATATAGAACACAACTACAATTACTTAACTAGTTGGTATTGTATGCATATTCTTATTCCCGAGAATTAATGCAGTAGATCATAGTGTAAGTTTGGCACGTATATTATTTAGAAGGAAGACCCACTTCTTAATGGTGCTGACAGGAATAGGCCAGCTGTTTCAATGTTGGTGTCAAAGTGGCATGCAGGCAAAAACTCAAAGTAAGTGACAGTCTTCAGAGTTGAGGTCATAAGCAGCTGGTCAGGGCATAAAAGCAAAATCAGTAAAGAGCAGTCTGATCCAAAGCAGAAGGTAATACATGGGTAATCTGGTTGACAAAACAAGGTAATATAATTACTTCTAGAGCCCTGAGGCTTAGATAAGAATTTTACCTTTCCCTGTGATCTGAAACTGCAACCACAGTATTTTATTCCATAAATAGCTGCATTTCTGTAATATGCTTACTTATGCCATGTCCATTTTTAAGTTTTCATGTTTTAAAAAGGAGCATAACATACATTTTGCTTAAAAAACTGTTGTATGACATAAGTGTTTGTGCAGGGAAACCTTGTGACAGTAGTTTTCTAAATTATCTATTATGTTTTACAAAGAGCATTTTAATCATTTGAACATTTTATTTTTTTAATAAAGAAGACTTAAAGTTGAGCAATCTTTTTATCATACTTTAACTGACACTATTCAGCAATGCATCCACTCACCTCCATTCTCACAGAATACTTACAACATTTCTGGTAAAAAAAACTATGTTACTCTACAAATTTTGATCAGATATATAAAAAAACACATTTATTTATTTTGAAAGATAGATGGCAAGCTGTAATATATCAGAATGTCTTTTTTATTTTTATGTCTTTTTTTTCTTTCTATAAGGCATATTATTTATCATGTTTTCTTTAAATTCATACAGTTATAATGCAGACAAAGAAAATGACCTTTAGAACTGAACAGGGTATTTTTCTTTATTACTTTTCAATATAGGATTACATTTTTCATTCAGACTTGTTGGTAAAGGATATTTAACTGATAAGCCGTGGATGATTTTCTTGGCTTTAGTAACCATACTAAAACCTTTTCTATGTGGAGCTTTGTCACTTGTCCAATTCACAGACATTAAAATCTTAAAATTGGATGATTTAGTTCCAAAGAGTGCATTTCCAATGGCTGCAATACACCTTTAGATCAAATAGCATACTTGTGTCTATTCATCCTTATCTTTAATTTTCTTTTCATTTCCCCAATGTAGTTTTAGACACAATGATATGCTATCATATAAACTCCATAGCTCGTATAGCTTGTTATAAGAGGTTTTGTATTGAATCATTTGGATGTCAATAAATGGAACATATTTAGGGTCCTATTCTAATCAGATAAATAGCTGTATGAAAAAAAACGTTCCTGTAACTGTGGGAGCTCTTTTTGCACAAGATTCATATTCATTCCAATCGGATCCACTACAAATCTTCCCATAAATTAGGGTTCACATACCCAGCCACTTCTCCCATTGTCCCTAAGCCCTTGGGTCTCTAGACAGCCTGCTGCAAGAGACACTGAGCCATAAGATCATAAGTCTCTCAGTGTTGCAGTAAAACACACAAACCCTCTCCCCTATCTATCTTTTTAAATCCTTTTCCATGGCAGAGAAGGGTTAAAAATAAAAATACGTTGGAAGATGGTTTCCGACCCCACTACCAATCACCCCATAAGCAATTAAACTCTACTATGAGGGTCACTTAACAGACGCAAGTGGCATATTAAAGTAACCCCTATGCCAAGTAGGTCATGAAAGGACCCCTGTGGCATATAGCTAATAATTTAGTCATGGAGATCCTGCAAGGATGGCACTTACACTGTACATATATGTCTTACTCTGTGATATATGAAATGGCACCTGCTATTAACCTTCAACCCATGGGGACCCTTACAGGACTTCAGTGGCTCCTAGTAAGCTTAATATACCATAGAGGTCCTTAAGGGACATTTGTGGCACCTAACAATTAACCCTATACCATTGTATTTAAAAATCAATGCCTCATACCTCAAGGGCCTCCAATGGTAAAGCACTCCAATTACATTAATTTCATAACAAAAAAAAAAAAAATTAATCACATAAAATAAAATCTAAATTCTAAGAAATAAAATGACAACAAATAAATAAATGGCCAGTAAAATAAATAAAAATCCATACTTGCCTACCCTTAATGCCACAAAATCCATACTTGCCTACCCTTAATGCCACAAAATCCATACTTGCCTACCCTTAATGCCCATCCAAAGATTATCAGCGATGCCTTGGTCCTCAATTGTTTGTCCCCTTTTCCCCTGAAAAAAATTGCAGGATAACACCCAAAACTCAATTTTGATTGGTTGAAATATGATTGATACATATTTCAGCCAATCAGAAGCCACCAAATTTGTACTTCAGTTGCAAAAGCCATTTGCGGGGGAAGTTCCTTGTTGGTCTCATTAGACCCCCATGGTTTTAGATTTAAGTGGGGATCTGTGGTTAGTGAGAAGCAGAATCCTGAGGGATCCCTTCTGCGCATGTCAGGAGGAATCCTGGGGATCATTGGCTCATGAGGGTAGGGGTACTGGGGGGGGGGGGGGGTCTATGAGTTTTTAACACCTCACATTATTAACACCATAATTGTGTAGGATTTGAGAAATCAAGAATCATCTCTGACTCAGTTGAGATGTTAGACTGATTAAAGTGTCAGATCTGACACTTGTATCATTTTCACAGGAGTTTTGTCTGCCTCTATGGGTGGTCTGGAGTACACGTAAGATTAGGGAGGAAAAAAGGGCTTAGGCAGAGTAAGTAACTTGCGTGAACCACCAGTATATCTGATTGGGTTTGCTTAGATGCAAACTTTGATGTGACAGCTAACCCTAACTTGCCAACTCATTTTCCTCTGCACTACCTGCACCGGATTTGGATTGATATGTTGATAGTTACATGTCTACTTGACTTGTGTCCGATCAGCATGGGGCCCTTAATTAATTTAGCAAAATTCAACAATCATATCACATTTTTAGTTTTTATAGTGTTTCAAACCTAAAAATAATATTACATACACATTTCATGTCAATGGTAACTAATGGTGATTGTATGTATTATAACTTGGCTTAAGTGAGTAAAAATCATTTTGTCGTGGTATTTATATTGTAAATATAAAATTTATATTTATAATTTATAGTTTGAGTAACATCAATTCATAAACAAATATGACTTTTAAAATAAAACAGTGTTTATTATAAACAACACAATCAACTTTGTACTATAATAAAATTATTAGCAGTTATGATTATACACAAAACTAGTAATCTGATTAAAATATGACAATAATATTATGCTTAATTATTATGGAAAAACAAGCTTATTATTATCTTATCATATACCAATAAAATCTTCCTAGAAAATATTAAGATACATTGAGATATTCTTAATTAATATCTCCTATGGCTATGATATAACACTAAATCAATCAACATATAACAGTTTAGGATATCTGGCAGAATCTATTTTCATACATCAATAACACTATATAATAATAGTGGACTAATATTTTTTGTATAAATCGCTTATAGAAATATTGAAAATATTATAAAAACAGAGACAAATGTATATTATCAGGTGCTAAATCAATTTGGTAACTCCTATGTATATAAGCAATGATAACAGAGAAGAAGATATATATATATAACAGGTAATGATTAAGGGCCTCATTCTATTATCGGCCGCAGCCGCTGCGGGGCCGCAAGGACCGGCCGCAAGCTATTCTGCTATTCTATTCCCTTACGGCCGTAGGCTCCGGCAGGCTTGCGGCCGGTGCCTTGCTATCTCTTGCGGCCGATCGCGCCGGAGGAAAGCCTTTGATCTAAAACGGCCGCAAGAGATTTGCAATTCAATTGCTCCGGGAAACCTCTCTGCAAGGCTAAAAACGAGCCGCAGTTACTTGCAGGAAAAAGGTCTCGCTAGCACCAATTAAGCACATAAAATAGCTCAAATAAAGCCATCCTGCACTTTGAGAAGACTATAAAGGGATTTTAGGTGTTAGAAAAAATAGCACATAATTATCCTGTACTCAAATCCGTAAAATATTTCATTTTTAATATCCGTAAAATATACATGTAAAAAGTCCAGAGTGCTTGGAGCACCTCAGACACGCCCACGCCGCAGCCGGAAAATAAACAGTTAATTTGAACTCGGGTTTGGGCAGATGTGCAAGCTTGAGAGTGGGTTCCTTTTATTCCTCATGTCCCCCAATATGATCCCTAGCATTTACAGAGCTGTACAGTGCAGGCTTGAATTTTTTTTGGGTTTTTATATTTCACAGATTACGGCCGGTTCCAAGATATGCGGCCGGCCGTAAAAGGAGATCCTTGCGGGGCCGTATAATAGAATCGCGAGTTAACTGAACCCTCGCAAGGAATCGCAGCCTTACGGCCGATTTACGGCCGATAATAGAATGAGGCCCCATGTATTTTTGTAATATAATTAATATAGAGCAATGATCAATATAACATCACTAAAGGTATAACAGGAGACATAGTCTAAATATATTATCAATTATATTACAAAATTATCCAGTTATTTTCATACATTACCAGGTCAACCCAATTTTGAAGAAAAGTACCAGTCCTTATATTTCCAAAATCGAATTTTTCTAAATTGTTAAAAATATTAAAATCAGGAAAATTTTTGCCCTAAAGTCCTCTGAGTGTGTATATGGATAGAGTGAGTTTCATCAGAGAGTTAGTTATCAATGAGTCTTCATCAGAGAGAGTTTTTTTTTTATCAGAGAAGTCTCTCTATTGAAAATAATACCAACTTAAATAGTCCTTCTATCCAATGAAATTGCTTAACAAGCAACTATCTTTCCCTTGGGAAAGTGTATTTCCCTAGTAGGAAACTGAATGATTGAGACAATGGGAAGGTTGACATAGCTGTATTTTTAGAAAAGTCTAAATACACCTGTGTGTGAGTTTTGGGTAGATGTCTGATATTATGATTCCAGGGAGTGAAGCTTGCTTCCCCATTGTTTCAATAACTTTTATAGCTCAAACAGAGATATACAAATACTTTAATGACCAGCTATTGTCTTAGGGCCTCATTCTATTATCGGCCGTAAAACGGCCGCAAGTCTGCGATTCCTTGCGGGGGTTCCGTTACCTCGCAATTCTATTAAACGGCCCCGCAAGGATCTCCTCTTACGGCCGGCCGTATATCTTGCAATCGGCCGTAAGCTCAGAAATCTTTAAAGTCAAAAATAAATTCAAGACATCACTGCAAAGCTCTGTAAATGCTAGGGATCATATTGGGGGACATGAGGATTAATAGCAACCCCCTCTCAAGCTTGCACATCAGCCCAAATCCGAGTTTACATTAACTGTTTATTTTCCGGCCGCAGCGTGGCCGGGTCTGAGGTGCTCCAAGCTCTCTGGACTTTTTACATGGATATTTAACATATATAAAAAAAATTTTTTTTTTACGGATTTGAGTATAGAGGAATGCTGTGCTATTTTTGCTAACACCTACAATCACTTTATAGTCTCCTCAGAGTGCAGGATGGCTTTATTTTGGCTTTATAATGTGCTTAATTGGTGCTAGCGGGAACTCTTTCCTGCAAGTAAGCTGCGGCTCGCTTTTAGCCTTGCAGTGAGGGTTCCCGGAGCAATTGAATAGCAACCGGGGCTTTCTTGCGGCCGAAACTCTTGCGGCCAAGGCTTTCCTCCCGCGCGAGCGGCCGCAAGGGATAGCAAGGCGCCGGCCGCAAGCCTGCCGGAATCCCCAGCCTGAGGGGAATAGAATAGCCGAATAGCTTGCGGCGGTCCTTGCGGCCCGCATCTCCTATGGCCGATAATAGAATGAGGCCCTTAGTCTCAGCCATGTTTGAAGGAAACTCGAGCTGAGTTACTGTAACAGTTAAAATTGCAAATATACAAGCACTGCTGTGTATCTCCATTGTCTTCTAATTAGCCCTACTTGAAAACACAAAATAGTTTCACAAAGGCAGATACTAAAACTGGGAGATAGAAATATATTTATTTATGTAAAAGTTTAAAATCAAATTAAAAGGATTAGTTTAAAATAAATGTCTAAAATGATATATAGATATGGAAAGCTTAAAACATACTCTATCAGATGATATGAAACACTATATATATATATATATATATATATATATATAGTTACATAGTTACATAGGGCCTCATTCTATTAGCGGCCGCAGCCGTTGCGGGGCCGCAAGGACCGGCCGCAAGCTATTCGGCTATTCTATTCCCTTACGGCCGGGGGCTCCGGCAGGCTTGCGGCCGGTGCCTTGCTATCTCTTGCGGCCGCTCGCGCCAGAGGAAAGCCTTTGATCTAAAACGGCCGCAAGAGTTTCGGCCGTAAGAAATTCCTATTTGCAATTCAATTGCTCCGGGAAACTTCTCTGAAAGGCTAAAAACGAGCCGCTGCTTACTTGCAGGAAAAAGGTCTCGCTAGCACCAATTAAGCACATAAAATAGCTCAAATAAAGCCATCCTGCACTTTGAGAAGACTATAAAGGGATTTTAGGTGTTAGAAAAAATTGCACATAATTACCCTATACTCAAATCCGTAAAATATTTTATTTTTAATATCCGTAAAATATCCATGTAAAAAGTCCAGAGTGCTTGGAGCACCTCAGACCCGCCCACGCCGCAGCCGGAAAATAAACAGTTAATTTGAACTCGGGTTTGGGCTGATGTGCAAGCTTGAGAGTGGGTTACTTTTAATCCTCATGTCCCCCAATATGATCCCTAGCATTTACAGAGCTGTACAGTGCAGGCTTGAATTTATTTTTGCGTTTTTAGATTTCTGCGCTTACGGCCGGTTCCAAGATATGCGGCCGGCCGTAAGATGAGATCCTTGCGGGGCCGTATAATAGAATCGCGAGTTAACAGAACCCCCGCAAGGAATCGCAGCCTTACGGCCGATTTACGGCCGCTAATAGAATGAGGCCCATAGTATTTAAGGTTGAAAAAAGACTTTCAGTCCATCAAGTTCAACCTTTTAAGATCTCCTCTGATCTGCAATATGCGGATTAACTATTAATTAATTAGTTGTATAAAAAAAATCCCAAATAAAATCAATTCCCTCCTGATCCCAGACACCGGCGACCGGACTTCTCCCTGGATCAATACTGCCTCTCTAATTATCCATGATAACCCTGAATTCCCTTTTAAATTAGAAATAAATCTAGTCCCCTTTTAAAGTTATCTATCGAATCCAGTGTCACCACCTCCTCTGGTAGAGAATTCCACAGATTAACCACCCTTACTGTGAAGAACCCTTTTCTTTCTTTAAGGTGGAATCTTTTTACTTCTAACCTCAAGGGATGTCCTCTTGTCAGTTGAAAACCTCTTGGCACAAAAAGCTCCCTTGACAAATCTTTATACTGACCCTGGATGTATTTATATAAGGTAATCATAGATCCTCTTAGATGCCTTTTTTCTAGAGAAAATAAGTTTAATTATATATAAGTTTCAATAATTTGGTTAGTCTTTCTTCATAACTTAGCGCCTCCATTCCCCCTATTAGTTTTGTTGCCCTCCTCTGTACATTTTCCAGCTCTAAAATGGCCTTTTTATGAAGTGGTGCCCAAAATTGTACTCCATATTCCAAATGAGGGCGTACTAGAGATTTGTTACCTAGGTGGTTGTCCACAAGCACTCCCAAATCCCTTTCAATATCTGATACACCTAGATTTGCTCCATTAAGATTATAAATTGCATTGCTATTTTTCCTTCCCAGATGCAGAACTTTACATTTATTCATATTAAATCTCATCTGCCATTTAGATGCCCATTCTTCAATTTTATGTAAATCCCTTTGGAGGGAAAGCACATCACTATCTGATTGAATTACCTTGCACAACTTTGTGTAATCAGCAAAAATGGAGACACCACACTCCAATCCTACCACTAAGTCATTAATAAATATGTTAAAAAGGAGAGGACCTAATACTGAACCCTGAGGAATCCCACTTACCACATTAGTCCAATCAGAGTATGTTCCATTTGCAACAACCCTTTGCTTCCTGTCTTTTAGCCAGCTCTCAATCCATGAGCAGATATTTACTGCAACTTCTGTATCTCTTAGTTTGCACAATAGTCTCCCATGTGGCACTGTATCAAACGCCTTTGCAAAATCCAAAAATACTACATGCACTGAGTTGCCTTGATCCAGGTTCCTACTAACCTCCTCATAGAAACTAATTAGATTTGTTTGACATGACCTATACCTCATAAATCCATGTTGACTCCTACTTATAATCCAGTTCAAATAGACATATTCTTGCATAATATCCCTTATTAAAGCTTCTAATAGCTTCCCCACTACAGAAGTGAGGCTCACTGGTCTATAATTCCCCAGATTTGCTCTTGCTCCCTTTTTAAATATAGGTATCACATCAGCTTGTCTCCAGTCATCTGGTAGAGACCCTGGGCCTCATTCTATTATCGGCCGTAGGAGATGCGGCTGCCGCAAGGACCGGCAGCAAGCTATTTGCCTGTTCTATTCCCTTCCGGCCGGGGATTCCGGCAGGCTTGCGGCCGGCGCCTTGTTATCCCTTGCGGCCGCACGCGCCGGAGGAAAGCCTTTGATCTTAAACGGCCGCAAGAGTTTCGGCCGCAAGAAAATCCTGGTTGCTATTCAATTGCTCCGGGAACCCTCTCTGCAAGGCTAAAACCGAGCCGCAGCTTACTTGCAGCAAAAAGGTCACGCAGGCACACATTTAAGCACATTATAAAGCCATAATAAAGCCATCCTGCACTCTGAGGAGACTATAAAGTGATTGTAGGTGTTAGCATTCATAGCACAACATTCCCCTACACTCAAATCCGTAAATAAAATTTATTTTTAATTTATGTCACATATCCATGTAAAAAGTCCAGAGGGCTTTGAGCACCTCAGACCCGCCCACGCTGCGGCCGGAAAATAAACAGTTAATGTAATCTCGGATTTGGGCTGATGTGCACGCTTGAGAGGGGGTTGCTATTAATCCTCATGTCCCCCATTATGATCCCTAGCATTTACAGAGCTTTACAGTGCCGTCTTGAATTTATATTTGCTTTTAAAGATTTCTGAGCTTACGGACGATTGCAAGATATACGGCCGGCCGTAAGGGGATATCCTTGCGGCGCAGTATAATTGAATTGCAATGTAACGGGAAGGAATCGCAGCTTTGCGGCCGATTTACGGCCGATAATAGAATGAGGCCCCCTGTGTTGAGTGAATCTTGAAAAATTAAATATAATGGTTCCCTTAGTACCCTTGGATGTATTCCATCAGGACCCGGGTCTTTATTAACATTTACTTTTTCCAAATTCTTTTGGATTACTTCCTGTGTTAATCAATTATTTGGCAAAGGTAGTGTAGCCCCATTATGTTGCCGTGTCGCAACCACTGGTACCTCCCTTGTGTATACCGAAGAAAAGAATCTATTTAGCTCATCTGCCTTTCCCGGGTCACTAATTATCAGACGGCCTGTGTCACATTGTAATGTTCCTATAGCTTCCTTCCTCACCTTCTTCCCATTAATATACTTAAAAAATATTTTAGGGTTAGTCTTACTCTCTTTTGCAATTAATTTTTCATTTTCTATTTTAGCCAGTCTAATCGCTTTTGCAAGCCTTGTTGATTTCCTTGTATTCCTGTAAAGCAGTCTCTGTCCCCTCTTGTTTGTATAATTTAAATGCCTGTTTTTTACTCTGTATCTTGATCTTTAAATCATTGTTAAGCCACATTGGATGGGATTTACTCCTTTTACTTTTATTCCCACACGGTATATGCCAATGTGTATGTATATTTAGTAAGGATTTAAATGTTGTCCATTTATGTTCAGTATTTTTACCTATCAGTTCTCTGTCCAAGTCTATACTTTGTATTGCTGCCCTTAGACCGTTAAAATCTGCCCTTTTAAAATTAAGAGTTTTCGTTGGCCCCTTAAAATTTTGTTTTTTTAATTCAATCTCAAATGAGATTGTGATATGATCACTGTTTCCTAAAGGTTGCCCTATTCCAACATTTGATACTATATCAATATTATTTGTGATGAGTAAATCTAAGATAGCTTCATTTCTAGTAGGCTCTTGTACAACCTGGGCCAGATAATGATCCCTGAGTGTACTCAAGAACCTGCTCCCCTTAGATGAACTGCTGGTCTCATTTATCCAGTTTATTTCATGGTAATTAAAATCTCCCATTATTAGAACTTGCCCGTGCTTAGCTGCATTTCCAATCTGTAACAATAATTGTATTTCCTCACTTTCAGCTATATATTTCTAGAAATTATATAAATGTATTAATTAAAATTAAGAAGGATTTAAATAAGAAATAATATATTTAATATCTTATTTATGTAAAAACCCTGACAAATCCCCCTTTATGGAATAATGTCTCCCCATTAGGAAGGTGACATTATTACAGTAGTAATATATGTAACTAAATAGATAAATATATACATTTGTCTAAATATCTATTTCTTTATCTATGCATCATTTCTATAGGGGTACGTTTTCTGTATTGATTTGGATAGTTATAGGGCTACTTTTTCTGATCTCTTTGCTTAAATATACCAATTATGTAGATTAGTTGTTAGTTGATCCAGAGGAAGGCAAACAGAAAAACCAAATTGTCCTAAATGGGAAAAATTAATTCCTTCCTGACCCCAAATATTGGCGATCGGATTCCTCCCGGGATCAATACTCCCTCTATAATGAACCAGGATAACCCTGAATGTCCTTTTATTCAAAATATATCCAGTCCTTATTCATCATCTATTATTATCCTTCTGATAATCATTTCAACAGTTATGATTCGGTGAATGCTTTGGCATTTGATTATGGGAGTTATGGGTTTATAAAGTTTTCCTTAGTCGTTCCAACATCTTCTTCACAGAGGCCTGTGAACGGGCAATGTGGTCACGATTATATGTTTGGGTCTCTTCCAGCCCTATGTGGAATGTTGAATCGTCTTTTAATCATCATCTGGGGATCGATGCTGGAGAAAATCCTCTGCGATGTTATTCTCCTCCTGGTTATGACGACTATTGGAGCCTCTTGCATAAAACTCCTGAGGAAGGACCAGGTTCCACAAAAGCTTCCCTCTGAACTGGTTAGAGTTGGATTATCGTTACCCCGATACGAGCTGTCTTTTCTTTCATCATTTTGGATACTGTCTTTTTGGCTTCTATGTTTAATCGAAATACAAATGGTTTAATTATATATTCATAACATGATGGATTAGGTAGATAGATAAAGAGACAGAAGATTTTCACGCGTAAAAATGTTAACATTTTAAAATCTTGGTTCGTCTGGGCAATTATTCTCAATGATTCTTAACTGAGATCTAGGATGACAGGTTCTCATCTGATTTAATGTGGACCCATTTCTCCACCATTTCACCATCTTTTGGGATCTGGATCTTATACACAATGGGTAAAATGTTATTTATAATGGTGTAAGGTCCTTTCCATGAGAGTAAAAACTTTTTTCTCTTTTGCCTTATTACGTAGGTAGTTATATAGATAAACTTGATCTGTTATCTCATATTCTTTCTTAGATGTCTTCAGATTATAATATGTTTTAGTGCTTTCTGTAGATTTCTCTAGATTTTTCTGGGCAAACGCAAAAGCCTGTTGTAAATGTTTCCTCAAATTCTCAATATACTGATGGGTTGTAGCGGCATTTATCAAATTATGGTCTTGGGTTCTATAGATAAGGTGTTTTGGAAGTACCATGCGCCTCCCAGTCATTAATTCAAATGGGGACATTTTAGTAGCAGTAGTAAGTGTAGATCTTATCGCCATTAAAACCAAAGGTAATTTTATGTCCCAATCCTTACCTGATACCTTTACAAATTTCTTTTGAGTGAATGATTTGAATTAGTGTAGAACTTAGGGGGGAAAAAGCTAGAGCACCAGATTCGCATAGGGCTCATACTTAGCATTATCTTATTAAAGATATTTAAGATATCTGCTTTTTTCATATTTCCCTTTTCAAGTGTAACTTATTATTACTATCATTATTATTATTATCATCATATATTTGTAAAGCCCAAATACATATATTACTAATTTGGTGTAATAGCTAGCTCATGTAGATGTCACTACTGCTTTGATGGTGGTCTTTAGAATGATAGTAGAATATAAACTGATCATTTAATTGACATTAACAGGTAACAGCAGAGCAGAATTCTCTTCTGCATTTGAGGCAGTATGTTGATGGAGCTCTACACTTGAATGCCTTTTTATTCTCTTAAAATATAAGGATTACATTAATTATTGTCATACAGGCAATTGGCTTACAGGTCCAGGGAAGATAGGGAGAAGTGGGAGCAGTGAGAGGGTCAGAAATTGGTGCAGTGGAGGGTCAGCTAGGGTTAGATGTGGGAGCAGTGAAGGAGAGATGTAGGGGTGGGGGGTGTCCTGAATGCTAGGCAAATATAGATTAAGTAAAGAAGGGGAGGAACCTCAGCGGCAGAGCAGGGAGGTGAGCCATCCCATTCACAGTCAGGAGGACAGAAGGCTATTCCTAAGCACAGGGACCCTAATTATATTCATGAGGAGATTATGAAACTCCTCCGTGCCAGTTAACTCCATGGGGACAGGGATGTGAGTCTGCGCCAGAGGACCAGTGTGTGGAAGGAGGTAGTCAGGGAGGTCAGTGCCCTGGAGATATATGTGAGGGATGTTTGTTCTGTGGAGCACCAGTATGATGACTGCTGATGCCAGGTGAGGAGGAAGATTTCAGAGGAGGCAGCAAGTGTCAGACCAACTGGCGGTGGCCCCCAGCTACAGTCCACTTCAATGAGTGGGAGAGGATGCTGAGAGATTGGATCACCGCCGCAATGGTGGTCAACACCCGGTTCTGGTGGACACTTAGCGGCCCCGGACCCTGCCAGGTGAACATCAGAAAAACGTATCATCCAGTCACATGGCCAAACATGTACACCACATATATAGATAAGACATATCCAATGTAAATGATGGGCATCACTAAAAGGAATATGTAAATTTCCTGGATTTGACTAGGCATATCATATAACTGTGTATAAATACATTGATGGGCCTGGTTTAATTGGGAATCCATTAAAACATCTATAACAACTGAATAAACATCAAAGAAATACTCCTGCATGGGTCTGCCCATTGCAAAGTATGCATGTCATACCCGGGTGGACCACTGGACTATAGAACTGTTAAAATGTTATGGGCAACGGGCGGGCAATGGTTAATATTGTGAGAGTTTGTATAGTACAGTGTCATTTTTCCCATTATATAGTATTGTGTCAGGGACATTGGGATTGTTGCAGCCATGATGGCATGGATAGTGCTCAATGTTCAAAGTGTTCAGTGTTATTCTATATTGCTAAATTGTGACTGCCTGTAATGGCTGGAAAGCTGAGATGACAGATAACACAAGAGCTGGAAAGGACATTTGTTTGTGGTATATGAGTCCTCTAAGATTCTGTATATAGTAATTCTTCTGACATAACCAGCACACAAGGAATTAAACTGACAGTTGGGTTCTAGCTTTGAAAACATTACTGTCATGTGACGTGTCTTTTGATATAAAGACTTGAGCAGCTGGTACCCGTGTATTATGTACAGTTTCACCACCATAGTCTGACACCATGCTTTTTTGATTGTAAAATATGTGCTATGAAAAGTTATAAGCAGCATTAAGTCCCATAAGTATCCTCCTTCAGATACCACAAAGAAAAAGTATTTTTTCATGTACATTTATCATAAAAGCAATGTTTCTTTAAGATAGATATAACAATGTTCAGTTTTATTCTTTCAACTTCATTGAGCATCAGCATAATATTTAGCCATAATATTTAAGCTACATTGAATGTCACTGAAGCTAGGACTCGATAAACACAAATATTTTGTAGATATTACCAAGTGTCTATGACTATAGTTTTTTTTATAGAAAATTTGATCTAATGCGGAAATTATCTTATACATTTCCGTTTCCAAGTTTCATTCCTGCTTTGCCAGATAGACATACAATTCCATTTTCTATATTAAAATGTGCATAAATAGTCATTATGATTTAACACACAATTATTGAGATATTCTCAATGTCCAAGGTTTCTTCTTACTTGACCAGAAAGATAAGGTCATTGATAGAGCAAACTCTAATAAGAAAAACAATCAACCTGCCAGTTATCTTATATCTGAGCCATGAAATCATTCTCTTGCTGTGAATATAATGGTAAAAAATATATTAAAAACAGAATTGTCACAAAATATACTGACAAATAAACCAGCAACTTTATAAAAATGTTATCATTAGACTTAGACTTGTGACGTTTACAGGTCTGCACTACCGGCATTTTAGCAAGTTTTATAGTTACAGCCGGTAAATTCTACATTTCTTGTTTTCCTGTGGTATTTTTGGTGCTCGCTTGTGGTCATTGTCCTGATACTGGTTCATATCCTGCTTGCAGGGATACAACAAACCTCACACAGATATAGTCTCTGTAGGGCTTGATGTGCACTGTAGTGTCCTAGCCTATCGGGATCACATCCCAGCAGCATCTCACAGAATGTTGCTGCGAGATGATCACTGATTGGTTAGTATAGCAAGTACAGCAGAGTATTTGTCTTCATGAGCTGCAGAGGTAATACTCCCAGCAAGAGATTTTGGTTTGATATCAGGCAATACAAACACAGCTCATAAACATTCAATAAAACAAACTACATTAAAGGGCCACTTAATACAGCATTTAAGCACACCACTGTAAAGATCCCCTTAAAGCATGTTGAAATACTTTTAGTATTTTTGAAATAGGTGCATTTTCCACAGAGAAATGGATAAATGAAATTTCTGTTTACATAAGTCACTGACTGCCCACAGACTCACAGCAATAGCTGTGTGCAATTAGCATAAGCAAAAAAGGGTTAACCCTTCACAAATTAATATGTTCAGAGGATGGAATGATGAAAACAGGTAATTATGTCAGTTGTGGGTTAACCGCTCCCTGCATTCCTGAGTTTAGGGAAACCTACTATAAATCTGTGTCTTTACGGACTGTACCGGGTGAGCATTTGTTATTAATCATGGAATAGTCAGTAGACAAGCTACAGTATGTTTGTAAACAGACCTAAAACTTACATTTTTTTAGGTGTTAGTGTAATTATAAAAAGCAGATAGATCATTGTAACATACAATCTTGTGCTCTTTCACACCTACAGGTATATTGAAGTTATCCAAAATCATACATCACAGTAGAGATTCTAAACAGTAATGTTACAAATCTGTGCATTGGGCCTACTGCATATATATTTTTAATACAAATCATTGACTGTGATAATTCCCAGCAAATAAAAACTCCTTACAATGGAAATTCATTTAACTATCCAGGATCAAACATCATGGTATATAGTAACACACAGAGATCATATGATCATCCAATGTTCTTATCTGATATATCATTCCAACTCCAAGGACATCTGATGTCTCCATGCAGGAGGTAGAGAAAGAGGCTGAGGAGACTGAATATGAGACAGGATTCCTGGTATGAGGAGGAGAAATCATTTGCAGAGGAAGAGCAGCAGTACCAGGAGGGGGAACATATGTCAGAGGAGGAGTCAGTGTATGGAGGGTAGGATGAGGATCAGTTTATGTGATCAGTGGGTGAACTTGCAGGCCCATCAGTCACCAAGGTGGACTTTGATCCCAGTAGCCCCCTCCTCTCACAGATTGATCCACCACCTGGGGCCTCCTACTTGAATGAACTAGTATCATGGCCACTGCCTCCTCCACCAACACCATTACCTCAACCAGTTCCTCCACCAATACATCCTCCAGCATCATGGACACCCAATCCAACATCCAGCCGACTGGCCCACCCCAGCTCCTTCCCACCAGCAGTGGCTAGCTCCTCACCCCCAGGGCCATCATTGAAGGCCAAGATTGCTGAACTTGCAGTATTCCTTAGGAAGCAGGAGACCATGATGACCAGCCTCCTCACCAGCCTGCAGTCAAGTCATACCACTGTGGCAAGCACACAAAGAAAGGTATATCGGAAGATGAGGAGGCATCATACCCAAATGGAGATGAATATGGCCAGGCTGATATAAATCCAAAACAACCAAAATATGCACCTTTAACAAAAAGCACTTGCGAGTACAGCATCTTTCACTTCGGAGCAATGCCCAAGCCACCATTAGCCTGGCCAATCCCACTCTGCCTCAATATCTCTACCTCCATCAGCTATGCCTTCATCTCCACCTCCATCATCTATGTCGCCACCTGCATGCCTTAGGAGACCCCAACTTGGGAGAGAGAGTGTGGTGGCACAGAAGGAGGACCCTGCGACTAGGTAGAGGAGGAGATCAGGGTTGCATCTCATGTAATACTTCTCAAATACAGACCTCAGTAAAAATCTATGATTGATGTTAAGTTTAATATGTACCAATGCACATATGGCTGTGGAATGGCAAAGTCCTACAATAATATGTTAATCAAACCCAGCAGTTATATATGCATGAGCTAAGCATGTAATCCTTCTTAACAATATCAGACCAGTTTGCCTTTTATGACCTTTGTTTGTCAGCAATAATCATGTCTACATGTTAGGATGTCATGATATCATAACACAACCAGTTATCCACATGACAACACCTGTATACCTTAAACATGTGATATAGACATAGTGAGAGTGCTCCTGGCCTTCTCATTGCGGTAGAGTTAAGTATTCCTAGTAAATAAATATCTGCAATTGGTCATGACAAGTGATTAACCAGGACAGGTACTGCATTATTTATACTGCTAATAGATGAATATCAGGTAAGTCCGTTTATTGTTACAGTAACAGTATAAAACACTGTACTGAACATACAGCTCTTGCTCCTCAGTTTTTTTTTTTTATATAACCATACGCTGATTGTTTCAGAATTGTTTCTTACCATTTTCAGGGTTTGAATAGCATACTTTATGTGTGTAATTGATTTGGATTACATAATGCAGGAGTTTTTGCATCAGTTTAATTAAACAGATGTATACACGATGTAAGTGTTTTGCACATTAATGTTTTCGTCTTTTATATGAAGTGATTAATGATGAGATTTATATTCATGTAATTATTGTTATTGTTGTGTAATGACAACATGTGACTCTAGTAAATGCTATGCATTACTATTAAACACTTTTACCTTTAAGGTAACATCTCATTACATTTGTATACAGTCTGTTGTCCTCCTGGGTAGCATTTACACCACACCAATGATATCTATGCATGGTCTGCTACATTTAAGACTGTGCTCTGTGGATATAATAAACTTATAATTTTTTTATACTGGAATCCGTGTGTTTCTAATGGTTACTGATTTGTGACATGAACATTCATTACATTTAATTAATGATCTGATATGTGTATCCATATTTCAATATACCCACCCTGTGGTAACATATAGTGGATGTGTATAAATCATATATTAGAAAATCATCTGCATAAAGAGATTAAGAAAACTTAAACAAAATTATCATATGTATACATCAAATTTGGATGAGGGTAAAATATGTTTGGACACCTCTATTTCTTTTTCATTTTGATTACTATATACTTATGTTTCCATGTCAATAATGTTATATCAATGTTGTTATGGCCAAGTGATTAAATTTTCCATGTTAAATATGATATTAACTTCAATATAATTTAAGCTCCATTCACATATTGGTGCACACAATACCTGAAATATGCATTAACTGTTTGATGATTCTTGTTCAGATATTTAGCCTTATATTCTATCAAAAACATGTTTATATGATCAGTACAAGCCATAACAATGACACAGGCATGGTTGGAATTAATTCAACCAAAGAGTGTTCATGCAGTATTTTATATGTTGTTAGCACAGGCTGCCACATTATGTATAAACACCAGTGATATTTAAAGTGCCTTGCAAAAGTATTCACCCCCCTTGCCATTTTTCGAGTTTTGTTGCCACCTTTTGCAGCAATCACAGCTCCAAGTTGCTTTGGATAAGTCTCTATTAACTTGCCACATCTTACCACTGGGATTTTTGCCCATTCCTCCTTGCAAAATTGCTTCAGGTCCTTCAAGTTAGATGGTTTGCACTTGTGAACAGCAAGTCTGACAACAGATTTTCTCTTGGATTGAGGTCTGTGCTTTGATTAGGCCATTCCAACACATTTACAGGTTTCCCCTTAAACCACTCAAGTGTTGCTTTAGCAGTGTGTTTGGGGTCATTGTCCTGCTGGAAGGTGAACCTCCGTCCTAGCCTCAAATCATGCACAGTGGTACAGGTTTTGCTTAAGAATATCCCTGTATTTAGCACCATCCATCTTTCCCTCAACTCTGACCAGTTTCCCAGTCCCGGTTGCTGAAAAACATCCCCACAGCATGATGCTGCCACCACCATGTTTGGGGGATGGTGTTCTTTGGGTGATGTGATGTGTTGGGTTTGCGCCAGACATTGCGTCTTCTTTGATGGACGAATAGTTACATTTTCGTCTCATCAGACCAGAGCACCTGCCTCCATACATGTTGGCAGTCTCTCACATGCCTTTTCACAAACTCAAAATGTGCCATTTTGTGTTTTGCTGAAAGTAATGGCTTTCTTCTGGCCACTGCTTTCTTCTTCTGCCATAAGGCCCAGCTCTGTGGAGCGTAAGGCTTATTGTCGTCCTATGTACAAATACTCCTGTCTCTGCTGTGGAACTCTGCAGCTCCTCCAGGGTTACCTTAGGTCTCTGTGCTGTCCCTCTGATTAATGTCCTCCTTGCCTGATCTGTGAGTTTTGGTGAGTGTCAGTCTCTTGGCAGGTTTGCTGTTGTGCCATGTTCTTTCCATTTGGTTATGATAGATTTGATGGTGCTCCTGGGGATCATCAAAGATTTGGATATTTTTTATAACCTAACCCTGGCTTGTACTTCTCAACAACATTGTCCCTTATTTGTTTGGAGACTTCCTTGGTCTTCATGGCAGTGTTTGCTTAGTGGTGCCTCTTGCTTAAGTATTACAGCCTCTGGGGCCTTTCAAAAAAGGTGTGTATATGTAATGACAGATCATGTGGCACTTAGATTGCACACAGGTGGACATCATTTCCCTAATTATGTGACTTCTGAAGGTAATTGGTTGCACCAGAGCTTTTTGTGGGCTTCATAACAAAGGGGGTGAATACATACGCACATTTTTCTGTTTTCTATTTCTAAAAAATAGTTTTATGTATATATTTTTCTCATTTCACTTCAACAACTTAGACTATTGTGTTCTGATCCATCACATAAAATTCAAATTAACAAAACATTGAACTTAAAGCTGTAATGTAACAAAATAGGTAAAAAGTTAAGGGGGTGAATACTTTTGCAAGTCACTGTATATTTGGAGGTAATACTTCTAAATAATAACATAACACAGTTCTATTTTAAGATATGAATTCACAAACACAAGTTTGAATTCAATATATTTATTATACTGTATGTATACATATTCTCACATGAAGTTTCCCTCCATCTATAAGATACTGCAACCGGTCCTGACAGTTGCAGTTTCTTATAGATGGAGGGAAGTTTCCTGGGGCTCCTACTGACTTTCCACAGCCTCCTTAGACTCTTGCTGGCCTTCCTCAACAGCTACATCGACATCAATGCAATCTTCCTTGAAAGCATTTGGCCCTTTATCCCCAAGTCCCTGTGCCTATAATGTAGCCCATGAACTAATTTGATATTCAATTGGCGTCTTTTAGCGAGCCGCAAACGACCAAAGGGTTACAGGCTGAAAATCCCTACAACCCATATAAGCCTTTGATCTTTCAAGCCCACAAAAGTTACAATCGCTAAAATCGCAAGTTGCTATTCCTCAAGTCCGCAAATGTTTTCACACCCGTAAATGACAAATGTAGAAGAAAATCCTACGGGTACCAGATAGGACTTGAAAGTGGGTTAAACACCTGTTTGTAGCACTGTAAATGCAAATAAAAAAATAATACTGCACTTTTAAAGATGGTTCAGGGTAGAATTGCCTGGTATTTCAGTGCTAGACCACTCTAGTAAGTGGGACCAGACTGATATACTACAGGATATTGCTCCCTGTGAAGGTCACAAGTGAGCTGAAAGAGGTTGCTCTCAGAGTGGGTTATCATGTCCACAGAACTAACCTATTAAGGTTAGTTCGTTCTCTGAAGAGCACCTCTATTTTAGTCTCTTGGGGAAAGCAATGAAAGATATTCAAATTAATTGCACAACAGTCTCAAACTTGCAAATCTACAATAGAAAATGTTTTTTTTTTCATTTTGGTGTCATATCAATCTCAGGAATCAATGAGTTAATACATATCAGGCCACCCACATGGACTGAAACAGTATTGCCATTCATTTTTAATATTTTGTACATTGCTGAATTGCGAGTCTGATCACTTATGGGACTTCTAAACGCTAATTGATTGACGTATAACTCCATGTTTTACTGACAAGATGATGACGGTCTAATTTACTATTGACTGTTTCTAAATGGGTAGTTATGGCCTTGCTTAATTGATCATGATCACGCTCTGAAATGCTACATACGATTGCATGGTTTACGGTTTTGGCTTTTGGCCTGTAAATTGTGGGCTTGTTCAATTGAATCTCTCTGTAATTGTAGCAAATTTCAAGCCCGCAGACATACGACCTGTATAATGTAATCTGTGGGCTTGCAATTGAATAAGGCCCAATGTTTATTCATTAAGATGTCATCTGATGTAAATACTGTGTTTCTTTTTCAATTTGGTTGTCAATAGAGAATAAAACATTGTGCAATATTTCTATTCATAGAGCTTGCATGCATCTTTTGAGTACATTGAAATAAAAAATTAAAATTCAATTTTAATTCAATAGTGCATAGTGTCATGGTTTACAAGATATAACTTCCCTAAAGTTGTACATTAAAGGTATATATTTCCAAAAATATTCAAAAGTACCTAGTTTATAGTGGTACACAAATATATATTATGAGGAACTTTTATCAAATATGAAGGTGAAAAAAGTCACTAAAAAAAACACATTTAAATTTTAAAATTAAGACCATAGAAGTAATAAAAACATTAAACAGAGGTACCTCATATATGTTCAATGGATTGATACTAAATATCTTTTACATACATGCCCACCTTTTGGTTTTGTAAGGGGCTCTTTAAATAATAATTAGGTAAGTTTTGTATAAAAAATCTTTATTAAACTTTTACTTTGCATTTAAACAATACATTACTATATTTAATTATCCCTCTTTATAAGCTTTGGTTCTAATGAAGCATTAGGGGTAAAGTGGAGCCACCCAAGGGTAAGTGCCAAATTGAAAATGTAGGCGGCCAAGGAACCTTAAAGTTTGCTCATTGCCAATCGAGCCATGGGAGGACTAATGAAGAGCAGCAAAACATGCATGTTCTCTAAAGATAAATATAAATAAATATATATACAGGTAGACCCTCGACATTCGCTGCATTAAGATTTGCAGATTCCACATTCGCATTTTTCTTTTAAACTATAATCAGGCAAGATCTGGCCAGGGAGCCAAAGGGGGCGCTAAACCCTACCCTCTTGGCTGAAAAGGATGCGTGGGCAGCATTTCCCTGAGTGCCACCCATCACCTAGGCCCCTTCCCAAGGACCAAAACATGGGTAAAGTGATAGTTTACCCATGTTTTTAGTTATCCATGTTTTTTTTAGATAAATCATTTCAGAACTTTTTCCACCTTTAATGTGACCTATAAACTGTACAACTCATTAACTCAAAAACATTAAAGGTGGAAAAAGTTCTGAAATGATTTATCTTTGTCTCATTTTTTTACAGCACAGAAACCTGACATTTAAACAGGGGTGTGTAGACTTTTTATATCCACTGTATAAATATATATATTTACATATATGTTTATTATTAATTATATTTTATTTATTCATTTGAAAGATGGCAGAGGGGTTTTTCAGATTCTAAAATATCACAATGTTTTCTTATCAGCATTATAAATATGTATTCATTATGGAATTTTAGGATTCTACAATTTAAATAAGTTTAGTTATAATGGGCATACTATATTTAAGATGTATGTTATAATCTAATGTAAATGTGACTGTATGCCTATAATCTTGTATGTGATAAGTATATGATGTTCTTTTTAAGACCACTGTCTGAAACACACATTTGTGGAAGGGCATAGTTTAACTTAAACTGCTTGCCACCAGCTAGAAGGGATCATTGAAATATATTAAATATATGCACAGTAAAAAATGTTTAGAGCTTTTGTTTTCGTATCAAGCTCTACTTAACTATACTTTAGACAACCCTTCCTGTAATCAGAAAGGACATACTGTAAGATTCCAGAGCAAGTATTTATTTCCTCAATGTTCCTTTTCAACCATCCTATGCTATTTGTCAAATTAACTCTCTTCCATTCCCTCTCTCATTTTTCTTTTAACAGATCTGAGTTTGTTTTGTCAGCACTTGTTTTACTTAATATATTGTGCTGTTTTATCATCTCTTACCCCCTTGTCTTTGTTTTGTTCTGCTCCCCATTTTCCTTCAACCTACCACACTGTTTCTTTCACTCTCACCAATCCCATTGCCTCATTGTTTTTCTCATCTTTTCAGTGTTACATTTTCATTCTTTTAATAATATGTCCGGTTTTACAATTCTTTATTTTCTCGTTTTCCTTTTTCGTCGCTCCTATAATTTTACCCACTTATATTATAATGTCCTTTTCCCTCTCATAACATCATTGTTTTTTCATCTATTTTTTTAGTTTTTTCATTCCTCTTTTACAATTTGTCATGTTTTCTTTCTTTACTCATATACATATTCACCTTTTCCATTATACTCTCTATTTCTTTTCCCTCCTCATTGCTTTCACTAAAGACTTGCTTGATAAATAACTCAAATGGAAAACAGAGGAAGTGGAGATTCTATGTTTTAATTCTGATTGACTCTGCTTGTCCACATAAGATTTAACCAGTCAATTCTCAAACTTTGAAATCCTAGAGGAAGCTAATTACCTTCCTAAATTGACATGGGTTATTTTTTAACTTTTTTTATAAACAGTATTATACAAGATGTGCTACATGGCAAGCATTATAAAATCATTTTATAAACATTTACATCTATATAAATAGGAGTTTTTCAACAATCTGTCTACAACTGCACCTGTACCTAATGATTTTGACAGGTTTAAGTGGTTAGTCTATACTAGGTTCGAAGAGTAGTAATGCCAGCAGAATTATTAAAGTTTAAATCCTTTCTCATCACCCCCCTGGATTTTGTATAAAAACACAGGCATAATAATGAAAATACAGTGCCTTGCCCCCTTGACTTTTTACCTATTTTGTTACATTACAGCCTTAAATTCAATGTTTTGTTAATCTGAATTTTATGTGATGGATCAGAACTCGATAATCTAAGTTGGTGAAGTGAAATTAGAAAAATATATACATAAAACTATTTTTTAGAAATAGAAGACAGAAAATTGGCATGTTCGTATGTATTCACCTCCTTTGTTATGAAGCCCATAAAAAGCTCTGGTGCAACTAGGTACCTTCAGAAGTCACATAATTACTGAAATTATGTCCACTTGAGAGCAATCTAAGTGTCACATGATATGCCATTACATATACACATCTTTTTTTAAAAGCCCCAGAGGCTGCAACACCTAAGCAAGAGGCACTACTAACCAAACACTGCCATGAAGACCAAGGAACTCTCCAAACAAGTAAGGGACAATGTTGTCGAGAAGTACAAGCCAGGGTTAGGTTATAAAAAATATCCAAATCTTTGATGATCCCCAGGAGCACCATCAAATCTATCATAACCAAATGGAAAGAACATGGCACAACAGCAAACCTGCCAAGAGACTGACACTCACCAAAACTCACAGATCAGGCAAGGAGGACATTAATCAGAGGGACAGCACAGAGACCTAAGGTAACCCTGGAGGAGCTGCAGAGTTCCACAGCAGAGACAGGAGTATTTGTACATAGGACGACAATAAGCCTTACGCTCCACAGAGCTGGGCCTTATGGCAGAAGAAGAAAGCAGTGGCCAGAAGAAAGCCATTACTTTCAGCAAAAAACAAAATGGCAACTTTTGAGTTTGCGAAAAGGCATGTGGGAAACTGCCAAAATGTATGGAGGAAGGTGCTCTGGTCTGATGAGACTGAAATGTAACTTTTTGGCCATCAAAGTAATCGCAATGTCTGGCGCAAACCCAACACATCACATCACCCAAAGAACACCATGATTTTCAGCAGCCGGGACTGGGAATCTGGTCAGAGTTGAGGGAAAGATGGATGGTGCTAAATACAGGTATATTCTTGAGCAAAACTTGTACCACTCTGTGCGTGATTTGAGGCTAGAAAGGAGGTTCACCTTCCAGCAGGACAATGACCCCAAACACACTGCTAAAGCAACACTTGAGTGGTTTAAGGAGAAACATGTAAATGTGTTGGAATGGCCTTGTCAAAGCCCATACCTCAATCCAATAGAAAATCTGTTGTCAGACTTAAAGATTGCTGTTCACAAGCGCAAATCATACAACTTGAAGGAGCTGGAGCAGTATTGCAAGGAGGAATGGGCAAAAATCCCAGTGGTAAGATGTGGCAAGCTCATAGAGACATATCCAAAGTAACTTGGAGCTGTGATTGACGCAAAATGTGGCTCTACAAAGTATTGACTTTAGGGGGGTGAATAGTTATGCGCATTGACTTTTTTATTATTTTGTCCTATTTGTTGTTTGCTTCACAAAAAAATAAAAAATTACATCTTCAGTTTTGGGCATGTTTTGTAAATTAAGTGATGCAAATCCTCAAACAATCCATGTGAATTCCAGGTTGTAAAGGCAACAAAACACGAAAAATGCCAATACTTTTGCAAGGCACTGTATAATGAGCCTCATTCAATTGCTGCGATTTAGAGATACAGGCTCGCAAATGGAGGTCGCAAGCTACTTTGCTATTCAGGTGCTTTGCTTTTGCGGGCTCCGATCGGGTTACTTGCTACAAGCTGCGATCCATTGCAATTCTTAAAATCGCAGGTTACTTGCCTCAAAGCCTTTGATCTTTCACGGTCATAAGAGTTGCAGCCGCTAAAATCACAAATCGCTATACAATTGCTCCGAATCTCCCTCGCGAACCACTGCGTCAAGCCCACAAATTGCCAAAATTGAACCACAGGTAACTAAGACCAAGGAAGTCTCGCAAATGGCTTACTTACAAATCAGAGCACTTTAAAATCAAATATAAAATCAATCCAGCACAGTAAATGATGGTGAACACAATGGGTGGCATTATAATTAAAAGCACAACATTCTCAAGCTTGCACATCGTTAAAATAAAGTACTTTATTTCATGTTTAATTTCCGTCCAAAGTCCTACGGGCTTCAACCTCCAAGCCTATAGGACTTTGGAATCCAACCTCCATTTTTTTCTAAGTCCTACGGGCTTGAATAATGAGTTACAGGCTTGGAGGTCTTTCAAGTCCGTAGGTCTTTGGACGGAAATTAAACATGAAATAAAGTATTTTGTGCAAGCTTGAGAATGTTGTGCTTTTAATTCTAATGTCAAACACTGTGTTCCCCATCATTTACAGTGCTGGATTATATTTGCATTAAAAGTGCTCTGATCCTACGGGCTTGAACCACAAGATACGGGCTTGCGTCCGCGATCATGTTCAAGCCCGCAAATGCTACTGTCTAGAGCATGGTTTCCGATTCTAGCGACCGGAGCCTAACTTTTAAGCCCGGCCAATTGAATAGCAGAGTAAAAGTAGACCTACTGGAACTCAATCGCAAAAAATCGGCTATCTGCGATGGAGTTACGGCCCGAATTAAATGAGGTTCAATATGTTTTATTCCACAAATGTGTGTATTTGAATGTTAAGTATACGTGAGGATTTGAATTATGGTGAACTTCCATGCTTTTTTTATTGATTTTTTTGTGCTGTGCTGTCTTTTTAACTGTTGCTCCGGGTGTCAGGAATTGATTTGCAGCTTTGTTCGCCACATAAAAACTTCTGTAAAAATAATATGCAATGTGCTTATATAGAGCCCTATTCAATTGGCCAAATCACATTTGAATAAGCCCCTGTGTATTTTGCAATATAGGGGAATCGAATAGAGCTCATAGTATTTTGTGGAATTACTTTGATGATAATAATAATAATAACACAGGCATAGAGGCAACTATTAACCATACATATGATAACGCTATCACATATATAGTTGTAATTGCGAGTTTGCTGGAAACGCAATGTTAAAAGTTACGGGTTGCTCATGCGCAATGAGCGCCAAAGGCGCTCATCGCAGAGCATGTAAGACTTTGAAAAAGGCTTGAAATGAGTGACAAAGGCGAACATGGTGATGCCGGGCGATCAGCGCCGAAGGCTGTAGGCCTTTGGCGCTCATCACGAGGCACGCAAGAGTTTTAAAAATTAGGGATTTAATGGACAAAAAAAATGTCAAGCCAGTAACTCGGAAGCTGTCGGCAAGTCTGCCAAAAGATGCCAGTTAATTAAAAAATTATCTTACAAGTTAATTTGGTGTTTAATTGGTGTTTTTGGGAGGTCTGAAAACGTCTAAGCGAGGAACAAAATGGCAGAGCTGAAGCCGCTCATTGCGAGGCCTGTAAAGTAGACGGTGTGATAGGCTTGCAATGAGCGCTTAAGGCGATCATCGCGAGACCCGCAAGTTAGAGCGGGGAGAGCCTTGCATTGTGTGGCAAACAGCATTGCCAGCCTTCAAATTTTATTGCTGTCATTTTTGACAGACAAGTCGCTTGTGAGATATATTATCTAAGCATGTGGGTTAATACTTTGTAATTTTAATCTCTATTTTATTGACAGCTACTACAATTGTTTGACCAATGTAACTAATATGTGATAGCATTTTATAGAGGTCCTACTAATAATTGATTGGTACGTCATGATACTATAGCCAGAGCATGACTTCACACTGAACACAAATAATAATAATTTACAATACCCTTTATATTAGTGTCTTTCTTATACATACATTGATGTGTATGATGAGAAAGTCAGGGAAGAAGCGAGATTGAAGAGATAAAGAAAAATGTGAGGCTATCTCACGTTCCAAAAGTCAAATAGAAACAATGGAGTGTATTTATCAAATGGGGTTAAGGATACGTGAGGATAAGCATGGATGAATGGGGTTCAGCAGGGATGAATGGAGTAAGCTGGGAGAAGCTACTTTAAATAGAGTTAAGCAAAGTTAAAAGACCACTGTAGTTTGGTAAAATCTTCACATGTGTGTGAAGTGTGTAACAAAAATAAAAACATTAGTAGATATGCAAGATAGGAACATAAAAAATATTTCAGAAATCTTATATTTAGATGTCATGGCTGAAGTCATCTTAGACTGCTTGTCTGACTGTAACTTGAAGAGGTGGGTTTTTCTATGGGGCCTTAATCTTTGTCCATTATTAAGTCTAGTTCTTCAAATGAGCAAGCTATAGATATTGAACTACAGTGGTCCCTTCCCTATGTTTCCTGTTAGCCTGTTTCTTAAGTGGGTATACATGTTATCTTAGTTTAACGTATTTAACATAAACCCCCTATATGAAACAGGAAACCTGGGTGTTCATTTTTTTTAAATCATAGATAGATAGATAGATAGATAGATAGATAGATAGATAGATAGATAGATAGATAGATAGATGGATGGATAGATAGATAGATAGAATATAGATAGATAGATAGATAGATAGATAGATAGATAGATAGATAGATAGACAGATAGATAGATAGATAAATAGATCGATAGATAGAATTGTACTAAGCAAAACAAAAACAAAACACTGTGACACAATCACTCCAACATGAAGTTAGTTTAATCTTAAAGCACATTAAAACCAGATATACTTTGTACTAGCATTTTTTATCTACAGTAAATAATTCCTGACATATACAACATTGTTTTGTGACTAATTATTCACTTTACCAAAAAACGGGTAATACAATTTAGCCAGATTTCATGCTCTTTAAGAATAACCTAAAAAGAACAACTTTAATGTGGGGTTAGAGTGCCATTAGATAAAGTATTTTCTCCCAAACTCAAACTATGCATTTGACTAATTTTACTTTTTGTTTGTACTTTTTTTGTGATCGAGAAAAGGAGCAGAGCTTGTTGATTTGTTTCCTACCAAAAGACAGCTTTAGTTTTAAATATATTTATTTCAACAAAAGATAAGGTACAGTAAAATATTGTGCAGCAAAATGTCTTACTGAAAAAATAAAAAGCAAATAACTCTTTAGATTACTGTAACAACAGATTTTAACTGCTCAGCAGTATAGTAAAATGTCACCTGCTATATTTCTAGTAATAAAATAACCAAACGTTTTTGATAAAATAATGACATTTGGCCATTTTGCGTAGACTGCTCCAGGCAGTTTCTGGCTGTCGAGGCAGTATGTTACAGACATTCTATCACTTTGTAATATTTATGAGAGAGTTCTAAAATAATCACTTCCCCAAGCTGAAAAACAACTTTATTAAACAGTTTTTTTTTCCACTGGCTTTTCTGCTTTTTTCTACATTTCCATCATACTTTCCCTTATATTGGAAACCATAAATGTAACTGTAAGGCAAACTATTCTCCTCTATCTGAAATACAGTGAAAACATGAATGAAAAGTATATTGTCAACTGGAAAACAGAAGAAAATCTACTTTACTAGTAAATAACAAATGCTATATTTGCATCTCATTCATGCTTATTCCAACACATACAAACACAAACAATATATAAATATCCACACGCTGTCAATGGCCAAAGATTACTTAAACATGCCATAGCAACGCCATTATGTGTAACAACCTATTACTCAATCCTAATGCATTAGATAAAAAAAATATAAGCTCTCTTCACAGTTAAGCTCTGATACATCTCATTATATACTGATAACTTTCAATCAACATGTAGCTTAATAGCTTAACATGTTTCATAATATTGTAAAGCTCTATTAAGTCAAGTGTATTGCTACTGCAAAATTCAGATGCCTTCTGTGGGGTCTCTGATAATTGGATCTTTCCATTATAAATTACACTGGCTGGCTCCAGCTTGCCAAATATGAAAACTTTTACTGGTATCTAGACATAAAGTGAGAGACACGCCCCTGGTAGAGGAGAATATAAGTAGCATGCCCAGTGTTATGGTGCCAATTCAAAATGCAATCAGTTAAATTCCTCCTCAGTTGTGTTATATGTCCTATATAATAATAGCCCAAAATGTCAGCCTCATCCACAAGGAAGAAACAGCGTGTAAATCAAATATTTTAGCACTTATCTACCATGTATGGATGAGCAATTG
This sequence comes from Discoglossus pictus, assembly GCA_027410445.1. NCBI lineage: Eukaryota > Metazoa > Chordata > Amphibia > Anura > Alytidae > Discoglossus > Discoglossus pictus. The sequence goes on along the minus strand of CM050164.1, from coordinate 100,453,179 downwards.
GTCCATGCCTGGATTACCATTTAACTCAAATGGAGAAGCTAAGGGTTATTTAAATACCTACATCTATTTATCATCAGCATTTATCAACTTCTTATCTATTATACTGTTAGAAGCTGTCATGTATACTCACATATTGTCCTATTCAATTTGGCAACTCATAAACCCATGTTTTGTCCGTAAAATTGAAGGTTATGAGGTTATGCAAAGTTATACCAATCACCACAATTTTACTGAATTTCTTGCTGTGACACAGCCACAGCAACCTTTAGGAAACAGAAAACTCAAAGTTAATTAACAGGAAGAGGTCATAAAAGTGTGAGTGTGCTGCCCTAACATTGACTGAACACTTTACAAGTTTACACGCAGATCTGAGGCGTTGGAGAGATTCATAGTGAGAGAGTGAGAGAAGGAGCTTTTGGAGGTTTGAGTGTAGTTTGGTACTTATTTTTACTGATTTATATTAACAAATACTTACTTTACACTTACATTTACCAAACACATAATCACTGATAACACAAAACTTACACACACATAGATTAATACCCATATATAGATATACATATAGCTAGGTCATAGCTCCCATACACCCCATACCCCCCCCCAAAAAAAAAAAAACATACATTTTTACTTTACAGCAAATACATACAAATATATATATATTTTTTTTATTTATTCTTATTTTATTTTTTATGGAGGTAGGAGAGATGAAGGAAGGAGGATAAGGATAAGGGGAGGAGTAGTGTGAGGGGGCCATGGGGAGAAGAGTGGAGAGGGGATGTAGAGTAGTAGACAGGGGAGGTAAATGAGTGGAGAGAGGAGAGAGAGGGAGCAGTGAGTAGGGAAGGAGAGGTGGGAGGAGCAGCAGTGAGGCGAAAAAAAGAGGAGGAGGGAGAGCTATGAGTGGTAGCAGAAGAAGTTTTGGGGAGCAGAGTGCTAGGTGAGCTTAAGAGAGGTAGGGATTTGGCCCCAGAGAAAGACAAATATGGCAAGGATAGAAGGTAGGGGCCTGATCTCAGGGGGGTAGTGGTAGGGATCCCCAGCAAGAGGCAGGAGGGCAAGAGGCTTTACAGAAGCCCTAGGATTTGCCAACAAGCATGTAAGGCCTGTTAGGCACAGATATGATGACAGCCGGTCAAAGGTCAAGAAGAAGAATGCAGAGGAGGCACAAGCAGCAAGAGCCACAGGTGGTGGCCCACAAGTCAGTGTCACCTATAATGAGTTGTAGAGGGCACTGAAAGAATGGTGCGTCAGCTACTATGGTGGGACTTTCTGGCCTGATGGACTTGAAAGAACCTACAACCATGCAAGGGGAAGATCATATAAACCACCATCCTCTCACATACCGACATATGTATACCACACACAGATAAGACACATCCTATGTAAACCAACTGATAGATACTCCTAAAATGCACTCTACTTTATTCCACGTTATTGGCAAATGCTACCATGTATCAACATGATAGCAGCTGCTGGCATATTTATAAATTGTGATGACTTAAGCATCAGTGATACAAAATATCCATACGTTTCCAGCACCCTCGCTGTGAAAAATAAAGCTAGCATTGACTTCCAATTTTGAGCCCAATAAATACTGGTCTAGCAGAGGTTATGGACCTACTACTTGCCCTCTAAGGACTGGAATATATAGTCCAAGAACTAACTGCACTACCCTCCTATCTCTAATGCTTAGGAGCTACACAGCTCTAAATTAATTACCAATTGCTGTACATAAAAAAGGAATCAAGGCTAGGTGCCGCCGGGCCAACGGTGAATCTGTGTCTGATGTCACAACTAAGCTATAGCATCAGAACTGGCATGTTTCCTTTGTGGAAGCTCACATGAAATGTGCGTCAGGGCAGTTCTGCTGCTGCTGTCACTTAGTTGTGAAGTATTTTTCTAATAAAACATGTACCTAGGCTAAATCTTTGTGCACATCACCATTATGTTTTACACTTCTGTGCAGACAATAACTTGTTTTTTAGCCTTGACTCTGGCCTACAGAACATTTTATTATGGTTATAGGTAACTGTCCTTGCTCACACAGAACATTTTATTATGAGCATAAGAATTGTTTACAGTGATAGCGAAAAACGCTGAATTAGGTAAAAGCATAATTAACTGTTTCATAGCTTACATCCTGCAATATAAAAGTACCACTAAGGTAATAAAAGTATAATATATAAATAATGTATTGATATTTGTATTTCTCCACAACAGTCATCAAAGTTGTCCTTTAAGGTTGGTTAACATTAGCCTTTTAAAATATTATCTCACATTCTTTAAAAAAAATATTTTTGAAGTGCCATGTGTTTGGTGTGTTTATGTCACATTCAGCATTCCAAAAGGTGCATAATCAGTTAAACATATTTAAGAAATGTCTATGCTGTGTTAATTGCCCTTTTATTACTAGAACAAAGAAAATAACTCATACATAGCAAACAAAATTAGGCTAAACATGAAATACATGCATATCCCTTTTGTCAGAATTGTTGAGTAATGATCCTCTCATTTAGACAAATTAGTTTTTAGTCTTATTTTGAAATGATTTTAGACTTCATTAGGTTTGGAATAGTAACATTTAAGATCTTAATGGAAGAATTGGCAAATACAATAGAAAACAAAATCTGGATCATCTGAAATGCAAAATAAGTTTTGTTGTGTAATTTGTTTTCCTTGAATTTTTATTATAACAGTAACAATGAGCAATAAAAAACTTCAACATTTGAGGCTTAGAAGCAGGCAGCTGGCATCAATTGGTGTGATTCCTATTCTGAAATGTAAGCACTCCTCTCTCACACAGAATCTCACCAAAGTATGATGTTATCAATATTTATTTTTTCCTAAATACAACCTAGTTTAATACATGTTTCTTCCATAATTAGACACAGGGGAGGGAGAGGAGGGGGGAAAGGAGACACAGGGGAGGGAGAGGAGGGGGAAAGGAGACACAGGGGAGGAAGTAGACAGAGGTAGAGGCTCGCGGTGAGCGCCAAAGGTGCTCACATTGTGTGGCAAACAGCTTTGCCAGCATTACAATGTTATTGCCGTCATTTTTGACGGGCAAGTCGCTTGTATATACATATATATATATATATATATATTTTTTTTTTTTTTTTTTTTTTATTGACCCATAAGGCTGCTTCTTAACAACTATAGAGATTGGATTGTGGATATATATATATATATATATATATATATATATATATATATATATATATATATATATATATAAAAATATAAATGCAGTGTGATAACTGTATTTCTTAGAATTCTGAGCATGTTTTAGACATTCAAATGTGAACACAGATGTACTATTTATTCACTGTACTACTGTACGGTGAAGGGCTTCTATCCTTCTTTTGCCCAACATATATTAAATGATTGTTGTGGTGGACTATCTACTCAAAATATCGACTACATAAGCTAAGGAACCAGCCCCATGCTAATAATAGGCAGTAACCTTGAAACGGCTGTACGTGGGTGGGATTTCTAGCTTGTGTATAATCCAACCCTAGCTTTGCTCAAAGCTGTTTGATGCAGCGGGCATATGCTTAAGGGAAGCCATGTTTAATATGGTTATGGATTGCGAGAGCAAAGCTTTTGTGGGCAAATTTCCATGTCCCTGCCAATGTTCCCAGAATGCAATATAATAACTGTATTTCTCCAAATTCTTTGCATGAAACAAGTTTTTTAACTTGTTTTAGACATTCAAATGTGAACACCAATGTACTATTTATTTACTATATATATATATATATATATATATATATATATATATATATATATATATATACATAAGTGTATACATAACCACCTATATACACATAAATGCACACAGGTGCAAATATCCAGGGGACTATGAGGTGGAGGCTCCAAAATAACTGAATCTATGATTGGGTTAAACGGAGTGGACCAAAGTAATATACAATAAAGGAAAAACGATATATATAGCTCATAACCATAAGTGGCATCCAGCTAGTGCAACAAATAGCTGTAGTCACTAGAAAAACACAAAAACAATACTAGAATGGGCTTTCTCAATGATTTAAAAAGTCAATAATGGGTAAAAAAACACATAAATGGGTATATGACATAATTATACATGAAATAGTTACAGTTATACCTTCTGAGGTTTAGTGACTTTGTTGTGGCATTTTGCCACGAACTCCAGTGTCTCTGTTGCCATACAACCAGCTGGCCAATCAGAACACCGGAATCGCATCATGTGACCAGAAGTTCCGATCTGGACAAAACAAAAGCGAAACTAAACACAAATATCACTACACAGTGTTGAATCCCAGCAAATACATTAAAAGGGGGGCAATTCAAAGTTGAAAATAAACCACACACAAGAGCACACCTTACAATAAATAAAAATAAAAACAATTAAGAACTCACTCTACCTGTATATAGCTATCAGGAAGTACTATAATCATAGATAACACTTCCGGTTCAGACTCAATTAAACATGAAACCTCCATAAGCAAAAAAAAAAATTATATATATATATATATATATATATATATATATATATATAAATGTGTATATATGTAAGGTGCACTTCTGGACATAAGTAAACAATAGTATGGGCCAAATACAATATATATTAAATGGCCCATGAGCATTCATGAGTGCAATTTCTTTTCAGCCGCTGAAACTGTCCATACAGAATATTTTGTATCCATTTAGGATCATGTCCACTTCGGGCATGCAAGTTTCCGTTTGTATTTATAGGCTTTGTATACAGAGCGGTAGAGATTGAAGTGCCTTCACCTCTAAGTATAGCGTCCAAGAAAGTAATTTGGTGCGTGTCCGTATTTAGAATAAAGTTGAGGGTTAGAGTGTTCGAATTAACATATGTCAAAAACTCATACACTTTAGCATCACCATCATCCTCCCAGATGATTGTAATATCATCTATATATCTCAGCTATGTGATGATATTCTTAGCATATAGATTATTAGTCCATATATGCAGGTCTTCCCAATAGCCCATATATATGTTGGCAAAACTCGGTGCGAAGCGAGTGCCCATGGCTCCATGGCTGTTCCCTTGGTTTGTAGATAGAAAGCATCTTCAAATAAGAAATCATTATTTTGAAGTATAAAGTGGACAACGTCTAGGATAAAGCCTCTTTGAACAATATCCACTGTTGTCTTCTAGACTCCGTTTTATTGCACAAATTCCAAGATTGTGTGGACTAGATGTGATGGATATAGTGCTGACATATCTAGGGAAACCCATTGATAAGTATCTTTCCACTGTAGCTGTACCATGATCTCCAGAAGATGTAATGTGTCCCAAAGGTTCTTTGCAGATCCCTTTGTCCCTATATTATTATCTATTCATATGTATTTTTTAATATAGCAGTGTTTTCATTCTATCCTTAGTAAATTTTAGCAGCTTTTGTTCTATGGTGTATATTTATTATTAGCCTTTTATCACATGGTATCTACATGATGATGTTTAAGATATCCTCATGGCCCATTTAATATATATTGTATTTGGCCCATAGTATTGTTTTTACTTATGTTCAGTAGTATACACATATACACATTTATATATATCTGTTTGCTTATGGAGGTTTACATGGCAACAGAGATGCCAGAATTTGTACCAAAATGCCACAACAAAGCCACTAGACCTCCAGAGATATAATTGAAGGTATAAATAGATGTGTTTATTGCTATTGCATATGTATATCTATGTCATATACACATTTATGTGTTATTTACCCATTATTGACTTTTTAAACCATTGAGAAAGCCCATCCAAAACAAGAAACGCGTATGATATTGAGTACAAGATTGAGGAGACATTTTTTATGGACACTGGGATATCCTTTGATCTGCATGCTTTACATCTTTGTTGTATGGAGCAGTGACTTCCAGTAGACAGATACCATCATTTGGGACTATGATGGACTGTGCGCATTACCATAACTCATTCCTTTGAGGGTACTAAATGTGAGTGGATACATGTTCATTTATTTATTTTCATAAATAAATCTCATTGTAGTACACTATCTGGCGGCCTGAGCTTCTCTCTCCTTCAACCCATTTGTGTATCTTTCAAGTCTATTCGAAGCCTGCAAATGACCATAACCCATATTTTTTGCTGCAGGTGTTTTTTTCTCTAAATGCTTAAATGCAATCTATTAACCTAAGCCCGCAATCTATGTTTCCCAGCCTCCACATGTAAACTTTGCCTTTTTAAGTAGGATTTTAAAGGAAGTGATCCTATGATCTTGCAATATTTAAGCAACCCCGGAATTTACTTCTTAGATATAGCCAATAGTAAATTAGACCGTCATCATGAAGTAAGTAAAACATGAAAGATAGACATCACCTGCAATCATAGGCTACAAATGAATTAGTGCTAATAAGTAACATTTCCTGATCGGACTTGCAATCAAGCACTCTAGCACTCTATAAAATGCATTAGATCATCTGTTCTAGCCCATGTGGTTTTCATTAAATGTATTAACATGAGGAATATCGATCATGAAATGTAAAAAACATGAGTAATATCGATCCCTTTAGGCTGGGATCAATATTACTCAGAATTAACAGTTAAAAATTATATTTTTTTATTGCATATTTGTCAGTTTGGGACTGATGTGCAATTAATTATAATGTATTTCCATGCCTTCCCCTGCTTTTAAAGTACAATATTGTGTGTTTAAATGCTCATATGGCTCTAATAAGTGTTTGGAAAAGCCCTTGAGAGTCCTCTTTAGTATTTGTAATATATGTGACAGAAACGTAATACTTTATTTATTTGATAAGGTAAAGGGGATAAAGTGCAAATCTAGTTTATTATTTATTTGTTGGTGCAAAACAGCGACAAATAAAATAATTAAAAACAAGGGTGTATGTTAAAACAAGGGCACATGTGAGGAGCACAGAAAACCTATTTCTATACAGAAACTCTATATAGAAAATAATATACTCCAATTGGAGGGATACTGCCACTCCAACCTTCAGTCACAATAGTTTCTATTGAAATGGAAATTCCATGGATAAAGATGTGCTAGCTCAAAATATGGAGTGTGGCTAGCTAATTAGTATGCTGTCCCTAAATACCAGCACCTATACTTAGATCTCCTAATATATATCAATGTCTATAGAGACATATACATATGGCACCATATAATAAATTTAGCACCATATAGTAAATTTATACAATGATTGCAATTGACTCATCTCTCAAATTATAGCCCTCTAGAGACATAAAGCCTCTCATGAATACACTCAATGGGCTTAAAAGGGTAGCTACGATAAAGCAGACCGTCTGGAGATTGTAAAAATATATATGGAGAATTTTTTTTCACCTTTGAGAAAGACGTGCCCACGTCGAAACGCGTCAGGCCCCGGAACCACGCAGCGCACGTCATCACGCTAGACGTGCGTATGCGCGTTACAGACCAGGAAGTCACGCTATGTGCAGCTCGTGAACGCTGAGCGTTTGGCCTAGCTTAATGTCCCTATAATCCCTATGAGGTCTCCATACTTCTCCATATATATTTTTACAATCTCCAGACGGTCTGCTTTATCGTAGCTACCCTTTTAAGCCCATTGAGTGTATTCATGAGAGGCTTTATGTCTCTAGAGGGCTATAATTTGAGAGATGAGTCAATTGCAATCATTGTATAAATTTACTATATGGTGCTAAATTTATTATATGGTGCCATATGTATATGTCTCTATAGACATTGATATATATTAGGAGATCTAAGTATAGGTGCTGGTATTTAGGGACAGCATACTAATTAGCTAGCCACACTCCATATTTTGAGCTAGCACATCTTTATCCATGGAATTTCCATTTCAATAGAAACTATTGTGACTGAAGGTTGGAGTGGCAGTATCCCTCCAATTGGAGTATATTATTTTCTATATAGAGTTTCTGTATAGAAATAGGATTTCTGTGCTCCTCACATGTGCCCTTGTTTTAACATACACCCTTGTTTTTAATTATTTTATTCGTCGCTGTTTTGCACCAACAAATAAATAATAAACTAGATTTGCACTTTATCCTCTTTACCTTATCACATTGAATTTGGGGTGGGAAACACCCTGGGGAACCGTGAATTCCTCACGTCTCTTTGTTTATATACTTTTTTTATTTGCAGCTTAGAGTTTATTTGCGAGCTAGAGCTATGGATCTTATAGAATATTGATTTTATGTAACTGGAATTAATTTGTAATGTTGAAGCTGTGCTAAAACCAATGAAGTTCTAAGCTAAAAATTGTGGCTTTGGCTGGCGAGTAGCTAACAGAATATATGGCAATTTTAAGAGCAGTTTTAAGTGTGTATAAAAATATGAATTGGACAATAGAATAGGGCCCTGTGTTCTTAGTCAGACTTTTAGTATATATATATATATATATATATATATATATAGTAAATAAATAGTACATCTGTGTTCACATTTGAATGTCTAAAGCAAGTTAAAAAAAACCTGCTTCCAGCTCAGAATTCCGAGAAAAACAGTTATTACACTGCATTCTGGGAAGCTGAGCTGGGACATGCAAATGTGCCCACAAATGCCTCGCTCTTCAATCCATAGCCATTATCAAACATAGCTTAATGCAAAGCCAAGGTTGAAATTTAAACACAAGCTGAGTATCCTATCCATGTACAGCTGTTTCAAGCTTACTGGCTATCATCAGCATGGAGCGGGATCTCAGCCTGTGTTGTGGACTTTATGAGTAGGTAATTCACCACAACAATCATTTTTATATATATATATACTCATTTTATTTCTCTGTACAATGACCTTTCAATATGTGCACACATAAACTCTTATGTAATTCTTCTTTCTCTTTGAACCTTGGTAAAAAAAACTGAATTGAAAAAGTAGAAATAAAAAGGTACATTTGCAAGGCTATGAATAACAGAGGGAGTTTGCATTAAAAGAGGCATTATCCCTCCAAGAATAGACAACTGGAAATATGCTAATAGTAACATGCAGGACCAACATCAGAAAACCAGGACCCAGGATAAATGCAATAGTGAGAACCTTGAATTATACTACAACCGAATCCCCACACATAGGCCCTCATTCAATTGCAATTTGGCCAATTGAATAGGGCTCTAAATAAGCACATAACATATTTTTTTAAAATAAATTTTTAGTTAGTAAATATCTATCCAAAAGCAAGGTTTTCACTAACTAAAAAGTTCTTTAAAAAAATATGTTATGTGCTTATTTAGAGCCCTATTCAATTGGCCAAATCACAATTGAATGAGGCCCTAATAACCTAAAAAACTAGAGATAAAATCACACTGACCATCTGACAGTCACAGAAACCAAATGACCATCACACTGAGCCACCCACACCCAGATCAATTTACACACTGAAATGCTAACAGACCATCATATATATTGGCTTGTACCATAGATTCACACAAAAACACACAACCAGTGACACACACAGTAGTGTAGAAGCACTAAAACATACAGACGCACTGACAGACATTTAGTGATTCAACTATAACACACACTGACCTACTGACCCACTGATACTGACACACACACAAATTCACTGACACATACATTAATGGGCCTATGTGGGCTTTCTACGACACAACAAATACACTTATTTTAACAAAATTCTAAAATCTTTATGACCATTTACTTGAAATTCTCATGATTTAGTGTATCTAAAAATGTTACAAAATATCGCAAATATTTGGAATTCTGATCATTTTTAAATCATTAAAGATAAAGCAATTTCAGATTTTTTTTTTGGCCAGCCAGTATAACAGATATTTTACTTGTAGTGATGGAAACAAGCAATATCTGTTCAGAGCAGCTCTGTGTTTGACATTGAACTATTTTAATTACTGCTGTTGTGACTAATCAGCCTGTACAGGTATATCATGAATACATTTTGTTGTGACAAGGAGAGAATCACTAATGAACAGCAACTTGAATCCTTTTGTATCTTCAACCGAGATTACCAAGGAAACAAAAAGACTTTCATGAATTGAAGATCTAACAAGGAAGAAATAGGTACTGACAGCAATGTATATGTGACCACAATACAGTTTTTAGGTGCAGTGGGAAATCCATATGGGAGATGGCTGATAAATACTGACAGTCATGTACCAAAGTTGAATAGATATTAACAATCAAAGCGTAACAATTAGCTCTAGAATAATCATTCTGCATAAATTGTGTCTGTAGTGGTTACCATCAGAAACCTACAATCTAGGCATACTAGAGAATAGCTGGATGATTATGGCTGTGAAGAGGTTAACATGAATGGAGCTTTTTAGTAGTTCGAAGCATAAGTATAGCAAGGCTCAGACTGGCTGCACTGAATTCTGATTTAGGCTCAATTTAAGTCAGAGAACAGCCCAGGATGCTTATCCTTGTTAAAGGATATGTTGTAAAATGTAGTAAGAGAATTCCCAAATATGGCCCTCATTCAATTGCAATTTGGCCAATTGAATAAGGCTCTAAATAAGCACATAACATTTTTTTAAAGAAGTTTTTTAGTTAGCAAACATCTATCCAAAAGCAAGGTTTTCACTAACAAAAAAAACTTCTTTAAAAAAAATATGCTATGTGCTTATTTAGAGCCCTAATCAATTGGCCAAATTGCAATTGAATGAGGGCCGGAGAAGTCTTACCAAATATGAGTATACATGGGACATAGGATCTGCAATGATGACATTCGTTATATACTGTGCATGTTCATGTTTTTATCCAATCTACAGATATGTTTATACGACAATAAGGTATATTGCTAAATTTAAAGCACTGCATTCATTCTTATTATTATGGTTTATTCCGGCAGTACTAAGGATAGAGGATTTAGTGAATTATAACATAAATAAACAGGACAAAATTAATCATGCTGCCGCTGAAGGGGTCCATCTAAATTGTCACTATTTTTTGTTGTGGCAAGTCCCTTTGACTTACCCAAACTCCTAAATATCCCTTTTTTGAAGATCCATATTTAAGGGACCAGTGCAATTCCACTATAATTAAATAAAATATATATGTTTGAAAACTTTGAATCAAAAACCATAATTAAACATGGAAAAACGCATTAAGATTATGTAATTTAAAAAAATGCACCCCGGTGGCATGTGTATGAGAGGGGTGTTTACATTTTTGAAGAGCTTACATTTTCTGATGCAAACAGGCAAGTTAGGGGGAAGGGGTGATGTCAATCTCAGTCAGATAAAATTATCTAACAAAGCCATTTGGCTTCTTCCTGTTCCCTCCTTCCCCTCCCTCCACTGATAATTAAATACACCCTCACAACCCAGCTCTTATGAATTAATGTAATAAACACAAAATGGATGACTATACTCAAAAATGTTTTGGAAATGTTTATTTTCCCCAAACTTTTTTTACATCCTGGCTGCTGATATTGCTAGTTTGTTATATATTTCACAAACAAGTGTTTATTTCTGTGAACTATTGTGGTTCTTTATACTTACTTAACATACATTCAGCCAATGAAAAGCATGTGCGCCTGTTAAGACATAAGCCTGGCCATTTAGGACAACCTTCTAGTCAAAGTTGCTCACACCCATAGTTGCCAAATAAAGGGTATAAACAAGCATATCAACTGGAGCTTTAAAAGTTAATACTTGAAAGTAAATGTAATATTAAATATTGCCTATATAAATAATTGACTAGGAATTGTATTAACAGATCAATGCTTAATTAAAACATATACCTAATGTTGTTAAGGTGTTACAGCAGTTTATTAAGTACAAATCCCTTTATTTTAGACCAACTATTTCTTCCTTCTTTCTTTTTGTCTGAAGTACTTCATACATCCAAAATTGTTGGTCTTCTATAAGTCTTGCTCATGGGTTTGTAATCACAAGGAATAGTTAACAACAGGGGGCGTATCTACCATCGGTGCAGCTGGTGCATTGCACCGAGGCCCCTACTCTGGAAGGGGCCCAGTGCCCCCTCAGCACACCATTCCCCCTCTTCTCCTCCTTTCCTCCTTCTCCTTCCCTTCCAACCACCCTTTCCCCCGCTCCCTTCTCCTCTTATTGTGTAATCGTGGCTATCTATCCCCTGTGGCCTGTCATCTGGCAGTGGCCGGGATTCCCTAATGACATCACACGCACATCACGTCATTAGGGATTCCCGGCCACAGCGGATGGATACCCAGGATTACACAGTAGAAGAGGGGGAAGGGGGAGGGGGCAGGAGAGGAGAAGGGGGAGAGGAAGAAGAAGGGAGAGGGGTAAGGGGAGGAGAGGGGGGAATGGTGTACTGCAGGGGCTGGGAGGGGATTAAGGGGCCACTACAATATAGAAAGAAAAAGTCTAAGGCCCTCATTTAATTGCAATTTGGCCAATTGAACAGGGGTCTAAATTAACACATAACATATTTTTTTAAATAAGTTTTTAGTTAGTAAACATCTATCCAAAAGCAAGGTTTTCACTAACTAAAAACTTATTTAAAGAAAATATGTTATGTGCTTATTTAGAGCACTATTGAATTGGCCAAATCGCAATTGAATGAGGGCCTAAATGTATAGTTATATATATATATATATATATATTTATTTATTTAAACTTTTTCTTTCTGAGGTGTATATTATTATATATTATAATATATATATATATATATATATATATATATATATATATATATATATATATATATATATATATAGCTCAGGATGGGGATGCTCAGAATGCTTAAAAAATGCAGCCTTTTCTCCCTGTGGGGGATGGGGACATTTTTTTTTTTTTACACCAGGGCCCCCCATTAACAAGCCATTGGTTAACAAAGAAGGTGAAGGAAGCAAATATAAATAACCAGAGGCTGGGGTTAAAATCATAGATTTGCCTAGTCCAAATAGATATTTAATAGTTGAAGAGGAAATAAGGTTGTTTGGATATTTTGTATGAATGTATTAATTGCTATTTTAGTCACATTCTGTTATAAATGGCATCAGCCATCATTTACAAGAATCTTGGGGCCTCATTCTATTATCGGCTGTAAATCGGCCGTAAGGCTGCGATTCCTTGCGGGGGTTCTGTTACCTCGCAATTCTATTATACGGCCCCGCAAGGATCTCCCCTTACGGCCGGCCGCATATCTTGGAACCGGCCGTAAGCTCAGAAATCTTTAAAGTCAAAAATAAATTCAAGACAGCACTGTACAGCTCTGTAAATGCTAGGGATCATATTGGGGGACATGAGGATTAATAGTAACCCCCTCTCAAGCTTGCACATCAGCCCAAATCCGAGTTTACATTAACTGTTTATTTTCCGGCCGCAGCGTGGCCGGGTCTGAGGTGCTCCAAGCTCTCTGGACTTTTTACATGGATATTTGACATATTTAATAAAAATTTGTTTTTACGGATTTGAGTATAGGGGAATGTTGTGCTATTTTTGCTAACACCTACAATCTCTTTATAGTCTCCTCAAAGTGCAGGATGGCTTTATTTGGGCTATTTTATGTGCTTAATTGGTGCTAGCGGGACCTGTTTGCTGCAAGTAAACTGCTGCTCGGTTTTAGCCTTGCAGAGAGGGTTCCCGGAGCAATTGAATAGCAACCGGGCTTTTCTTGCGGCCGAAACTCTTGCGGCTGTTTTAGATCAAAGGATTTCCTCCGGCGCAAGCGGCCGCAAGAGATAGCAAGGCACCGGCCGCAAGCCTGCCGGAACCCCCGGCCGGAGGGGAATAGAATAGAAGAATAGCTTGCGGCCGGTCCTTGCGGCACCGCAGCGCCTATGGCCGATAATTGAATGAGGCCCTTAGTCAATAAGCATCTGCAGATGTGCTAAAGCTCATCCTTCAATATGTTACTGGATGAAGAAATACCTTCTTATACCATTTCCATTCAAACCAAGGCAGTTTGGGATACCATTCTGGTGAAAACATGGGCAACCATTCAATTGAGCTTTCGGGCGATCCGGTAGCACGTAAGTGAGGCCGCAAGTTAATTTGCTATTCAATTGGCGTCTTTTGGTGGGCTCCAAATGGGTTACGAGTTACGACCTAGAAAGAATTGCGATGGTTAAACCCTTAACTTACAGCCTCCCAAAGCCTGTGATCTTTCACTTTCGCAAGAGTTACGATGGCTAAAAACACAAATCGCTATTCAATTGCTTAATTTCCCCAAGCCCGCAAATGTTTTCACATCCATAAATGGCAAAAGAAGGAAACAATCCTACAAGTGCTAGAGAGGACCCGCAGGCGGGTTAAACACTGGTTCGTAGCACTGTAAATGCAAATAAAAAAAATCAATACTGCACTGTAAATAGCGGGGAAAGCAATGAAAGACATTAGAATTAATTGCACAACAGTCTGAAGCCCGCAAATCGGCAGTATATAACATTTATTTTTATGTTTCATTTCGGGATTAAATCGATCTCGGGTATCAATTTAATGTTAATACATATTAGGCCACCCATATGGACTAGAACAGTATTGGCATTAATTTTCATAATTCTTTATTTTGCGGGTTTCCGAGTCTGATCGCATATCGGTCCCCCGAACCTAATTGATTGACATGTAACCACGATGTTTAACTGCCGTAATAATGACTGTCTCATTTTCTATTGGCTGATTCTAAATGGGAGGTTATGGGCTTGCTTAATTGATCATGTTCCTGCCCTAAACTGCTACGAACCAGTGCATGGTTTAAGGAGTCGGCTTTGGACCAGGAACTTGAGATATTGAATAGCTCCGGATTCGGAAACAAATGCGAGCCAGCAACCCACCCGCAGACATACGCCCTACGACAATCAAGTTGCAGGCTTGCAATTGAATCGGGCCCTAGGTGAATACGATTACGTTTATCCATGCTGCTTAATAATGTAAACTATTTAAAACAAACAGTTTAAAATTCCATGGATCTAACAACAAGTTGTCCATTTTTGGTTCTTCTTGAGTGAATTTATTCCAGTTTTGCAAGTGAAAAGTAGATTACTGACTGGGGGCCTCATTCTATTATCGGCCGTAAATCGGCCGTGAGGCTGCGATTCCTTGCGGGGGTTCAGTTAACTCGCGATTCTATTATACGGCCCCGCAAGGATCTCCTTTTACGGCCGGCCGCATATCTTGGAACCGGCCGTAAGCTGTGAAATATAAAAACTGAAAAATAAATTCAAGCCTGCACTGTACAGCTCTGTAAATGCTAGGGATCATATTGGGGGACATGAGGATTAAAAGTAACCCACTCTCAAGCTTGCACATCAGCCCAAACCCGAGTTCAAATTAACTGTTTATTTTCCGGCTGCGGCGTGGGTGTGTCTGAAGTGCTCCAAGCACTCTGGACTTTTTACATGGATATTTTACGGATATTAAAAATAAAATATTTTACGGATTTGAGTACAGGATAATTATGTGCTATTTTTTCTAACACCTAAAATCCCTTTATAGTCTTCTCAAAGTGCAGGATGGCTTTATTTGAGCTATTTTATGTGCTTAATTGGTGCTAGCGAGACCTCTTTCCTGCAAGTAAGCTGCGGCTCGCTTTTAGCCTTGCAGAGAGGTTTCCCGGAGCAATTGAATTGCAAATCTCTTGCGGCCGTTTTAGATCAAAGGCTTTCCTCTGGCGCGAGCGGCCGCAAGAGATAGCAAGGCACCGGCCGCAAGCCTGCCGGAATCCCCGGCCGTAAGGGAATAGAATAGCAGAATAGCTTGCGGCCGGTCCTTGCGGCCCCGCAACGGCTGCGGCCGCTAATAGAATGAGGCCCTAGTTATTCAATGGATAAAAGTCACTGTGAGTAATATAGCAGTCATGTCAAATAGAAGATTGTGAACCCAATGTTTCAGCATTGAAAACTGTATTTGAATGCTGTTGGGTGGGAAAATATAAACAAGTTTCCAATCTTAATTTAAATTTGTTATTTTGAATTCACATATAATTATATTGTATATGTATTAAAGGAACAGTTAAAGAGCAGAAAACCTCAAAAGATATAGGTGCCCCTGCCACACACATATTAGTATGTATGTGCGTTCAAATGTATGGATAGGTAAATAATAGTGTATATTGTATATAAACAACACTGCAATATATATATATATATATATATATATATATATATATATATATATATATATATATATGTATATATATATATATATATGTATATATATATATATATATATATATTTTTTTTTTTTTTATATTTATTTATTTATTTAAGTGTGCTATACAACTAAAACAGTAACTTGCTCCATAAATCCCAATTGCAATATATGATAAAAAAAAGTACTATTCTTGAGGCCTTCTTACTTGTTTTAAAACATAAGAACAAGAGAAAAAGCAATCTTCTGTAAGGTAGTATGGTATTCACATTGAGAAGTAAGATATGTTACTGCACTCACTTTTAAGTGGTATTAAGCCATTGCCTCAATCCTCTTTTCAATGTTCTGCCTGGCCTCCTTCTTTTCTGCCAACAATCTCATAGCATACAGCAGGGAGATGCAATATGAAAACAGCTTTGTGCTTTTACTTTTTATAATTTATTTAATAAAGGTAATCTTCTTACATTTAAAATCCTCTCAGATCACATCTCAAGATTATCGGCACATCTGTGTCTGGCGTTTCTTTTCTTTTTTCGTTAGAAGCACATAGAGGGAAGTCCTCTGTGGTTGTTTCAAACTGCTATGTGTCTCTTCCTCATTCTCGGGAATCAACCAGCTGCATGGTTTGCCCTTTTAACCAATGTTCCATCTTTCCTCTGTACTAGTGGAAGTATTTCTCATGCACAATAAATGCTGCCTTCAGCTGGTTCTCGAACCTACGTTTGTTCCCCAGCATTTCAGGGCATGATCATGATCAATTAAGCAAGCCCGTAAGCAACAATTTAGAAACAGCCAATAGTAAATGAGACCATCATCATGACATCAGTACAACTGGGCATTTAAATGTCAATCAATTTGTTTTTAGACATCTAATATGTGATCAGGCTCACAATCCAGCAATTTAAAAATCAATAAAAATGAATGAAGAAATGGTTTAGTCCATGTGGGTGGCTTGATATGTATTAACTCCTTGATTCCCGCACAAAAATTTAAAATAAAAAAAAATATTTTGTAGATATGCGAGCTTGAGACTGTTGTGCAATTAATTCTAATGTCTTTCATCAGTTTCCCCATATTTTAAAGTCCAGTATTGTGTTTTTATTGGCTTTTATAGTGTTAAGAACATGTTTTTAACTCCCTTGCAAGCCTTCTCTAGTTCTCATAGAATTTTTTGCAATATTTGCCATTTACGGGTTTGAAGGCAATTGCAGGCTTGTGGAATTGTTGCAATTAAATTTTGGTTTGCGATTTTAATGATTGTAACATTTGCAGGCTTGGAAGATTAAAGGCTTAGGTGAGTCGAAGTTAGGATTTTGACAACTGCAGACATTTTCAGCAAATAGATTGCGGGTAGCTAGAGGAGGACAATTTGATAGCAGTACTTTTGCGGGCTACATTACGGGCTTCAGTAATTGCGATTTTGACAATTTAACAGGGCCCTGTGTTAGTATTGAAAAACCTACTGTTTTCCAAGTGCTATGTTCTCTTATAAAATAATAATGAAAGAATAACACCCTGTAAACATGGACTTTGGTGGCTGTTCTTGGCCTGTCTACCATTTTTCTAAGATCATGTTTATGTACATATCTAAAAAAATGCTTTGATACTTTGAGATTGTGTGGCATTTCTTTGCCTCATGCATTTTTGCTTTCATTAAATCTTCTCCATTCCTGCTAAATTCTATGCTATATAGGTCATATATGCATGTTATTCAAAAAGCACTGACTGTATTCAGAAGATAAAATGTATGTAATCATGTTTACTTACCACTTTCTATGACAGCTAAATCTGTGCTTTTGAGTGTTGTTACAGATCCATAGAATTTCTCGAGTAAGATTTTTTTCTCCTAATTACCCCTAACTATATTGAGCTGTAATGCATAAGACATTCACATTTTAGAAGATGAGCAATTCAGATGGATTTTTCGCAGTGGACCCAGTTTTATATCTGGAATATGCTTCAAAATCCAAAAGGCTGGATGCCTTTAAACTATATAATTCTGACAGATGTATGCTGTACACACTTACTTCTGGTATTTTAGAAAATCAGTATCTTATTCTGTGTATCGCTAATTGGAAAGACCATATCTAAATAAGCTGAATTTTTGTAGCTTGTTATATACTTTATTTCTTAGTTATTTTTTCTTCTTCTTGAAATTGTTGGATTTCATCTTTTGTAGACATATTATTTAAATGAAAGTATGGTGCTTAACACCCAATTGGATTTCAACACAATCTATAGGACATATAAACTTATTTGACTCAAAAAAACACTGTATTAAAAACCTTGAAACCCCAGGTGACCTGGTTCACAATACTATAGGGATCAATATTTGGAGTACAATGATATGTGGTACAGTACAAACTTTGCAATTTCTTGCAATTGGTAATAACTAGCAAGGTGACTAAATTATCCAAACTCATTAGTTGGAGATAATAGAACTGCCTCTGAGGGAACCAGGGGCTTAAAGTCACTTAAATACCATAAATAACAAAGCCTACAACAAAGACCCTACATTAAAGGTCTTTTGTTGTGGTTTAGCTGTAGGGCTATAAGTCAGAAATTGGGCATTAACATAGGTTTGCCCTCAGGTAGGAGTATCCGTCTCCATCTATTACTGTTAGCTATAGACTACTACACCTGACCTTTGTTATCATGCTGGATTAAGGGCTCTTCTCCATTGTTAAATAATTGTTATTTTTCTTTACATTGATAGGCCTTATTATTACCGATTGCAAGAAATTGCAAACTTTGTACTGTACCACATATCATTGAACTCCAAATATTGCTCCCTATAGTATTGTGTACCTGGTCGCTTGGGGTTACATGGTTTTTAATTTTTTTGAGTCAATAAAGTTTATATGTCCTATAGATGGTGGCGACATATCAGAAAAAAAGGTATAAAGGTTACAAATATGTATATAAATACTTGTGTTTTTGCTTTACTAATTTTAGGCAAACTACATAAATGCCCTTTGTATTAACTAAATGATGTTAAATACTTTTGTTATTTTCTGAGTTTTTTTTCATAGATGTACTATACACAGCTTTTGTAAATACATTATATCTCTAAAACTATATATTATATAATAATGTTAGGCCAACTAAAGAGTGTCACATTTTACTAAGCATAAACACTACCAATGTTTTGCCATTAAGTAAAAATAGCTTTAGTAATTGTACTTGCAGAAAGAGATGCTAATAATCAACTCAACACCATGCATCATGAAATTTAATTAAATCATCTAAAAAAGCAAGAAAACTTAAACTTGTTTGGTAATGATTGTAATTGTAATATAGTCTCCTTATTTCCCTAAAAGTTCAAATTCATTTTTCTTTTTTCTTTTTTAAAGGATATAACACTATACAGGTTATGATTCTGCAAGTGCCTCCAGCTCTCAAGTTTCTTTTATTTCAAGTTTCATTCAAGACAAAATAGCCAGTTAGTGATTTCGCTGCAAGCAATCCAATCACTCAAGCCAACTCTATACCAAGATAGAATTCACATGTTACTATTGCCATTATCGAATAACAGCAGGGTTGCTTTAGAATTTTTTTTTCTGTATCCCCAGGAATATGTCTTTTAAAAATTTATATTGTCATACAATTTGATACAACCCAGATATTACAATGTTTAGATTTGATAACATTTATTGAGCTCAATGATCAATTTATAGACAAGTATACGCTCTATTACAGAATAGCTTTTATTGGGACAATAGTAAAATTAGGGATAACTAATTTTGGGTTATAGAATAGCCCATTGTACTCAATGTCACACCTCCTTGATAACACCCTCAATTAGAACAATTGGGAATTGAAGTCAAATGTGTAGACCCTAGCATACAATATACTGAGACATTGCTTGTATGTTCCATTGACAAGGTCTCTGCTAACAGTCTTACATATCTAGCATTTGCTTGGCCAAGTTTTAATTGATAAAACATGTTTAAAAAACAATCAAAAAGTAAAATGATTAACCCTTCACCTGCTAAAAGAGTACACCATAAGTACCTGTATGTGTTTACAGTGGTAATAACAACCAGCAGACAATAATGTAGATAATATATGCATATGGTAGACAATATGTGTATATGGTCTTTTTACCCACAATTCCCACAACAATATATATTGGACCATATATGTTTTTAAGTTGTTTCTGTATCAATGACAAATAACTACAACATCCATGCTAATCCCCTATATTGCAGATTACACCATGTTTAAGAGCAAAGTAAATCTCCCTAGCTATGTTCATCAGCCATCCCTGAAACATTGTGGGAGAACTGCTATGAGTGACTGCTGCAAGCCAAAGCTGAAAATTACTGCAAACTTTTCTATTGATTTTTGCACTGACAAAAGATTACGAGTTACTCTGTTAGACTTTTACCAAACCCCAATGCTAACAAGACTTTATGGATCACTCACAAAATAGGGCAGTGCTGCATCTACACAAAACAAAAGAAAATATTACGGGTAACAAAGACCACTTGCAAATGGTTTTAAAACCATTGCTAAGTGCCACAGCAGCAATTAAAGAGGTAGTATAGCACCAAAAAACAATAGAAAATGATAAATGTTCATCATTATTTTACACTTAACAGTCCAACATAAACATATGTGTCATTAAAAAATATTATATTGTATTATTATGTAAAAATGTAATAAACTTCTATAATCTACTACAGTAAATAAATAGTACATTTGTGTTCACATTTGAACGTCTAAAACAAGTTAAAAAAACTTGTTTCCTGCTTAGAATTCTGAGAAATACTGTTATTCCACTGCATTCAGGGAACCGTGTCACAAAGGCTTTGCTCTTGTAATCCAATACTATTTTAAACATGGTTTCCTTTAAGCATATGCCTGCTGTAAAGCTCAGGGTGGATTATACTTAAGCCAGGAAACCTATCCACGTACAGCTTTTCAACTATGAAACATAGTTAAACACACATTTGAAATTAAACATACAATGGTTAGTGATTGAAACCTATTAGAAAAATTTACATATATATTTGTTTGATGTTTGTGAAAAACATTAGTTTGATGTTTGTGCAAACCAATTTTCGGTAAAGCTATTCTATGTTAAGTATGGTCTTAAAGACTTTGGCTGCACTACATGTAGTTGAGCAATGACTACAGTTGCCAATAAAGGCAGAATGGTGTCTATTATTATTATAGTTCATTTATAACGCATATTCCATAGTGCTGTACATAAGTTAAGTTCAGACAAAGATAAATACAAATTAACATATAGCAAAGCAAGGAAGGCCCTGTCTTTGAGCTAGGAATCCATTGTCCATGGTGAATTCCCAAAGCGTCTACTGTATTTATTTGCTTATAGGATGCAATAAGAAGCATAAGAAGCAGCACACATTTGAACTGTAAATTTCAGGAAATATTTTTACATAAATAGTATTGTTAATCTGAATATTATTGAACATGTCTAACTATTACATTAATCAGTAGTTAACTCACCGCTATGGTACAAATAGAAAACAATAACACATGAATATTTAGCAGGTAAATAAAAAATAAAAAAACATTAGAGTATAAAGCAGACCAAGTTCATATTCACAGGACAACAATCATGTTTCTCATATGGCTCCAGCTCTGCCACTAAAATATTACATAGCCAAGAGTGAGGAGAAATTATGTGATGCAGCAAATTTGTGTGAAATGGGGGAAAGGATTAATGAAGTAGAATACAGCAAAATAATAACTACACTTTAGTTACAGGATAGAGTCCCTTCACAAATTCTTAGGATATATGCCTTCAACAATAAATGGAATATGGAATAGCATGTGAATAGCATTTTGCTTGTTTTGGAAGACTTGAAGCTACATCAGAATTATTCAGTCAAGCAATTCTTATATGCCTGACTTTATCTACTGTACATGGGGTACAATATCAAAACTCATGTGAAATGTAAATTGATTGGAAATATTATTTGATCCATTAGATGTTTTATATTTGTTTTATAATATTAATTCCTAAAACATGCTATTTCTATGCTATTTTCTTGCTCGAAAAGTTTCTGCTGTATGAATAAAATGTAAAATCATGACGGAAAGTAAATTCAAATAAGTTTTTCTCATGTTAAGCCAGGACTTACAATGGCACATTGCATATTAGCACTATTCAGGTCTACATACAATTTACTAAAATCTCAGGTTTTATGTATCCACCCCTTTTACACATTGCAAATAGGGTAGCGCATGCTTGTTTTTGGGATCAAGAATGCACAGTTTAATAGCTGTTTCCATCAGTAAAGGCGCAATTCCATGAAAAATACATGATGCTGAATTCCCGATGTGTTTAGATTGCTTGCATGCACCATCAAAGGCTCAGTGGTGGTTGCCACAGATCCAGTTGATTGCATTACTTTATTATCAATGTGTAATGACAACAGATGTCATTGACATCAACACCACATATTAATAACTTTTTTAATGTAATTCATTATTTGTATTAATATTTGATATTTCCATAAAGTGGGATTAATTTAGGCTACAGTAAGTGGGAGTTGTGTTGATAGAATTTTCCTGTTAAATTTGGTTGCTTATGTTATATTTTAGTGGATGAATATCAATAATCTAATTTTGTCTTGGTATAGAATATACTATCATGGGGTTGATATTTAGCATCACAAGTAGTTAAAAGCAAGAATTGTGTTTTGTAAATTCTGAGAACCTCAGGTTTTCCCATTTCCACATGTAACATGGCCATTAAATACACCATTCACTCATGATGGTCCTTGTATGGCTTGCTGTTACATCAGGAAAAGCCTTTAGTAAATCCCACATTGACCTAAGATGCTCAAATGCAAGTCACTGCGGGCTATTGCAGCTGTGTACGCACCTGTATTCCTGTAATAAACTCTCTCCATGAACATAGTATAAAATAACTCAAACTTCAATGTTCAAATCTGTTTATTCAAATTGACTAAGCTAACTTTAAAACTAAAATAAAAACCTGTGGCAATATACAAATGAAACAAGTCAAGCTTTAAAAACATAGATGAAGGTTGACTGGAGATTGCCTTGAAAGCAGGAATCTGAGCAAAACCCTGAGAAACATATTGGCAGAAGAACTAGCCTCAAGGGCTTCCATAACAAATGCATGTGTGGGGTTATAAGTAGAGTTTTGTGATGAAGAAATTCCATCTGTGACTACATAAATGATTATTAACCTATTTTATAACACGATGAGCCAATTATTCACACTGTTAAATTGCACGTTGTTCTTTTTCTTCTAAAATATCTTGTTTAAAATTATGTATATTGTACCTAAATGATGCAGCTTTTATCTATTTTATAGAATCTCAGATATTGAAACCAAATTAATTTAAACTGTATTTGCCATTTTATAACACAATGTTTCTTAGATATATACTTAGGACCTCATTCTATTAGCGGCCGCAGCAGTTGTGGGGCCGCAAGGACCGGCCGCAAGCTAATCGGCTATTCTATTCCCCTACGGCCGGGGGCTCCGGCAGGCTTGTGGCCGGTGCCTTGCTATCTCTTGCGGCCGCTCGCGCCAGAGGAAAACCTTTGATCTAAAACGGCCGCAAGAGTTTCGGCCGTAAGAAATTCCTATTTGCAATTCAATTGCTCCGGGAACCCTCTCTGCAAGGCTAAAAGCGAGCCGCAGCTTACTTGCAGGAAAGAGGTCCCGCTAGCACCAATTAAGCACATAAAATAGCTCAAATAAAGCCATCCTGCACTTTGAGAAGACTATAAAGGGATTTTAGGTGTTAGAAAAAATAGCACATAATTATCCTATACTCAAATCCGTAAAATATTTTATTTTTAATATCCGTAAAATATCCATGTAAAAAGTCCAGAGTGCTTGGAGCACCTCAGACACGCCGCAGCCGGAAAATAAACAGTTAATTTGAACTCGGGTTTGGGCTGATGTGCAAGCTTGAGAGTGGGTTCCTTTTAATCCTCATGTCCCCCAATATGATCCCTAGCATTTACAGAGCTGTACAGTGCAGGCTTGAATTTATTTTTGCGTTTTTAGATTTCACAGCTTACGGCCGGTTCCAAGATATGCGGCCGGCCGTAAGGGGAGATCCTTGCGGGGCCGTATAATAGAATCGCGAGTTAACAGAACCCCCGCAAGGAATCGCAGCCTTACGGCCGATTTACGGCCGGTAATAGAATGAGGCCCTTAGATACTAAGTATAAGTATTAATTAAATTAGACACTTTTAGCAACCTCCTATAAAAAAAGCAAATTGTATTCTGTATTTTTCCATTCATCTCATTTTTCTTTTGAAAATTCCCTATTTTCTTACCCATAAAACAATCTTTTTTATAGGACATGCCAGCTTTTTATTATCAGACAGTTGATTGGAAATGGAATAAATGCAGTGTAATATAATAGCAATTAAATAGTTAACTTATGCCTGCAATGATTTCTCTATCTCCATCTAAGACAATGGAAACCTGTGTATTGGGTCAAAGCTACCGTCATATATTAATTTATTAAATTATATTTAGTAAGGCATCAATGTACCTATTTCCATGAATTATCATTTTCTAAAACTTTTTTTTGTCTGCTAAAAATGGCATTTGTCATTTGTTGTGTGTTAGTACTAGGAGAGGAAGCTATAACTGATTCCCATGTAAAATTTTGTCACATCAATCAATTTTTACTCAGCTACCAGTATAAAAGCACGTTTTGCATGTTGTACTACATGTTGCAGAATTCTATTATTTTTCTCTTTCAATGGGAAGATAAGGAAATTTAACATACATAATAGTAAAAATGTGGTCCAAATGTGACTATGCATCTTATTTAAGTATTATTGATTTTAATGGATTTTGTAAACTAGTATTTACAATATTATTTGCAAATATCTTTGCTGTATTTTTCAGTTTGAAAGTTTTTTGCATCTTATAAGTAAACAAATATTATATGGTTATATCACAGGTTCGCATTTTTTACATTTCATGCTCACCCATGTATACCCAGCAGCCAAGAGTAATACAATTGTTTATAACATATTGTATACCCAAGCCCTATAGAGTAGTAATTATGGGGTGGGCTTTTTTAAAGTTTAATAAAGAAAAGTAATTTTTTTGTAAAAGATAAATATTTATCACCACAACTAATATCTTTCAAATTGCATGATATAAAAAGTGTATTTGAAATGTGATTATAATATAATAGCTTAAGCAGTAGTTGATGTTAACAAGCATAAACAGTGCTAATGATTTACAATATTTGGAGCAGAGAAGTGGAAATAGTTTGGAAATAAATATCAAATATTTTGCCTCTCTTGAATTGTCATTAAGCTTTATGTCCATGTTCTCTTTTGAAGTAGCAAAACATTTTAGAATATTCTGCGCATGTCTTGTGTTCTACTTTTCTAATATGACTACCGACTTGCCCGTCAAAACTGACGGCAACAAATTTGAAGCCTGGCAATGCTGTTTGCCACACAATGCAAGGTTCTCCCCCTCTAACTTGTGTGCATCTTGATGAGCGCCTTTGGCGCTCATCGCAGGCCTCAGCCAACCCGCAACTTTCATGTCCCGTCGGCGCTCATTGCGAGCCTCCTCCCCTCTACTTTCCGGGCTTCGATGCGCATTGCAGGCTTCAGCCAACCCGCATCTTTCGGGCCCTGCAATGATCACCTCCGCCGTTCATCATGAGCCCCCGCGATGAGCGCCTTTGGCACTCAGTGCGAGCTTCTCCCCACTCTCTCCGTGTCTCAATTTACTAAGACTGAGCACAATATGCAATGATCTGTCAACGCATCCACAGGCTTCATCAGATTTACTTAAAGTCTATTATGAACATGTAGTAATAGGTTAGTTAGTAGCCTAGGGGAGGGCTAATGTCCCCCTATACTAACCTCGAGACATCCTGCCAATAACCCAAAATCCTTTTAAAGGGTTTGGGTGCTGAAAATAGAAAATATTATAATATAATGTTAATATTAAAATGGGGAAAAAGAAGGAGTGGTAACTTCAATGTGGGGTAAAACCCAATGTAGCACCGAAAATAAATACACCCTGACTTGCACATTGGCTACCACGCCCAGTTTGATTGTGCACAATGTATAATTACCTATATTATCTCTAAATGCCTTTCATATATCACTGTTTATATTCATTCTTGATAAACTGCAACAACCATTTACTATTATGTAGTTACATAGTAATCAAGGTTGAAAAAATACTTTTAGTCCATCAAGTTCAACCTTTTTAGATCTCCTCTGACCTTTGTAATATGTGGATTAATGTTAATTCATTGTTTACTGTTCCAGAGGAAGGCAAACAGAAAAAAAAACAAACATTGAAACATTGGCAATTGTCTCAAAAGGGTAAAAAAATACTATTCATTCCTGACCCCAGATCCTGACAATTAGATTCCTCCCTGGATCAATACCCCTTCTCCAGTTATCCATCCTGAATGCCCTTTTTATTAAAAAAAATATCCTCTTTTGGTAGAGAATTCCACAGTTTAACCACCCTAAAAACTAAGAGCCTCATTCAAATCGGGGCTCGCAACTCACTCGCAGACAGACAAATGCCTGCAATTGAGTTGCGGGCTCCATTTGGTTTCCGATTGCGATGTTATTCAATTGGCCGGGCCCGTAAGTTAGGTGCTGGTCCCGAAAATTGGAACACCATGCCGTCGGACATAGCATTTCCAGGCTTGAACATGTTAGGGGAGAAAGCCCGTAACTCCTGATGCAGAAACAGCCAATGGAAACCTCCAAACCTGTAACTCGTAAGTAAAGGCCATAGAAATTTAAAATCCAACCTCCATTTTTCAGTCCTACGGGCTTCAACCTCCAAGCCCATTGGACTTTGAAAAATAGAGGTTGGATTTCAAAGTCCTACGGGCTTGGAGGTTGAAGCCTGTAGGACTTCACATTGATTGCCGTGATTGATATAACACATGAATTGAACATGAAATAAAGTATTGGAGAATGTTGTGCTATTAATTCTAAGACCTAACATCACTTTCACTCTTAATAAAAGTAACGTATTGCTTTTTTATTTGTTTTTAAAGTGCTCCGATTTGTCATTAAGCCCTTGCGAAACCTCCTTGGTACCAGTAACTTGTGGTTAGATATTTGCCATTTGCGGGCATGACGGAGTGGTTAGCGAGTGGGAATCGGAGCAATTGAATAGCGATTTGCGATTTTAGCCTTGCGACAGTGAAAGATCAAAGAATTGTGGTAACTTGCGATTTTTTAAATCGATATAAATCGCAACTCGGAGCCGGTAACTCGATCTGAGGCCGCAAGAAGTTGCCAACTGAATAACAAATTATTTTGCGTCCTACCATTGCTAGCCCGGATCTCTAAATCGGAGCAATTGAATGAGGCTCATATATTTTTTAAAGGTGCTTGAGTTGAGTTTCATTCAATTATACATAACTGCTTCCTTTTAAACCTTTTCATGATATAGTTTATTTGCTGTCTAATTATTATAGGCTTTGTAGAATGTTTAGTTAAATATTCATTGTTAATTTGTTTATTGTTACATGCTATGTAGGAAATGAGGTTTCCTTGTTTTACTGCCTTGGCTGAATTTTAAAACAGTTCATTACTAACTTTGTGTTTCCTATTATTTTCATTATAATTATCATAATTCAATAGACCTTAAGTAAAATTCTTGCCTGTAACCATGTGAGGGGTATGCATACAATTTGTAGTTCACATTTGTACATGTATATGAAAAAAAGTGAATGATTTATTTTGATTATGAGCGTAATATTTGATTGCTTATGCCCAACAAAATATCTATAACTGACCAATGTGTATTCCGGAAGTTTCTCACTAGTATGAGTATATTCCTCTATTTATAGGATTGACTAATAATTATCTTCCTGGTTTTTCTGTTTTGTCTGCTTTATCTATATCTTGTGCACTTTGCATATGGTGGTGGGAATGATTCCTTTTGCTGAACTAGTTTGTTACCTTTATTGAAAACTAGGGAAAATGAAAGTCAAGGCCGTTAGTAATCCTGTTGTTACTTAATGTGCAGGTTTGTTTTTTTTTTACTGTTTTTCTCCTTTTCCTTTTTTTTCGTTATCTACATTTTAAATCTTCCAGTTTTTATAGATTTTTAATAGGTTAAAAGTTGCAAGATACTGATAAAACATATACTTTTTTGTACTTATGAAAACATATATTTGCACTTATTAAGTATTATTTGAGTATGACGTTTATGAATTTGAAACCGGGGTTACAAAACATCAGGTGTTTTAAGGCGTTCCCAGGCATTTTAATGTACTCTTTTAGAGAGTAAACTTTCTCAATATTCAGATTATCTACATTTTCTTCTCTCTTTTAATTTTTTATTTCTCTGCATTTTTTTCTTTCCATTTGGATATTTGAATGGGTTTGTAATATATTAAAAGTTAGGAATATGATGTCATTTTAGCTATTGCTACCAGAGACATAATGATATGGCCCTGGAAGAATTGCCCACCAAGTCAGAAGGTGCCTACCACATTACTGAGGAAAAGCAGAGGGCAAGTACAAGTAGCAGATGTAATGAAATAGCTGGGCCAAAGCCGAGATGACACCCACATGACACCCATCTACGAAGATGTCCAACATGTTATAGATATAACACCAAGAAAATATGTTATTCTCATAATAGGAGATTGGAGTGCTAAGGTAGAGAAGCAATAGACACCTTGAATAAGTTTGACCTTGGAGTACAAAATGAAGCAATCATAGCAAACACCCTCTCCCAGCAGCCTCTGAGAGTACTCTATACATGGACGTCACCAGATGGAGAATATAGCAATTAGACTGACTATATACTTTGCAGCCAAAGATAGAGGAGCTCCTAACAGTCAGCAAAAACAAGATCTGGAGCTGACTACAGCTTAGATCATGAGCTTCTTATTGCAAAGGTCAGCATTAAACTGAAAAAAAGAGGGAAAGCAGATAGAAAATAAATAATTTTTCCCTATGAATATGCAGTGGAGGTAAATAATAGATTTAAGGGACTAAACAAGGAAGGAAGATGCCTGAAGAATTTTGGACTAAAGTTTGTGGCATTTTCCAGGAAACTTACATATGATTATTAAAGAACTAGCGAATTGCCCGTCAAAAAATGATGGCAATGAAATTGTAAGTGAGCTAATGCTGTTGTTGTATAATAATAAAATAAATAATACATTAATAAAGTAATATACTTTACCTATTTTCAAGTAATATATGGAGGAAGCATTGTGTTGAAGAGCTGGCAATCTGTTTTGATGTTCCTGCAGCATTAGTGGTGTGGAGCTGCTGTGTAAGCGTGATGAATGTGTGTAGTGTAATAGTGTGCGTGCGCGAGACAAAACCGTTAGCGTAGCTGTGTACTTCAGCATTGTAGAAGTTATTGTTCTAAAATGGCGGCTAATGTGTGGTATGCGGCTGTGGCGGAATATCCGTAGCTGTTTTGTATTGTTTTGCGTGTTTCTGGTGGTGTTTTGCGTGTTTAGAGTCCTGTAACCTCGTTTTCATTTTGTCCGGTGGCCATTTTTTCTCTCGCTTAGAGAATGTTTTAGTGTCTAAACTCTTTTATTTTGAGGTAAATTGAGGTGTAACTTCATTTTTTGAGGTCCTGGATGCTCCCACTTGCTGTAGGTAAGCTTTTTATGTATGTGTTGTGTGTATTTAGTATGTTTTTAATTTTTTCATGTCCACGGGTTGCGGATGATTTTTGTGAGGTCGTAATTGGTCGGAACGTGTCTCGTACTTTTTTGCGAGGGCCGCCGGTATTCAAACTAGCTATCTGATGGGACTTTGAAAGAGCCCAGGAAAGAAGGAAAGCAAAAGTAAGTGGAGGTAGAGAAAAGATTTGTCCAACAGAATGCAGTATTCTAGAGGATAGTATGAAGAGACATGAAGACATTCTATAGTAAGCAATGTAAATAAAATATACAGGAGAAGATGACAGAATGGGAAGTCAAGAGATCTCTTCAAGAAAACTGAGGATCTCAAGGGAACCTTTCATGCTAAAATGGCCATGATAAAATACAAAATTGGTAGGGACTTAACAGAAGCAGATCAGAGAAAGAAGAGGTGGCAAGAATACACACCATATCTATACAGAAAGGATCTTAATAGCAGTGATGATCTTAATAGTTTATCCAAGGAACTGGAGCAAGACATCTTGGATAGTGAAGTGAGATGGGCAATAGGATGTCTTGCTGATAACAAGTCTGCAGGAGTTCATGGAATCCCGGCTGAACTATTCAAAACCCTAACAGATGGTGCTGTGAAAGTGTTGCTTGCCTTATGCCGACATATTTCAAAAACTCAACAGTGGCCAATAGACTGGAAAAAAGGCAATGCCAAAGAGTGCTCACATAATCAAACAATTCCACTCACTTCATATGCCAGCTAGGTGTTGCTTGACATCCTACAAGCTTGACTCCAACAATATATGGACCAAGAACTACCAGATATACAAGCCATGTTCTGCAGAGTAAGAGACACAAGAGATCAAATTACTAATTGATAAAAGAGAAAACAAGAGAGTTCTAGAAAAAAACATTTACTTCTGCTTCATAAACTATTCTAAAGCCTTTGACTGTGTGGATCACAAAAAAATGTATCAAGCTCTTACAGAGATGGGAATACCAGATCATTGCATCTGCCTCTTGATGAATCTGTATATGGACCAAGAAGCAATGGAAACATGGAACAACAGAATGGCTCAAGAAAAGGAGTGCAATGAGGTTTTATATTGTCACCTTATTTATTCAATGTATAAGCAGAGTACATCATGCTTAAGGCTAGACTGGATCATTCCGAAGCCAGAATCAATATTGCTGGAAACAATATCAAGAATCTCAGATATGAGGGTGATACTTCTCTGATGGCTGAAAGTAAGGACAAACTCATTGATGACGGTGAAGGAAGCTAGCCTGCCGCTCAACATTAAGAAAACAAAGATCTTGTCAAACAGCAATCTCATTCCCTGGAAAATAGATGGGGGAAAAGTGGAGGCAGTGACAGATTTTATTTTCATGGGATCCAAGATCTCTTCAGATCTGTAACCATGAAATTAACATACATATTACATTATCAATAAAGGTCTGCATAGTTAGAACTATGGTATTCCAGTAGTAACATACGAATATTAGAGCCGGGCGACAAAAAGAAGGCTGAGCGCCATAGAATGAATGTATTTGAATTGTGGTGTTGGAGAAAACTTAGAGCTTAGAGTCCATGAACTGCAAGAAGATCCAATTAATCAGTGGCCATATATTGAGAAGACAGGATTCCCTAGAGAAGTCTCTGATGCTGGGAAAGAAGAAGGGGATAACAGAGGAGGTGATAGATCAAGTCATTGAAACAATAAACATGAGCCTGATGGAGCTCAGATGGTCAGTTGCTAACAGATGGTACTGGCAAACTGCAATACATAGTGTCACAGAGAGTCGGACATGACTGAACCACTAAACAACAATATATTGTTATATTATATATGTGAAAATAACAATTACTGAAACCTCTTTTACATTTGTGATAATCAAAAGAGTATTTTTTTTAACAAGACCTTGATTAATAAGATGCTGTGGATACAAAATATGATGACATTTTAGTGAGACTTCATGGATTTTAGTGGAGCTAATGTGGCCAAGTCCTAAATCTGTGTTTGGTGTAGTAAATGGAGTCATTGCAAAAGCTTTCTCTGTATCACTGACCTGTATCCATTTGTCCTTCTGTACAAAATTGCAGCTAGTTTGAATGCCACACTTTGATGACTGATATTTCTATGATCGCCCCTTTATCAGAGAGGTTTTTTTTACATTATAAGTACAGATTTGATCACAAATCTGAGACTACATATAAACAAGTTAAGAATGAACAGCCAGTCATGATTTCTGCTTTTCATACTTTCATTGATTTTTAAGTATGTTAAGTATTTTTTTTTGTTTTCTTCTGTAGACCCTGCATCAAAGATGCTTCCTGAGACAGGCAGGTGGCATCAACATTTTTTTTGCCAATTACAAACCAGTTTTATGACTTTGCTTGCTCCTAATTATCAGCCTTATTAAATTGTGATTCAGTAAATTTAAAAGGGCTCTATATAAGCACACAGCATATTTTTTTACAGAAGTTTTTAGTTAGTGAACTTCTATCCAAAAGCAAGGTCTTCTCTAACTAAAAACTTCTGTAAATAAAATATGCTGTGTGTTTAAATAGAGCCCTTTTAAATTTACTGAATCGCGAATTTAATAAGGCTGTATATAAGCACATAGCATATTTTTTTAGTTAGTGAAGACCTTGCTTTTGGATAGAAGTTCACTAACTAAGAACTTCTGTAAAAAAAATATGCTATGTGCTTGTATAGAGCCCTATTCAATTGGCCAAATCTCAATTTAATAAGGCTGTATGCTCTTGTTCAGACAATGTTTACAAACATATATATTTGTAAAATTATACAGTGGTCTTTTAGGAGCTAAGGGCCCTATTAAATTCCAGCCTTGTAAATAAGAGGCTTCTACTTAAGCCCTACGTACTGCAAAGTTTCTCTAATTTACAATGCTATTAAATTAGCCCTGCTGCGAGCAACGTGTGAGCTACGCAGCAGGGCCGTACGTATCTACACTGCGTAAATGTACATGAGGAGTGACAGCCTGCGAGATGATATCGCAGGCTCCCACTCCTCATCAAGTGCTGCGGGGGTCCTAAAAGGGACCTCCGCGGCAGTCCCCCACATAAGCCCTGCCGTGGGGGTACTCCGAATACCCCCCCGGCACCTAAAATTAACCCCCCCTCAATGCGGGGGTCCCCGTAAGGGACCCCCGAAGTGTCCTCACATGAACACCTTGCTGCAGGGGTCCATAGGAACCCCCGCAGCCCCCACACATTAACCCCTTGCAGCGGGGGTCCCCGATCTGCATAGATCAGGCCCTCCGCTGCATTTACAACTTTTAAATTCCCCGCCGCGGCTCCTTAAAGGGACCGCGGCACACTATTACCCAATCCCGGCCGCGGCACTTAAAATTAACCCCCCTCTATGCTGGGGGTCCCCATCGGGACCCCCGAAGTGTCCCCACATAAACCCATTGCAGGGGGGGGCCCCGATCTGCATATATCAGGCCCCCCGCAGCATTTAAAACTTTTAAATTCCCCGCCGCGGCTCCTTAAAGGGACCGCGGCACACTATTACCCAATCCCGGCCGCGGCACTTAAAATTAACCCCCCTCTATGCTGGGGGTCCCCATCGGGACCCCCGAAGTGTTCCCATATAAACCCCCTGCAGCGGGGGGCCCCGATCGGCACCGATCGTGACCCTGCTGCAATTCATTTTTAAATTTCCCGCCTCGCGGGTCCTCAAAGGACCGTAAAGGTCCTGAAAGGACTCGCACTAAAAATAATAACCCCAGGCAACTATAATTACCCCATTAACTCATGATGGTCAATCCAGACCACCATAAGGCCTAAATTAACCCATTAACTCATGATGGTCAATCCAGACCACCATAAGGCCTAAATTAACCCATTAACTCATGATGGTCAATACAGACCAGCATAAGGCTCTATTTAACCCATTAACTCATGATGGTCAATACAGACCACCATAAGGCCTAAATTAACCCATTAACTCATGGTGGTCAATCCAGACCACCATAAGGCCTAAATTAACCCATTAACTCATGATGGTCAATCCAGACCACCATAAGGCCTAAATTAACCCATTAACTCATGATGGTCAATACAGACCAGCATAAGGCTCTATTTAACCCATTAACTCATGATGGTCAATACAGACCACCATAAGGCCTAAATTAACCCATTAACTCATGGTGGTCAATCCAGACCACCATAAGGCCTAAATTAACCCATTAACTCATGATGGTCAATACAGACCACCATAAGGCCTAAATTAACCCATTAACTCATGGTGGTCAATCCAGACCACCATAAGGCCTAAATTAACCCATTAACTCATGGTGGTCAATACAGACCACCATAAGACCTAAATTAACCCATTAACTCATGGTGGTCAATACAGACCACCATAAGGCTCTAATTAACCCATTAACTCATGATGGTCAATACAGACCACCATAAGGCTCTAATTAACCCATTAACTCATGATGGTCAATACAGACCACCATAAGGCTCTATTTAACCCCATCAGTCCCATAAGGGTATATTATTACCATTATGGGCCTGTTACAACCCAACATTAACCACATAAGTGCCATGATGGTCCTCAAGGACCATCATGACACTAACTACAAACACTACACTATAACCCTCAATAAACCATTTAATCTAAACTAACCCCCCTCTACACTAATCTATTAACACTTACACTACCTACCTACACTACCTACCCCCTAATAAACCTCCCCAACACTCTAATTACAAAAAACAAAAAACCTACAGTACAAAAAACAAAAAAACCTACAGTACAGAAAACAAAAAATAATTACAACCCCACCCCCCACTACAGAAAATAAAAAAATTACACACCTGAAAAGGAAAGACAGATAAACACAATACAATACATACATATAATACATTAAATACATTACATACAATACATGACATTACATATAATATATTACATATAATATAATACATATAATACATTACATACATTACATACAATACATGACATTACATATAATATATTAAATATAATATATTACATATAATACATTACATACAATACATGACATTACATATAATATATTACATATAATATATTACATATAATATATTACATATAATACATTACATACATTACATACAATACATACATATAATACATTAAATACATTACATACAATACATGACATTACATATAATATATTACATATAATATATTACATATAATATATTACATATAATACATTACATACATTACATACAATACATGACATTACATATAATATATTAAATATAATATATTACATATAATATATTACATATCATATATTACATATAATATATTACATATAGTCCTAATCAAATACCCCCTATCTATCTAACATACAATCTATTTAATTTAAAATAAATCCTAACTATATCAAATACATCCCCCTATCTATCTAATATACAAAAAATCCTAACTACATACACAGACCCTTATTCTAAAATAAAATAAAATAATTACAGTCCTAACTACATACACAGACCCTAATTCTAAGCTAAAATCAATAAATTAAGACCACTTACCTTTAAGATGTTGCTTCAGATCACTAACCTATGGGTCAAACAAAAAATAAAAATTAGTACAAAACATTAACATCAAATAAATAAACATTCTATACATTCTAAATATTCAACTCACCTTTACAGCATGTCCAGTCACTGTTTATCTCTTCCGGCGCGGCCCTGTTAAAAAAAAAACACAATACATGAATACATGAATACAATATATAAAAAATAAATAAAATACACAAATAAAAATCTAAATATACATTTAACTTACCTCCCCGCGATGTCCCCGGCCTTCTCTCCTTCAGCCCCGGCTGGGCCGCGGAACCATCCGCGCTCTAAAAAAAAAAAAAAAAAAAAACTAACGGAGGTCTGCCCTGGCAGACCTCCCCGACGCTACTGAACCTCCCGGAGTCGTTTCCGGGAGGAAATTGGCATTGGCGGCTTGTGATTGGCTGAAAAAGCTGTCAGCCAATCAAAAGTCGTCAATGTAGGAGCCAATCAGGATGCGCAGATGTCTTCTACCAATCACTCCGTGGGGGTGTATCCCATAGTGATTGGCTGAAGGCATCTGAGCGTTGTGATTGGTTCCCATAAAGATAGACAAGTGTTTTAGCCAATCAGGGTGGGATATTGGGGTGTATCCCATCCTGATTGGCTCACACATTGACGACTTTTGATTGGCTGAAATTGATAGACAGCTTTTTCAGCCAATCACAAGCCGCCAATGCCAATTTCCTCCCGGAAACGACTCCGGGAGGTTCAGTAGCGTCGGGGAGGTCTGCCAGTGCAGACCTCCGTTAGTTTTTTTTTTTTTTTTTTTTTAGAGCGCGGATGGTTCCGCGGCCCAGCCGGGGCTGAAGGAGAGAAGGCCGGGGACATCGCGGGGAGGTAAGTTAAATGTATATTTAGATGTTTATTTGTGTATTTTATTTATTTTTTATATATTTTATTCATGTATTCATGTATTGTGTTTTTTTTTTAACAGGGCCGCGCCGGAAGAGATAAACAGTGACAGGACATGCTGTAAAGGTGAGTTGAATATTTAGAATGTATAGAATGTTTATTTATTTGATGTTAATGTTTTGTACTAATTTTTATTTTTTGTTTGACCCATAGGTTAGTGATCTGAAGCAACATCTTAAAGGTAAGTGGTCTTAATTTATTGATTTTAGCTTAGAATTAGGGTCTGTGTATGTAGTTAGGACTGTAATTATTTTATTTTATTTTAGAATAAGGGTCTGTGTATGTAGTTAGGATTTTTTGTATATTAGATAGATAGGGGGATGTATTTGATATAGTTAGGATTTATTTTAAATTAAATAGATTGTATGTTAGATAGATAGGGGGTATTTGATTAGGACTATATGTAATATATTATATGTAATATATGATATGTAATATATTATATGTAATATATTATATTTAATATATTATATGTAATGTCATGTATTGTATGTAATGTATGTAATGTATTATATGTAATATATTATATGTAATATATTATATGTAATATATTATATGTAATGTCATGTATTGTATGTAATGTATTATATGTAATATATTATATTTAATATATTATATGTAATGTCATGTATTGTATGTAATGTATGTAATGTATTATATGTAATATATTATATGTAATATATTATATGTAATATATTATATGTAATGTCATGTATTGTATGTAATGTATTATATGTAATATATTATATTTAATATATTATATGTAATGTCATGTATTGTATGTAATGTATGTAATGTATTATATGTAATATATTATATGTAATATATTATATGTAATGTCATGTATTGTATGTAATGTATTTAATGTATTATATGTATGTATTGTATTGTGTTTATCTGTCTTTCCTTTTCAGGTGTGTAATTTTTTTATTTTCTGTAGTGGGGGGTGGGGTTGTAATGTATTTTTTTGTTTTCTGTAGTGGGGGGTGGGGTTGTAATTATTTTTTGTTTTCTGTACTGTAGGTTTTTTTGTTTTTTGTACTGTAGGTTTTTTGTTTTTTGTAATTAGAGTGTTGGGGAGGTTTATTAGGGGGTA
This sequence comes from Discoglossus pictus, assembly GCA_027410445.1. Lineage (NCBI taxonomy): Eukaryota > Metazoa > Chordata > Amphibia > Anura > Alytidae > Discoglossus > Discoglossus pictus. The sequence continues at coordinate 100,415,916 of CM050164.1, read as the reverse complement.
GGTAGTGTAGGTAGGTAGTGTAAGTGTTAATAGATTAGTGTAGAGGGGGGTTAGTTTAGATTAAATGGTTTATTGGGGGTTATAGTGTAGTGTTTGTAGTTAGTGTCATGATGGTCCTTGAGGACCATCATGGCACTTATGTGGTTAATGTTGGGTTGTAACAGGCCCATAATGGTAATAATATACCCTTATGGGACTGATGGGGTTAAATAGAGCCTTATGGTGGTCTGTATTGACCATCATGAGTTAATGGGTTAATTAGAGCCTTATGGTGGTCTGTATTGACCATCATGAGTTAATGGGTTAATTAGAGCCTTATGGTGGTCTGTATTGACCACCATGAGTTAATGGGTTAATTTAGGTCTTATGGTGGTCTGTATTGACCATCATGAGTTAATGGGTTAATTAGAGCCTTATGGTGGTCTGTATTGACCACCATGAGTTAATGGGTTAATTTAGGTCTTATGGTGGTCTGGATTGACCACCATGAGTTAATGGGTTAATTAGAGCCTTATGGTGGTCTGTATTGACCACCATGAGTTAATGGGTTAATTTAGGACTTATGGTGGTCTGGATTGACCACCATGAGTTAATGGGTTAATTAGAGCCTTATGGTGGTCTGTATTGACCACCATGAGTTAATGGGTTAATTTAGGTCTTATGGTGGTCTGGATTGACCACCATGAGTTAATGGGTTAATTAGAGCCTTATGGTGGTCTGTATTGACCACCATGAGTTAATGGGTTAATTTAGGTCTTATGGTGGTCTGGATTGACCACCATGAGTTAATGGGTTAATTAGAGCCTTATGGTGGTCTGTATTGACCACCATGAGTTAATGGGTTAATTTAGGCCTTATGGTGGTCTGTATTGACCATCATGAGTTAATGGGTTAATTAGAGCCTTATGGTGGTCTGTATTGACCACCATGAGTTAATGGGTTAATTTAGGTCTTATGGTGGTCTGTATTGACCACCATGAGTTAATGGGTTAATTTAGGTCTTATGGTGGTCTGGATTGACCATCATGAGTTAATGGGGTAATTATAGTTGCCTGGGGTTATTATTTTTAGTGCGAGTCCTTTCAGGACCTTTACGGTCCTTTGAGGACCCGCGAGGCGGGAAATTTAAAATTGAATTGCAGCAGGGTCACGATCGGTGCCGATCGGGGCCCCCCGCTGCAGGGGGTTTATATGGGGACACTTCGGGGGTCCCGATGGGGACCCCCAGCATAGAGGGGGGTTAATTTTAAGTGCCGCGGCCGGGATTGGGTAATAGTGTGCCGCGGCCCCTTTAAGGAGCCGCGGCGGGGAATTTAAAAGTTTTAAATGCTGCGGGGGGCCTGATCTATGCAGATCGGGGACCCCCCCTGCAATGGGTTTATGTGGGGACACTTCGGGGGTCCCGATGGGGACCCCCAGCATAGAGGGGGGTTAATCTTAAGTGCCGCGGCCGGGATTGGGTAATAGTGTGCCGCGGTCCCTTTAAGGAGCCGCGGCGGGGAATTTAAAAGTTTGAAATGCAGTGGGGGGCCTGATCTATGCAGATCGGGGACCCCCGCTGCAAGGGGTTAATGTGGGGGTGCTGCAGGGGTCCTGATAGAGACCCCTGCAGCATGGGGATGTGTATAGGGTGCAGGGGGGAGCCTCACACTGCTGTCTCGGGCTGTTCCGAGGCAGCACGTAGAGGCTTTCGGATCCCTTGCGTGGACTTTTTGTCCACGTAGGGATTCTTACGATATGCGAGACTCGTGCATAGATTTAAGGCTACGTAGCTCTCTCGGAGCCTATTCTCGGCCATTTTCTCGCAGTCATATCGTAAAGCAGGCTGCGAGAGATTCGGTTCTCGCAAACAGCAGGAAAACTGCCTTTTGCGAGCACCGAGAGAACTACGAGGGAGAATTTAATAGGGCCCTAAGTGTTTTAGAAGAAAAAAAACGAGACACTTTGCTTTTCATTATACCAATATAAAAATGGCAGGAAAATCAAAACTAATTTACATATATATTATTAATATATTACAAACAATATAACAAGTTAGATGGGGTGACATCTTAAGGATAATAAATGCTCTGTTTTGTTCAATGCTTGAGGTGACTATTTAATGTCCCCTACCATTTATATAAATTTCTCTATTGTGCCTCCAGAAAATATTTTGCAGTTCAATACTCATTGTTTAGACTCTTTAACAGTATATCAATACAGATATTGGATGTGCCAGAGAGGGTGAAATGTATCTCATCCTACAACATATTTTATATACCTAACCTTTTCGTGGATTTCAATAATAAAAAAAAGACAATAAAATAAGGAAAATAAAATAAGGAAAAACACTGAATGAATAAACGCATGCTTTTCTGAAAAAAAAGATATTATTATCTAAATATGTATTTAATTATTTTGAAAGGGATATTACCACAAAAAACTGTCTATTTTTATAATAAGTTGATTTATTTTTGTTTCACATTTCAAATGTATTTAATTTCCATTAGGGTAGTGGTTCCCAGCAGGTACCATGAAGGTTCTTGACATGCTTTTCTGAAAAAAAAAAAGATATTATTATCTAAATATTAATTAAATTATTTTGAAAGGGATATTACCACAAAAAAAACTGTCTATTTTTATAATAAGTTGATTTATTTTTGTTTCACATTTCAAATGTATTTAATTTCCATTAGGGTAGTGGTTCCCAGCAGGTACTATGAAGGTTCTTGACACGCTTTTCTGAAAAAAAATAAGATATTATTATCTAAATATTAATTTAATTATTTTGAAAGGGATATTACCACATACAACTGTCTATTTTTGTAATAAGTTGAGTTATTTTTGTTTCTCATTTCAAATGTATTTAATTTCCATTAGGGTAGTGGTTCCCAGCAGGTACCATGAAGGTTCTTGCAATGCTTTTCTGAAAAAAAATAAGATATTATTATCTAAATATTAATTTAATTATTTTGAAAGGGATATTACCACAAAAAACTGTCTATTTTTATAATAAGTTGATTTATTTTTGTTTCACATTTCAAATGTATTTAATTTCCATTAGGGTAGTGGTTCCCAGCAGGTACCATGAAGGTTCTTGACACGCTTTTCTGAACAAAATAAGATATTATTATCTAAATATTAATTTAAATATTTTGAACGGGATATTACCACAAACAACTGTCTATTTTTGTAATAAGTTGAGTATTTTTGTTTCACATTTTAAATGTATTTAATTTCCATTAGGGTAGTGGTTCCCAGCAGGTACCATGAAGGTTCTTGACACGCTTTTCTGAAAAAAATAAGATATTATTATCTAAAATTTTGAAAGGGATATTACCACAAAACACTGTCTATTTTTGTAATAAGTTGAGTTATTTTTGTTTCACATTTCAAATGTATTTAATTTCCATTAGGGTAGTGGTTCCCAGCAGGTACCATGAAGGTTCTTGACACCTTATCCGTTCCAGAGTGATGAGAATCAGATTGGCACACAGAGGTGATGATGGTGTGAGAAGAAAAAATATGAAGAGAGACTAGTACTTTAGATATATAATGGCCATTGGTAACCCCTGATTCTTTGAAGAATTCACACCTTAGGTGTCTATGTCCTAAATCCCAGTTGTAGATAAATGATTGTAAAACTGATCTGCAGATGCTGTACTGTATTCTGATTGGTGTAAGTCTAAGTAAAAATAGGGCCCATTGACCATACATTCACTTTGTTCAAAATTATAATTATTATATTCAACATGGTCTCTGTCAGGTTTGGAAAATCCTTATTATCAAAAAGGTTGAGAATCTCTGAATTAAGAGCAATGAACATTTACAGTATTTATTAAAGGAGCTCTTTAGGCAAGTTATTTTTGTTTTAAATTAATATTTCAGCTAGGTTACGTAATTAATGGTATTCTTCTCAATGTAACTGTGATATACAATTTACACTTACTTTACATTAACTTCTAAGAAGCCCCAAAAGAGTAACAGTTTTTTGGCATTCTAGAGCCTTCTCCTTTCTAATTGTTCTCCCTCAGGGGAGCTGGCATGTTTCACAGCTGTCATCTAAAGCCATGTCCACAATGGAGGGGCTTCACACTAGTGACATGCTGTTTGTCTGAGCAACATGAGAAAATAGTATTTTAATATCCTTCCCCTTTGGGTGTGACCCTAGGTAACAGCTGTGTCAGGGGCTGCTCTCTGAGGGACAATAGGAAGAAAGATGGAGTATCCAGAAGCTAAAAATCTATTACTATGGGGGCTTCTTCAAAGTAAATGAAGATTTTTTTTTTATATTACAGTTGCATTGAGGAGAATAAAATGAATTAAGTAATGAAGTTATAACATTAATATAAAAGAAAACTAATTTGCCCAAAGATTCCCCTCTCATAATTACTGTACATGTAACTAATCTGTTTGAAAATTGTACATGTTAATTAATTTATCTATGTAAAGCAAGGAATTTTTTCCTAATAAGAGTTCCTTTAAGCACTCTGAGTGCAAACTGTTTTCTAATCAAATGTTGATGTTAATGCAGATATAGATCGAAGTTGCAGTCTTCTGGGAACATGTGAATTAGTAACTAAGATTTGGGAATGAGGAAGGTCATTATGCAAATTTCCTAAGTCTTTTGTTTTTAGAGGTTTAACATTACATCATTAGTCACCTAATGATGAAATATATCTGATACCATATAATTCAGATTTCTCTTTTATGCATAATTTTTAACATTGTAAGAACTAGTAATTACTCCCAAAGATAGCTACTAGATATTCGACTTTGTAATTAATTGCACATAGCAATGATAATTAGAAGATATGAATATTGCAGAGACCCATTATGGTGTTCCTATTTAAAGTGTCATCTAGCTACTGCAGAGAATGCTTCTTTTTTTTTTTACTTTGGAGAGAAATGTCAATTCTCAATCATTCATTTGCAGTGTTTACTGGAATTTTTCTGGCAGGCGCTAATGCAGACTATGAGAAAGCAATTTCCATGCTCTCCTATATAAGTTTTAAAAGACATTGTGGGATTAAACTTCTCACTCTCCTTGGCAGGTGATGAGCTACATGTAAGTAAAGGTCAATCTGTTTTTATTAAGAGCACTGTGAAGGAAAGCTTAATAGTTTCCCCTGCTGGGATTTGAACATAACTATTTAAAGTATAATTAATAATGGATTGTCAGTTGTTTATTGCGTTTTTTCACTTTACAACCAGGGAATTAAATAACTTTCAGGTGTATTTCTAACATAGATATATTATACTACTTTAAATTGACAGTAATAATGCTGTGCTTGTTTAATGTATTTTCTAGAACGCAGTGACATATACCACAAGCACATGTAGGTTTAGCATCTTCAAATATATAATATTTACCCAACTAATTCAATTATCTATAATCGTTCTCCATATATGCACTCACATACCACCAATGTTTATTATAAAACCTCAATCATTTTAATTCAACAGCTGAGATAAAAATGTAATACAGATGAGTTAAGGCATTCTCTTCATGCTTTCTATCATTTTTTCTTTCATAGATAAATTAATAACTTCTTATCTGCTTTCTGTCTAGAGAGGGGCTGGTGCCCATTATTAGCTGGATACTGTGTTAAAGTGGTTTCCTGGGCAACAAACAGCTTATCAACTGGCAGACAGCCCATAAAGTGTTCAGTTTATATACAACCGTCTATCCAATGATTTATACCATCTGCTCCCAGACCCTTATTGAGCTCATAGGAAGACGAAACAAGCAGCTCAAAAGGATGGTTAGTGGTTGAGGCTTGAAAATAAGTTTAAGATTGAAGATTATAACACCTACTTCCTGATGTTAGGGTATTACAGCCATTTAAGCCCATGAGCATGGTCTTCACAAATCATTTGATCAGGGCCAGCAGCATCATGTGTATCTGGATGTTTAACCCAAGCTAATATGCACTACAGCCCTTTATAAACTACAACACAAACCAGTGTTTTCCATTTCCTAGTACTATACTGACCTTTACAAGTAACCAGCTCCCTTCGTTTAGGGCCATATTAAATTCCAGCCTCATAAGTCCAACGTGTAGCACGTCAGGGCTGCGTGCTTCAAATGTGGCCTACTTATGTTGCTATTAAATTAGAAAGGGCTGTGAGCTACGAACAAGGGAGAGGCTATTTCGTAAACTGACAATTAAGCAATAACGTAGTTATGAATTCAGATGCCAATGGAAAAAGAGATCGTAAGCAGTACGTCACTGAAAAAGAGTAGGGTAGATTTCGAAGTCCTACATGCTTCAATTACAGTTTGCGATCAGACCCACAGTCCAGATATAATGCAATATTAATAAAGCAGTAAATATGATATTCTAGTACATGCAAGTTACAGTATATGTTGTAACACATTGATTGCCGGGATCGATATAACACAAAATATAAAAATGAAATAAAGTATTTTTCTGGACCAATTTGTGGGCTTGAGAATGTTGTGCTCTTATTTCTATGACCTAATCTCACTTCCCTTATGATATATGTACAGTAGTGAGTTTTTATTTGCACTACGTATTGTACTTTACCTCTCTTGCGGGTGCTCTGGAGCACACGTTGGCCTTTGGGCTCCATTTGCGTGTTTCGTGCATACTCGTGAGTGCTTAGGTTGCAATTTAATAGCTTAATGGAACAAGTAGCCTTTACAGGCTTGTCAAATCAAAGGATTTATGTGTGCGAAGTTCAACGTTGCTAAGCACGTAGCCTATTCTCAGCCATCCTACGTGTTAGCACGCAAAGCCCGCTGCGAGCAACGTTACATGGCTAACATAATACCCGTAACACATAAAATCGGAGTTACAAGCTACGTTTTAACACGTAGCTCCAATTTAATAGGGCTGTTAGTGATTGATAAGTATTAGTCATGTTTTATATACTAATTGAAATGCATTTTAGCATAAGTATTTAATGGTTAATTTTGTGTGAATGTGAATGTCTAGAATAGTAATTGAATTGACAAAGCTCTAATAAAAAATCTGGTACAGTGGAGGTTCTCCACAATTTATTTGAGACACCTGAGTTTCTCAAATATCTGAATTATATTAGGGAAAGGTATAACTGATCAGAAATATGCTGCATTCTAGATAAGCATGAAATGTATTATGCTGTTATGTCTGCATCTGTACAACCATCTATAAGAAAAGTTGTTATGTTATACAAGTACATTGACACTCACCTTATGTTTACTGTCAAACTATATACAGTGGATATAAAAAGTCTACACACCCCTGTTAAAATGTCAGGTTTCTGTGCTGTAAAAAAATGAGACAAAGATAAATCATTACAGAACTTCTTCCACCTTTAATGTGACCTATAAACTGTACAAATCAATTGAAAAACAAACTGAAATCTTTTAGGTAGAGGGAAGAAAAAATATAAAAATAAAATAATATGGTTGCATAAGTATGCACACCCTTAAACTAATACTTTGTTGAAGCACCTTGTGATTTTATTACAGCACTCAGTCTTTTTGGGTATGAGTCTATCAGCATGGCACATTTTGACTTGGCAAGATTTGTCCACTCTTCTTTGCAAAAACACTCAGATTGCGAGGGGAATCTCTGTCAGATTGCGAGGGGAATCTCCGGTGCACAGCCTTCTTCAGATCACCCCACAGATTTTCAATCGGATTCAGGTATGGGCTCTGGCTGGGCCATTCCAAAACTTTAATCTTCTTCCGGTGAAGCCATTCCTTTGTTGATTTGGATGTATGCTTTGGGTCGTTGTCATGCTGAAAGATGAAGTTCCTCTTCATGTTCAGCTTTCTAGCAGAAGCCTGAAGGTTTTGTGCCAATATTGACTGGTATTTGGAACTGTTCATAATTCCCTCTATTTTAACTAAGGCCCCAGTTCCAGCTCAAGAAAAACAGCCCCAAAGCATGATGCTGCCACCAGCATGCTTCACCTTGGGTATGGTGTTCTTTTGGTGATGTGCAGTGTTGTTTTTGTGCCAAACATATCTTTTGGAATTATGGCCAAAAAGTTCAACCTTGGTTTCATCAGACCATAACACCTTTTCCCATATGCTTTTGGGAGACTTCAGATGTGTTTTTGCAAAATGTAGCCTGGCTTAGATGCTTTTCTTCATAAGAAAAGGCTTTTGTCTTGCCACTCTACCCCATAGCCCAGATATATGATGAATACAGGAGATTGTTGTCACATGTACCACACAGCCAGTACTTGCCAGATATTACAGCAGCTCCCTTAATGTTGCTGTAGGCCTCTTGGTAGCCTCCCAGGCCAGTTTTCTTCTCGTCTTTTCATTAACTTTGGAGGGAGCTCCGGTTCTTGGTAATATCACTGTTGTATTTTCTCCACTTGATGATGACTGTCTTCACTGTGTTCCATGGTATATCTAATGCCTTGGAAATTCTTTTGTACCCTTCTCCTGACTGATACCTTTTAACAATGAGATCCCTCTGATGTTTTGGAAGCTCTCTGTGGACCATGGCTTTTGCTGTGGGATGCGACTAAGAAAATTTCAGGAAAGACCAACTAGAGCAGCTGAACTTTATTTGGGGTTAATCAGAGGCACTTTAAATGATGGCAGGTGTATGCTGACTCCTATTTAACACGATTTGGAATGTGATTGCTTAATTCTGAACACAGCTACATCCCCAGCTATAAGAGGGTGTGCAGACTTATGCAACCACATTATTTTTATTTTTTTTATTTTTCTTCCCTCCACCTAAAAGATTTCAGTTTGTTTTTCAACTGAGTTGTACAGTTTATAGGTCACATTAAAGGTGGAAAAAGTTCTGATATGATTTATCTTTGTCTCATTTTTTTACAGCACAGAAACCTGACATTTTAACAGGGGTGTGTAGACTTTTTATATCCACTGTAAGACCTCATTAGACCTCAGATATTTGGGTGAAACTGAAATATGATTGTTTAGATAATGCTATTTAGATAAGAAAAATATAGTTTAAATATATATATATATATATATATATATATATATATATATATATATATATATAAAGCAATGTGATTCATACTCAGTCATCTTAAAATACTCAAACCAATTAAAGACATTATGTAAATGAGCATTTAAAATATTTGTGTAGCTAGTGTTTCAGATCTGAAGATGTCATATATATATATATATATATATATATATATATATATATATAAACACTCAAGTAATCTAAACATTTGGTGAAAAAAATTGTATAGCCTGGTCATATGTTCATTTGTTTCACCAAGTGATTTGAATGTTGAACTTGTTTCAAATACAGTAGAATCCCAGTTATCCGGCACTCAACTAACCAGGACTCTCAAGCAACTGGCACCGGCATCAATTCCCCATTTTCAAAAAACTCCTGCTAAACCGGCATAACCTGTACTATGTGGCACTATCTGGCACTATCCGGTAGTTTGAGACACCAAAAAAAAAAAAAGCTAACTTTTTTCTAATTGTTTTTTGGGGCCCTAAATGGCCCAGTTTAGATGCTAATGTCTTTTAAGGGCATTTTGAGGGGTTTTGGGGGGTTCAAGTGTAGTTTAGACCCCTAAAATCTGGGACTCACGATTAACATGCAACTACAGTTATCGGGCAATAGGGAGTCCCCGTGGGTGCCGGATAATGGGGTTTTTACTGTATAATGTGTTTTGTCTGCTGAATATCATAGAAGCATAAATTTGACCATCTAGTCTGTCCATTCTATCTATCTAAAATATTTGCTTAACTAAGCCTCAGAATAGTCTTGTTCTTATCCCAGGCACGCTTAAATTCCTTAACTGTGTGTGACTCTGCTACTTATACTGAAAGGCTGTTCTGCTTATTTACTACCCATTGTGTACAGCACCACTTTCTCATGTTACCCCTAAATCTTCCACCTTCCAGTTTTAAATCATGACCTCTTGTTCTTGCATTCCTCTTTTTCTCTAAGACACATCTCTCTTAAACCTTATCAATCCCTTTGAAATATTTGAAGCTTTCTATAATAGCTTTGTCTCTCCCTTCTCACCTCTAAACCATACAAATTTAGATACTGAAATATTTCAGTATAAGCTGGCTTATCATTAATAAAGCATGTAATGGTGCAAATACATTATAGCATTATTTATATAAGGAATAATTAAGTTTAATTGTGAGCTTCACAGTTTATGTATTGCTAACTTTGGTAACAAGGCTCTATATTGTTTAACTAATCTCTCATTCATGTTTAAAATCATCTTGTATATCTTATAGGTTGATGAAGATAAGTCCTGTGTCGTACTAAATTCCTTCAATATACAGTATTTGGCAGCTATTCATATTTCCAGTTAGTTAGGTCAAGGATAAGCACCTTGTCCTGACCCAAATACTTGTGAAGATCCACAGCCCATTACTGATTTTGCCCTTGAACACTGTATTCTGTATTCTATGTAATTGGACATATTTCATAATTGCTGACAATTCACAAATGTCTGTATCAAGCAATGAACGGAATGAATACTAAATGTGTGTTCCTTTCTACAAGGTCAGATTACTGAGCTAAACCACATAACACAGATGATTGTAATTTTTATGTGTCAAAAAATTATTCATATTTTCCCAATGGGTTCTTTAATTGAAGTGCATAGGTTGTTCCCAAAATAACAATGTACATTGAATTATAATATGAAATATCAGTACCAATACACATCAATGACATTGTTTGTGCACAATTTTGTATATATACCATAATGGTATATAAGGTCAAGGAAGTAAAGTTACGACACTAACCATGCATGTGCCACATTATAATTAAATGCATCTTCATACAAACATTTCTTTACAATGGAGGAATCACTAGAACTATGCATATATAAACCTTAATTCCTTAGAAATAAGAGGATTAATATATAATTTACATTCACTAAAAACTTAAATTATACCTTAAAAAAAAATGCTCAAAGCCAGCATTATTCTTTATAAATTTAAATAAATTAAGCACTGGCATCGATAGAGGTGTTTTGATTCTAGTTATGAATTACATTTAAAATGGCAAACAAGAATTACCGTAATACTTTAAATGTTTCCATGCATTTTCTTTGTGTTTTGTCTCTTTTGGGGTTCTGTGTTTGTTTTAAACGTAATTAAAAGGAAACAGTGGGGGATCCAAAAGTTATTTATCAATTAAAAGTTTTAAAAATTGCATTTTTTACAGTAAACCTACATTTAAGGTTGTCATGTTTTCCTGTCAGGGATTAAGGCCTGTACAATGCTCAGATTCATACCAAATCTGAGTAATGCAGTAATTAGCAATAAGTAGCAATCATGGCTGTAGAAATAGATCTTTTTTAGTTGGCTCAGAAAGTCTGATTGGCTACTTATTTAATAAAGGAATTTGATAAATCGCTCATTTTGTAGAACTATAGCGTTATTTGGAACCTCCTCTGTGCCCCTTTTAAAATTTTCCAATGAGGGGAATTTACTAATCACTTTCTCATGTGGCATACCATGAGAAGTGCTGAGATAACATGAAAATGGCAAAAAGCAAATACGGACATGTAATGAAGAGATGATGTGAGATGCACTTGAGATGCTTAGTAAATCCCCCCACTATGGTTTAGCAGGCATGACCTTAAAGATATATTTCAGTGTTGTAAAATAAGGTGGTTAAATCAATTTGGTAGCAGACAAACAATCTATTACGGTATTATTATTATTATTATGTCCATGCAGTTAGTTACTGTCTACCCTATAATCAAGGACACTGTGCCACTAAGTAGCATATGGCAGGAGACAGATACATATTGAGAACTATATTGTTTAGAAAAAAAGACTAGTATAACATATTTGCAAAGATCTTTCAAGTAAACCAAGAGTATTGAAAGTAAACTGCCAATGTAAGTTCAATAACTTCATCAAGCATTAAGAAAAAATATTTTAGAATAAGACTTAAAATCATAGGCACTGAAATGTACAAACAAATTGTGGATGTGGATGAACATACAGCAGTGAGTTTTGGTTTGATTTTATTAATATATATATATAAAATATATTGTAATGTTGACTAATCGTAAGACATGTCATAACTTTGTGGTTTTCTCTATTCTTTCAAGGTCATGGATTATACGGAACATTTGAAATGCTGTCATCTTGGAGGAAAACTAGAGAAGATCAGCACGTGAAAGAGAGGACAGCAGTTGTGTATGCAGACACCATGATTTCCTTTTCTCTCACCACTGCCATGTATTTAGTCACTTTTGGGATTGGCGCCAGTCCTTTCACAAACATAGAAGCTGCAAGGATCTTTTGCCGCAATTCATGTATAGCAATCTTTTTCAACTACCTCTATGTAATATCATTCTATGGCTCAAGCCTTGTGTTTACTGGTTACATTGAAAACAACTACCAGCATAGTATTTTCTGTAGAAAGGTGCCAAAGCCTGAAATATTACAGGTCAAGTCATTGTGGTATAGGTTTCTTATGACAGCAAAGTTTAGCGAAGACACAGCAGATGCAGAAGAAACTAATTCTTATGAAAGTCATCTTTTAGTTTGCTTCCTCAAACGCTACTACAGTGACTGGATTACAAACACATATGTAAAGCCTTTTGTAGTTCTCTTTTACCTTATTTATATTTCCTTTGCCTTAATGGGCTACCTGCAAGTCAATGAAGGGTCAGATCTGAGCAACATTGTAGCAACCGAGACACGAACCATTATGTACACAACCGCCCAGCAAAAGTACTTCAGCAATTATAGCCCTGTCATTGGCTTTTATATATATGAATCTATAGAATACTGGAATACAAGTGTCCAGGAGGATGTATTAGAATATACGAAAGGCTTTGTAAGAATATCTTGGTTTGAGAGCTACCTAAACTATCTCAGAAAACTTAATATGTCTACTGGATTACCCAAAAAGAACTTCACAGATATACTGAGATACTCTTTTCTTAAAAACCCACAGTATGCACATTTTTCTGAGGACATCATAATACCTAAAAAATATAACAATGAAGTAGATGTGGTGGCCTCCAGGATGTTCCTTGTGGCAAAGACCATAGAAACTAACAGGGAAGAACTTTATGATCTCCTAGAAACTTTAAGGAAACTGTCCCTTACATCCAAAGTGAAATTTATTGTCTTCAACCCATCCTTTGTTTACATGGATAGATATGCTTCTTCAGTGGGAGCCCCATTACAGAATTCCTGTATAAGTGCTTTGTTTCTGTTGTTTTTTTCAGCATTTCTTGTTACAAGCTCTATCATTAATATCTGGATAACACTAACTGTTGCCTCTGTAGAATTTGGAGTCATTGGGTTCATGACGTTATGGAAGGTTGAACTGGACTGTATTTCTATTCTTTGTCTAATTTATGGAATTAACCATACAATAGACAACTGTGCACCCCTAATATCAACTTTTATACTTGGAAAAGAATTTACAAGAACAAAATGGGTAAAAAATTCCCTGGAAGTCCATGGGGTAGCTATTTTACAGAGCTACCTCTGTTATACAGTTGGTCTGATCCCTCTCGCAGCTGTGCCTTCAAATTTGACCCGTACACTGTTCAGGTGCTTGTTTTTGATAGCATTTGTCACATTCTTTCACTGCTTTGCCATTTTGCCAGTTATACTAACTTTTGTGCCACCTTCAAAAAAGAAGAGGAAAGAAAAGAAAATTCAAGAAAACTGTGAAGAGATAGAGTGTGTTGAAATGGTGGACTTGGACAGCACCAGAGTGGTTGACCAAATTACAACTGTCTGATATTTTTCATTTTGTATGTTGTTTTTCACCTTAGGTCTTACAGAGAGAATGTTTTGGATGGAACTTCTAATCTGTATGGGTAAGAAATATTAAAACAAATATCCAATACAGCCCATTAGATGGATGTTCCAAAAACTATTTTTATTCTCAGTGGAAAGGGGAAAGCTTTCAAAAAAGAGAATTAGGCCTTTGTTTGTAAATGCAGTGGAACTTTGAGGTTACACATTTATACGTGAATAAAATAATGGCAGGGACACCATCTCCTCATTGCCAAAAATGTTCATAAATGCAGATCTCTCCCTCCAACGTGTAGAAAAGACATGCAAAGACTATAAATAAAACATTCCCATCTAAATCTTTGATAGCCTTTAATATTATCATCCTTTTCTCTAACACATATTTAGTTGTGATTTCCTTCTATTAACTTCCTTAAAAGGAATAAGAAATAATGTCTCCTGAAATGATATGTATGCTTTCATGGTATTTATATCTTGCACATAATGATAGCACTGTTGCTGAGTCCAAATAAATTTAAAGGTCAACTGACAAAACAAAATTAGAATAAATAGTATATTGAAACTCCAATATTTTGATATTTTTCAGAAATTAATAACACTTTCAGTTTCTCTTCATCCCTTTCATCTAAAATGTTTTTTCTGTGCTGGTGACTGTAATATCTTAAATTAACTTTCACAGCATTTTAACATAATACAAACAAAAGCAAGTTCAAAACGGCATTGTACTAATTACTATAGTTTATATTATACAATTATAAAGATATGCATTGTGACTAACAGATTCCTTTGGATGTCTTTGTATCTTTAAGACTTACAGCAAACTGTAAGGTTTATAAATGTAATGAGTGACCACACAATATTTTTACAATGTAAAGTTGAGAAACACAAAGAGTATATTTTAATTCATCCATACATTTAGGTGGAACATCAACTTTGAATTTAGAATATGGTCACAGTATTAGACATTCCTGGAAAATGTTTTGCTGATTTTCTGCAGTTTCTATTCAACTACCCGTTGACGATAAACATATTCGTTTATTGTACAGTACATACAGATATAACCAGAGATATTATTGTTTGGAAACCTTCAAATCATACACATGGTCATTGTGTGTAAGCTTAACAGAACATAGCATACGTGATAATCCCAAATATCACAACATAAATTAATGGGAGATTTTGTGCCAAAAAAAAACACAACATGACTCTGGCTATATATATATATATATATATATATATATATATATATATATATTATATATGTATTCAAAATAATTGTTCCACTGCATCAAAAATGACTAGCCGTTTTATGTCACTGATTGCTAAGGGCAGAGGGAAGAGTATGTATTCTTGACATGTGGCAATAGACCACATGACATATTTTTCTAAATAAGATGAATGCCACACTTACTTTGATTTTCAAGGTTATTTTAGTTAGTCGTTAAATTGTAAATTATGAATGTGATTCTGCATCCTTTATTAACAGACCTTTTTTATATTTTATATTATTATTGCTTTGGTGTTTGTTTCAAATTCCTTTACATTGGAAGAAGTATTTAAGTGTGTATTTTTTTGTCTTGCATTGTGACCCTTCCATGCAAAGCTGTTGTAATATTTATTTTTCCTTTTTATATCATGGTGTGAAATGGTCATCCATCATATTTCTCACTATATAGTGTTTGGGTCTTAGTATGCAAACTGGAAATAACATGCTTCAAAACTCATTAGATCATTAATGCTTTCACATTGAAAGTGTAATGTTGGGTTTCAAGCAACTGATCTGTAAACCTCCAGTTCTGCTGGTGAATTGTACTGTAAGTGGAGTTCCTTTTAGGACGGTCAGCAACATATGCAAAACCATAAAATACTAAAAGAGATTACCAAAAGCAGTTGTTAGTACTTTTATTTTGCTTGGTTTTATTGATGATGCCCTCACCAGATTTCTTCTTTTACATTTTTAGTTACGGTAGTTTGTATTATATTTTTCCTAAAAAGACTATTATCTGGTTAACATTAGAGGACCATAAAAATGAGTTTGTGATGCCTTAAAAAATAAAACATAATTGGTTTGTAGTATTAGATAAATACTATTAACTCACATATTGGGTATATGTTCCTAAGAATAAGTGTACACTAGGTTAGGATGTTCATATAAAATAGTTTTTACAGAGTAACACTCACAACAGAACAGTTTACTAAATGTCTTTATCAGATAGACATTCAAAACAATGTGCCATGTTTACAAAAGTAGAACACTAATGTCTTATATCATTATTCCATATTGTTTTTATCTGTAATTTCAAATGTTCTAACATTTTGTGGACATTCATTGAACTGTAGATTATTATTTTGGAATTTGCACGAGTTTAGTGAAGGTCAAGAAAATGTAACAGGGGTTGTTCACATTAGAGGCTTTATAATACCTGTCAGATTTTATTCAAGGTTTGTTTACTTTAAATTCATGTTAAAATGGACAAACAGACAATGCTCTTTGTAAGTTTCAGATTTACACTTAAAAGCAACTATTAATCATTTTAATGAATGACCACACAATAAGAAAACAACAGTTTTTGTCATACCCATAACAACATTAAGTAGGTAACGGAAGATATTTAAGTTGTTTGAGCTATGGACAAACACATTTTTTAATGTTATCCTCTAAAATCTATTGGATCCTTTTTGAAACAGAGATGTAATAATATTCTATGGGGGAAATCTAAAGTTTGAGTACTTGCTAAGTTCTTACAAGATCAATATTTTACTTGTACAAATGTGAAGCTATGATGTGAAAACTAAAAATGAGCTTTTTGGCTTTCATCCCTACTTGGTTTAATTTGATCAACTCCATAGACTAAAGCTTAAACCAGATTTCTAAAAGAGCAGAACTGATGGCAAAGAGGGCCTTATCTGCAATCAGCTTTTAATTTATATGTGATTAGAAGTCAAAATTGACTAATCAATACAAAATTAGATAAAATGTGACATAAAAATTGTTAGCACTTGTGATTAAACTCTATTTTGATGTTGCAACTATCATTTTGTGCTTTCTAATATCCATATTTTTTATTTTAATTTTTTTCAAGATAATCTTTAATGGTACTGACCAAAAAATGCTTACAATATTGATTTTATTTAGAAAAATAATAATACTAATTTAAAATAAAACGCATCAACTACAGGGCCTGCAAAACCCCATAATTCCTGTGTCTATTTGATTCTTCTATGGTTTAAAAATATTTAATTCTGGAGTCAACCGTAAATCTGCTTTAGCAATCACAAAACGACATGTAGCTTGTACCATAATTTGTCACAATCATTTTGCAGACACAATCCTAAAATAGCTATTCAATACAGTGGTTTCTTATCAGAAGTTATGTGAAGTTGTTGCCAGACAAGTCAAATTCTGTATTATTGTATAGCCAAAATGTCACTGTAGTGACAGACTCTGTTTACAATACCCATGCAATTTAATATATAAATTCAGCAAATATTTTAATAAGTTTATATGAGAGTAGGGAAATTAATTGTATTTGAATTTCAGCTGTAAAAAATATTTCAAAATCAATCAATCAGGGGGACTCTGATGTCACAGAATTGCCGTGCTCCATACAAATTGTTTATTAGAAAGTTAGGACCTTTAAAATCACTTGATAAAAAGGTGATGGTATTTAGGGTATTGGTCTTGAAGTTTTGGTCCTTGTCTATTTCGTAACCGCACACAGGCAGAACACTGGGGTTGAACGCTTTGCCAAAAAGTTACTGCAGGCAAAGAGGCCTTGAGCTATGAGAGGCGCGCCCGAGGCCCTGGGAGGCGAGTGCCCACGCCGAACATACAGATGGCCTCGCTGCTGATTCAGCGCCGTCAAGTTGCGACACGTCGGAGGTGGAAATAGTTCTTTGCCTGCAGTAACTTTTTTCACCATCAGCGCAACATTCAACCCCAGTGTTCTGCCTGTGTGCGGCTACAAAATAGACAAGATCCAAAGCTTTTCCAATGATATTAAAGAGCATTATTTTGTGCAAAACAAAGTTACCATAAAGTTTAGGTATTTTTTTAAACCATCCAGTTAATAGCTTGTATTTGTAGTTGTTGGTTCCTGCTATGCTTCCTGGTGAGGTGGCTTTGCAACTTGATAATGTTAGCATTGCCATTACCAAGGTGGACTCCATAATAGCAGACACTCCAAAAGAAGCTCAGATGGTGAAACACAGAGAAATTGCTACAGTGATAACTACTACTGTGTCTCCAACACCAAAGCTAACTTCATGTTACAATGCCACCAACATATGATTCTGCATGTTTAAAAAAGCTGCATTTAACTTTTATTGAATTTCTACCTCGCTAAGTATTACCTATGTAATTGTATTTTCATTAAGTTTATACCCTATTTAGAGTAAATCAGCTGAAGGTCATGTCTTTCAAAACCACTTTTCACAAGAACTGGGAATTGTTTCCAAGCCTGCACGCCTCATATTTCCTGCAAATAAATCTTCCATTCGCCCGATTAAAAAACAGCTCTTCTAAATAGTAAATTTGTGACTTCAGCATCCTTTTAATAAATACTTTCAGTAAATATATGTACCCTAGAATTATAATTATAAATATTTCAGAGACATGGAAAAAAAGTCAATTGCATTAAATAAGCATGTGCACAGTTAAACTAATTAATTGTTTCTTTGTGCTGGTAGGCAGTTCATTTGTATTAGATTTATTCATATGCTTACACATAGCGGGCTCTTATTTTACTGATATGGGAATATGCTGTACATGTAATGTTAGAACACATGTTATTTTGGTAAATTTGGATAAAACAGTCAATATTACAATATGCATGACGATTTAGAGACTGCTTGGGAATACAATAATTATCAAAGAAAATGTCTTCACATCTCATCCAATAAAGCTAAAACAATACATTTAAAGGCCCACTGTGTTCTATTGTTTTATAGCCTTTTGAATAAGAAATTCAATTTTTTGGGAAAACAAAATATTATTAGTTGTTATATGCAATAATTTTTTACTGCAGGATTCCATTTTGTTCTTTCAGCTGATTCTGATGCTGCTTTCTCAAGAGGGTGTGTCCTTGTAAACCGATGTACTTTCCATTAAGGAAAGTACAGTTAGTTGTAGCTACCATACCCCATTGTGCAGATAATATCATTCTGTTCAAATGTTCCTACCACCTAAGGAAGCTGATCATCAGAAGTCAGAATGGTAGATAGCACTGCAGCTGATTTCATATAAAAGATAGTAATTTAAAAGCTATTATTTTCTTTTTAGTTGTAAAAACAATTTCCCTTCATTCAATTATAGTTCTTCAAACCAGTATATTGTATACATTTGACTACAGTGATCCCTTAGCCATGTATCCATGTAGTATACAAAAAAACATGCAATGAAATACAAGTATAAATATCAAGGCAAAGTTGCAAACCTCTGAGGTACAATACATAGGGCCACATTCAATTCCAGGGCCCGATTGTCTGCGAGTGAGTTGCGGGCTCCAGTTCCCATCTGTTTGCAAGGCTATTCAATTGCTCAAGCTCCCAAGTTACGTGCTTGAAGCGAAAACTGTAAACCATACACTGGTTCAGAGCAGTTGAGGGCGTGAACATGATCAATTAAGCAACCTGTAACCTCCCATTTGAAATCAGCCAATAGGAAATGAGACTGTCTGAATTACGGCAGTAAAACATGGTGGTTACCTGTCATTCAATTAGATTCAGGCGTACGATATGAGATCAGACTCACAAAACATAGAAAATACAGAATTATGAAAATGGATGCCACTACTATTCTAGTCCATATGGGTGACCTGATTTGTATTAACTCATTGATACCCGATACCCAAGATCGTTTTAACCCCCGAAATGACTCATAAAATTAAAATGTATTTCCTGCCGATTTGTGGGCTTGAGACTGTTGTGCAATTAATTCTAATGTCTGTCATCGCTTTCCCCGTTATTTACAGTGAAAGATTGATCTTTTATTAGCACTTACAGTGCTACAGATATGTGTTTAACCCCCTTTGCGGGTCTCCTCTAACACATGTAGTATTTTCGCCTCCATTTGCAGTTTCAGAGTGTGGATACATTTGCGAGCTTGGGGAAATTGAGCAATTGAACAGCGATTTGCGATTTTAGCCTTGTGAAAGTGACAGATCAAAGGCTTCTGAAGGCTGTATGTTACGAGTTAGACGGACACAAATTTTTCAAGCCCATAGCTCGTAACATGATCAGAGCCTGCAAAAAGACGCCAATTGAATAGCAAAATAGCTTGCAACCTCACTTACGGGCTCCCAGATCTCAAATTTGGCCAATTGAATGTGGCCCATAATGTTTATTGAATAAATAGTTATCAGTGATAGGAATTGAATATATAGAAAATACATCTTCTTACAACAAAATGTTCATTCGAAACCAAGATTCATGATGCATGGTTCACATTAAAGTTTAGCAATACATTTGTCTCTCTCTAAATCTTAAGTGAAGCTATATTGTGTTCATTAAACTGCTTAGCGAGTAAATGCTCTTTAATCCATTGTTTTTCAAGATAAATACCTTAACAGCCATTAAATAACAATGGCTAAGCGTTAGCAAGCAGCTGTTTGCGAGTGCTCACCAAGTATCCAAAATTAAAAAATACTCAGATCACACACAAAACCACCAAAATGCTTACCAAGCCCATTAGCAAAACTTGCTAAGATAGGAAAGGACAGGCCACACAAGCTCAGTTTACTTGTATACATACTGTTTCTCATCAGATACATTAAACAATTTCTGAATGATGTGTAGTAATGCAAAATATAGTGAGTGGATTTAAGTGTGCACATTAAAAACTATTGTAAGCTAAATATGCTAAATATGCTTGGAAACCAATTTAAAATGATGATAACAGCAAACTTGTGGCATCAGAGTACCCTTAAAGACAATACACAAGACATCATGATGGCTAAAGGTCAAAGTTCTAAATAGCCATGAAAGTTGCCATTAAAAAGGTTAGCCCTCCCCTACCCACTGATAGATAGCTGGGCTATGTGTGTACTATGTGTATTATTATTAATGTTTGTCTGAAATGGATATGATGAAAGGGGTATGTGGTAAGGGCATATGTTATGTCATATAGTGTAAAGGGCATGTTGTAGAGAAAGATGTGTATAGGGTATGTGCATGTGGCTGGGTAGGATGTATTTGTTGGGCAGTTGGTTGGATGGGGTATGTGGTAGATGTAGATATGAGATGGCCTATTGCACAACATAGCCATCATTTGATTGGGAGTGGTGCTGCTATGGCAGGACTTGTTTTTTTGACTCAGTGAATGAAATGTGTAGGCACTTACGTATACACACATTAAGGACATAATTCTTAGACATGAGTATGTGAAAAGTCAACCAATTATTAAGGACCCCTTCACCCTTATTCGATTTTTATGTAGCAGCAATGCACACTGGCTTCACAAAACATTCACTGAGCAAATTTGGCTTTGTAAGGATATTAGCGTGTTTCATGGAATCTTGGCCATAGTCTGTTCCTTATGTATGATTCTTACCAGTAGTTGTTAATTACCTCCAGGGACTCTAGCAGAATTGTTTTTAGTCCAATGTGATATGAAATTGATCTGAATGAGCTCATATAAGTCATAATTAACCTAATCAGCCTAGATAAATGTAATTTTGCTGTAATCAAATGCCATGTTATCACTTGTTATCTGTAGCTTTAAATTATATGTTAAACACAGAGCAAGTTTTAAGCAATTTGTATCTCTTTCATTCCAAAATGGTAAGACCTACCAAAAGGAGTACAAATGGGGATAGTCCATTACAGCAAACCTGGGGAAATTATTTTTAATAGGCAGTACCTTATTATTCATGGGACTAAATTTACTAAGATTAGAGTTAGAAGTTTTAGAGAGACTGCTCCAGTTATTAGAATATTTTGGAGACCGTTCTTATCTAGTTTGAAAGATCTCTCCAGAATCCCTCCTATAGCTTTAACCTTAGTGAAGAACCAAGCAAATTCTCGTACCTCAGTGAATCAACCCCATGGAACTCCACAGAGCGAAATGGGTTGAAATTCTTAAATATGATACAATTATTGAGGAATTTAGGACTTGTCTGATACAAGGGCATATCCTTTGTTGTAAATAATTTCCAGTGCTTAATGATCAGATGTGTATTATTGGACCTAGAAATATGAAGGCATATTATTTTAAATTTCAGGATGAGCATCATCACATGTGGCATGATGTCTGTCAAAAAAGCAAACAATAGTAAGTGTAGTCATGTTGAATACATGCATAAAATATAAAACAATTTATATTAGTGTGCAGATTATTTATGTCAAATATTCCTGCCTAGTTTTGACACAAGTGCTGAACAATGGATCACCTTTATGTATAACTGAAAAAATTACTTTTAAACTTTACTGTGCTACTTAAGTACTCAGAATATTTGATCAAACTACATAGAATTCTAAAATGTAAGAAATAACAATCAAAAGGGAAAGTGTGACAAGTATGGCACAAATTAGGCAATATCTTTATTATGCAAAATGAATAACAAACAATGACAAACTAAAATGTAAAAACAGAGGAGTGGGTGTAAGGTATGTGTTTGTGTGTGTGATCATAAACCTTAAATCAGTATATCAAATAAAAACAACTTACATTTATTTTCCATCTACCTTTTATTGCCAGCACTTTGGTAGCAAGAGAATAACCAAAGATAATTTAATTTAAAATTACACTGATATTTTAAGTTGGATCTAACATGATTTATAGTTAAATTTTTTCCAACAATAAAAACAATATGTCTCATTAATAAAACAAACAATCGATTTTACCAATTATTATTAATCTTTATTTGTATCTCGCCAACATATTCCGTAGCGCTGTACAGGGGATAAGAACAAGGAAGAATACAATGTTAACAAACTGCAGAAAAATGGAGGGCCCTGTTTTGAGCTTAGAATCTTTGCAGGAAGTGCTTTTTTCCAAAGCACCCCACAAGATTGGAAACTCGCTACTTACAAACTAAATCTAATCTAATGATTTCTTTCTAGTGAGTAATATATATATATATATACTGGATCATTTTAATATTTATTATTTACACCCCTTTAAAGCTAAAAGCAATGTTATCCTGATACCACTCTCATTAATATTTACCAAAAACTATTTCAGGTACCAAGAATTGCTTTTATCTTGAGCGATACATAAATGTTACTTCTCACATGGCTTCACATTATATGTCATTATGTCTCATTTTGCCCATTGCACAATCATTTAAATCATTTTCATTCACACCCTCAAAGTAAAAACACTGTCCTTCCCCCATTACTATTCCTGTTATGTCCCATCCACCATTGGACTAAGTGCTTGGTATAGTGAACATATAATTGATTGTCATTTTATGCGTACTATTATTGTTTTCATTCATAAATCCCCTCTTTAGTATAAACACTAATGTTTAGAATTCCCTCGTCTCTTCCCTACACCCACCCACACCCAAGTTAGCTAAACTACTATTACAGCTGAACACTGGATTGCAATTTATTTAAAAAAAAATATCAGCTTTCATAAAATATATGGAAAAAACATATAATATTATTTGAAAGATATTGCAATTAAATAAATGGAAGACACATCAGGGGTAATGTTAAAAATTCTAATTTTCATTTTTTTAGAATACAGTTCACAGTAGTGTTAACCAAAACAATGTAACCGTTTTGACTTGATTCGCCTCCCATTTTGACTTTATCTTACATTTTTGTGCTTTGGTCGCTAGCAGAATACATGGTTCTGCATTCTACAGAAAACCATTTTTTTTTCAATCGAAAAAAACTGCACTTTCCAGAGAAAAAATGTTAGTTAGTTAGTACATTGTTAAGAACTTACAGATGTTCAGTTTGGTGACAAAATATCAATTGTTGAGACAGGAAGTACAACCTTTTGCCTAAGTTTATATGTTTTTAGAAGGGTGATATTTTTTGAATAAGACATCAGCTGAACAGAACATGTTTATAATTGTATATTGGTCCATAGAGGCATCCACTAATAGTCTCTGTTCTGCTTTGGCTATGCTTGTTGGCAAACAATATCTCATATAATCCAACATCAAACTAACATCCAAACTATTCAGGTCAGGTTTCCAAATAAAACTGGAAGAATTCAAAGCATAATATTTTATATGAACAGAGAGTCCAATAGCACTTTCATCATACTCAAATTTTAAAGTGCCAATCGTATTTTAAAATCATATTATAGCAGATAGAAGACCAAGATACATATATAGAGGATGCCAGTGCATTATTCCAAATAAGCATTTAATATTAATGATATCAACATACATTCGTACACTACTAATCCTTTGCTGCTGTGCAATTTGTGTCTTGTACAACTCTGGCTAAAATCATACAAAAAATATTAGAAAATAACATCAAATAGATTTGTAATAAACCCTCTTGAGCATGTTTGATAGAGGATCATTGATATATAGATTATTGTGTTCTACAATGAATAATGTTTACACTGTTTTTTTATTGACCTTTTTTTATCATTTATAGTTTTAAAATGGTTTCAAAATATAACTGTAAAAGCTTTGTAGGGGTGAAATGGTTTTAGTAAGGTTTAGATTCATGGTTAATGCTTAAGAAATAAAAAGTGCTTAAAATATTTTATGGTTATGCTGTTAAACATTAAAACTGACACTTCAAAAATATTCCAGTTCTTTTGTTTTCAGCAGTCTGGATGTCGTACTGAATATAAAGTATCTCTCACAATTCTGTTACCCATTTTAGCTGGTTGTCTGGAGCATAGTTACTGCAGAGTAATCCCACACTGCCTGTCATTCAAGTCAATTGCATTTTCCTTCTCAGTAAATAGCGCAGGATTTTTTTGCTACAGTCTTTGATATGTTACAAGATAAAGGCCTTTCCTTCGTATATTCCAGAATTGCAAGACTTTTCAATTAATAGTGTTCATTCACACAAGCATAAAGATGCTATTTTATTTAATATGTTTTCATTTAATTTTTAATATACACACAGAAAGCATGAGTACCAAATAATAATTATTGAGTTGACACCCATGTTTTAGAAAATATTCTAAAATCCCAGACTAATTAAAGGTATAATACTTCACAAAATATTCTTTGTTTATCAGAAAACATTATTTTTTAACAAAACAAAATCATGTCCAAACGTAAAAGCTTAAAAGATCAACAAAGCCCCACATTTACAACATGCTTTATAAGAATCACAGAATTTGTACAAGATTTGTTAAAAGTATAGCAAGTTTAATACATACAGCCTTATTAAATTGCGATTCGGTAAATTTAAAAGGGCTCTATTTAAGCACACAGCATATTTTATTTACCAAAGTTTTTAGTTAGCGAACTTCTATCCAAAAGCAAGGTCTTCACTAACTAAAAACTTCTGTAAATAAAATATGCTGTGTGCTTAAATAGAGCCCTTTTAAATTTACCGAATTGCAATTTAATAAGGCTGATAGCTTCTATTGTAATACAAATGAAAGATATAATCAAGTATGAAGTTGGGAAGCTTAGAAATATGCATTAGAGCCATGATTTGTTGTTGTTCAGTCCTTTAGTCGTGTTTGACTCTCGGGGACCAAATGGACGCAGCACGCCAGGTACATCCGTCTGTGTTTCTGGTTGTGCTTATCCGTATGGTTTTCTTGGCAAAAATACTGGCGTGGCTGCCAGTTCTTTCTCCAGTGGACCACAATTTCTCTCACCTGTCGGGGTGACCCTACATGGTATAACTCACAACTTCATTGAGGTACACAAGCCCCTTCATCACGACAAGGTAGCGATCCAGAAATGGGATTTACGCTTTAGTGCTGTGTATCAACAATATAAGTATATATATTACTCTACAATAATCTAGATAGGCTCACTGTCACTTTCTTCCGTTCTTTCCAATGTATACAAAATAAATAGCAAGACAAGAATATAGCAAGAGAATGTATAATCAGAGGAAAACAGAAGGCGAGACAGATGAAGCATATATTAATGGAGAGCAATAGGTTCGCTACGAAAAACATCTTTCATTAAACACTCACTACAACTTTGTATATTAATGAATTTAATCCATCTTCCATTATTATTATTTGTTCACAAGCAACATTAAAACACACAATATTTCATGACTCATCTTTGTAAATGTATCCAATAGATCCGTACATTTGGACATTAGATATCAAGCGTTCTAGTTTTACAAAATTAATTAGTAAATAAGAGATTAGCAATCCCAAACTTATAATGCATGGTAAATGTAAGCAACAATGAACATTGATGCATAAAACAGTGTCATGTGGGTCTATATAGAATATCATCATATATTTATATATATACATATTACCAGTATAATATGTAAGCTTTTAATTTCCACATTTAAAAAATATTTCTTAGAAACTAGGTATAAATTGAAGTAGAAAAGAGGAGCATACTTTTATAACAATTTCACAGGGTTAAAAGCTCAACCAAATTTATAAATAAATATGGCACTAATATATGAAATTATAAATGTTCCAAATGCATTAAATCTATTAATTATATAGTAAATATCACAAAATAACACAGCATTGATGTTTCTCTATTTTAATATGCTTTTCAAAATTATGTTGAAATAGTTTATTTTGTATTAATAAAATGACATACTATTCAGTGCTAATATTGTTTTAGTTTTTTTTAATTATCTGTGAAGTAATTATGATTTCAATTTGTGTTGTGTTTTGGTGGCAAATATTGCTGAGGAAACAGGTTGCATATCCCCCTTTCTTTTGCACATGCTGAATATGATGTATGAAAATGCTACTGAAAAAAGAGGATAATGATTCAAAACAAGAAATTGAAGAATTTCATCTAAAAAAAGTATTTGCTATATTTTTTATAGCCAGTAACCTTTAGTTAATTATGCACAGGCAGCCTGTTTCTGTATAATTTGGCCTTCGCACATATGCCTTGAAATCCCCAGTGTACTCTTAGAAATATAACATTAGCCATAAAGTACCTTATAGGAGAAGACTAATTTGTAACTATGGTCCACCAGATACAGTGGATTTCCAATTACAGTTTACCTAATACAGAATTACATTTAATTTCATATAAAGCGGTATCAGTTTTGTTTTTAGAACTGAACAAATTAGTCTATTTATTAAATAATGTGCCTAGAGATTCCACTTTTGCAGAGGAGGTTTTGTCTTCCTATCCAAAAAGAGTCAACTATAGGAAGCCCTAATAATGCATTAATTTTACTACACATCAACACCAAAGCCAGTAACATCCCCTAGATTCACTCTGCCTACATTGATATTGCAAACTAAGCAGAACAAGTTGCAGCCCGTTCAAAGCTTAATGAGTTTGGGGGATTATGCTCTAAATGTATTGATATTTGGAATAATTTATCAACATACTACATCTGATCAATTAATCAAAAATATACAATATAAATTAACAAAGTTTTACTTCGTAAAAAAAAGGATAATTTTTCAACTGAGAGACTGAAAGGTGAACTTCAAACTCAAAAAAAAAGAAAATAATAACTACTTCTGCTACACTGTATTTTTCAGCGATTAAAGCTTTTTTCCCATGTATTTGAACTAAAAGTACTACACATTTTTTTAAGTATTTTATAGGAAATTAATATTTACTTACTATAATCATGATATTTTGACACTGTATTTCCATGTATATCACATAAGTCATTTGCCTGTTTATACAGCACCATTATATTTCAAATAACTGATCATTCCTTTCTTAGGGACTTTGATGTGTAAGAATTTTTTTTTGTTCCTTTCTTATCATAATGAATTTGCCCTTGTTGCTCAAGTTCCCCCTCTACAAACCTCTTGCTTACTCAGGGGTTTCACAGTGGCTGGTTACAGCTTCAGGATTTGTATTGTATTCTAGTGATCTATAGGTAAAGGGATATCACACAAATGCAAGCTGAAATATTGTGACACTGTGTAATGTCATACGATCAAATGCAATGTTTAGTAAACATGATTCTTTGTCAATTTGTATTTATTTATACCACTTTCCAAAAATAAAGCACACGGTTAAAGTTGTGACTTAGTGTTTTTGTCATTCGCGTATTAAGAATTGAAAATACATTAATGGGTTTTATGTGTGGTAAGCATCATCTTAAAGTTGCACCATTTATCAAAATGTCCTAACTGTAAAACAAGATGAAATGCTGCAGCAGGTTAATCAAATTACAAAATTACGTTTTTTTTTACAGGATTACTCGTAATTGATTCTTATGGCATTTATTACTCCCATATTTTCCGGCTAGCATTCCAAAAAATAGAAAATTAATGCAAGGAAAGAAAATAAATAATACAAATTAGCGCTATATGTATTGTGGGATGAGCAAATTATTTTTGAAAAATTAAGCATATTTAGGTAGGAAACATGTCATAAAGCTAGTTGTTAATTGGAAGAAAAGGCATGTTCATGACTCTGCTGGAACCTGGATATATGCTACATTGTTGAAGAGTGCATGTAGAAGTGATGTGTTTACATTTCTGCTGGACAAGTCTACATCTCAATAACAAAAAAAGGCAGTGCCAAAAAGTGCTTCAATTATCGAACAATTGCACTAAGGTATTGCTAAGGATCCTATACTAAAAAAAAATAAGAAACTAATTATTGAACCTAGCCAGAAATG
The DNA here is from genome assembly GCA_027410445.1 of Discoglossus pictus. Classification (NCBI taxonomy): domain Eukaryota; kingdom Metazoa; phylum Chordata; class Amphibia; order Anura; family Alytidae; genus Discoglossus; species Discoglossus pictus. Next base: position 100,387,517 of record CM050164.1, on the reverse strand, counting down.
TAATCATAACCCTGGAGGATTATGTCCCTTAATCCATATAAATAAATACGTGTAAAATCTCAAACGAAGAAGTAGTATATCAGAAAAAATAGTATGGTATACTAATGAGACATGCTAGAATATGAGAAATGAACAAATCAAAGAAAAGAAAAAAAGAGCAACTTTAAAACTAGCATATCTCTTAGGATAAATTGCATGAGCAGTCTATGTAGCCTTAATTCCCCTAAAAAGGTAAACACATACAAGGAAAAAAAGGGGAAAAGAAAACTCTAGTTATTTTTTCAAATTGCAGCTTTTAATAATTAATTCATTAGATAAAATAAAATAAACAATGGATGTATAAAATCATAAAATGGAATGCAGGTAAAGAAATTCCAGAATGAGGTGTACAGGAATAGGCAAATTTAATTATTGTCCTAGAGCAATCATATTATTATGCAACTCTTAAAGCTGCTCCAAAGAGCACATTTAGTCCAAATAAATAAGTTGAGCAACAGATAGTTACAGTTAGATCTCAATAGAAAAATAACAAAAAAAAACATTGTAATATTTCCAGATTAATCAGTTGATATATAATACATATAATTGCAAAGTCAAATGTATATACTGTAGCTTGAAAATCTGCAGATGGATCTCTGAATATATAATATACAGTATATAGGCTCAGGACAAGCCTAATTTCTATATATATATATATATATAACTGGACTAATGTTTTCCCACATCTCCCATCTCAAAATTATACAAAATAAATGTAGGATGCTTTAGATATGTCCAAGTATATAATTGTTATAAAAGTACAAAACACCAGCTTACACCCTTGCAGTTATCAGAGCACTGCATGCATGTGATGTCATAATCATGTGACCATCACATCTGACACTTATAGCCTGACAAGCGTTTTGTGTTAATGCTTCTGCTGTGGCTCAAAAGAACTGCGGAAGAATGACCTATATAAAGAGGTAAGTATCAATTAGCCTTAATGATTGTAATTGGCCAGACAGTTAACTCCTTAAATGCTGTTGTTGAAGACAGAAAGGAGAAACTTAATAGTATAATGGATGCTCTTTTGTATTCCCCCATCTATACACTTAGTGGAGGTTGTTAATAACTTTAGCTTAAAAAATTAATAAATTATGAAACACACTTTAAAAACATCAAAAACAAGACATAATATTTACATAATACATCACTGTGGTACCCTTAAAGAATATTTCATGGTTACACAAAAATATCCATAGTAGAGATATATAAAAATTAAAGATATTACATGCATACAGTGATGTAACCACCCCCTCTGCAGCCGGATTGGCTGGGACGGTTCCTCTCACAATAACCTGCTTAATTTAATAGATGTGGTCCTCTTCAACCTGATTAGTAAGATCCCTGCCTATTGACAGAGCTGCAGCCCAGTGCACATGTCCAATTCTGTCCAAGCTTCAGTTAAACCAATTATCACATGTACTGGAATTGTCTGTAAACACCACAGAAAAACAGTTCTATATTACAGAGCAATTAAGCATTAACAGTCTCTGCTTGCTACGTATGAGAGACTTAGGCCTCCATTCAATTGAGCAAATGTTAGTTACTGGAATTGTTTTCACACAAGTAAATGGCAAATGTAGAAGAAAATCCTATAAGTACCAGATAGTGAATTAGATAAGACTTCAAAGTCTGTATTAAATATCTGTTGCTTTTTCCAATTAGTGTGGAATGTGCACATTCCAGAGAAATAAGACACAGACACAGTGTTTCTGTATAGTAGTTCTCAAAGCGCTCTGTATTAAAATGGCAGTTTACACGTTTATATGTAGAAAACGTTATCTGATCAAGCGTCACATGATTCCTTTGTCTAGGAATTAATAGCTTTATTGATTGGTTCAAAATTGCTGCAGTGTGTCGTCATCATACTGGTCAGTTTAGGGAGGAACCGTTCATTTGTCCTTATTTGGTCACAGATGTATGCATCATCAGGCCACTCCCATTTGTAGTTCTGAAGCCATGTTGTTTGTAGTTCCTCCTCCATCTTAAGTGACCTACTTATATATAAGTGAGTAAGGAATGCAGACAAACATAATAACATGAAAAGACATTTTCCTAATTATCATCCATAACAGTCCCCCCTAAAATGTACTGTTTTATGTTATTAATGAGTGTGCAACCTAAGAAAAGCAGCTGTACTTATGTTAATGCGTGATGAGGGGTAAACTCCCCCCTAAACACTAGGTGTATATCTGTCCCTGAGGATGAGGTGCATGACTGCTAGAAAGCCCTAAACATCTGTGCTGTGAACGCCCGTTCTTCTTTGTACATTTGAGTAGCCATGGCTTACCCATGGCCCCTCCTGCCACTGTCACAGACAAGTCAGATGCCTTTCCCTAGCCCCTTGTATCAGGAACATGTGGGACAAGGGGTTTATGTGGAAACCTCACTCCTAGATACAATAGACCGTAACACTCTATGTGACTCCTCACAGTTGTCATCATCACAAAATTCTCGGTGCACAAAGGTTGATGTGACTCCAGTAACTGACTTCATAAAAATATGTTCGGACACATGGGGTAATACAGCAGGTAACAAATGCAAGAATTATCAGTATTGAAAGAAAGACAATGTCAACCTGTGACAATACCCTCTGCCACCCAAACCATTTATCCCAATAGTCTATGTTTCCAGAACTCTCCTTCAATTCTTGTGCCAAGTTGTTTAGTTCTTTAATGGCTAAAGTAATCTTACCGTTTGGACCCATATTATCAGGTATGTAGGTGCAACAGTTGCCAGTGTCAGTGTCGGGGAGCATTTTACACCCCCCCCCCCCCCCTTTCTAGCATGTCTAGTGCCATTCTATTCTGGAAGGCCATGTGTGATGTGGCCTTCAATTGTTCTGCAACTCCTTGCAGAGCGTCTCTTGTATAATCCACAAACCTTTGTTGGTTATAATATAATATATATATAATTGATTCAAGCAACATTTTTATTTACACCAATCATTGGTATCAGTGATTCAAATCCTGCTGCTATCTGGTTTCGGCCCTTGAACTCATCAAGCACCCCCCTTGGGACTCCAATAGAATCTATGTACACATGGGAATCAAAACTTTCTCTAGGTTCAGATGATGATGTATGTCTCTTCCTTCTGGACTGTGTCTGATTGACTAGCATGGTGGCTGAAGGGACAAAACCCACTTGGGAACCTCTGAGAAACGTTTCTCCTGTAACACATATAATTTCCAGGGTACACAGTTATACCTCTCCCTGGGTGGGGATTACTAGTCATCACAGGGTACGTTTTCCTCCATTGTTCACTTCTTCTGGACCTGCCGTCTCTTGCAATTCTTTGAGCAATCTTAAATCTGTTGGCAGAGTCTGCATTGTATAAATGTTTATTTCTCCATCCACCTCTCTCCTTTCCATTTCCTGTGATACCATTGCTGCCTTCTTAGCCATCTGGTCTGCTAGATGGTTTCCTCGTGCTTCGTCTGAATTTAGCTTCCCATGTGCCTTTACTTTCAGTATGGCTACTTCCTTCGGGAGTGCTAAAGCATCTAGTAGTTCACGGATGGCTTTGTCATGCTTCACTGGAGTGCCTGCGGCTGTCATGAATCCTCTAGCTCTCCAGATTACTCCAAAGTCTTGAGTCACTCCCAGAGCATACCTTGAGTCTGTATTGATGTTAGTTCGGACTCCTGTCGCAACCTCACAGGCTTTGGTCAATGCAATCAACTCTGCTTCTTGTGCTGACATGGAGGGAGGTAGTGAGAAGGCTCGTATCACATCTTTTTCTGTAGTCACAGCATATCCTGTGTGATCTTTCCCATTCTCATCAGCATACCTTGATCCATCCACATACAGAGTGATGTCTGGGTCTGTCAGGGCAAGTTCTTTTACATTCGCAAGGTGTGAGGTCTCCATTTCCATTTGTTGAAGGCAGTCATGGGGTGGATTTGTGAGTCCTGGGACTGCATATGGGTCTCTGGCTTGTATACTGGGAGTGCTGTCTGCTCGCCAGCGGAGAGTTTTCTTTTCCACTCCTTCCTCTTCCTCTGCAGATTCCCACCATTTTAATGCAGCTCCTAATGTCTTCCATCCATCCGGTGCGAACTTGGATATTGCAACATGTGGAATTTCTGTATCCCAATGCTTGTAGAGCGCTTCTGCTTCTTGTGGGAGCTCCACCGTAAATGCACTATCACCTGCTGCATTGTTGTACAATGTCTTTAGGTTTAAGGTGACCTGCTTCAATTTAGTGAGATTTGCTTCATATTGGAAATCTCGGCCTGGAGATGTTTATTCCACAGCGTGCAATATAGAGGGTCTTGTGTCTCATCTGTGAGCGTCTGGCCGTTTCCACCACCTTCCAGTAGACGTCTTTTTACATATAGATTGGTTATTCCTGAGTTTGGGTTCAAAATCAGGTTGTACAATCAGGCTGTACAAAAGTATCCATCTTCCTTTCTCCCCCCTCTGGAAATGGTAAGAGAGTGGCTGGATTGAGAACATAGCATCTCTGTAAAGTAACATTGTCTGGTAGAAGGAGGGAACATTGCAGACGGAGGTGTCTGGCTGTAGTCATGTGCTTAGGTAGTCTGCTGTATGATGGCTGCAATATTATGTGGTGCCAGAACTGTCAGAGGATAGCCACAGACTATATACATCATATGTGTAGAAGGATTAATTCGGGGGTTAAGGGCTGCCTGTTTTCTTTTTCTGTATTTAATATTTGCAAACTATTCAAATACAAACTCCATTTTGGATTAAATTCACATGCAAAATCTTTCTTCCAAATCACTTACTATAACATTCTAGGAACTATTCGCTTCAGTCCCGTACTTAACTTACAATAATTCCCAACTAACACTCCACTTCTTCCTTCATAGTTACCATAAGTGGAACAGTGCCTAGGTTCACTGATATCAGTCATCTGGGGTAATGCCTGAGTGTGTTGTACTTGCATTAGTCCTTCTGATATGAGTGGTGCATTTAGATCTCTGAGCATAAATTTACCAAACCGTCCTTTTGCTTCTCCTCTAACCCAGCCACCCATTAGGTATGTACCTGCGTCTGTGGGTCTGGGGGTAAGTCGCATGTTAGCTCCAGTCTTGCCATTTGGCGAGCATTTGTCTGGCTTTATTAGAGTCATACGTTCAAGTAAAGGGCTTCCACTCAAATCTGTTCTATCTGAGGCACTCTGTGGTCTGTAGCCCCAAGCTGTCCCAGTGTTCCATCGTACAGCTTCCTAATGACTACAATCTTTTCCCCAAGTCTGGTCTGTAACACATATGTGTATACATGTGCTGTGAGTGTCTTTGTACAAGTTACATTGTTGAGTCACGCTTAGCTGTTGGCAACATACAACATGACAATAATCAAAGGAGAATGTGATCATATGTGGTTTAGATGGATTGTACCAAAATGTAATACCATCTTTCTTCTCACTAATGAATGCAGAAGGTTCTACTTTAGTTAAGAACAGACAGAAAAGTATATGTGTTATGATCATCATGATGTTGGCTGCTGTGGGTCTGGTGCTGCTTGCAATGAGATGCATGAAAGGGACCATCATATCTGGATTCCAGAGGATTCTTTTTCACAAATCTCTTGACCAGGACCCAAGCTCCAGGAAGTAGTTGATGAGTACCAATGTCTACTTCTGGATCTGGAATAGGAGAAAACACTTGTGCATGTATTTTAGTCAGTGCTTGAGATAAAACAATCACATAATCAATAAATACATCAGATTTAAACTTCAATTGCTGAGGATAATAAGGATCTCCTGAGGGGACAGAGAAAAAAACTTCCCTTCTCTTCAACCCTTCCACAAAGGCTGCTCCCAGCAGGAATGATATATTACCCCTGGCTGTTTTATCCTGTATAATATCTGACAAATTAATAGCCTGATTTACTGTTTCATCCAGAGCGCAAGCTATTAATAACTCACAGAATTCTGTATCACCGTTGCAGACAGGCGTGTAGGAGTTAATTTACATGAGCAGAGATTGCTAATAAAAGCTTAGGAAGCTTAATAAAACATTGAATGTCTCCTATACCTTCCTTTTAAGAAAGATTAATATTCCCAAGGAGTAGTGGATACAGGGCACTGACTTCAGCAGAGGTAGCATAGTAAATGCTTCGTCATAGGTTTTAAAAGGGGTTGGTCCTAAAGTTAGTCAACTCCCATTTTCCTAAGTAGGGAGCCATGATGGGGCGGTGGCTGTGTGTTAAGAATTTCATGGTGTCTTTGTTCCACAAACCACTAAAATGTAGCAAACACCATTCTTCTCTCAATAATACAGACAGACATATTTTCACATAAAACTCTAATACGCACACAGAGTAGATGGGAGAAGGGAAGGGGAGTGGTTTGCTTTGCTTTGTCATAAGATGGGGTGGCCAATCCCTCTCATACAATGCAAACCGGTCACCTCCCTCTTCAAAGAGTACAGTATCGAACACACAGAAACTTCAGACAAAATATTTCAAAAGAATACACGCATACGTATGTACTTCACAAACACACCTGTCTTACACTTACAAACAAGATAAACTATAAATCCTCCACTGATTTCAGTGGTGGACACAAATTCTCTAACCTGCATTCCTCAATTGTATTGCAAAGAAAGGAATTACAGCAAATACTCACACATTTATTTGCAGCAAAACACAAGATAATCCATCTACTTTATAAACGAAAGCAATCAGAATATTATATAAATGTATGTAAGGAAAAGTTCCTTAATATTTCTGTGTTCATACCTTAAACAGCATAGCAATACAGCAAAATATGTTAACACCTTCAAATACAACCTAGCATTGGCGTAGGAAGAATTCTAAGATTCGTCCTTCAAATAGTTAAACCAGATGGGAGGGGGTGGATGAGGAATTTCTCTCTCCCTCTACAGCTGCGTGATCAAGGTCAAAAAAACACACAGAGAGAGATCAGCTTGTAGTTTTTTTTTTTTTAGGGAGAGAAGTTGTAAGCTGCATTTCTTATCAAAACATGCATAACAACCAGCAGTGACATAGCATATAACATTATAATCATCAAACCTTTTCTGCAGAAAACTTTAGATTCAAAAGACATGTGATTTCAAGATCATGCGCATTATGCGTCACACACACGTTTTTAACCACCCGCAGTGAATGACAGACGTCCCTTAAAGTTTTCAAGCTACTTTTTCCGGCCTGAACATCATGACCCTCAAGGGATATCGTCTATCCAACATGCATAGACATTTCCCAGGGAAAAATATATATATATTTCCCCAGGGCACACATATGCAAGTTCGTATTTGCGACCTCTGGTTTATATGTATCTGTACGACACTGGGTACAAATCATCCGTCTTCCAGATAGTCACAAATACACATGTGTGTGGGTCCTGAACCATAGAATCTAAACTCACAATATCGACAGACCACACACACACACACACACACCGGCAACAGATATCTATTATCACAGGTTTTTTAAAACGGACCTTGAGCAAGCTAAACAACCTGTGCTTTGAATGCCTGCCAATAGCCGAGAAAGAAATAGCGACTTGCACAGTACTAAATAACGACCTTACCAGACATATTTTCTGAAGATTCCTTCTGCTGTTGAAAGTCACCACTTCGCTCCTTCTCGGCTATTCTCAGGTCATAAACTCAAGGCCCCACGTTGAGGCGCCAACTGAATTAGATAAGACTTCAAAGTCTGTATTAAATATCTGTTGCTTTTTCCAATTAGTGTGGAATGTGCACATTCCAGAGAAATAAGACACAGACACGGTGTTTCTGTATAGTAGTTCTCAAAGCGCTCTGTATTAAAATGGCAGTTTACACGTTTATATGTAGAAAACGTTATCTGATCAAGCGTCACATGATTCCTTTGTCTAGGAATTAATAGCTTTATTGATTGGTTCAAAATTGCTGCAGTGTGTCGTCATCATACTGGTCAGTTTAGGGAGGAACCGTTCATTTGTCCTTATTTGGTCACAGATGTATGCATCATCAGGCCACTCCCATTTGTAGTTCTGAAGCCATGTTGTTTGTAGTTCCTCCTTCATCTTAAGTGACCTACTTATATATAAGTGAGTAAGGAATGCAGACAAACATAATAACATGAGAAGACATTTTCCTAATTATCATCCATAACAATAGGACTCACAAGGGGGTTAAACACCTGTTTGTAGCACTGTAAATGCAAATAAAAAATCAATACTGCACTTTAAAAGATGGAGAAAGCAATGAAATACATTAGAATGAATTGCACAACAGTCTTAAGCTCGAAAATCTGCAATAAAAAAACAAAAATGTTTACGTTTAATTTCTGGGTTATATCAATCTTGGGAAGCAAGGAGTTAATACATATCAGGCCACCCACATGGACTATAACAGTATCAGCATTCATTTTTATTATTTTGTACATTGCCGGATTGCGAGTCTGATCGCATATAAAGACTTCTAAACGCTAATTGATTGATGTTTAACCTCCATGTTTTACTGACATAATGATGACAGTCTCATTTACTATTGGCTGTTTCTACATCAGTAGTTACGGCCTTCCTTAATTGATCATGATCATGCTCTAAAATGCTACTTATGGGTGCATGGTTTACGGTGTAGTCTTTCGGCCAGGTTGCAAATTTCATGCAACATTCATATTTAATGTTGAAGCAGCAAAACTTTTGGATGGTAATCTGTTCCAACGTGTTAATGAACCATCCACCCATTCCTATAAATGTATTTTCAACCCTGGAAGTTTCTATTCACATTAATTGAAAAATTCCTATACATACCTATTGGAGAACATTGATTGAGGGACAGAAGTTTGTGGACTGAGGGTTGAAGTCATTATGCTCCAGCAGAATGGAATAATCTAACACCTCCAAAGAAAAAGGAGCTGAATTGACAATTTAAATATTAAGAACTGAAGGAAACTGGAACATTTTTTGATTCATTTAAATAATGTAAGTAGTACAGAAGTTTTATTTTAACATGTTTAACTTTGAAGACATACATCTCTCATACTGCCATGGAGTCTTATGTGAGAAGCGCCGCACACTGATTTGTAGTACACAGTATATAATTCTAGTTTGCCTCAGAAAGAGGTACACCTGTTTTATTTACGCAGGAAAGTCTATTGCTATTTAGACCAACATTTTGTTTGTTCCTGATCCTATGTGTTTTTTATTTCGGCCTTATTCCAACGTTCATTCCTATAGTAATCTGAACCATTACTTCCGCCAAAACTAACACATACCGTCAAAGAACCAATCAGCCAAGATGAACCAGCTGTTGCTTAAAAAATCCCCCTGGTTAGACTGAGGTTCCGATCGGAGGAGTAGAGTATCAGCACTAGGACCTTAGATGGTGGTAAGTCTGGTGCTGATCAGTTATTTAAAGCAACAGTACCACCAAACATCCAGGAGTTGGGAATCAGATCCATAAACAAGAAATAGAGGAGGGAAAAATAAACAACCCCTCTGGGATTCGTGACAACCACAGCTTCAACAGACTGAATACTACTAAATGGAAGGTGATCCAGCACATCTAGCTTTATAATGTACATAGTGTCATTTACCTTTCTAATAATCTGGTAGGGATTTCCCTTAAAGTTTGTAATTTGTTTTGGTGATTGGAGACCAGCATCAGTACCTGTTGCCCAGATGTGAACTCCGTCTTGGGGCATTTTGATCATACCATCTCTTACGCTTAGCCTAAGCGGCTAAAATATGCTCCTGGACCAGACCTGTCAGAGCCTCCATTTTATCTTGGAACTTCATCACATATGGCATTACCAGGACCTCACAACTTTAATACTCCTTGAGAAGATCCAGATGGCCCCTTACCATGACGAGACTTGAATGGGGACAACCCTGTTCATTCTTGTGGCACATCTTTGTAGGCAAAGAGAATATGGGGCATGAGTTTTTCCCAATCTTTCTTCTGGTCTACAAAGCCATTGGTTTTGTAGTGATATGGGGGAACAAAGACACTTCACCTCTCAGTGCAGCCATAGTTGGTGGATACGTTCTGCCATAAGTTGTGTGCCATGATTAGAAATAATTCTTGCTAGGAAATTCTATGCACATGATTATTTTTACCAGGGCACTTGCAATAGCTTCTGTGGAAATCTTGGAAAAGGCGGGACGGGGAACCGGAAATGGAGCCGTAGCCGCGAAATCACGGCGTGAAGCGAAGGAGACGGCGGTTTATGTCATGCAGTGAGAGGAGGGAGCCGGAGGTAGCTGACCAGCCCAGGGAGAGCACGGATACGTGCTGAACTATCACACAACAGTGGAACTAACGTGCGGGAAGTGAGAGCAGACTTGGCAGGATAAGGGGGGCACTGCTAAGCCCTAAAGACCCGACAGAGAGCGGAGAGCATTACAGAGGCCCTATCCCAAAGAAGAGAGCTGTTTGCTGGAAGCCACGTGAAGAGAGGCGGGCAGAATAGCCCATGGACGCCATGAGCCAGGACATCAGAGATGCTCAGTGGTGCACCAGTGCAGAAAGGTAAGGAATAAGGGAAGTCACCCTTACACCCTTACCCTTACCCTTACCTTCATCAGAAAGAGTATAAAGAGACTGTGGTATCTGTTGCTTAAAGCTGTATTTTGGAAATGAACCGTGTAACCATTACAAGTACCTGTTTTATGTGTAACAAATACAGCTAACTCAAATAGAAACCCTGAGGCTGGCAGCGATGCAGCTCCAATATACTAGGCATGTCATAAAGGTATAAGAGCCCCGTTAATAGGATGAATATACCTCACATTAGCTGTCTAGCGAATAGAAGCGGCATGCTTGGTGTATAATTTTTTTTGTTCTTTTATAATAACTGCCATAATGGAACTCAGAAGACCGGTATGATCTAACCTGTGAGGAGGTCAGTTCTGGCAAATTAAAAGAAGTTAATGGGCAACAACAATGGGACTTCTCTGTGATTAGAATTGGCGAATAATTTCACAGATATCCCATAAGAGTAACAGTTATAATGAAACATCGGACTCTCTATTGAAAGACAGAAGGCTCTAGCAATTCTTAAGTCTGTGGAAGTATTGAAAGCTAAACAGCACTTCTTAAAAAAACAGCACGGGAAGTACAAACGAGTGAATATATCGTGAAAAGAGATAACAAGAGGAATAAGAGGGAAGGGAAAATGAAGTAATAAAGAAAGGGAAAAGGGAGGTTTAAAAAGAAAAAAAAAAAGGGGGCTTGGAAGTAACGTCTCTTAGGAGCAAATAGAACACCATAAAAGTAAAGGAAATGGCGGCTAAAAACAAATCCAAAACGAGGAAAAGCCCAACTGTAGAGCCATCTCCCTTTTTCACCCCTTAAAACTCCACAATGTCCCTCCCAAAACACACTCCGAAAGAAGTGCTAGACCAGAGTATTCCTCTCCCTCATACAAATGCATCAAGCAGAGAGCTTGAAAAGCAAGAGGAAAATTTTCTCACCACAGATAAAATGAAGGAGATTTTGAAGAAGAATTTTTTGCCGAAATTAAAAACTAAATAATGGAAAATGCCAAATCAATAAAAGAGGTAAACAAACGTTCTGCTGACCTGGAAGACAAATTTGATAAGCTGATCATTGATCACAACATGCTTTTGGAACAGTCATCAAAAATGGCTTGTCAAATTTCTATACTGAATGACCAGATAAACAGGATGGAAGATAAGGCGCGGAAAAATAACCTTCGAATAAGAGGTATACCGGAAGCCATAAAAAAAGAAGATCTCTCAATATACATCATGGAACTGTTTTCCAAAATCACTCCTAATTTTTCGCAGCTGGATCAGAAACTGGACGCAATCCACCAAATCCCCCTCCCAAGCCATTTACAAAATAAAAGTCCCAGAGATGTGATAGTGAGAATCCATCACTCACCTACAAAAGAAGCAATATCTAAAGCAAGTTATATGAGGAAGTCTTTGAATACCCATATGAAAATATTAAAATATTTGCAGATCTTTCAAAAGGCACAATTAGCAAGAGAAAGGAGTTTAACTTTATAACACAAGCCTTAAGGAAGAGCAACATTATATACAAATGGACCTTCCCAGTAGGTCTACTGGTATTACAAGGATCAACTTGGCATAAGATTAAGACCCCTGCAGAAGGCCGAAACTTCCTGAGTACTATAATGCCTAACAATTCTGATCCTAAAGATCCTTCAATGGATTTGCAAGTCCCCATGCCTGATTGGCAGAGGAAGAAATGACTCTGATGGACTAAAGGATCATTTAAATAATAGGGGATATGTCCTTTTCCCTCTTTCTCTTCTTGGTTTTTCTTTCCTCTCTCTCCTCTCGCTTTCACTCTGGGTTTGGGTGGAGGAAGGGGAGAGGGAATAATGATGGAATGATCAATGCTGCACAGAAACCCGGAGAATAAGGCAGCGCAGGGAATAATGTTAAAGTTGAATAGGGAATGTTTGTAGGTAATTGGCACCGGAGGGTGGCAGAGGAAGGGGAGGAGGGAGAGGGTTAGAGAGGGGTTAAAGTAAGATAATATAGTTCACAGAGGGTTCTAAATTATGGTATTCTGAAATAAGAGGTATATATATAAGGCAAGATATAAGAACGGAAATTATATCTAAAAATGTACCGCTGTCTCCAAAGAATCCGCCAACCATTTCCAAACAACGGCTGATTCCCTGCTGAACAGGAGTTTGGAAAGGCGTTATAAAAGCCTCTTCTGTTCTAAGTGTATGAATGTTAGTATGAATGGAAGTAAGGAAGATTTTGTACTCTTGGTTCATAAAGATATAATGGGATATTTTGTACATTTAGATAAGGGTCTAATAATAATTAACTACTTCTCATAATTAATGTCTTTAAAAATACTTAGTTGGAATGTAAATTGTCTAAAATCTCCTAGTAAAAGGAAAACTGTCCTCAGACACTGCAGAAAAGAGAAAGCAGATGTGATATTGCTTCAAGAGACACACTGGGGGAAAACTAAGATTCCAGGTTTTGCGACAGGCGATTTTGATTGCAGTCATCACTCAATAGGTGAAAAGAAAAAGAGGGGAGTCTCAATTTTTTTTTCTAACAATTTAGAAATAGTAGAAACATTATTAATATTAGACCCGGACGGCCGATACATTGTATGGAATGGACAGATCAATAAACAGAAAATTACACTAATAAATATTTACGCGCCGAATGAGAAACAAGTAAAATTTCTAAAACTAATAGGCAATTTGATCAGGAAGTTCGCCCAGGGATCGCTGGTGATAGCAGGCGACTTTAATATGATTCCAAATATAAACCTAGATAGGTCAATAAAACCGGCACATAAAAATTTAAGTAAAGTAAATAAAGAAGCACAGATATTTACTAAATGGATTATTAAAAACAATTTATTTGATGCTTGGAGAGTCCAACATCCAAACCAAAAGGAGTTCTCTTTCTATTCAAACCCACATAATATATATTCATGAATAGATTTAACACTAGTAAATTCTCAAATTATAAATAAGATACACACTGAAATAGGAAAGATTGTCACTTTGGATCACGCTTACACCACATTAGTAATAGAAATTAGTAATAGAAATTAATAAAGTAAAACGGGAAAGACCACAATGGAGATTAGATGACACGATAATAAGAATGGAAAAAAATAAAGAGTATTTAAATAGAGTATTTAAATAAAGAAATAGAGGAATTTTTTAATATAAATATGCACTCGGTTCCCTCACACTGTACGATTTGGAACACTCAAAAAGCTTTCACAAGAGGGCTTATTATTAAACTTAAAGCCCAATTGATTAAACAGAGAGGAGCTCCTTTAAAAGAATTATATATAGAACTAAATAAGCTGGAAGCGAAATATATTCTGGATCCACAACAACAAATAATGGCAGAGATTAAAATAATACGAAATAGAATAAACAAGATCAACCAGTTAAGATCAGACAGAGAAATATGGCGCTATCAACAAACTTACTATCATCAAAATAATAAAAACAGCAAACTGCTAGCTTTACAAGCAAAAAAGAAAAAAGAAAAGAAAAGAATAACAGTTATTAAAGAGGAAGGAAGATATATCTCTTCCCCGCAGGAAATTGGACAAGCCTTTACTAGATACTATCAGGAACTTTATAATTTGGAAAAATCATCCCCCTTTTGCAAACCGGCGGTGGAAGAAATACAAGCATTTTTAGATGAGACACAACTGCCCAAATTATCGTTAGAGGACCTAGCAGAATTGAACAAACCAATTACAAATCAGGATGTTCTACATGTAATCAATCAATTAAAACATTACACATCTCCAGGTCCAGATGGATACACTAATCTTTTCTATAAAACATTCTCACAAATTCTGAGTCCCCATCTTACTGAAGTGTTTAATGAAATTAAAACCTTGGGAACTATTCCACCGGAAATGACAAAGGTAGCACTGATTATGATCCCTAAGGCCAACTTAGACACACAATCCTGTTCCAATTACAGACCTATTTCTCTTTTAAATGCAGACACAAAATTATATGCGAAGATTTTGAGTCTTAGAATACAAAAATTCATAGGAAAACTAATCGCAATAGAACAAATGGGATTTGTGACCGGCAGACAGGGAACAGAGAATATCAGAAAACTTATGAATTTGGCCGAAATTGCAAGACTTAATAGTGCCCCCACCCTATTCTTGTCTTTAGACGCGGAGAAAGCGTTTGACAGAGTAGGGTGGGAGTACATGAAATTGGTGTTGTCTAAATTTGGCTTTGAGGAATTTGGGGTTAAGGCAATAGGGGCCCTTTATAGATCCCCGACAGCAGAAGTAACCGGGATAGGGGTTAGAGTAGGCCCTTTTGAAATCACAAATGGCACCAGACAGGGTTGTCCCCTCTCCCCTACCCTGTTTGTATTAATGATAGAACCTTTGGCGGAAGCTATCAGGTCATCCCTACAAATTCATGGGATTAGAGTGGGGGAGAAGGAACATAAAATTAGTTTATCTTTAACTTGTCTTGAAGAATCTCTTTATCATTTAGCAAAAATAATAGATAAATACAGTAAAGTGTCTTATTACAAACTGAATTATAAGAAATCCGAAATACTTTGCTTTAATGTCTCCAAGAGACAGCAGTCTCAATTAAAGGCCAATTATCTGTACGACTGGGAGTCAGATTCTATTAAGCACCTAGGAATTATCTTCTTGGGAAACATACAGAAAACAGTCGATAGGAACTACAAAGATTTATTGTTTAAATTCCGAAACATTATAGATAATTGGCGGAAAAACAGATTCTCCTTTTCAGGGAAAATGGCGGTAGTTAAAATGATGCTACTTCCCAGATTAAATTATATCTTAAGGTGTATCCCCTATAAGATCCCTAGAGGTTGGTTGAAGAAGCTACAACGGGTAATAGATGTGTTTATACACCACTCTAGACACATAAAAGTAAAAAAGGAGGAATTGCTTACCCTTTATTACAACCATACCAGGAGGCTAACTGGGCAGCACACACCTTGAAATGGTTAGAAACATCACAGACACTACCGTGGATCGAAATAGAAAAAGCCCTAAATATAAATTACCATTTATCAGCTTTAGTTTTTGGGGTAAAACCAGCTAACAAGGATCTAGCGGTAGGATCAACTGTTATGAAAGAGATCTTAAAAAATTGGAGACAGATTAATAGGAAATATAAATTAATCCCCAGGGGTAGTCCAATTACTCCGTTGGACTCGCTAATCCATTTAAATATGATAAGTATTACTAAAAACTGGAAGAAGAAAGGATTCATTTCGGTAAGAGATACTGTGATTAACGGGCGTATCGCCCCTTTCGGTCAAATTAAGGAAAAGTTTGGGATTTCAGGAGAAGGATGGTTAGCATATGAAGCATATAGAACTTCTTGTGGTACAACCAATGTACATTTACAAAGCAATAAAGAATTAAATCCCATGGAAAAAATCCTCCTCAAGTCCGAGAAAAAACATCTAATATCAAAATGTTTTAACATCATAAGATCGGCCGGAGAGCACTCCAAATCCAAAGGTATGATCCAATGGGAATTAACCCTAAAATTTGAAATAAACGAAACAGATTGGGACACAGCATTAAAATGGACAAACAGATTTATCAAACAAACAGCATACAGGAAAACATTTTTTAAAATAATCAACAACTGGTATATGACACCTTTGAAAATGGCACAAATTTCCCATTCCCCGCAGACAAATTGTGCTGGAGGGAATGTGGTAGCCAGGCCCATTTACTACACATTTTATGGGATTGTCCCAAGATAAAACAATTTTGGGAAAGTTGTTACGAACTTTTGGACAAGCTAGTTGGGAACCAACTCCCTTTTAAGGGAGAATGTAGTATTTTACATATTTTTCCAAGTGAGTTACCAATTGAAAACAGAGCAGTGGCGATTATTATCTTTTCAATAGCTAAAAATTTATTAATAAGGAAATGGAAAGACAATTCCCCTCCCATATTTTCTGATATCATCTGGAAAATAAAGTATATTAGAGAATTAGAGGCAAATTATGCACAAAGAGGGCTAATTAGAGCAGACCCAGTGAAATGGAAAATATGGGACAGGAATTAATGAACGACAAGTAAGAGTACAGATCTTCCAGAATGGTAGGTGGGATGAATGTGAGTGAATGGTGATGTGGTTTTAAGTAAATGATTGTTCAATCATGTAATAGAGTTGACAGGAATGTATCACGATATATTTTTGTTTTGTATATGCTTATTGAAAAAAAAAAAAAAAAAAAAAAGGAAATCTTGGAAAAGGCTACAGCCTCCCAAAACTGTTTAGCATAATCTACCAGGATAAGGATGTACCGATTCCAAATGTGCAGTTTCTGTGGTGGGGCAGAAGATTGCTGTTACACCTCTTTTGGGCTCCCCCTCAGGTTTCTTGATATCGGCCAGGTGAGAGGCCTCTTCAGCAGTCTGAGACTGCTGGTTCCTAACCCACTCTGTCATCACTGGGAGGCAAAATTTGTGAAATCACTTCAGAATGCAAAACTGCTGGGCTTCTTCCAAGGACCTTTTGCTCTTTCCACCAGTCCTGCCGGAGAAAGTGTCTACACTAACTTTGTTCATTTCTCTCAACTGGGCTAAGAGGACCAGTTTTACTTACAGCTCCCCACAACTACAGTATCACTGGACCCACATGTTCCCACAGGTTCCATCTTCACCCGCCATGGTGTCATAATTCTGCCACTTAAATACCACGAGAAACTAGGTTAATTGAAAAAAGCCAAAAGTTCTTTGAAGTTGGGTTATGGTTAACCAAGGGTTAAGTGAGACCCTCCTTTAAAATAATTTTGAGAGGCACTTTTGATGTATTGTTGTGGATAATCACAGACATAATTGTTTCAGCTCTATTATGTAGCTCAGCTTGCCCTGGGAGCCTTCTCTTACTTTATCTCTGCCTGGACAGGTCGGGTTCAATTAGATCCCATGGCAAGTGTCCAGTACTGTTGAGTCTTTAAAACAACAGTACCCCCCAATAGTCCAAGAGCTGGGAAACAGGCCAATAACGAAGAAATAGAGAAGGGGAAAATAAACAGTTTCACTGGGATTCATGACACATATGAACTACTTGCCACTAATGTTGCCACTAATTTTGGACTTCATCACTACCATACTTGCTTCCTGCCACTGTTCTGTTCTCTTTATGTGCGATAGTGTCTACTGATTCTGCACTGTTGATCCAATTTCACCTGCAAAGCCGATAATGAGGCTATGAAAATAAAGCCTTGCTATCTATTTTACACACAGGCTTTTGTATTACTTATTTATATTTTAAGGTAGTTCTCTTTGATGCATCGTATTATGAAACTGAGCAAACTCCTATAATTTATGACCATTTGCAGTTTTGCTATATGTTTTTACAAATATGTTTTTTTACTAAATATTTTTATCCCTGGATTTTTTTTTGTGGTTTATAATCTTGATTTGTCAAAAAGTTGTGATTAAATGACAAAACTGTTTTTTTGTTTTTTTCTAGCTATATTGGTTTTGCATTTCTGTTGCTTAAAGAAGCACTGTAGATTAGTAAATAGTTCACATGCTTGTGAAGTGCTTAACAAAATAACAGCATTAGCAATATAAGCAAATCTTATATTTCGATGATTCCACTTGTGTCATGGAGGATTCCAGTATGATCTGTTCCCTGTCTATAGCTTGAGGTGGGATGGTTTTCCTATGGGGATTAGTCTTCCTTTCAGTTCTATTGGCAAGGGGCTATATGAAGTGGCGGTCTTTTCAAAAGCACTGAAAAAAAAAGATCTTGTTTGAATCCTCCCACTCACATTTTCAGACAAAATATCTGTTTTTATTAAAGCGAAATAGTTAAAAAATAAAAGCTGTATTTAACTTATACTGTGTAAAAACAGTTTGCACATTCTCATCAAGTTCTTGAAATGACAATACTGCAAATATCATAATTCAGTCGTCCTTTAGTTATTACTGAGTATTTATATGCACATATGTACAGAATGCATTTTTGTATTACAATTTAATTTTTATATATTTTTGCTTTTTTATCATAAAATGCATTTGGTTACCATTAACCCGACTTGTGTTTTTATAGAAGTCACAGCTGCTCCCTCATAAAATTGAGAAAAGTAACATGACCCTTACTGAATGCAGCATAGATGTCTAACGGTAATCATTTTATGCAGCATTTTTCTTCAATGATTTTCTGGTTTTAATGAATCTTAATTCAATTAGTTCATGAACACAATATTTGAGACTCAATTGTTGATGTAGTTTTCTTAGAACTCTAATAGTTTACAAATGTATTTCCATATAATTATGTGGATTTTCAGAAAAAATAAAAGGTGCAATATCAAATCAAGGTAAATTAGTGTTATTTTTATTCTAAATCTATAATTCAAAGATTTCCTAAAGAAGTTATAGGCAGAGTAAATAAATTAGCCCATGTAAAAAGTGATTATTATCTAATTTCCTCAAAGGGCACAAGTTCTGTTAAAAATATTAGTGCGGTCTTTCCATCCTGTTCTTTCCTTAATGCTAAATGGTTATTGATTTTTTTTTAGCTTAGCTCATATTCACATTATTCACACCACTTGTATATTCTGTTTCATACAGTATCTAGCAATATGCCTACATTTGGTATATGCTAATTCACTTATCATGCTTCAGGTATCTCACTAAATATTGTTTATTATCCATTAATTGTTGTAAACCTGTTTCTCAATGTTTATTATAGGAGTTTTTTTAATCTTGCATGGTTAATATGGTAGGGTGAATTTAGCAGGTTTAATGTGGACATAAGTTGGTCCTGGATCACCATTGTATTTTAGTACCTCAATGATAGTGATGGTTATAGTTATTGAAAATGGAATATAGGAGTAATGTCCTGAGTTAAGAAGGAAGCTTTCAAGAAAACGTTGGAGATATGTACAGAATGTGATAAAACAGGCTGCTACCTTTTGGATGTATGTCAATGCATTTGGAGGAAGGCGTCCGTAACAATGAGTGCTAGTGTTGTGTATGGCTATGGGATTGTAATCATTTGGATCTGTGTAGAACAATGTTAAATCATAAGGACCCTCAAATAATATCTCTGAAACTGCTATAAAAACATATACAGTATGAAACATATATAAACATGATGTCAGATAAAGTTAATCTTTTTTAGAAGTCCTTCTTGCAAACAATTTAAGCATGACTACACCCACTATCATTGAGAGAAAACCACATGAGGGAAAAGTAAATAACAAAGAGCAGTAGAACCAGAGCATTTCTGCCTGACTAGCACTGTAGCTGGGCATCCACATCAGAGAGTATGTTTATTCGTACCCTAAACACCAACAAGCTCAGAACAAGAAGAAATGTTCTGACAACAAAATATAATGTACTGACAATCAAGATGTCTTAACAATTATTGTTTATTCAGTAATGTGTTATTTCATTGTGCAGTGTATCATCAAAAATGTTTCATACAAGTGTGTAGGATGTTTAGGACATTTAAGAGAACCAGGTAAACAACAGAATTATTATTTCATGGGACATCTTCCATGACATTACACAAAGTATATTGCTGTCAAAATAAAGTTTGCAGAAACTGTAAAAGGCTGTAATGTTCGTTTGTTTCCTCAGGAGGAGTGAAGAGGTGGGACATCTAGACCCTGTAGCTTTGGCTCTCCCGTTCCCAACGGAACAAGAGTCATGGGGAGTGCTTTGCTGCTTTAGTTGTCAGGGCACCAGACACCTTTGACGGTATGCACTTAGAAAATCCACTAGTGGAGAAAAGAGGATCAAATTCCTGCTAGGTCTACTAACTTAGTGACTGGGTGGAGAGGAACCTCGGAGAAGAAGAAGTAGGGCAATTCCATGATTGCCAAGAATGAAAAAATAGTTTGGCCAGGGAACCATTCTTTAGTTCATACTCTGCAGGATCCCAATGCAATGCAAGTATGTAACCATTGTCACTCACAGTCATCAAACCCCTCTACCAACATACATGGTGATTAGGTGGGGGCATAATGTGGCTCTAGGCTGATCCAGATGAGTTTAAAAAGGGAGCTAGACCATGATGCCTCTTTTGTTGGATTCTGACCTACAATAGCTACAGAGGAAGAGGGAGCTGGGGCTGATAGATATGTGTTGGAGGATGGGTGGCTGTAGCGGCTAATTGATCCCCATCCAGAAGATCAACCATGTAAAGCTGTTAAAATGCTGATTGCCCCAAGAATGTTAGGGCTATTGCCTATGATATCCATTAGCAGGGCACCTGGGGATTCCCCAACTCCTATGGCACCTGACTCAGGTCTCCTACTAACCAGGAGTGTCTAAAGATGTTATCGACTACTGTAACACTTAAAACAATTGTCAGCACCTGGGGTGTTAAGGGAGTTCCTGGGCCTCCTTACATACCCTCCTGATTATAGAAACTCCATAGACATTGTGGGTTCACTGGCTAAACCCAGTCATTCTGGCAAGTGATACATACTTACCGTGGTAGACTATGCTATGCACTACCTAGAGGTAGTAGCTTTGTCTAAAATCAAGGTGGAGGCCATGGCTGATGCATTAGTTACAATCTTTAGGGTTTCCTTCCCAAGTGAGATCCTATCAAATCGAGTCACCCAGTTTATCTCTGAACTGACTCACCAACTATGGTAAAATTGCGTGTTTAAACATCTCTGATCTACACCATACCATGCCCAAACCAATTGCCTGTGTGGGAGGTTTAACTGTTCTCTCGAGGCAATTATTAGGGCTTTCGTGGACATAGAGAGGAACTAGGAGAAAATTATTCCGCTCCTGCTCTTTGTCAACAGAGAGTCTCACAGAAATCTACAGGGATCTATCCGTTCAAACTCCTGTATGGTTGCTGGGTGAGGGGCCCCATCTCCATGGTTTTGGGGAGGGTAATATTGGCTTGATGTGGTACCTGGGGTAACATACAGTACGTTCTGCTTTCAGAGACCATATGGAAGCCCTGACTGGTAGTCCTTGTCTATTTTTCTATCTTTTTCTGGATTGGATAAGGGGTGCTCTGTTGGCTGCCCAAGCCAAACCGACGTTCTGGTAACACCTTACTAGTAATATCACTATCTCAATATATATTTGTTAGCCACATTCATTTGACATCTTCAAGGTATACAGGTGCTATCATTTTAAACATGCGTTTGTTATGATATTATGACCCCCAAATTTGTCACTATTATTAATGGCTTATAAACAAAGGTCATGTGCATGTACGTCCTTTAGTTGGACCAAAAATGGTCTCATACTGTTATGAAGGATGACATGCCTACTACACACAGTTATAACTGCTGTGTTTGCTACACATATATATGTAGGACTATGCCATTCGACAGGCTATGTGTTCCATAATACATATTCAGCTTGAAATAAATCTTTGTGTGCATAACATGATATATGTTTTTTTTATTTATTGTGTGTGAGATCTTGCTACAGAAGAGATATCATTATTGACATGGCCTTACGAAAGCCACTGTGTATAGTTTACTTTCATAATCAGGTAATATTGCTTGCAGATGAGCAAACGGACTTAAAGGCATACTTAAGTTTGCTGGATTATGAATGCATCCAATAGAGGAGAAAAGTAGTGAATGCAAACATTTTGTGCATTAAAAAAATCCCCAAAACAAACATTTAAACACTTACATTGAAGTCAGCAAAATGTCTTGTAATTTCTGACAGTTGCAAATTAGGGTTAACACCCTCCAAACCCAGGCTAAATTAGCAATACATTTAAAATGATTTACTTTGGCAAATAAGGTTAGCTGAAAATTTTGAATTAACGTTGGAGTTCCTGTTTGTGCTGTAAAGCAGCCTTGGATATGTAGTGTATCACTGATGTGTGCTATGTGTTGCTGCTGACATACAGACTGGAAGATGCAAGGATATTGGCTAAAGAAGTAACAGCAGTGGGTTAATATTGTGCCCCTGATGCTGCATGCTGATTTAATCTACAGAACATGCCCACAAGTTTAAAGATGTTTTTTTTATTGTGAAGCAAACAACAAATAGGACAAAACAACAGAAAAGGTAAATGTGCATAGCTATTCACCTGCCTAAAGGCAATACTTTCTAAGCCACCTTTTGTGGCAAAGTCTCTATGAGCTTGCCACATCTTACCACTAGGATTTTTGCCCATTCCTTCTTGCAAAACTGCTCCAGCACCTTCAAGTTGTATGGTTTGCGCTTGTGAACAGCAATATTTAAGTCTGACCACAGATTTTCTATTGGATTAAGGTCTGGGCTTTGACTAGGCCATTCCAACACATTTACATGTTTCGCCTTAAACCACTCAAGTGTTGCTTTAGCAGTGTGTTTGGGGTCATTGTCCTGCTGGGAGGTAAACCTCCATCCTAGCCCCAAATCACGCACAAAGTGGTACAGGTTTTGCTCAAGAATATATCAAGAACTCTGATCAGTCCTCCATACATTTTGGGAGTCTCCCACATGCATTTTCGCAAATTCAAAACGTGCCATTTTGTTTTTTTGCTGAAAGTAATGGCTTTCTTCTGGCAAATCTGCCACAAAGTCCAACTCTATGGAACGTACGGCTTATCGTTGTCCTATGTACAGATACGCCAGTCTCTGCTGTGGAACTCAGCAGCTCCTCCAGGGTTACCTTAGGTCTCTGTGCTGCCTCTTTGATCAATGCCCTCCTTGCCAGGTCCGTGAGTTTTGGTGGGCGGCCGCCTCTTGGACGGTTTGTTGTTGTGCCATGTTCTTTCCATTTGGTTATGATAGATTTGATGGTGCTCCTGGAGATCATCAAAGATTTGGATATTTTTTTATAACCTAACCGTGACTTGTACTTCTCAACATCATTGTCCCTTACTTGTTTGGAGAGTTTTTTTGGTCTTCATGGCAGTGTTTGGTTAGTGGTGCCTCTTGCTTAGGTGTTGCAGCCTCTGGGTCCTTTCAAAAAGGTGTGTATATGTAATGACACTCAAATGGACATCATTTCACTAATTTTGTGACTTATGAAGGTAATTGGTTGCACCAGAGCTTTTTATGGGCTTCATTACAAAGGGGGTAAATACATACAGTACGCACATGCTAATTTTCTGTTTTCTATTTCTAAAAAATAGTTCTATGTTTATATTTTTCTCATTTCACTTCACCAACTTAGACTATTGGGTTCTGATCCATCACATACAATTCAGATTATCAAAACATTGAACTTAAGGCTGTAATGTAACAAAATAGGTAAAACGTCAAGGGTGAATACTTTTGCAAGGCACTGTGTAGGCTGTCTTTTATTCCCAACAAGTGCAGAAATGTATTAATCCATGAAACTTGGCTATGCCTTTAATGGTTTGAAATGTTCCTAACATAAAATAGTAAGACATATTATCATAACACATTAACATAAAGGGGACTACATAATCTCCTCTCTGCATACCTCAGTGACCATTGATTTATTGTTACCATTATCATACTTGGTCACAGATGAGATTATCATGGCCTATGTGATGCTAATTAGCCACATGGCCTCTGCGTATCATCATCTCAAAGGCATTGATTAGCTTCTCTTAATGCCAGCATGTTTATTGACTAGTATTCATTTTGACCAATAAATGTTCACTGAAGAATTCATTTGGGAAGGAATAAAACAGATGTAGTCCCTATCTCCTCTTCTTCCTAGTAATGGGTCCCCCTCCGGTGCTACCACATGGTCTCCCTCGAGAGGTTCCGGCATGAGCGGCTGGTGGAGGTGGAGAGAGGAAGCCAGAAGATGATGGGATTTGTTGGAAATGTATTTCGTTTTATGTGAGTGTTGCCTAGTGGTCCATGCCCTGGATGATCAACTGCAGATATTTCTCCTATTGAAGATTGACCAGAATGGTCCTATCCAGAGCAGATGGTGGATTGCCCAGATGGTGGATTTGTGTGTAGCTGAGTGGAGTATCCTCCACATGTACTAGGAACATAAGTCTGCACAATGGCTCTATCCTGCTTCCTTGGCTGAGAGGCTGCCTTTGGGGGTAATGGTTGTCTGGGTTGTGCCAAGGGAAATGGCATTGGTAGTGGTGGCAAAACTGTTGGCCTTGGTGGTGACAGTATTGTTAAGTGCTATCGTGCCGCAAGCTGTGTTGGAAGTCATGGTGGGGGCAGCTGTGTGAGTGGCGGTTGCGATGGCAGCCATGTTGGGTGCATGAGGAGCACAATGGCCCAAGATCTGGGACCTTGCCAGTATGAAGTCCCTGGAGGAGGATTGATCTGGTGGAGGAGGGGGTCAGTTGAATCAAAGTCCACATTAATAGTTGATAGGTGATCGTTCTCCTCCTGGACTTGTTCTGCCTGTTGATGCAGCTCTCCCCTCCTCATATACGGGATCAATATGCTTTTCCTCCTCATTCTCTTTCTGCTCATGTGCTGCTCGTTGTTGGATACTTCATTTCCAGGGAGCTGAAAGGAGAAATTAACAATATATCAACAATCAGCATGTGATAATCATATCATCTGCGTGCGTTAGTGTCTACCGTACTTCATGATATCATAGAGCTGTACTGCATATACATGTACAATACTCCTAATAGACAGGTTTTTTAACTGATTTTGAATCTTGACTGTAATATATAATAGGTAGATAATATATGCACACCATTGACTTGTTCATCAAAAACGTTTAGGTAAGCTCTATATGTTCTGAACAAAACATTGATAAACAGAGAACAGCGATAGATCTAGGAGCATATTCTAAATCAATCATGTTAGCATAGATTGGGAATGTGATTTCCAATATAACCTTAATTCTTGATAAATGACATAGACTTCAATAAATCAAAAAGGACCAGGCAGAGATAATTATAACATGAAGAGTATATACTCAAGATAAGGTTGCTAACAGAAATATTGTACAAAGCAAATAAGAGGTATATAAACCAGTTTCAAATGTGATACGTACTATGTAGCAGTTCCTATATGATAACCATATGCATGCCAGTATCCGCCTCACAGTCTGTGCTAATAATCAAGGAACGGTTTAAACAATTTAAAAATGTTGATATGAAACAACATATCATAGCTCAACTTAGCCATGCCGGTTGCTGGTTACTCTAGCATTTTGTGCAGTTACCTCCTTGCAATGAAAATACTCTTTCAAGTATTGTGATCATGAATTGTAAATGTTTGACTTGAGCTTTTAGCCATTCAAAAGATTCTTGTGAGTGTGATGCAGCTCTGATATACTGGATTTCATATAACTATCACATAGAAACCTAAATATGATATTTGAGTTATATACCTATAATAAGCTTTATACAATAACTCTAGTCAACAATCTGATATCTAGCATATATTCTTCATGTTATATTTATCTGCTCATGGGATAATTTCCATATCTATGCTCACCTGATTGATTTTGAATATGCTCATAGATCTATGTATGTTCTCTGTTTATTACGGTCACACAGCACTGGGATTCCCACTACGATTGCTGGTGACAACCTCTCTTTGAAGAGCAGCTCCCACTGGTTGTAGTGGATTTTTTGCTTGTGGGCCACCCCCTGTAACCTTGATACTGGCTGCCTCTTCTGCCATCTTCTTCTTCACCTGCCCTAGCATCTATCGTACGGATGTTTGACACTTCTGACATAGCATACATTGACCCCCACTGACTTGCCACATCAATGCTCTCTGGCCAGGCCTAACAACCCTTCCCCATGTAATATGTTGGAACTGTCATGTATAGCATTGAAGAGTACCATAAACTCCTCATGTGTGTGTTTGGGGACCCTGTGCTTGTTCAAGCCTCCTGGCCCCTGACTGTGCCAGGGAATCCCACACTCCCGGTACTTTCCCTGAGGCCTAGACCTTCCCTATCCCTCAACTCACCACTGTCACTGTGGCACACCTCCCTGCACCTTGTAACTACATAATAATAATTTACCTTTGGTACTGCTGGATGAGTCACATAAAACATACATATGTACCAGTTTTATATTAGCTACTAGCGACTTGCCCGTCAAAAATGATGACAATAAAATTTTAAGCCTAGCAATGATGTTTGCCACAATGCAAGGCTCTCACCCCTGTAACTTGCGGGTCTCGTGATGAGCGCCTTTGGCGCTCATTGCGAATGCGCAAGCCCGCATCTTAACATTGCGTGATGACAACTCACAAATTACCATAACTATTATATGTAATATTAGTATTCTGTTTAGCGCTTGAAAAAAGATCTATGGAAAAGAGCCAACATGAATAATTACAGGCATTCATAGTAAACTATTTCCTCTTTGAGATTTAGCATTACAAATAATTGAAAGGCACCTCTATCGGTACTAATGTAAAAGGCAATTTTGCTGACATCTTTATGGATCTGTTTGAGAAATTGTCTATTATTCTCCTTGGTGTGTGCATTATGTCCTTTTAAAAATAAATATTGAGGATGTGTTTGTAATCTGGAAAGGAACAGTAATAACAGTAAAAAAAATTTTTTGTATACTTCAACATGACTAATAGAAGTGACTTCATATGTACCGTATCTTTACCCTAGTAATTTTTGACAAGGACAAGTTCTCAGTAGATTATTTCTGCAAGCAGGAACAATCTGTGATATCAGATTACGCTAACCCCATAGTGACCATGGGCCCTATTACAATCAGATAAATTGGTAAAATACATATCAAGATGACACGTTATTACCAACTTATGGATCCAAATGCACAAAAAATCTAGTCCTGGGTGAAGGCGGCATTGAATAGATCAAAATGACATGTGCTGGCAAGTTAGACTAGCTGTCACATTCAAATTCATTCCAAGCAATCCCAATCAGAGATTCCGGTGCTTCAACAACTTACTGCCTGTGCGTAAGCCCTTTTTTCCTCCCCAATCCTACATGTACTCATGATCACCTGTAAATGGACAAAGTGAATCTCCTATCTGAGATGGGAGACCTCAAAGACCCCCATGGCA